>OU342442.1:5185000-6385000 GCA_910589575.2 Carcina quercana
TTTTATTACATCAAGTGGTGCATCGAAATTGAAACAATGTTGACTTGACCATAAATAAAGACAATGATGAAAAAGCACCTTTATTTTATACAGTATGTAATTTTTAAGGCACTAGCTTGAGACTCATGTTTTAACATTACAGGAAAAGTTTCAAAACAGATAACCCTAAAAGAGCTACAAGCAAGAAGGGCTTTGGGCTGATCAAATAAGATGAATTGCACCCATCTTTACTGTTACATGTGCAGTATTCAATGAAGATGTTGTATGTGCCAGTCCTCATGAGACAGAATCTCTCATCTCCTTGGATGCCCACTTCTCCTAAGTAAGCACAATCTCTGAAGTAACGCCATTCGCCATTGACTGAAAATTGGAAAATGTAATTGTAGTAGAAAACATAATATGATCCATAAATACCGATATAAGTACAGATTTTACTTTTTTCATTCCTTATTACTTTTGAAAAATGGCAAGTGACACTGTGGCCATAGGATGCAAATGTTCACTTCAAATATCCAAAAAATACATATGTCAAAATGTTCTTGTTCAATTTGTTCCAATTTGACTTACATGTATCTTTAGGAGTTATTAATTTCATATGTATATTATAATTATCTGCAAAGGGCCATGGTCCAGACATGACATGAGCCTTCCTCATAGACCACCATGCCATACTTTCCATGAGATTGGCCACAATCACCACTCATGAATGGGATGTACTAGTGACCACGGTTAGATAGTTGGTTCGTTGGTGATCACAATTAAATGTCTGCAATATGCTGCATCAAATTGAGCAAATCCAGTTACAAACCTTTTTGTCTAATTTTCCGGCACATAGTTGGTCTAACTCCAGACAAATGCGGCAATCCTTTTACTTCATTGCAGTCAGTAATAGGGACCGTTCTGTTATCGAACGGATCCGCACATTTGGGATCGTTGTTCGACCGGCAGTTCCAGCACTTAATACTAAGAGCTGAAAAATATATATTTTTTAAATAATTTGTTAAAAGTTCGGTTAGGGCGTGCCCATCGTGTTATTTATCTGTTAATTACCGTAGGGTATGAAGTTGAGCAGTACAATTATACACACGGAAAATGTACACAGTTTAATCATTGTTGATTGATAAAGCAAACGATACTTGAGGTAAAAATAGAAGATAAAGTCTAACAAACAAAACTTTTATTTTTATCCAAACACTTGCTACACTTGTACTTGTTTGTGGTAGGTAATTGTGGTGCTGTGCTGCTATTTTTTGTTTCTGTGGTCGAGTTTTAGACAACAGCAGTAATAAAAGTCACGACATTTTCCGTATTACACCAGCGCCGAGTCATGTAAAAAATTATTGAATAATTTATTATCTGCTATAATAATGACTCAAAAACGGGACGTTATTTTGACAGCCAGTGCTTAAAAAAGTTCATTTTATATATCGATTGTACTGAAATTTTATCATTCGTTTAGCATTTTATATTACTTTTAAGCACAAAATATTTTATGAGTATTGTTTTAGTAAATCATTATGTTTTTTTACTTCTGTAAAAACACAAAGTAATGAATAAATATTACATTACTAACTTAACAACATAAATCGATCAACTGTAACAACCCTAACCAAAGTTTGGGTGTGTATCGTCGTAAGGCGAGTAACGTATTTATTTTTATTTAGTTTTCAATAAAATACATACAAAATGTTTCTTAAAACGCTATTGGTAATTACTGTAACTATGCTCCCAACAGGTAAGAAACTAGTTTCCTGAATTCGTGATCGAAAAGCTAGATAAACAACATTCAGAAGTTTCTTTTCTTAACAATGTTTTCGTTTATGGTTTTCAGTATTTTCTGTGAGGTGTTATCAATGTTCATCATCACAGAATTTAAAAGAAGATACATGTGGCGCCTACAGAAAGTTTGACAAAGATAGCCATATAGCAGTGGACTGTAACAGCGATGAATCTCACATGCCTGGTTCATTTTGTATGAAACTCACACAGCAGGGGCCCAAAGGATTTATTTGTAAGTAAAGCTTAGCAGCAAAACAATCTAACATAAATTTTAATTGGGATTAGGACTAAAATTAAGTCAATATGAATTATAAGTTCTGAGAAAAATTATCACACACTATATTTTGTAGGGTGGGTAAGAACATTCCTAACATGATCTTGGTCAACATATAAATTAAAACTAATTTCCTTTATCAGCTATCAACACTATTTGGCCATCTTAATTTTTTTTGTTAATTTCATAAGAAACCACTGTAATATCCAGAACGTACAGACTGTATGTCAGTATGTCTAAACTAATAAGAAAATGTTGTATATTTCAGGGGATGGACGATGGCGTCAAGTTATCCGGCGCTGTGCCTCTGTGGCTGATACTGGGGTGACAGGAGTATGCAACTGGGGAGTCTATGACAATGGTGTTTACTGGGAAGAATGCTATTGCTCATCTGATCAATGCAACCATTCCACATCTATCGGAGCCTCTTTTGTTCTTACTTTAAGTATTATGTTAGGTTTTTACATTATTTGGTGATAGTCTTTCACATATCAGATAGGAGCGGTGTATTTGGCAGCCTTGTGCATATTGTTATGAAATGAATATATTATAAATTAGCATATACAAATTGCAGCTAAATTAATGGTTTATAATAATTACTAGATGGGATAATTAGGAATCTTCCTCAAAAAGTAAAAAGAATCTCATTGTTTAAATAATTAAAAACATTAATTATGCACTTAAACGTTCCTGTTGGCAATTATATCTAATTTTGTTACATTTTAGGGGTTGGTACCCATAGAGAGACAATGCTTTTCTGTGTGTCTATCCATCTGTCACAGGGCTGTATCTTTTTAACTGTAATATGTGTACACTTAAAAGTCAAAGTGATATTACTATGGCCACTATATCACCCAGTTTTAGTTATCTGTCTGTCTGTCCTCTCTGACTTTCGCTTATCTGGTTTTTGATTTATATTTTGTTCATGTTTAATAAGTTGAAATGTCAATTTTGTATGTAAGTTTTGATGATCTGTCATATGGTAAAGTTAGTATTAGTATTCTATATGTATATATTGCACTATTATTCTTTAGTCATGTATGAACCATTATGTCGAGTGATTAATACAATTGATCGAATCTTGAGAATGATTCAGTTTCTTGACAGATTTATGTACGATGATTGAAAAAGACCAGCCGATTTGTATCATTATAGTCTATGTTTATATGTCATGTCATTGATACAACCGATGAAGTAATCCTAAATCACCCCTCTTGTTTTTGAATTATCGTAGATATATTTCAATGCACGATTGTGGGTTTGCCCATTTTACCTACGAAAATGTGACTTGATGTAGATGTAAGTGCCTTAGACATAATGTAGGATTTTACAGTATAAGAACCGATGTTTTGAATCTCGTAAATCATGTAGCAGTTAAGACCTAGCACTATATTACATACATCTAAAGATCAAGAATTTTTGCGGACAAAGATAAAATGATACACACATATGCAGCTAAATACTATTTTAAGAAATTGAAAACAAGTATGGACAAAATTTCTCGCTCGCCATACATAAATCAGGATTTTCCAACATAAAATTACAGTGAAGCATATGTAACATATGCTTGTAACTAGTTCTATATGAAAACAAAGATCTTTTGTCTTATTCTGTTAGATAGGAAGTAGTAATTGAAATAGACTTGCCTAGAATCTGACCTTTAAAATAACAATGTTGACTTTGACAGCACTGAATATTATAATGAACTACTTTGTACTTTTAGGATGTTATAATGGTTATTTTTACACTACAGTGTAAATACATACAGTAAATCCGTCCAATGTTTTATGCTTATGAATTTTGTAAGAATAAATATTTGATATAATAAGAAATCGAATTTTATTATGATCTCTCTAGTGCAATGTGAAATATCCCACGACTCGTGAGAGGCATATAAAGCTGATGACTATGACGCACATTGTTTTTCGTGTCGATCCATGAAGGAGGCTCATTAGCTGTGGACTTGTAATATCACAACAGGATAAATTTACTGAAATATTTAAGTATTTATAATTTTATATTTACCTTCGGAGTTACTGTTGAAAGCCCTCTTTGCAGAGCGTGCCTGGAAACCAAAATCTCCCCCCACGTATGTTTGGAATGCGAAGGAGTTTTATCGAAATCATCTAGATAATCCTCTGTTGGACATAACCTTCTCTCGTAGATTTTGTTGGTCACCAGACGTGATAGGCGGGTTTTGAACGCAGAATGGTGTGGGTACCACTGCGTGAGAGTGCAACCTCTATTAATTGGTACGTGCCTGGCCTGGTCTACGTGTCGATATTTGAAACTTAGATAAAATTGGTTTTTGATGTCTTGGTAAGAAAATAATGTATTTATAGCTTTGGAGATATTAGAAACTTATTTACAATTACAAACTTATACAATACTACTAATAAAAAAATACAATAATATATTTTATTTATTATTATTTACTGAATTTTACAGGATGCGTTTTTGAGAATGTGCGCAGCAGCTGTTTTTGTTGATTCCGCCTTCGCCATTCAAGTACCGGTGAAACAGAAGAACGGCAGACCTTCACCAATTCTGTTGATATTCCTACAGCTCGCGCCAAGCGTTTCGCTTCCACATTTATCATGCGTACAGCTAACTGGAAGGAAGACTGAATGTACTACCGGTTTCCGTGTTCCTCGAAAACTACAACTTGGAAATCTTCAAAATAAATAGTCATCTTCTAGACCAACGCGTAACATCGTCGACCTCATCGTTACTTAACATCAGGTGAGATAGAGGTCAAGCACTGGTCTATCATCTATATATATAAAAATTAAAAAATTGGAGAGTATTCGTTTGGCTCGCAAAAGAAAACGTCGTCGAGTGTTTGTGTTTATGATATTCTAGAAGACCCAGCCAATCGCAGTCCATATGATTACGTGAGATATTTGTACTAATGCAGTGTCACCTTATGTACTTATGTATCCTCTTTTTAACCATGTCACTTTCACCTTTAATTGAGATTTCCTTTAACACTATATAGGAACAAGCAAGGGTGAATGTGACATGGTACAAAAGTGGATACATATTTTTGTACCCTGCCATATCTTATATATATATATATATATATATATATATATATATATATATATATATATCCCACAAACAATCTTGCGTCCTCCTATTGCCAAATTCTCATTTAATCCTGCGTCCACCGCGCTATTGCGTCCGTATACGGACGCCAGATTGCAATCGCCGTTATTTTTACTTCAGCGACGGTTCTGACATCTAGGCTATTATTTAAGAAGTTTTTGTTCGGACGTAATTTTGTTCCGAATGTGAAATTTTAATTCGCTACTCCGCCGCACGCTACTGTGGCGCTGCACGCGGCGACGTATACCTTTCCCCCCGCGCGCTTTTTACCCCTTAAATGTATATTTTAAACCATCCTAACAACTGTTTTGCGCCCTTCGGCACACACTGGTTCTCACCCATTACCCTCTTCTGTACTGCCTATTGCGGTGCGGTGCGGACTCATTTTGCCGCCGGACGCACAATAGTGAGTCAAAATCAAGCAAAAATATTTAATGAAAGCCCACTTCAAAAGCTGTTTAATTCTTTTTTTTTTCAGAGGCGCATTTAATTTCACTTGACAAAGTGGCTGTATGCGCGTATTTCGCATGAAAAATAGCGTGTATGAATTGGTATTTTTTTAATAATGCGCCTCAAAAATATATATAATATAATTAAAATATAATAAAACAGCACTCATAATGAGCTATCATTTGGTAGCCAAAATTGTCCATCTCCTTTAGCAAATGTTATACGCAATACTGACGTTTAAAGTTTCATTGGAGGTTCAGACAAGAACAGCTTCATGAAGCAAAATAATACACACACTCGCAGTGCTCCATACCTACTTACACATGGTGCGCCCTGTGAGTGTGTGTTTTAATAAAAAATCAATGCAATTGGACGTTGTTATGCAAAAACGTTCCAATCATTTTGAAACATTACTGTAAAATGGTGTGCAAATGAAAATCTATTTCGTAAAAACGTTCTAAGCTTTTTGAATCATTATTGCAAAATATTAATCTATGCTAACCTCATTTTTCAAGAGGGTTGGATCATTTTTACCTTAAAAATGTGCTATAGATTATGAAAAGTGTGGGTTGGAACATTTGGAAAATGAGCTATAATTTACATTTTCACAAAAGTATTTTTGTCACATGGTGGGAGGCCATTAATCAAGTACGCTGGTGTGATTAACTCCATTTTGAGCATGTTGTGGATTGGAACGTTTTTGCAAAACTACGTCCAATTAATTTCGATAACTACTTACTCTAGTAACATCAATATTCAGAAGGGAAAAATCTACTTACCATACTATATTCGTGAAAATAATAATACTAATAACATCTTTATTATTGATAAATATAGAATTGATAAAAATAGGTACTATTATTATTATTAGTGTGCTATTTTTATTTTTAGAAATACAGTAGGTAAGTAGTAAGAAATGACAGCACCGAGCTGTTATCATGAGAAATCTTAATGGAAATTCAAATTTTCAAATCCTTCAATGTTTGCAGGCAGACCATTAGGGTCCTTTAAATAAATCTAGCCCAACTGGACAAATTAAACATCCACAATATGTTCAGTATATTATGAAACGCCCAGTAACAGAGTACTGCACAACATCCAAATCTTGTTTAGCATATTTTTGCGGTGGTTGCTCCAAAGCAGAATCTCCAGCGCAGCGTTTGCGTGATCGCAAGTAACACCTATATGATCTCGTGTTTTCATTAGTCATGTCTTCTCTCCTCCTAAGATCCTGCTCACTGAATTTTTTATTTGTACTGTCTTTGCTGTTTCGGTTAGATTTCCATTTGAAACATTTTCTGATCTTGAAACATTTTTCGCAGTAGCTGTATAAAGGATTACTGTTGTCTTTTCCACAAAGAGCGCACTTTAGAAAATAGTGATAATCTATTTCCGAGTCACTACTGTCCGAATACGTCCGCTCAGAATCCGCCAAATTAAATGATTCGTTGATTGCTGTAGAAATCATCTGGTCAAATGTCGATGTGACATCGCTGTTACTGATATCACTAAATGATGATTCACTATCGGTGATGTCCCGTGCTAATCATGTTTCTTTTGATTGGGGTCATTGGTTGGGGGGTTGATTGAATCATTTGGGGGTCGAAGCTGCTCGCGTCCGTAGGTTTTGCCCTAGATGCCTACACGTAACCCCTGGGTGGCGCTAAACGAGCAGCATCTTTACCGGTGGTAGGCTTCGGCCGTGGCTGGTTACTGCTGGTTAAGGCTGCCCCGCCACCTTGTGAAAAACCCCGGGGTGCTCCATCGTGCCGGTTGGCGACCGGATGCGAGGACCCGATGGCCACTCCCGGGGGGGTCGGGCGTCCCTGCGCGCTCCAAACTAGCTTACCATCAGTGGGGAACATGGTAAGCACCACTGGGTTAGCAGTGCCGCGTCTCGTCCCACTTCTTTCATCCTGCCTATTTCACTCTTCCAACCAAAAAACCCACATGAAATACAGAAAAGAGAATCCCACAGCGGAAGCACGTCCTCGCGCTCAAAGTGCACCTCAGTAATATTCGAGGTCTGCACTCCAATCTCGTTTCAGTCCATCAACACCTTGAGGCTGAGAGGCCGCACATGCTCTTTCTGACGGAGACTCAGATCAGATGTCCGACAGACACAGCATACCTCAATTACCCAGGGTACTTGGTCCTTGGAGCACAAATTTGCCAGCAAAGCTGGAGTTTGTGCGTATGCCCGTGATGACATCTGTTGTCGGCGTCTCCGGAACCTTGAGGACCCAAGCTTCTCTGTAATGTGGTTACTGGTGGATACAGGCACGCACCAGCTAGTCTACGCTGCTGTTTACAGGTCACATGGAACTGATCAGGACACGACGAGGCTATGTGATTATCTCGGCAAAGCAGCTGAAGCTGCTCAACAACGGTACCCGTCTGCACAACTCGTTTTTCTGGAGGACTTTAATACTCATCATCAACAATGGTTGTTCCCATACCAGAAGACCGACCACGCTGGGAGAGAGGCGCGGGCATTAGCTCTTTCGCTAGATCTCACCCAGCTGGTAACTTGTGCAACGAGAGTACCGGACGTCGATGATCACACCGCAAACTGCTTGGACCTTCTGCTGACAACTGATCCAGACAGATACCAAGTGTCGGTTTCCTCCCCACTAGGTACCTCTGACCACTGTCTGGTGAAATCTGTATCTATTTACTCACCTGCTGACCCCAGTACCAAGGGAACCAGGCGAGTTTGGCGATACAGGTCAGCAGATTGGGATGAGATGCGTCATTTCTTTGCATCTTATCCTTGGCGGCAAACGTGTTTCAGTACAGACGATCCGTCGAGCTGCGCTAATTCAATCTCAGATGTGATTTGTCGAACTATGGAGTATTTCATTCCGTACTTCGACACGTCACTCGAGAGTAAAGCTCGCCCTTGGTTTAATTCGGAGTGCAAGAGAGCTGAAGCACGAAAACACTCCGCTTACCTGGAATGGGCAGATGCTCGTAGTCGTAAAGCTCCGGACACACGTCGATTAAAGAAAGCGTTCAACGCAGCCGCCAAGTCCTGCAAGAAGACTATGCGCAAGGCTCGGTTTGACCATATTGGCCGTATTGGAGCCAGACTAGCTTCTTACCCTTCTGGGAGTAAAGCATTCTGGTCTCTTGCCGAATCTGTCGAGGCAAATTTCTGCCGACCGTCCTTGCCTCCACTGGTGAAACCTGACGGATCACTGGCTCACTCCGCGATTGAGAAAGCAAACCTATTTGCATCTCTTTTTGCGAGCAACTCACGTCTAGACACTGTGAACAAAACTCCACCAAATGTACCCCGTTGTGATTCCGAAATGCCGGATATCCATTTACATCAAAAGGAGGTACTTAATATACTTCGCAATCTAGACGTGAATAAAGCCAGTGGTCCAGATGGCATCCCAGCAATAGTCTTGCGGAACTGTGCACCCGAGTTGTGCCCTGTCCTGACACGCCTGTATAAACTCTCCCTGAGCACTGGGAAAGTCCCCGAGTCCTGGAAGTTGGCTAACGTGCAGCCTGTGCCTAAAAAAGGCAGTCGTGCTGACCCTAACAATTACCGACCCATCGCAATCACCTCCATACTCTGCAAGATTATGGAGCGTGCATTAAACAACCGCCTCCTGGCATATCTGGAAGCTAACGATCTCCTCAGTGACCGCCAGTTCGGATTTCGCCGTGGCCGGTCCACTGGGGATCTTCTCATTTATGCCACTCACAAATGGAGCGAAGCCATCGAGAAACACAGTGAGGCTATTGCCGTGTCACTCGACATCTCGAAGGCTTTTGATAGGGTCTGGCATGATAGCCTTATCAGTAAACTTCCAGCTTATGGGGTAACTGCTGGCTTGTGCCTGTGGATATCGGACTTCCTGAGAGGCAGATCGATTCGAGTAGTCATTGACGGCTGCTCGTCTAATCTGCTGAGCATCAATTCTGGTGTCCCTCAGGGATCTGTTCTCTCTGCTACTCTATTTTTGCTGCACATCAACGACCTGCTTATAATGCCCGGTATCTTTGGGTACGCAGATGACAGCACAGTAACGGAGAGCTATGTGTCCACCGCACAGGCCAGTAGTCTGAACACCCGATCCCTCAGAGAGGAAATGGTAGAACGTGTTGAACTGACGCTGAAGGCCGTGTCCGATTGGGGCGAAGCCAATTCAGTTAAATTCAATGCGTCAAAGACACAGGCGTGTCTGTTCACAGCGAAGCGGAGTCCATTTCACCTTGCTCCATCTTTCCAAAATGTATCCATACCGATAACAAACCGTCTTGAGCTCCTGGGATTGGAAATCTCGTCTGATCTCAATTTCGGGAGCTACATCGAGTCCATAGCAAAAACTGCGGCCAAAAAACTAGGCATCCTATCGAAGGTCAGACGGTACTTCCAGCCATCACAGCTCTTGAGTCTATATTGCGCTCAAGTAAGATCATGTATGGAGTACCTCTGCCATCTTTGGGATGGTTCAGCTCGCTATCAACTAGCTGCTTTGGACTCGGTGGAGCGTCGAGCTATGAGACTGATAGGCAACGATACGCTACTTAAGGCAAAGTACCAAAGCCTGAAACATAGGCGTCAGGTTGCCTACCTTTCGGTATTTTATAGGATACATTTTGGAGAGTGTGCGCAGGAGCTATTTTTGTTGATTCCACCTTCGCCGTTCAAGTACCGGTCAATCAGAAGAACGGCAGACCTTCACCCGTACACTGTTGATATTCCTACAGCTCGCACGAAGCGTTTCGCTTCCACATTTATCGTGCGTACAGCAAAAATATGGAATACACTACCGGTTTCCGTGTTCCCCGAAAATTACAACTTGGGAATCTTCAAAAGAAGAGACCTTCTAGACCAACACGTAACATCGTCGAGCTCATCGTCACTTACCATCAGGTGAGTTTGAGGTCAAGTGTTGGTCTATCTTAACTAATAATAATAAAAAAGATTGCACACTCTCGACGGAAGAACTGCGATTCCTGGATCCCCCGGACTTTTTACTTATCGTTCAAATATTTATGTTCCACTCTAAGTTTAAATTGTAGCAAGAAACTATAGGTAGACAATCCTAATAAAGAAATGTCGACTGCTTTTAGCGCACACAACATGCAACGAAACCATCTAACACAATAATAATAATATACTCCTAAATTGTTTGGTATTCATTTTGTAATTAAAATAAAAGATTTGACCTCGAACGGACTCCACATTCGCCGCAGAATAGTAGGAGTCAGCATGGAGGGTGAAATGAAAAATGTATAGTACATTTCGCATGTTACGATTAAGTAAGTGCTACTATCGCCATCTATGTAATTATTAGGAAAGTATTCACAAAAACTACAAGCGGGATTGACAAAAAAACAGGTGGACGCAGAATTAGCGGATTTTTGGAAAGACGCAGAAATGATACCGGGATTTATATATATATATATATATAGGTATATACAAGAATTGCTCGTTAAAGATATAAGATAATGGGTTTGCATTTGTCCTTCATCTCAACTGATAATTTGATTTCTGTCTGATAAGTGATGCTAAGGCTTTTGGATGTTAAGCGTGCGCATCACGAATCCTCAAGCTAATGGGTGCTGTATACCGGAACAACAGTGCTAATTACAGGCTAACAACAGGCTGCCGTTGCCGATGTCCACCAGTGACATAGAAAATGCCCTACCATCATCACCATCAGCCAGGAAACGGAACAGAAAACAGGGACGTTTCCCGGCTGATGATGAAACCTAACAAACGTCAACTTTGGAGACTAGCTATACCTCTAATAGTGCCCGAATTTCTTTTACCCGAATTGGTCAAAAATGTATTAAGATTTCTTTCAGAAATATTTTGCTATTTTCTTTACACTGAGCGTCTACTGATAACGTTATATTAATCACATTAGATATATATTTTTTACATTTGTAGCTTCAAAAAGTATAAAGTAAGCGTATTTAATTAGGTATCGTTTTAATCATGATTACCTACTTCTATTTCCACCGCTGCCTATACATAACAATGCACTCATCGTAACTACAGCTCTTTCTTGCACGAATGCAAAAATTTATAAGCCTCTAGTCTGCAGAAACAATTACCGAAGTACCTACTGCAATAAATTTAACTCTCGGAACGCAGGATCGGCATGTGCAAAATATCCTTTTCATATAACGCAATGAATTATCACCATCCATTGAGCTTTCGACGGCGGCAGGCCCTCGTCAACAATCGGCAAACTCCGATGAACTAAAGCGGAGCGTTACGTTATTCTATTGACCCTTTCTGACTCACCGCTGACTCATAGCCGTGAGTGAGCAAGCGAGTCGTTCCCAGCCGCACTTCAACGCGCATTTCCAAACTGATTCCCGGTCGGAGCTTGGCATTTTCTCGTAGGCTTCAGCCTCTCAGTCTCCTGAAACTCGCCAATGGTATTCCGCATTCCTCCGGCCGCTTTACCGGCAAACCTGTTAAATGCTATGATTAAGTAACCGTTTTCAAAACGATGTGTTTCAATGTGTTCTTCGAGAGCTAGTGGACATTTTGTGTAGACAGTGTTTTATTTCCGCTCTCAATGAAAGTTTGTTTTTTTAACTGACGGGCAAGTGTTGCGGAGGGCGCTGAAAACTGTAAACGTTTAACTGAACTAAAGAGGCTGCGAGGGAATTTCGCGCCGTAAGTACGTTTTTCTGTTGTAGCTGTATTCAAATTTGATTATTGATTGTTGTCGAATTGTTTTGATGTGGTGGTTGAGGGGGGATAAAGGTCATAACCCCGAGCCTGGGAGAAACCTGTTACCTAATACCTAGACAATACATATCCTCGGTAGCTACACAACTATTTCACATCGATATTCAAATGGTGCTATTTTAAGTACGTAAATAAACGATTCCCGCCTACGACGGACAGGATTATCTAAGAAGAATAAAAGAATTATGATTGTTCGAGATTGAAATGAATGCGGATCTGTTTATTTGCGAACCTTTTATTTTTCAACGGGAAATTAGTATCGTACTGCAATACGGGTCATGAAATTTTTTAGAGTCACGTATATTTTCGTCGTAAGCTGCCTTTCTATTTTTATGTACATTATGTATATACCAATTATCGTTATATTATTTCGTTAGACAATGAGACATGAATGTGTTTGTGCGTCCTTCATGTCACATTTTATTATTATGTAGCGACGTATTCGTTTGTAGATATATTGTGACAGGTTTTATGTTATGATACGATCTTCTCTAACTCTCTACCACTGTTCATATCTGTCACTGTTAACATAGGAATAAGTTAATTGTATTTAAGTACCCTTTTTTAGCAAAGCCTCGGTGGCGCAATGGATAAGGCGCGGACTCTCAATCTGAGGGTACCGGGTTCGAATCCAGCCGTGTACCTATGAGTTGTTTTTCAATTCAAGTACATTATCCGATTGCTTAGCGGTGAAGGAAAACATCGTGAGGAAACCTGCATGTCTTGAACAGGCATGTGAAGTCCGCCGATCCGCACTGGGCCCGCGTGGTGGACTATGGCCCATACACTCTCTGTAGGAGAGTAGGCCTGAGCCCTTCCAGTGGGGACATATGTAGGCTGTTGATGATGACCCTTTTTTTCAAGTCAGTGGTAATTGAAATGCATGTTCCAATAGCTCAATAAGTAGTGATAATGATCTCTTGTGTTTTAATGCGGGTTACAATACGATTTGGGAGGGAAGACTGAGATATTTTACACGTCAATTCGTGCATTACAGTTAGTGTTATTTGAGTGTGGTATTGATATTTAAATACTGATTTTGTTGAGAAATTTGAAACTCGTAAGCGCTTTGATTTTTACGCATTATTCCACAAATCGTAATTTATGTTTAACCAATTGTAAATTTACAGGATCTTTTGGGTATTCATACAACATCGCATTCAGCGTTCATCAAGCTTTCATCTTTTATATAAAAAATTAAACATAAAGCGTGATCCAAGACGAGAAATAAATCGATTAATATTCGTAGACATTATTAAAAATTATTTTATATTTGTATGCTCATAGTTAGCTGAATATTGTGAAACTAGAATTGTATGTTATATGATTTATGAACCACCTGCAATTTGAATCAATATTCACTAATAAATGATTGGTTGATTGACATCATGAAGCTAAAGATTTTTCTATGCCAACCGCTTCTCCAGAAAATAGCCTAGCAGGTTCGATTCTTATTTGAGTGACTATCGGTGCTCTGTTTGGATTTTGGTAGAGCAATATTCAACACCCAGCTAGAGCAAGGTTCGAGCTTTATTAAATTAGTTATGCTTCTGGGTGAGTACGCTGCCATCTGTATCGCCTTATCGTCACTTACATAGCTAAGATGAAGGCGAAATTCAAGCCCAATAACAAGAAGAACAACAAAACAATTTGATTTATTCAAATCTAAAACTGAACTTTCAAATTTAAATTACAAGTTCAAATCAATTTCCTAAACTAATCAATAAATCATACAGATAAGTTTTAACTAAAGCTATCGGCACTTGAGCTGATACGGTTCGTCGATTTCGACAAAGGAGCATAACTGTCCAAAGTCAATACAAAACTATCTGAGAACCGTGCGGCCGCTCGGTTCAATCCAATACTCTATACTCTGTAGACACTACTGTTTTTACAAGGATAAGTATTCGTGCGATCACAATCTCGTAATGTGTGTGTTTCCCTACTTCAGATTGACCATTCCCACATTGGTTTGGTTACCATGGTAATATGAAGTTGTCATGGTGAATAAATGCCTGCGTGGCTTTGAAATAGGATCGCCTCATTCCTTTCGCTAGAGTCCGGATAATTCCAGGAGGGATAGCAGTTTCTATCATGATCAACAACATATTTATCCATCCTTGTCATCCTCACAGCATCGAATCTATACAATATATTTCTATGTGATACCTTTAAACGAGCAATTCTTGTATATTTATGTATTTATTTATATATATATATATCAGCGATCCCGAAAACGGCTCTAACGATTTCGCTAAAATTTGGTATTTGGGAGTTTACGGGGCGAAAAATCGATCTAGATTAATCTTACATTTTCACGGTTTTGTTTCGCTTTATTCGATGCAAAATATGGTCTCCAATTTCAAGGCGCAAGATTGACAATTATAGGTGTCTTGGTTCGAAGCCAGTTCGGATACAAAGTTTTTACTTTTGTGTTGTTGTTGAATGTTGACAAGTTTTAAAAAAATTGGCCCAAACTCCGAGCAAAACTCAAGTCGCCCAGGTACTGTGATTAAAATGGAGCAAATGTTCTCTTAGGATAGCCAGCAGGCATAAACATACCATGCACAAGTACCTTCGACGACTCACGGCCACGTTCGCTGCTATCTCACTTCAAGTTCCAGCTGAAATAAAATCCAGTCTTCTATTCCTTGCCTTCGACCTTGTTAAGTAACGTGATTTCTCGTCTCTAATCTTGTCTGGGATGATGTAGATAAATGTTGAGTTAACATTAATGTTTTAGCACATCTATACATGTATTCTTGTGGCAGATTGATGAGGCAATTATCAAGGGTCACAAATTAGACTGTGGTTAAATTATGTTTGTAAAAACATGAAGGTCATAAAAAGATCCCTAAAAAGGACAAATACGTCTTACTACTGAATTTTTCATTTTTATTTGGATTTTGCAAGAGTTTAATGATATTGCGAAAAATCTAGCTCTCCGAATAGTGAAATGCTTATTATAGGTATTTAGTTTTTTCCTTAGCTTTTGAAAGCTTTCTTATAGTGGTATATGTCACATCATCATCAACAGCCTATATATGTCCCCACTGGAGGGGCTCAGGCCTACTCTCCTACAGAGAGTGTATGGGCCATAGTCCACCACGCGGGCCCAGGGCGGATTGGCGGACTTCACATGCCTGTTCAAGACATGCAGGTTTCCTCACGATGTTTTCCTTCACCGTTAAGCAATCGGATAATGTACTTGAATTGAAAACAACTCATAGGTACACGGCTGGATTCGAACCCGGTACCCTCAGATTGAGAGTCCGCGCCTTGTCCACTGCGCCACCGACGCTTCTATATGTCACATAATACTATACTATACTATATAATATGTCACATAAAAATATTAATTTACGAAATAACTACAAATATCGATACAAGCTTCGTACATTTAACGCTCCAATACTGGCATGTGACGTCACAAAACTCAACCGATTTATATAGAGCGTTTGAGCACCGCGTGACAAGAATAACTTTTTCTCGGGGTGTGCTAAAACAAGTATTAGTCGTATCGAAAATGTTTTGATAGAGCTTTTTTATCATAGTCTATCGAATCAGACAAAAAAATTTACAAATACTGAATCTCGCAATTTTTCCCTTCATTTTGTCATGAATCTTCGCTTTGCCAGTCTCGACAAGCAGGTATCTGGAGGTAATGATCCCAAATTAAGATGAACCTACTATCTGAGCCTGTAATCTCATCTACGTGGATTACAGCGTAATTGTCCCACGGAAACACTAGACTACTAAAAAGTAGATGTGTCTGTCCAGAACATTCTTTGTGACGAAAATCTTGCAAATCAGTTAATGTATGAATAAATGACAAACATAATCACTTAATTTTACATCACTACAAACACAGCTAACGTTGTAAGGTTTTTCGCAGAAACAATAAACATTGCATATAAGCTTTTTATGTCGCGAACACGTAGAACACATGGGAATAACACAGTGGAATTTTATTCATTTGTTTATTTAAAATGTTTAGTAGAAAATAAATGTACACATAATAGACATACGTATATTTTACAAAATACATTTTCCTTCCAGCAGCCCTGGGTCAAGCGAGAGCTTTTCTTAATAACTGAAACGGCAAATCGCTTCGTGCGTATTAGAGAAATGTCCACTATGAGTGGAAATTCTAAGAAATCTGCTTTGGGAAATTGTTATCCTATATTCACGAGATATAAAGTCGAAGCAGAGAATACGCCTTTTCATTGATTAAAGTTGAGCAAGATTCAAAAGTATCTCTTTAATATTTCGCATTCAGTTGCGTATATTTTGTTTTCTGAAAAGCAAAACTATACAGATCAATTATATCTTCTGAAAACTGTTACTTAGGGTGTTTTAATATTGTGCGAATTTGATCACGCACGCGGGGCTGCCCCGCATATTCACACAAGTACTTACAATCTAATACGTGTAATACTGGAGGCGTTCGTGATGAAACCCACACGATATTAAAACACCGTTAGTATTAGAACTTGTGAGGCATTGCGTAAAAATAGTAAACAGAATAAATTACAGTAGATAGGTACAAGCATACCTATAAATGGGAAATTATTCAGTCACTCAGTATAAACCTATCAACCTAGAGGTACAAACTAAACTATTAGTAATAGATACTTTTTATGTAAAACAGTTTATTCTTTTAAGGTATGGAACCCTAAAAGTAAGCGTCAAAATGAAAAGGGAACCCTTATAGGATCATTTTGTTGTCCGTCTGTCTGTCTGTCTGTCAAAGCCCTTTTGATAAAGAACCCGTGTAGATATCACGTTGAAATTAATATCCAATACTTAGGTCTGTGAAAAAATCAAACTTATAGGACAACGTAATAAAAAGATATATTTTAATTAATAATTAAAAACGTAATAAAAAGGTGTTTCCCGTTGACCTCGAATCCTGAAATTTGGCAAGAAGCTAGGTCATACAGCACAACCATAGGAATCAATCTGAAAACCATGATTTTTTAAATAAAAGCACAGTAAAAAAAGCTTTTTATGTTTACAAACTGAATTTTGTTGTTGAAAGCCATACATAGGGTATGTAATGTAACAGCAAAGTAAAGTTGGTTCTTCAATTGGACTTATATTTTCGGTAGGGCATGATTTTCAGGATGTTAATTATTCATATTATGTGTCACTCTCGGTGCGCGAGTCCGTCTCGCACTTGACCGACCGGTTTTATTATATTATTATTAATATATTTATTTCAAACAAAACAAAATTTCCTCTAAATTATACTATCGATGTAATTTACAAATTTGCGACAGCTTTTTTTGCAATTAGCTGTGTACACATACATTTTTCAAAAAGGTCTGTTTGTAAATTCTTACATCGTCTGCTGAAAGGTAAGGTACACATTATCTATTCTACCCTCATAGTGAGGACTCAGTAACTTAATTTACGTTCCCTTTTTTGTTCTTGACTCAAGTTCTTTTCAAACTGGTAAGTAAATGGGATTTGCTGGAATAGCAGACGAATTAGGTTAGTTCGTTGATATAACAGAACTTTCAATATCCAATGCGAAGGTTTTCGATTAACTAACCGAATTTCTTCAACGAACTAATCGACCAGTTGCCATTTCAATTGGACGTCGTCGGAAGGGTGTTCTTGTGCGTCTAATATTGACTTAGTTCGTTTAGTTAGACCTCGATAAGACTCCATCGAAGATTCGAATGGAATCGTTTGAGTAAAATTAGAAGTCGAGCAGAAGGAGACAAATGTGTCCTTCTGCTCGACTTCTAATTTCATCTTCTTCAAATCTTTTTCACCAACTTTTATTGATCTTACAATAATTTATCTTTGACTTGTAACTTTATGAAGCCTTAAATATTCAAGACAGATGTTTAAATCTTTGAGGTTTTTTTAAATATAATTATGCGTGAAACCAATTATTTGTTCATAAAATGCACATATTTAGATAAATGTACCCCAATTACGAACGAACGCTACTGGTAGTATATTGAGTATTACTTTTTTTTCTTCTTCAATGTTACTACTACTACTACTAATATTAAAATAAATATCACCTCCCAAATAGCCTAGCCTCTTTCCAAAAAGGATATAAACGCTGTTATCGCTTTATTTAATAATACAAGTGAATTAAATAAGTAAAAAATTTAGGTAAAAACCTACGCAACAAAATGTTGAATCGATTTTTGCCAAATATAGCTGAAAACCACCGCAAGGAAACTTGCTTTCACGTAAAAAACCGCATCAAAATTGGTCCATCGATTCGAAAGCTACGATGCCACAGACAGACAGACATTGGCGTCAAACTTATAACACCCCTATTTTTGCGTCGGGGTTAAAAAATAATAGCATCCAAATTGTGCAATCTGTCTGTGCGTCTGTCAAAGGAATACACATTATTAAAGGTAAGCAATTCACATCGCAGTCAGTCCGACGATTCTAGCCTCTGCAAAAAGATAACGGTGACGTGTGCTATCCGCCAACAACGCTTGTTTTGCAATCAAGGTAATGACACGGCCCGCCTATGTTTGCTTAGCGACTTAAAACACCTGCTCCGTTGCGCAAAGCCTGTTTGAGGAGATCCTCCTGTTTGAGATTATTGAGATGAGAAGCAAATACGAGCACACGTTGTAATAAATAAAAAACACGTTGTAATATTCCATTACACACCCGTCACGGTGTTATGGCTATTGGTGCTGTACAGATAACAAAATATAATGATGAGGCAATCCGTCTAATTTGCAGCTTATGCCACTATTTCCATAGAAATACAAAATGGTATTTGTTGGACTAGCTTTTACAATTCAAATATTATCCTACGGGAACTACATGGATCGAGATAAAAGCTGTATACGTCCTTTTGCGGCCCCTCAACTATCTCTATACAAAAAATCTAGTCATTCAAACCGTCACGACGGGAGGGAAGGACAAACAGAAACTTTCGCATTTATAAGTTTAAAATAAGGAAAAATTGCAAATGGTAAGGGCGTTTTCCCACAATATACATAAGGAAGTAGTGGGACAAACGATAAAAGTAATTCCGTCGATGTAAGTACATAATAGAAATAGTGAGGTACGAGTATACGAGTACTGTTAATTTGTATGAGTTTCGCAAGCTCAACTAACTAATGCATGCAAGCATTCATACTTCCACCACTGCGGTCCTACTGCATGTCACAAATTGCACAGGACGGTATTTTGGTAATTAACCAAATATTATATCAATGGCGCGTTTTCACTATTGGGCATAAACTGGTCAGCCATTTCGTAGCGGATAGTTCCCTCTCAAGTATTATTTGCTTTAGCCTTTTGCTTTGTCTTAGTGTTACCCAGGAGGACTGTTCCCCTGGTGTGCTCCCTTAATTTACAACTGCAAAAAAACATGTTTAAATCAAATTATGAGGCTGGAACTATACCATATTTCATTCACGTGGAAACGTTTCATCGTGAAATAATTCTTGAAGAACTTCACGCAGAAAACCTTTATGGAAAGCTTCACGAGAAATGGAGATCACCATGGAGAAAGATACGCTTTGTATCCCAATTGATGACGTAGGCGTCTGACCAATTAACTACGCACCGGGTTATTGCAATAGTATTTGATGATAACAACCACAGAACAAGTAGTAAGTCTCAATTCAATTTATAATATGTCAACAGCCGCTACAGGTGCAGGGTGAAACAGTGAAGAAAAGAATTACCGGCTTACAAAAACATCCAAACGTTTTGACGTTATTTGATTTAGTGTGGTTTTACAATTTAATATCGGCATGAATATTAAATTTACAAAGGAATGAGTATTTTTCTTGCTCAATCCAATTCCAATTTAAATTTTCAATCGTGTTCCGTCGAACATTCGATCATGATTAGATCTCCAAGCCTCTTACGTCACAACCACTGCCTAATGGATGCATGACACTGTTTATGTTGCTAATAAGGGTCTTAGCCCTTAATTTAGTTGGTAAGGGTTTCAATATAACACGGTCTACCCGTAGGTGGGCCCTAATTGCACACATAATTGTTAAGGGACCAACGAACGGTGAAACATTTATCAAGATCTGGAGCAACTGGGCTCCGTTGAAAAAAATTCGACGCGAAAGCGGAAAATTGCTTTGCGACTCCAATTCTACCTCTTTCGTAGAGATGTTTCAAGATAACACTTTTGACATTCCTGAATTGGGTTCAAGCGTGAAATTAAGGAAATGTTTATTTTATTTTATCCTAGGTATCACGCTAATGTTTATCTGGCATAGCTGTAGCACTCTCATGTTTTCAATTATTTTACTCCAAACCCCGCCCTGCAATTGTCAATTTTTCTAAAAAATTATGTAATGGAAAGTACAGTTTACACATGGCCTTAATAGGATAAGGCCGTTGAAGAGTAAGCGTGCGCCACCCAAGCCTCAAGCTAATGAGGCTCATACCGGAACACAAAAGTGCTATTAACACTGCTGTTTGGTGGCAGACTGAGGTAACATGTCGGTGAACGAAAGAGTAACATTTATTTTTCGTATTCTGCACACAATTTAAGAAATTTATCACACGCCTTTTACAGGTATAGTTGTGTTTTTTACCAAGTGTGTTGTGGAAAAAAGCACTGTTTGCTTTTTAGGGCTCCGTACCACAAAAGGAAAAAAGAACCCTGGTAGAATCTCACTGTTGTCTGTTTGTCTGTCTGTCAATTTTTTTTCAAGAACACGTAGAGCTGTTAAATTGAAATTAATATCGATTACGACAATCTGCAGTCCCTTGGAGCTGTGAAAAAAATCAAGCTTTTAGGCCAACACATTACAAAGACACGTCTTTTTATGCCACATTTTTCAATGAAGAACTTCCCATTGACCTATAATCATGGAATTTGACAAGGAACAATGTCTTATAGCACAAGCATAGGAATAAATCTGCAAAGTATAATTTTTTAATTCTATCTCATTAAAATATACAATTACAAACTGTTGCAGCGCCTGTCAGTTTATTCTTGCGGCCAACAATTTTGTTACCAATTGCTCATTGGTTTCAATTCATATTCTACGGAACCCTCGATGTGTGAGTCTGACTCGCACATGGAAGGTTGTTTTTTAAGTGGAATGACCATGAAAATTAGATTTATATCCTGTATTTAATCTTAAAACACAAATTTTCTTTAAATATTCACATTTGCCGAACCGAAAACAGATTTATATCGCTTTACCAGGTTCCACGTTAATTCCGCGCAAAGATATTAACTGTTTACATTCTAAGCACGCAGCAGGCTCGAGGGTAGGCGACTACTGATTACAGATTCTGATGTTCACCTCTCGCATTTGACTCTTTCTAATCCAATTTAGGAAGAAAATGAGATTTTGTCTCCTGTGCCTTTGTGTCGATTAGTTTTCCCACGGATCAAAAAAGGTGCGAATGGAATGTGGGCGTGACAGGCCTAGGAATCCCTTCCAGCGTTTTTGATAAGAACTGCGTTGAAACTTTTAAATTATGTAGAATTACTTAATTCGTCGCTTACCATCAGGTGAGATCGTGGCCAAGCGTTGATCTATAATAGGTAAAAAAAATTATGTCCGTACGAATATGGTATTCGTTTCTAATTTGTTTGGATCTAAAGAGTGTTTTCAAAGAATTTCATTTTCAACCTCTTTACCATGTTTTATGCTTCCCAGAAGTATCTCACGATTTATGTATTTCTGACACATACCTATGCACACTTGAGTAAAAAAATATTTATCCACTTTTGAACCATGTCTCATTCGCTCTTGCTTGTTACTATATAATGATGTGGCATGATTCAAAAGTGTATGACTCGAGTGTACATACATTTAATTCACTTGTTCCAATAAATGTCTAGAATCACATCATTATCTTTATAATTTACTTTTCAATCGTGGAGAAAAGAAATACAACTACTTATCCAACCTGAATCCTTAAAATCGTAATAATCGTATAATAATAATATGTATTAATTTCAACAATTCTGTGAAAAACGACCAAATAACCTATGGTAAAAATTATAAATATAAAGTCGTGAAGCGGGTGGCGCAATTGATAAGGCGCGGGACTCTCAATCTGAGGGTTCTGGGTTCGAATCCAGCCGTGTACCTATGAATTGTTTTTCAATTCAAGTACATTATCCGATTGCTTAACGGTGAAGGAAAACATCGTGAGGAAACCTGCATGTCTTGAACAGGCATGTGAAGTCCGCCGATCCGCACTGGGCCCGCGTGGTGGACTATGACCCATACACTCTCCTTAAGAGAGTAGACCTGAGCCCCAGCAGTGGGGACGTATATAGGCTGTTGATGATGATGACACACGTATCAGTCGAGACTATATACAATACTTTGAAATCGTCTATAGCTAAGCACGTCTAAGGCTATAAAGTCTTATAATTATTTTGTCTCTTCGGTGTTTATTTACGGTTATCTCTATTGCATTACAATGAACTTTAGTCATTTGTTCTCATAGTTGGAGAGCGGTTTCAATAAATTAAAGACTGCTTCAAACCCGCACTTGTTGTCATTCCATTGCACGTTCATTGTTCATGTCATTTGTTTGACTTCACGAAGTTCAAATCAATTTAAAAGAATGAATGAGTGATTCATTCTACAGTTAGTTTAACGACATTGGTAGTTACTGATGTATGTGTGACTGAATTGTAATATGTACATTCGAGAACAAAAACATGTATCCACTTTTTTGCCATGTCACATTCATATTTAATTGACATTTCCCTCAACTAACTGCGTAGGAACAAGAATAGGTGAATGTGATATGGTACAAAAATGGATACATGTTTTTGCTATCGAGTTTACATATGCGTCTATTTATTCATCCTGTGTATTAGTTAAGAGAACAGGAAAAGGTTAATTTTAGATCCATAATTTGCTATGTATTTATTGCGGCTTCGAGTCGATATTTATATTTAACCCGTAGACACTTGTTCGTTCTTTACAGGATTCTGGCAGTAAGCTCATGTTTGTTTTTAATGTGGACATTGTTTCATGCTTGGCTATTTCTGTATATTTTGTATTGTATTGCTTTAACGTACAGTTGAATATGGAATTGACAAACAAATGCTAGTTGAAATTCGTTTGTTTTAATATTTCCTGAACAGTTCAACAACAAGTATTGTTTATAAAGTCCATCACGATTGTGCATTTGTGCAACAAAACCAAAAACATTTTGCAATGGCAAACAAACAAACTGTGTGAACAGTATTACAACAATTGCTTCTTAAAATCGACAACTTAGGAATAAAGTTAAAATGTCAGCCACGTATACAACAATGGAACAAAGAAATCATTGCCTTAATAATACGTCCTTACCTTACTTGACTTATCAGCCCGTGTATCTCCACTGCTGAAGATAGAACACTCCCAACGTGCGCCACTCCTTCCGGTCCTCAGTCCCCCTCATCCACTCGCTCCCCGCTATCTTCTTCTACATCCACTAGATGAATAATATTGTTGTAAAAGCTCCTCTGTAATAAATTCTCAAGTACTAGTAAATTCTTCTTAGTCTATGCAAAAATTTACTTCGTATTGTTTGACATTTTATCTATAGGAGATAGCTATTTTAACTGAATGAAAAATTGTCAATTGTTACCAGTACACTTATAAGGCATATTGTTGTAGGAATTTTCGAGAACGTAATGATGACACCACTAAATATCAATTGGATTTGGATTATCTACTTATATTTGTTGAGTATATTATATAACTTTGAGTGCAAAATACGTTATAATTGAAATATGTTATTCATTTCAGACTTTTTAACCATTTGACCACATCCGAAGCAATTCTTTATTAAGTGGGTCAATGGGATGATGATCCAAATATTTATACCTCGCTATGTCTGTATTTCTAGTATTATCGATTTAGGCCTAGCTATTCAAGCAATAGCTTCCAACCAAAGAGTCAAATATAATACCTATTTCAACTCGGTCTATTATTATCGGCCTAAAGTACCTCATGTGAGGAAGGTCTATCCAATTAAATATTTATCCATCAACTTCGGTCATTCATTTTATTCATTATTCGTACATATCTAAGGAAGGCTGCCTGAACCCAGAGATAAATTCCAGAAAATTTCGCATCCCAGAAAGTTCTATAACTTTCTCAATTTCCATTTCCAGAACGATTTTGTGTTGCTTGAAATTCTCGTTTCGAAGAATCTCGTAATTGTTTAAAATGTCATGTTTACACAGGGCCATGCATAAATATTCATGGAAGGACTTGTTTAGAAACACATACATAATTATGTGTATATAGAGTTCCAAGTTTGTTGGCAGTAAAGCGGGAAGCCCACCAGCCTTTGTTTGTTCACTGTTTTGACACCGTCACGGGTTGTTTCGTAGAAAACAGCGGGTCGGAACATGACAGAACAGGCTTGTATAAAACAGATTGTTAAAACGCTTTCAAACAAAATACCTATCTCAATAATATTTTAATATGCATGCACTAACTACCTGCATAGTTTGACGACGTAGATATCCTACTTTAATAGTTTACAATTAACTTAATTTATGGTCATTATAATTATTGCTCACTCCTTGTGTCCTTCGTTAGGACAAAAAACATAGACATGATCCTTGAAATACTAATTTATTTTTAAATATTCTGGAAACATTAATGTATTAAAACTTTCACTAATTTCCTTTAAATCACAGTCAAACTCGGCTTTCGTAAGGTAACTATTAAATGTACATTTCCATAATTTATCAAGTTTCAGTTACAGCCAGAAACTTTGTAGGTTCCAACTGAAAGTTCATTTCGGATTCTCCAGAACAGTAATGGAGCGCACAGTTGCTCCGCTTCCTTTGCCTGGCTCCCTAAACTATGCCGCCCTGCCACCAAACTCTGCATGACATTGACAGGCAGAAGCACTTGTAACGTAACCAAGTTTCCACTCGGTATCTCAAATTTCACAGAAATTTTGTTCGGGGTTCCTCGGCAATCACTTAGAAAATACGACAGTACTTTTCATTCGTTTTCGTTGAACAGAAGCCATATGTAGGTATATAGAATTGACTTTCAAAGTAAAGATAACTTATCCTGCTATTTTAGCCACGCTCGACCCAGGAGGTTGCATATATAATATACTAGCTTCCGCCCGCGACATTGTCCGCGTATACTTCAGGATGTATATTCTACTTGTTCGGTAGGCACAGGTGACTTTTATGACAAACTATTATACAGCATAATGTACAAAATAGTGTTTATTCTGTTACGTAGTCTAATAATTTAAAGAAACAAAATAAATTTCAATATCTGACGTATTACATTCAAATAGTCTTCACACCAATATTATAAACGCGAAAGTTTGGATATACCAATTTACATATGCTATGGTCGGTTGCTAGGCAACGCGTTTTTGTTATGCCAAAATTGCCCGTGTAATCCCACTAATATTATAAATGTGATTTTGGACAATTTACACAATATGTCTTTAGAAATTATAGCCTACATGTTATTCTGATGCATAAGCTACATTATTGTAAAGTTTCATTCAAATCCATTCAGTAGTTTTTCCGTGAAAGCGTCACAAACATCCAAACATCTAAACTTTCACACTTATAATATTAGTAGGATATCAGGAGAGCTGACTGCCAATTCTTAAAGAAAAAGTGGTCTGAGTGAGACTTACTTTCTACTCAAAGGTTTTAAGCGTCTCTCTCTCTAAGACCATATTTTATTTAAAACTGATTGGAAGTCAGCTCTCCTGATATATATATATATGCAACTTTCTTGCGCTCGACGGATGGATCAGTAATTTTAAATAATAATTTCCGTACTAAAACACACAACCGCGATCGCATTTACTCTTATATATTGGTCCAGTAGACCCTTTTGCCTTACGAGGAATTTTCTTTTAGGCGTCTTTAAGAGAATCAAGGGAAACCAGAACGTTTAAAACTACCTCACCTCCCATTAATATTATGACCGCGAATGTTTGGATGTTGTCACACAATCACGCGAATGAACCTTTTTTAATGTACATTAAACTTTCGCTTCACCTGATAGCAAGTGCAGATAATTTCAGGTGATATCGTGCGCATCCAGAAGGTTTGACGCGATTAATTTTGGTTCCTACGAGTACAAAACCAGACATAGAAAAGCGTATTAACACCAAAACATTATTACCCCTTTAGGCATTAAGTACCCCTAGGGAATCAGAACCACAAGCTGGAAATCATTAGTAAACCAGGGTAGGCTAGTAAGATGGATAAGTACAAAATGATCAAAAACTTTTGGAAGCGCTGTCATGACAGTTTAGGAAGCAATTTGCTTAATTACATTTGCACTTTGACATTTCCTTACGAAGACCCCAAGTTCTACCTACCACCGTCGGTAACTCCGTTCTACTACTCGATTGACACTTGACTGACAGATTCGGGTTCCATTAACATAGATTGATGAATGATGAAAAATAAAGTTATAAACTATAGGTAAAGTTTAATTTGGCATTAACTTTCATCTGTTAGGTTAGCATATCCTGCTTTCGCATACGTAAAGGCACATTTGGTCATAATAAAATTTTATTTTGATTTGTCATGCATAAATTTAGTTCTGATTACTCACGTCTTACTTTTGTAGCTATTGGTCAAGCTGAAAATTTGTTTCGATTCGTCACCTCATCAAAAAGTTCTAATTGGTCACAAGGTCCTGAATGAATAGAGACACCCCTTTTGCTACTGGCGGATGTCGATAACGTGATATAAAAATATCAGGGCACTTGTACATTATGTGTTCTTGAAGCACGAAAGAGTCATCCTCCATACTTTATAATATTATAAATGCGAAAGTGAGTTTGTTTGTCCTTCCTTGCCGTTCTAACGAAGGGTCAGAATGACTTGCTTTTTTTAATAGGGATAGTTCAAGGGTCAAAAAAGGACATATGATACTTTGTATCCGGATCAACATCCGGTTTTTAGAGAACGGAAGTAATTTTTACATAAATAACAAGTGAAATTATGATGAATCATAAAAGTCAAAGGTCATGATGAGAACTTCATTTTGAATGACAGCTGTCAAACTTGAAACAGTCATATGTCACACAGAACCCTAAAAACTGTTCAAAGTGAAACTCATAGAATATAAATTAGAATCCAAATTTTTCTATAAACTGAAAACTAACAGAGGCTACAGAAAGTCCAGCTTGGTTTTTAGAATTATTGTATAATTGCTATCAAATTCTAGAAAATAACGAAAGAGGGTGCCACTGGC
This sequence comes from Carcina quercana, assembly GCA_910589575.2. NCBI lineage: Eukaryota > Metazoa > Arthropoda > Insecta > Lepidoptera > Depressariidae > Carcina > Carcina quercana. Next base: position 5,212,545 of record OU342442.1, read on the forward strand.
GCTTTATTTACATTTCTCATTCTTTTTTTTTTAACACCCGGCGATCCTACTCTGAACCCGAAACCACAGAGGTACATTTTTATTGTTCCAAGTTAATTAACATTTTATTTATCCTCGGATAAAGCCAGTGAAAGGAAATTGGCACTTGGCGAAACAAATCGATTCAAATATGAGGAATCCTGTCATACGCATTGAAATTACCGTCGGATAATTTCGGTGTGGTTGTTAAAACAGGTAGCCTCGTTTATCTCTGTCAGGCGATGAAGGCTGTCGGTGTCGATAAAATCTCTCCTATTGATATTGTGATAAATGTAGATTGAGCTAATGGAGGGGTCGATTTGGTGGATAAATAGCGTTACGCCGGACACGCACCGACTACTGTCCTTCGTCGTGTCAATGTCGGGCCGAACGTCACACGCCGTTCCGGAAGCTACAAGAGTCAACAAAACATCTTTTTCTTTTATATTTCAACTAGCTTCCGCCCGCGACTTTGTCCGCGTATACTTCAGGATTTATTCTACTTGTTCGATAGGCATAGAAGGCATCTATCTCCATTTCCAGCATAAGGTACAAAAAGTGTTTATTCTGTTACGTAGGCTAATAGTTTAAAGAAACAAAAGAAATTTCACTATCTGACGTAGTACATTCAAATAGTCTTCACACTAATATTATAAACGCAAAAGTTTGTATATACGAATAACATATTCTATGGTCGGTTGCTAGGCAACGCGTTTTTATTATGCCAAAATTGCCCATGTAATCCCACTAATATTATAAGTGTGATTTTGTACAATTTACACAATATGTCTTTATAAATTATACCCTATATGTTATTCTGATGTATAAGCTATATTATTGTAAAGTTTCATTCAAATCCATTTAGTAGTTTTTCCGTGAAAGCGTCACAAACATCCAAACATCCAAACATCTAAACATCCGAACATCCAAACTTTCACACTTATAATATTAAGTAGGATATAAATATAAAGAATATAACTTTTATTTAACCAAAAATATCAGTGTTCTATGGCTTTTCTTACTTGTCTTAAAGTTTTGGAGAATATTTTGTTGAAACAAACTATAATTTGAGATCGCAATATACTTGCACAATATTTGAAATATAATACCGAAGATATTTAAATACATTGCAAAATAAGAGTGATATTTATGAACCATTTTGGAGGTACGTAGAAAACAAGGGCACATCGTAATCTGCTTAGATGTAGCAATCATTAGCGTGAACGATACAAGAGTCATTGACAATCCAATATCCAGTATTTCGTTTAATTAAACAAACCTATTCAAAATTGTGTGATTGATGGAAACATAAATAAATTTATGATAGCTTTTGGTTGCCTCAGTAAATTTAGCGGAAAATAATTCCAAAGTACCGTTGGTTGTGGTTCTTTTCAGGAACATATGAACTTTTCGAAGCAGACAATGATAATCGTATTTTGTGTGATTAATTTCATAAAGTCTCGCTGAGAGCGCTGCCATGCGCAGGTTACAACGTGCAAGTATGTGCGCTTCCACAGGCTTCCGATTTAGGATATCGTTTTCCAAATAAATGTAGTATTATAAAGACAATGAACATTTTTATACTTGATCTAGTATACACTGTTTAAGCCCTTCATGTATTAGTAAAATTTTGGTAAAAGTTTACAATTTGATCATTATTGCCTTTTATTTCGTTTGCATAAGTGCGTGCTATCACTTTGGGGCGATACAACTGTAAATTAACTTAACTTTGTAAGGTTATGTTATATTTCTTCTTTCACTGTATATGATTTTTTATGAAATAACTACTGTTTGTTCGCGAGTTTGTCAGCGTTAACTTGAGAAATTATCGCATGGGAAAAACTGGTGGTTTTATCGATTGGGATAAAAAGTTGAATTTGAAACTCACATTTGTATAAATAATATTAATGTGGATGAACATATTGTTCAAGCTTCGTGGCTTAAATTAGTGTTTTTTATCAAGTATCAAGACGCAGTCTCTGTTCACCTTTCCCAAATGTATTCTCATATTACAATATCACTTCATTACCTATATTAAAAAGTTCGTGAGTTCCAATAGATATATTTAGGCTTCACGAATCTCAGAGAGAAGGGAATAAACACCCAACCAAAGTTCCACAAAGAAAGTTTTTATCAGATTGATTACTGGGCTTCCTTTTGACCAAATAAGATGGCGAAGTTGCTCACTTCGCGGCTGTTGGTTTGTCTGGCGTAGTGGTTTTCATTCGCTTCGGTGACGTCACGATACAGGACGTTAAGAAGGTGCACTATATTTTGTAAATTAAAGTCACTACTGTCCTATTATACGCTCAATTAGTTAAATACATTAAAATGTCATATTAAGGTAAGCCCGATATATGAAAAAGGGCACACTCTTGTTGAAATTTGATGCAAATACATCAATAATTAATGAACAATAAATAACGTTTATGACATCTCACGAATATCACGTCATGTCAATTTAACTAATTCATCGCATAGTAGTAGACGTAAATTTACTAAATTTCGTACAGTACCTTCATAAGTTGATGAAGCACTGCTTTGTTTTGTCGTCAAATTTATATGTATAAATAGGCAATAGCTATCCAGAGTGTAAAGTGTACACATTAAAATTGGTTTTTGATCTAAACGTTTTTGTTGACGGTATTTTATCAGTAGTCAGATTGCGTAGAAAATTCATTAAAAATTGGAGAGGACGTCGTTAGGGTTAATGGTTTTAAATAAAACTCATGGATCATTAGATCCACGTTAGTTGACTGACAAGCGAACTGAGAATAAATAGCACAGTTTTACTTGTTTCGCCCGTCTCAGTCGGACTCACCTTTTCAGCGATTTAATTTAAAGCCCATAGATCGGATGACCTGAAGTTGATTAATAGGACAGTAAATAAATCGTGTAAGGTTCACGCTCATTGCCGTACTGCGGTGGCTGTCATTACCATCTCTCGATATAATCCGCACCGCGTTCGAGCACTCGCTCGGTCCCGTGAACAATGTTCTGCAGGCTGTACAAGATCTAACCGACCTACTAATTAAATAATACGCTCCAGCGAACATCTAAGCTGCCGTGGTCGAGGGTGCCTGCAACAACAACAAAACGGATAATAAATAACATTTTTATTTAACAATCCTTACAAAAGATTCGTTACGCTTAATCAATAATTATTCACTCCCAAAGAAGGATAAATCTTTACGAACACTTCCTCAAAGCTATGTAAGAATTCAATATTTGATGGATACACGGTAACACAAACATGCAAGATAGCATCTGTTTTCAACCGACGTCTAAAAAGGACGAGGTTCTCAGTTCGACTCTATATTTTTTTTCCTTTTTTGTATATGTGTTACGTGATACGTGCCAACTGTGAATCGATTTAATTATTTTTTGTAGAGAAATACTTCAAACGGTATTCCCATATAAATGTTATCGAAATTTACCTTCGCTTTGTTTCATGTTCGCGCATATTTTTAGATGTTTAAGTCATAACTGTATTTCTTGTACGTAATCTTTTAAGAAATAAATAATCTCAAACCGTAAATTGATTTAGCGCTTTTTGAGAAAATCAACAAAAAACAACTATGATAATTATTCCCATAAGGGTGAACATTTTAGGGGATGAATGCTGTAGACATTTACGGCGATTGAAGTCGGTTCTAGTTTTTTTTGAACGCGTTAATTATTACGCATTATATTACTATTTTGTTTTACTGTTACTGTATTTTATTTTAAGATATTTCTTTAGTTCTTATGTTTTTTAATCGTATATTTTTAAATGTCTTTTAGTAATATCTGTAAACAATACAAAAGGATCTCCTGCAATTTTTCGCAGCCTATAACGACACTCACGGCATCATGTACCAACCAGTATCTACCTGCCGTCACCAAGCCTCCAGGCGTTGTGTGGCAAATCCAATAACGCTTTATGGAAAGTCCGCTCTTGGTGATGCATGCTTGAGAGGCTCATATAAAAAGCACCTGTTGCCGATGGTCTTCTGTAGAAAATAAATAACCTATTCGTGGATATGGATAAAGTAATCCAAAGCATTGAGTGTGTGAAGAGATGCTTCAATGGTTTATCGTCTTCAGCCATCTATCGATGGATTTCCTGCTGCGGAAAATAAGCACGTAGCTATGTACATATTATTGTTTCCTGTTTCTACACACAACCTTTCCACGTCCAGCTCTATTATATCTATTGTCTTATCTCGTCTTTGTTTTCCCCTTCATTGAATCGGACAATGTGGAGATTTCTTCCGTTATATTTACTTTAGTTTTATGTCCCTGGAATGTTCTTTTTATACTAATACTTACCTCGCGTGAGAGCTTATCGTTTCATGGTACTAAATAAACACCTAAAACAAATGCTCGTAAAAGCTGTTCCTCTCCCTCACACACTCTGACAGAATACATAACTAAGCCTTTGTATATTATGCAATCTTCATAGGTGTGTATTACTAGACTACGAGGGGCATACCGAAAAGATCGGTAATCGAGTACTTTCGATTTAATTAGATTAAAAACTCTTTTTGATGAATAAACACTGGTTAGTTGAAAATCGAATACAATTGACAGAATTAAAAAAAAATTTTTTTTTAAAGAACAATATCAGTTTGAAATTGATAGGTCGATAAAAAAATGGAGCTTACAAGAGAAAGTTTCCGTGCCATAATTTTTTACAACTTTCGACGAGGATTATCTCAGGGACAATGTCTCGCTGAGCTTATATCTATATTCAAGAGTGAAGCGCCTAGCCAGACGACAATATATCGCTGGTATTCTGAATTCCGGCGTGGACGTGCTTCTCTTGGCACCGTACCTTCCACAGGCCGGCCAAAAACAGCGGTTACACCAGAAAATGTCGCTGTTGTGCGCCGAATGATACAGGATGACCGACATATTACATATGAGCAGATTCGGGCTACTTTAGGGATAGGTATGACTGCGATACAAACTGTTTTACATGGTGAACTGGGAGTGAGAAAGCTAGTCTCCCGCTGGGTGCCCCATAATTTGTCCGAAGAGCAAAAGGCGGCTGCAACGCTTCAACGGAGGAAAGTCAAAAGCAGTTTATAACATTGTCTCTGGTGATGAATCATGGATCTATTCATATGAGCCAGAAAGAAAGCATCAGTCGGCTGTCTGGGTCTTCGCAGGTGAGATCAAGCCAACAAAAGTTGTCCGCTCTCGCAGCGTATCGAAGAAAATGGTCGCTTCGTTTGTCGCGAAAACAGGACATGTAGTCACAGTTCCCTTAGAGGAACGGAGAACGGTTACCGCTGATTGGTATACAACGGTTTGTTTGCCACAGATGATATCCGAACTCCGTAGAGGTAACCCGAAACGACGCATAATCCTCCATCACGATAATGCGAGCTCTCACACCGCTCAGAAAACAAGCGAGTTTTTGAAGCAGGAAAACGTTGAATTAATGGATCATCCTCCATACAGCCCTGATCTGAGTCCCAATGATTACTTTACATTCCCTAGAATCAAAGATTTATTGCGTGGTCAGCGGTTTCAAGGTCCAGAAGAAGCAGTGGAAGCATACAAATCGACGATTTTGACCATGTCAACTTCGGACTGGAATTGCTGCTATAATAATTGGTTCGAACGAATGCAAAAGTGCATTAACTGCAACGGAGAATACTTCGAAAAGCAATAAAAATAAATTTAGTTATTTCCTGTATGTATTGTTTTATATTCCCGATCATTTCGGTATGCCCCTCGTATTATGCCACCCATCTTTTTAAAGGTGCGGTAAGGTATCTTTAACATCGAAAATGATAAAGGTGACTTGTGTTTAAAATATAGTCTGTGTGACGTTTTATTTTATATTCATCACATAAATTCGGTGGCTATACGCTTCAACTTAAGATTAGAGAATCCGGGTTCGATTCCCAGTGAGGTTACCTATCGGTGCACGATATGGTTGGTGGTAGCGCATTTTCTATGTCCACCTGGATAGCTACCATCATATTACCTAAATCTGCCGCCAAACAGCAATGTTAATAGCACTGTTGTGTTCCAGTATGAAAGGCAGCAGAGTCAGCGCTTCATTAGCTTGAGGCTTCTTGATGCGCACGCTTAATATCCAACGGCCTTATCGTCACTAACCATCAGGTGAGATGAAGGCCAAGTGCAAATCCATTATACATTTTTTTAAACACCCAAACGATTGGGAACGCTGGCCTTCTCTTTTTAAATTTGTGTAAAATTAAATGTTTTAATATACATATTCATGTTTTATATATCTCTATCTCTTTTTCACTCTTTGAATTTTTGTGATTAGACTCCTCCTTAGGCATGAAGTCCTGGTACTTTCAACTTCATTTCATCATCATTAGTCGGGAAACGTCCACTGCTGGACATAGGCCTCCCTCATGGTACGCCACATCGACCGGTCCCGAGCCATTGCCACTTCAGCTCACTGACTCGTCGAGCTATGTCGGTGACCTTCGTTCGTCTACAGATTTCCTCATTCCGGATTTTATCACGTAGAGAAATTCCGAGCATAGCTCGTTCCATTGCTCGGTGAGTGACTTTGATTTAACACAATACGGGGAGTATTGTATGAATCATTTGTAGGTAAAATCTAGTTCCACGTATATTATGTTCTCGTACAATACTGGTTGAAGCACTGAATGCAGCGGAACAAACAAAACAATCATGACTCAGTCTAAGTATGTGAGCCTATGATGTTACTCAGAGGTCAGACGATAATTGATGACCATTGCGTAGCTGAGACAAAATTAAATTGAGGTTTAATTGTATTTTATACCGTCAAGAACATGCTCCTTAAAATTTGCCCATATTTCAATAGACTGAAATTCGAAATACAAACGACGGTACAAGTGACATGTGACATTATGAGCCGCGAGCCTTTTTATATGTACCATTTTTATACTGATGATGCGTGAGTGGGTATTTCCATTGAAACTTTGAATATTTTAAGTTTTGTTTGATAAATAAAGACGATATTATTGTTTAATGGTAGATAATGAGTTTTAAATTTACTAGCTTGTAATATTTTTTTACCAACACACATTTTTTGAAAGGAAAAGGAAAATGAGTATTCGTATTTTAAATTCATTGAAATGATAGAAGACTTAGAAATAAGCTGTAAGAACATGCATTTATTTCCAGAGGCCTACAACATTTACCATATCAAGGAATGACTGAAATATATCATTCATCGTTATCAATTAGAAATAAAAACATGCCAGTCAGATTCGCGCACCGAGGGTTCCGTACAAAATATGAAACCTAGAAAATTTTGATATTTATTGATATGTCATAAACGTTATCTGTTATCTACTAATTATTTATGTATTTGTATGTATATAAGTCCTAACAGTGTAGAGGTATTTGACTAATTCAGCGTATATAAGTAGACTTTTATTTACAACATTTCGTGCAGTACCTTCTTAAACTCTGTTTGTCCTTGCTTTGTCCCTATAATAGAGTTCTAGGTTAATTAGAGTTAATTTGTAAGCAAAGACGTAGCAGAGGCTAGTATTAGAGATTTTTTGATGAAGTACTATACTTTCATTATTCATTATTAATATTCGGATATTATGCCAAAACTCATTAGCAAGTTTCGACATTCTCCTTGTCCCTCAGGGCTCATTAATAAAAGATTGATTAAGGAAAAGAAAACCAGCCAATTAATTATTGTCGTGTGACCTCAAAGCATAATTTAATAATAAATGAACAAGTAATAACAAAATAGTACCTACGCATTAGACAATGAAACGGTAAATTTATTCCAGATTGTTTTACAGCTGTTTTACGAGTGCAATTCCAGAGTGGATTTTGGGGGCGGTCATCCTTGGAAATTTAATTTCCGTCGAGGAATTGAATAACTTATTCGTTTACTATAAAATCAAGAAGAGAACGAGCTTCATTTGCCTTAATTCGCAAAAAATAAAATCGTACTGAAATCCTTTAGAACGTACTTTTTCAGTAATTATGTAAAAATAAGACATCAGATTATAATGTTGGAAAATGATCATCATTAACATACACGTACAAAATAAGATATATTGTTCACAGCGCCATCTAGCAGCCATTAGCTGCGAAAAGTATATTGTAGCTTACGTTAAAGTTGTTATGAAATTCATTTTCCTACTTCATAATTCGATTACCTACTTTAGAAAATTACTTATTAAAGCCGTCTACTGTATTTTACAAGATTATGACTTTTAACTGACGTTCATTTGAGGAAGAGTTGTGAGGAAGAGTTTTATTTTTTAATAACTGATGTTTTTGCACTAGCTAATTGTCCTCGTCACCGTATCTGTCCGTCTTGTAACAAAACTTGAAAAAGTGGAAATCAGAGGTGTACCGTTACATCTTCGTAAAGACTAGTTGTGTGATCTGAAACAGTGTGTTATAATCAATGATTGCTGTAGTGATTACACGAAAGTACAATATGGTGTACCGCAAGGGAGTGTACTAGGTCCTACTCTTTTTCCAGTTTACATATACTTATCAGAAAGCTCCAGCGTAAAGTATAATGAGACAATTTAAATTTATGAAATAAATATATTTTCATTTTTCATTTTCATTTGGCGGAAGACTTAGGTAACATGGTGTTAGCTAGCAAGATGGACATAGAAAATGCCTTGCCACCAACCAAACCGAATACCGATAGGTACCCCCACTGGGAATCGAACCCAGGACCTCCGGATTGCGAATCCAACATTTAGCCATTAGGCCTCGAATGCGGTTTTAAATGAAGCTGATCACGCGAAGTAGGCATACAAAGTAGGTACACCTGCAACATAATGTCAGATGCGTCACAAAATCAGTACTGTGCAGTTGAGACCTATGGGTGAACATGCTTCCATACTCTGGCATTGTATTCAACATTCAGAAAAGTGCTAGCTTAATATAATAAAACTAGCGACACAGAACCTTAAGCTCATCAGGTCAAACATTGTTTTGAAAAAGATGTGAAAAAATAAAAGAATACGCCAAAGTTTGGGAAGACGCGCTTTCAATGTGAATTAAAACTTTTTTATTAAGTAGCAAAGTAATTGTTATGATAAAATTTTCTTTCATTTCTTGGAACAGAAAATATAGTAGGTTTAGGTACAAAAATCTCGAGAATACTGTTTACTTATAAGTGTCACGGAAGTCTAAGTATGTTACGAAATTCTACAAAGGTGAAAGTTTAGTACTCGAGCTTGTCATCAATCGAACACTGATAGCCATGTGACAACGGCTTTAGAGAGTTTAGTACCTCAGCTTGTCATCAATCGAACACTGACAGCCACGTGACAACGGCTTTAGAGAGTTTAGTACCTCAGCTTGTCATCAATCGATCACTGATAGCCATGTGACAACGGCTTTAGAGAGTTTAGTACATCAGCTTGTCATCAATCGAACACTGATAGCCATGTGACAACGGCTTTAGAGAGTTTAGTACATCAGCTTGTCATCAATCGAACACTGATAGCCACGTGACAACGGCTTTAGAGAGTTTAGTACCTCAGCTTGTCATCAATCGAACACTGACAGCCACGTGACAACGGCTTTAGAGAGTTTAGTACCTCAGCTTGTCATCAATCGATCACTGATAGCCATGTGACAACGGCTTTAGAGAGTTTAGTACATCAGCTTGTCATCAATCGAACACTGATAGCCACGTGATAACGGCTTTAGAGAGTTTAGTACCTCAGCTTGTCATCAATCGAACACTGACAGCCACGTGACAACGGCTTTAGAGAGTTTAGTACCTCAGCTTGTCATCAATCGATCACTGATAGCCATGTGACAACGGCTTTAGAGAGTTTAGTACATCAGCTTGTCATCAATCGAACACTGATAGCCATGTGACAACGGCTTTAGAGAGTTTAGTACATCAGCTTGTCATCAATCGAACACTGATAGCCACGTGACAACGGCTTTAGAGAGTTTAGTACCTCAGCTTGTCATCAATCGAACACTGACAGCCACGTGACAACGGCTTTAGAGAGTTTAGTACCTCAGCTTGTCATCAATCGATCACTGATAGCCATGTGACAACGGCTTTAGAGAGTTTAGTACATCAGCTTGTCATCAATCGAACACTGATAGCCACGTGATAACGGCTTTAGAGAGTTTAGTACCTCAGCTTGTCATCAATCGAACACTGACAGCCACGTGACAACGGCTTTAGAGAGTTTAGTACCTCAGCTTGTCATCAATCGATCACTGATAGTCATGTGACAACGGCTTTAGAGAGTTTAGTACATCAGCTTGTCATCAATCAAACACTGATAGCCACGTGATAACGGCTTTAGAGAGTTTAGTACCTCAGCTTGTCATCAATCGAACACTGACAGCCACGTGACAACGGCTTTAGAGAGTTTAGTACCTCAGCTTGTCATCAATCGATCACTGATAGTCATGTGACAACGGCTTTAGAGAGTTTAGTACATCAGCTTGTCATCAATCAAACACTGATAGCCACGTGATAACGGCTTTAGAGAGTTTAGTACCTCAGCTTGTCATCAATCGAACACTGACAGCCACGTGACAACGGCTTTAGAGAGTTTAGTACCTCAGCTTGTCATCAATCGAACACTGATAGCCATAGCCCTTATTACTAAAGATCGTTTTGGGGGCTAATGCTCATCAGTGGACTGTGATATAGCAATAAAGATGAAGTATAACTTCATACCTGTTCTTTTTAAACTAAGAGAAGAAAACTATAAAAGATAAAGAAAAAATATTTTATTAATCCGAATGCCCAACATTAACATTAAATTAACAGTGAACATATTGTTTACAAAACTAGAAATAGACCGCGTCATGTACTAAAATGGCCTGCTGTCTATTTTCTCTAAACACTGTTACAACGCTGATACGGTAGACTATAAATACACCAGTATAAATCGCAAAACTACCCACAAAGACAAAACCAATCAACTTCTCGGAAATCAACTAGTAAATAAAGCCTTTGTCCGTACTTTCAGAAGTTTCTCCCAAATAAAAAACATTTATGAATAAAAACATTTCCTCCGTACATAGCGCAACATAAACAGAAATTGATTTGATTCGCGATTGAAATAACTTGTCGGAGCCACGAGTGCTTCTTCGATGTTTTTTCATTCGCCAAGACCTTTATACCGTTCTCAACCTTAAGTCCTTGTAATACTTTATTTTGTAATAAAAATTTAATTTCCGACCGCACTCACAAGTCTGTCTGCCGGCCGGTCTGATTGACTCGATCGGTTTTTTGATTGAATTAAAGGAATCGAAATTGACATTTAAAAATGCTTATGCTTCCTTGTTTACAAGATGTTTAGCAGAAACACATCATGTAACATTAACCGACTTTAATAGAGGTAATGCTTTATTCCACTGTTGTTTTTAAGAGGGTCAAAGCGCCCATACAAACGTAGTCCAGTCATATTTTGAGTATTAAGCTATGAAAATCTATGAAATTTTCAAGACACAATCTAGAAACAAATATCTGTGTCGGTGGTGAGTCAGATTTTCGTTAAAATATATACTTCCAGAGTTACAGGGCGTTAAAGAATTGTATTTTTCGGTAATAAAAAGCCCCAACTTTGAACCTGATTTACAAGAGTATGAATCAATTTAGAACAATTTGGAAAAACCACCGACATCTGAAATTTCATTAGTATACTGTATTTAAAAAATGGTTACATAATATACTGTATCCTTCAAATGATCCCTGGACTACGAAACATCCAAATAATGGGTGGATAACTTCGCGTAGTGTATGCTGTCTCACCGTACGCGCTCGGATAGGATAGGGCTCGTATAGGGACAGCTACAAAACAATTCAACCTTGAACGCGGCCACGTGGTCTAACCAACATAGCCTCTTAAGTGCACGTAATATCTTTGCTCGTTGTGAATCAATAAGGTTTCATATAGATATCGAGCGATGACTGCCAATACTGTGACATACAGAAATGAAGTCTATTCTTTAAGCCATAAGCTTGTTTCTTAATAAATTAAAGAAAAAAACAGTGAGACTTACTTTGTCTTCACTCTACTGTCAAGTCAAAATTTCTAGAAAGAGACGCACAAAGGTTTTGAGGCTCTCCCTTATGTCGCGTGATTCGTAGGAGTTCGTTTACTAGTTTTACTTTTGTACAGATTTAAGAAGAATCGATTTTAATTATTCTTTTTTAATTCCATTGGCAATGATCTCAAGTACTAACTTACTTTATGTAAAACTTGTAAATAGCCGCTTTGTAAAATAACGTATTTTTGAGTGAAGAAAGCTACCTACTAATACGATGTTTCAAAGTCAAAGTTATTTATTGCAGATTATATGTACATAAGGTAAGGACATTGTAAAAAGTCCACTATAACCAACATTTACAAAGGTATGCAATATTTTAACATTTTACTTACATCTAATTTGTGACTAGTCAATACAAACAAAATAATTAATTATAGAAAAATTATACAATAATAATATAAAATTAATGTCACTTGTTTTTATCATCCAGATAGTCACATATTTTATTAATGTGGCGATACTGAACCGCATAGTGCGCGTTTTTATATAGTTTGTGTGTCTTTCTCACTGTTATGAGCCTTGTGTAAAATGAAGTCGGTTTCTTAGTTCTTTTCGAACGAATTTATTATTGGAGTGAGATGACAAAGTACAATATGATAAGACCACTCAGGGGTTAACTTGAGGTCGCCCTATTTGTTTTGTGACATATTTTAATATCCTTGTGTATAACATTTTACGTGGATGTTCTTGTAAAAGCAATTATGTGGATTCCTGCCGGGCTGAATTTTGTGTCCAAATATTTGACCTTCTCTGCAAATAATATTAATTGACAAATTAATATAAAATAATCAAGCCGTAAGTCAGTTTAACCGGCTCCGCGGCCTGGTGGTTACTTTGATGGGATAGTGATCTTAACGCGGGATCGATTCCCGGATATGTATAGGTACACCATTGCAGCTATCTGGCTTTCGGATTGATTGCTGTATTATATATTGTGTATATTCGTATATTATACCTAGAAGCCTGAACCTAATGTGTTGCTGGCTTACACCTATCATACCGGAGTACAACAGTGCTGTTTGCATTGCTGTTTAGCGGCAGATTTAGATAACATGGTGATAGTAAGCCAGGCGGACATAAACAATTTCCTACCATCAACTAAACCTAATAGCGATAGGTACCCCCACTGGGAATCGAACTAAGGACATCCTAATTGTAAGCCAAGCATGTACCCACTAGGCCACGGAGTCAATTACTAAGCTACTCAAGAGGTCTAACCGTTCTTTTTTCATTAACATCAACAATACACAAATCTTTACGCTTTTTCATTTATTTTAATTAAACATTGAATAAAGACACCTTAGCTCATTAAACGTTTCTACAGAACGTTCCGCACACAGTCCTGGATTAGAACGACGTAGCACAAAAGCACAGACAGCGAGAGAAAAGCAATTACATTCAAAAGTAAACAATTCCGATTCTATAGCTTTCGGGGGCTAAGCGTTTCCATAAGTAAACATTCGTGTTTCTAAGCTATGCTTGTTGGCTACCGAGGTAGAATCCATTATAATTAAAATATCTGAGACAAATTGTTCCAAGGTTTTGCAAAAAAGAGAGAATTGAAAATGTGACACAGTGTTTTTGACTATAGTACTCGTAAAACGCACGTACAGTTTTATCGAAGATTGCGTACCACGGAAAAAACTAGACCAACTTACATAATTTTAATTTCCGTTAATCCTGAGTTCACTTTAAATTGAGCTACAAAAAAAAATATTGGGTAAAATAAAAATTTAAACCTGGACTTGAGGCCTATTGTGCAGGGCTAAGGGCGCGGTTACAATTTTGACTTGTTTGTTGTTTTGAGGTCAATCTGTACATTTCCAGTATAAGCTGACCTAGCATCGTGCGGCAGTCCATTTAATGCGAGGCTAGTTTATATTGTACTATAATATAAAAATAAATTAGTGTAAATACTTAGAACCATTCTCTTTATTGGATTTATTTTACTTTTCCTGCTTTCAAATAGATTTGTTATTTTATTATCAAACTATGGATCCAACTCACGCCAGTAGATTACTAAAGAACTAGTCTAAAAGCAATTAATGAAGTACAAAATTCAAATTTGGTTAATCCTCCATTATCTATTATCTCTCCGGCTTGTCTGGCCGCGATTCGTTGAAGTTAGATTCAATTAAGTGTTAGCGCTTAATCAAGTAGATATAATCATGACCTTGTCTGCGCCTCTCGTTAGAATTGTGGGATTTGGAAAGGAAAGTTCGACTTAAAAGGAAACGTCAGCAAAAATGCAGGCATTTTACAAACCTTCGTTTTGATCACTCTTCAATGATTATTATTTTAAATTATAGTGTTTTTAAATGCAAGTTTCATGCTTTGCCAGTTTTCAGAAATATTTTGAAAACAAATGGTGTTTTTTTCTCAGTTATTCGTTGACACAATATATATAAAATCCATGTACATAAATTTCGTTTTAAAATTCTTAGACAATTATTAAATTATTTATTATTTCAGTTTATTGTTCTGATTTCTTAGGTTTAGAAATTCTTTAGGAACATGTGGAAATGAAAATTTAATTCACTTAACCTCGAATGAGAAATGTGTTTGATGATAAAAACAACTAGCCTATACTAGCCTAGCCCAAAAATATATCATCAGATAAGACTACCGACTACGTAAAAAGACATTATTATTTTTAACAAGCTACAGTATTTCCCGTTCCCTGCAACTGCTCGTCAGACTGGACGTAATCGAATTGCGATCCGATACGCTCACCCGTGACACACAAAATGCATTTTTGATGAAATATCCACGTGTATATTGGATTATCTGTGTACAGTGTACACTATTCGTAATCTGTTTGCGAAGTGCGATGTGAAATCGGAATTATGTTGGGATTCTTACTAACCGTAAAGGCAGCGTAACATCACGTAAACGCATAATCAATGTATGCAAGTCATGAAAGTAGAAGAAAGAATGTGAGACGTTGTTCAAAATACTTTCTTGCATATTTAATATATAAGACAAGTTAACGCGTTTGAAAAGAACTAGAAACCGACTTCAACTGCCTTAAAAGTCTACAGCAAATTTAAGACTTTTATATGATATTCTTATGGATGCCATTGTCAAACCACACGGAAAGCACCGGATTTCAAATAAAAAAAGAATCATCAAAATTAGTTCACCCAGTCGAAAGTTCTGAGGTAACAAACATTAGAAAAACATACGAATTGAATTGAGAAACTCCTCCTTTTTTGAAGTCGGTTGATAATGTATGGAAGGCCTATCTACAGAAAAATATACACCTCAAAGCAAGTATAAATAATAAACCAAATAACTGTAAAGTCTACAAAATTAAGAATAGTCACTTGCATATTCTGCACAATTTCAATAAGCATGGTCGCGTTCACTAAGAACACGATTGTTCAAGATTGCAGCGGTCAAAGCTGGTGGCATAAGCTCTTTCTATACAAAGATTTACTGATGTGAATTTTCCATAAGTTTAGACTTGCCACCGATTCGGATTGGATTTAGAAAGTTTGAGCTTAACAAAGTTGTGCTATTCCCATCTTTGAACTCAGCAAGTGAACGCGTTTAGAGTTATAAAGAAGGTTGGCGCACTAAACTTCCTTCCGGTGCGGTTTGAATCACTTCGTCAAAGTTTCCAGGTCTATTAATTCAGAATGCGGCTAACACTTCTTAGCTTTCTTGCGCTGTGGTTTGTCCCACCTATTATCTGCTATTACTTAAATATATTTAAAATGAAATTGTGGCAACACTCTTCGCGTATTTTATATGTCAAAAATATTTTAAAAGATTCTGTTGTTAATATTTTTATGTCAATTAATAAATGTGGCTTTGTTTTTAAACGATAATTTAGTTTTTTAATTATTTTTGAAACTGGTTTGGTCTTGGCGTCATAGACAATATCGCTGAGGATATAACATTGAATTGACCTGTAAACCTCAAATTAAAGAGGCGCTGTGCTATATACGTAAATAATATTGGTTAGCGGGATATTGAGATAGCATGGTGGTAGCTAGCCGGGCGAACAAAAAACGCCCGCCACTAACCAATTTTTGAAGAATATTTCAGAATCTAATCTGTTCTTTAACTTTCAGTAGAGCTGAGTTATAAGAAACATTATAATATGTTTAAATAATATTAGGTGTGTTATGTATTCTTTGATTAGATCGAAGCTCCTTTATCACACAATAAGCAATATTAGCTCCTTGGAGTTACCTCCTTTAAAGTAACGGGACTTATGACTATCCCGAGGGAAGGTGTTCTTACATATCAAACTCGGTAAGTTTAATAGTAGAGGTAGATTCAATATTTAAAAAACCGGCTAGTCAGTAGTAGCAGTATATGAATAATTAACATACTGAAAATGCTTACTTTTAACTGGATTCTATATGTACAGCCATAATGTTGACCAACATTTCATTAGAGAAGACCAATTAATGTTTAAATATTAGTGACAAAAATATTTATAATCGAAGATGTTATAAATTATATAAATTTTAAGACAAATAATAAGAAAACTGTAGTGTTCATAAAGCTAAAAAGATTTTACTCTTCCAGAGTGGGCGATTTTTTTTACCTTCATGGTAAAAAATACTATAAGAGCATACTTAAATCAGTATAAAAAAATATTATGTATGTAATTAGTAGAAGGTAGTTTTATCACAGAGATAATAAAATCAGTCAGACGCTTTGTCTAAATGCAAATGACATGATTTGCCCCAAAGAATGGCGAACTTTACCGCAGCAAAAATTTTTTACAACTCCTCCAAAATACTTCTTTTTTATTCGTCACAAGGATCATAATCTAAAATTACTGAAGCCTAGCGTAAACAGTGTGAGGACAAGCAGCAAAATCAAATATAAATTCCTATGTTATTATAATTTAATCTAAGAGATGATTACCGACTTTACGTTGAACTAAAGCAATTTAGCTTAAATTGCTTTAGTAATTTTGCTAATCAATTTGATTGTCCGGAACCCTAGATTCATAAAGACAATAGAGCCTCGAGTTTCAGACTAGTTACAATAATTAGATGGAAATCTCTCTCATAGATCAAGACAAGGATCGTAAGTTTAACTTATAACTCTATTACAGTGAATTGTTTAATATAAATCAGACCTAACTTCTTAGTATACACAAGCCAGGTTAACGAGAGAAAAACATAACGATGCACAAATCAGGGAGATACTTAGATAATAACAATAAAACAGCAAACAGTTGCGTCCCAGGTAATAAAACAAAAAATATGCAGTGCCACGTAAGTATCGTAGAAAGCCACCAACGGAAAAACAAAATGTCGATCAAAAACTATCGATGCATCAACACTGCCTCCGTGGCCTAATTGCTACACGCTTGGATTAACAATCCGCAGGTACCGGGTTCACTTCCCTGTGGTACCTATCGATTCGTTTGGTGCTAGGGCATTTTCTATATCCGCCTGTCTATCTACCACAATGTTACCAAAGTCTGCCGCCAAATAGCATTGTTAATAGCACAGTTGTGTTCAGGTATGATACTTAGCAGAGCTAGCGCCTAGGGTTGACACTTTTGATGCGCACGCTTACCATCTAGCAGCCATCGTTACTTACCATCAGGTGAGATTAAGGTCAAGTTCAAATCCATCACAAACTTTTAAACCAGGCAAGGGCAAGTCGGTCTCGCGCACCGAGGGTTCCGTGCAGGATATGAATAATTAACATACAACTGGAAATCATAAATAATGGGTACAGTAATATGCACCCAACAATGCTCTACCGAAAATGTAAGACCGATTGAAAAACCAACTTTACTTTGCAGCTAAATTACATAATCGATATATGGCTTTCGTAGGCTTGTAAACAAAAAAAGTTATTTTTACTATTACTATTATTTAAATATACTGGTATGCAGATTTATTCCTATACTTGTGCTGTAAGACCTTGCTTCTTGCCAAATTTCAGGATTCTACGTCAACGGGAAGTACCCTATAGGTTTTTGGTTCGTTGTAGTGGTCTCAAAATGTGTCTTTGACAGATCAATTTCAACTTCATACCACTATGCGTTCCTGAGACAAATGGTCTTGATGGACAGACAGACAGACAACAAAGTTATCTTATAGAGTTCCTTTTTTCCTTTTACGGAACGGTTACGGGACCCTAAAAACATGTTGGTTAATCTTTATCTGCTAAAATAATTGGTTACAATAATAAAACAAGGCCCGAACCACATATTTTTTAAAAACACCGATTTTTTTAAACTCGCCACAAGCTTTGAGCCATGAATAATTGGATGCACATACATATGTTATTACTATTACGTACCATGCATGTTGTAAGGCATCGACTGTTAGCCCAAAATGCAACGTTGCGAAACCGAATCGCAGAGCTGAAATCACCGTTCTGTAATTGGAATGTCATATTGGAAAATGCAATTTACGAACCATTTCTGGTTTTGCTCTCACTATCTACGGCTTCCCAGGTCGTATTACTGCTGGGGATTGGGCGAGGCAACCCAGCTTGTCCACTTTGCAATATATTTTCAGTGGGGACGAGAAGCAAGGTTCTCTGCGCCCGCCCGCCATGTAATTATCACAAAATGAATAAATTAAAATATCATTTATTCAGTAGTTATTTACCTCATGTACTTCCAAACTACTTCAATAATTGGTTATTAGTCTGATTCTGCCTTTAATACGAATCACCTTATAGATACCATTTTAAATAACCACATATTTTATTTATTATCCACCAAGGAAACAAACAAACAACAGTACATATAAAGATATTATGAAACAGATGGTCGGACTTATCTCTATCATATAAATTAAGAAAACTTTACAAATAAGTAAATTAAGTCATTTAAATATAAATAATACATAAATATTATACACTAGTATTTTTGCTCGTAACTTTGTCTACGTGGAATCTAGAAATATAGGAACAACTTAATGTAAGTATAAAGTAACCTACGTCCTTTTCTATGCCCTAGGCTACCTGCATGCTAAATTTTATCACGATTGGTTGTGCCGTTGAGGCGATAAGTAGTGTTTAGAGATACACTTCAAACAAACACATGTTTAACAACCTGTGGCCGTTCAGGAAAGTGGCCGTTTATGGGAATTGGCCCTAAGTGACCGGATTCAACCTTTCACTTCTGTTACAATCAGTTTGCTATCAACATTAAACTTTTGCTGTTTTGTGATCTTTTTATGTGGTATTTACACAGTCCCCGTACGTCAATGTTTTATTTTTAGGTAGTCAAGAATAGCTAGCCATATGCCTATAAGGAGCATCCCCTGTTTACATAAGCATGAGATGCAGTGTAGTCGATTTCCATCCAGACAGACAGACAAGGCGCAACCCATGAATAATTTACGCCCTAGAGACCATTATTATGTAAATACTTGCCAATCCCGCAACCGTGTTGGTAAAAAAGCTATTCTGTTGGTGTTAGCACCGAGTTTACACTGATTTCCCTGAACAATTTTATTATGCTTCTATGTATGAAAAAGTTTCATTCATTTTAATCAAACCGCATTACTTTAGGAATATTAGAAATTGGAAAGTAACTCTGTTCCTTTCTTGATCTTTTTGTTGGTCATCTTCTCATGATTGAGAGGGGTGAGCCGATCTTGATAAAATTTGGCAAGAAAATAGCCCTTGGCATGGATTATGTTACCGTGGGGAATTTTTTAAATATACGCACGGGAAAAATTTGTTTTTCTTCAATTGCAGATAGTTTAAGTTTCGTGTTGATTCATGAGAATATAACTTTCCTGTGTGCATCCTAGAAAGTGACTTGGCTTATAAAAAACAACAACAAAACTCAAGTACTACTCGTTGTGTGTACCTATTGAGGAGACTCATATTCAAAACACAACAGTGGGTTGGCTACCTAGGCAACTACGAGTAGGAATAAAGTAGAAAAAGCTCTATATACAGTATTACTGCCCTAATTAAATTTCTACAGATGTACCACAAAGTAAGATACAGCCGTACCGGTGGTGTCAATTGATCGTACAATAGCCTCATATCATCATTCATGTCGCAAAAGGCATCTAAGGAAACATCAGATGAAAAGTAGTAAGATATAAGATAGATATAAAGAAGCATAATAATATACTTATTTATCAACAGTAACTTACTGTGATCATCAAACCATCTGCCAACTGTGCTGTGTACAGGCTTTATGGCAAATACCCTCGTAGGAAGTTCGACGTGAAGGTCTTCCATAGGCGCATGTCCAACAGTTGGCTTATGCAAATTTGACAATAATAAAAATCATGTAGATGTGGGAAATATAGGTTTTTTGGACAAATTCCTTTTTAATTACGTACCAAATCAAAATATACTGAAACAAATCAAAAGTGATTGATACTAAAATAACCTTTGATCCCGTTACGATTTAAAGCTCTTGGGAAATGTATTGTATCAAGTCCGATGGTTTGGCTCGTCCTCTTTTACGTTTATTTTTGATATTGTCTGTTGTCGGGGAAAATATTAGAGTGTGTACACGCAAATGTTTGTTCTGAAAAATCGAGTTATAGTAGTGTCGAAACCAAATATTGAGGATTGTACTTCGACATTGGTTTTGAAATTGTACTGTAATCTTTTTGTAATTCTGTAATTATGTCTAGGGTTTGTACCTGATAGCAGAAGAAAAGATAGACAAAGCAATAGTGTAACTGAAAGAAGGCAAAGCCCCGGGTATAGACAACATAAGGAGCAAATAAAGAGATTCGAACCTATCGCCAAGCAGTTGCTACTTGGACTCTTCAATGAATGTACTATACCAAAACCCTGTAACTGCAACTGCTCTCCTAAAACCCGGGTAAGAGCTATCGGAAGTTAAAAACTATAGACCTGTATCACTCTTCTGCCACACTTTTAAGATATTTGAAAGACTCATTTTGGAACGAATCATGGAAATCCTCGAGGGCCACCTAATAGAACAACAAGCTGGCTGAAGACGGATATGATAATTGTCTAGCGGAGTCTTGGTCGGTCTCACGGCAGCGTATGACACGATCAATCAAAGGATGCTCATTAAAAAAACTGTATAATGTGACGAAAGACTAAAGGCTAACCCGAGGCAACCGTAGGTCTTGTAATAAAATTTCTATGTAAAGTTTTTCAAACAAACATTATTTTTCCATTAAACATATATGCGACGCTGCGAAATAAAATACAATAAACTCTGCTAATACTAAGAACAGATTGTTGGAAATTAGTCAACCCTTATCTTTCCCCATGGCAACTTTTCAGAATTAAAAGAAACCCTTGCCCGCTTGCGTAAAAGAGAATTTATCAGGTCGAACAAATGGCTGCCGGAGTATAAAACAGATGTTTCTGATGTGTTGCTTGCAGGCCCCTATCCCGGCCACGTACAAACCTACTTTTGGTGCGATATATGAACAGCTAATGGGACCAAACAGAGTGATGTTTTTTGATGACAGTAATGCTATTATTGTCATCATCATCAGTCTTAATGCACTGAACAAATTTCCATTCCAGCCAATTACATTTAGGGTCCCTGTTCATCTCTGGCTTTTTGCATCAAATATTTATGATTCAACGAACTTCTTCTTTCACAGTGCTAATATTTCAAATGGTACAAAAGAAAATGATTTTGTCAAAATCCAAAAAACTATTCAGATTAAAAATTTGAACCTCAACATTTGTTTTTAGTCTTCTGTGGTATTTAATCAACAGTAATCCAATTAAATAATGAATTTGAGCAATATTATTCAAAGCGTATACTACTGCATACATTTTTTTTATCCTGTATAAACAGCGTAGTTAGATTTAGATCGGATAAAGTTAACTTTGTATGTTACCAGCCATTGTAAGATATATTGCACTCAAGTACAAACATATGTAACCATTTTATTGCCATGTCACATTCCTTTCAAAAAGTCCTATGCAATGTTTTGAGGGAAATGTCAATTCAAAGTGTATATGGCAGGGTACAAAAGGTGTACATATTATTATTGTGCTTGAGTATACATATACGATGTTGTAACTAATACTAGTAGTTCAATAATGATGAACTAATATGAAAAAAAATTCCAATGCATTTCTTAATTTGAATATTTTTTTCTTCATACTGTCATATTTGTATTAAAAAATGCGCAGCCCAGCCTAGCCCCTAAAAATAGTAGTAGTATTTTTAAGGGCGTAGTAACACAAATAATATGCTACGAAGCTGCTACGCGAAGAGAACGAATGCTACGCCACGTAGTCCCACTTCAACATTATATTTCGTGACTTTACAGTGACTGCACTAAGTAAAAGCCACCCTCAAAATTTTATATCAATCAAACATTTCTTTTGTTTGATGTTTATGTTATTTTATGGTTAGTTACTGTAAGTTAAGGAAAGCTAAAGAAGAAAAAGATGTCGCCTGTGCCTCAGCACACTGCATAAGAGCCAGATAGGGTGAATATGACATGGTACAAAAATATGTACATTTTGTACTCGAATGTACCATATTTTGAGAATTTTTTATTATTAAAGGTGTCTTATCTCTCTCCTTTCGCTTTCCTGTAAAAATTAATAAAGGATTTGGAAGGCACACATTATTCTTCATTAATTTAATATAAAACCACCTGTTTTATCTAACTGTTATCAACATAACCAGAAACTCAATAATCTTTCAACTGCCGAAATTGTTTTATGTATATTAATTTTCATTTCGCTTTTTTACAGATTCAGAAATGATTTGAGGAGGCAAGGTGAGTTATCAAGGGGAATCCTTATTAATTTTATAATTACCTACCCGCACAATGGCTCGGCTCCAGAGCCGCACAACCGAGAGGATAATTAAATAGAATTAACTCTATCAACAAAGCAAAACAACGAAATAGGCAAATTTAATTTAATCAGTGGATTAAATTGCGTTCGGATTGAGTAACATTACATTAAAATGCAGATGATTTACAAAACAGTTGTACGTTCCACTTCGTGCATTCGAGAACGAAACTCGAAGCACTATTTGCAGTACTTAAAGTTTTACTATACAATCTGTCAAATTAAAATAATCTAATAAGGACTTCAATTATCGAGGCGTAAAGTTCTCTTCATCAATTGGTGAAATATCATAGATAATAAATAGTAACTTGATTATGTGCTCTGTGGAATCGTAGTAAAGAAACAATAATAAAATCCAAGGTGACGAAACATTTCATACTGCGATTTCACCCCTACCATGGCCTATAGGTTCGCTAACACTTAAAAATTGAGCGCGTATTAAAAATGACTTACAGACACTCACATAATTTTGGATTTTTTTCATGCACAATAGCTTCACGTTCGACTTTCACCTAACGACCTTAGTTAATGACGCATTAGTTATGTGATTGTTTTCAAAACTGTTGTATTGCTCCAAAAGGTGGAAAGACATCTGCCACCAACTAAACCGTTAACCGAGTATCAGAGAAATCTTGACCTAGATTGAAAGTCCAACTGCAATCGGATTCACTTAAAACGTCCATTTTATAAAAATATTAATTTTAGATAATGTATACCAAAGCTTTAGTAAATTAAGTCAACTAGTGTATACTGTTGGAATTATCTTTAGATAAAGTAAAAAGTCCAACTGTAGGTTCTCTTAGGATCTTAATACTGAGTAATATATATTAATATGGAACAAAAACAAATATTCTCTGCCTCGCCCTACGCTTCCTACGACAAAAGTAACTGAACATTAATAAAATTGTTCCGAAAATTTCTATACACCGCTTCACATCGCAGACATGATACCTACCGCTACCGCTCATTTACTCACCAGACAACTCAACGTTAATGATATACATGAACAAATAGCTAACGCTTAATGAGAGACAAATACGTATCTTACGAAACGGGGACCAATTTCACGTGGCACATATATGTGCTGTACGTAGTGGCATATCTATAGTCTTTGTTAGTCAGTAACATCGAGTAACGTTATTCTATAAGGATAAATGACATAACCTATTATAAGCTTTTAGGTTCCGTGTAATCGACTTTAAAGTAGGACCACCACATATCATTCCGGACGTGTCGTAAAATGCTATTAACCGAAAAATATTTAGCAGATGGGAAGTAGCTACCGTGGTGTTTTATGGCAAATGCCCTCCTAGAAAGTCAGACATAGCGATGCATGAGTCTCATGCTTAAAAATGAACTTATGCGGCTGATTCAGTGGCAATAAGCTTCTATCATACAACCTTATCGTCATTTATCATCAGAATTTTGTATGTGCAATAAACAATCAAATATATTTTACGACTGACGACGAAAACAATTAAAAAACAAATCAAAGATCTTTTTGGAGAAGTAAAAGCTGTTCCAGCCTACTTCTAGTTTGATTCAAATTGAAATATTCGAAATTCGAAGCCCCTTGGCCTTAGTTCGTGTACTTCGCTAAACTTAGCAACGAACAAATCAATACAGAAACTTGATACGACATGCATGAAATTTCTCGCTGGAGATGAACGCGCCATGAGAAACACCTTATGTCGGCAGGGAATATTCAGACACCACGTAACCAGAAAATTTTCGCATTTATTGGAAAATTTCACATTAAGTGTGGATCCGTTCATATCATACCATTGGTATCCTAAATGGTGACAAACAGGAATGTCAGTAGATGGGTAACAGCTATTCTTTGTGTGTCAATAACATTTTACAGCAATCTCCAGTCTACTGCCAGGACTGGTAATGATAGCAAATTTGTTCAAGGAAAGTATACAGCAATAGCTGTATAGCAATTAATAAATTGTGATGACTCAATTTAACAGGTTTTTATGATTATACGTAGGATGTCTCATTGTTGCCTTGCCCTGGCGTTATAAATGGTGATGTAATAGTTATAAGTGTACACTGTACAGTACATATGTGATAAGCAATAAAAATGATATTGAGTGCAAAATGGGACAACGCCATGTATGGACGCTCCCGGATAAAATCAATATAGAAACTTGATACAGCGACCAAATGCATGAAATTTTCTGCTGGAGATGAAGGCGCCATATGTTACCAGCTTATATATGATGTTCATAACTATTATATGCAGTATCGGGTCGGTTATTGAGTAAGTAATTAAGTATATAAGATAGTTTGTCTGCACACAACGGATCACACAACGGAACACACGGATCTGGATATACTCGTACTCGTATTAAAATATCAAAATAAGTCCCGATCTTTTTTGAAACTTTGTGTTTTTAAAATAATTTAAGAGACAGGAAATTTTTTAATGGAAAATTAGTGCTGTTTATTGATCAAATAATCTTACATTTTGATGGGTATTACAACCAAAATGTGTTTTATAAAAATTAAAAATCGTCGTGAAAACGGTATAAGTAAGCCTATTATAAAAATGTAACATCGGTCAATAGTAAACTAACTAAATTTTCTGGAAGCTTTGTTAGTATGATCTTTGTGACCCCGCTTGTATTAACAATTAGCTACCTATAATATTGTCGGATTGTGATGAAGTTATCGTGCATGATTTTTAGTGACTGACTTCGAACAGCAAGGTACATTTACAGTTACATTTTCTATCAGAAATCACAATCTCATTTGTAGCGCAAAAAAAGTTTTAAACATGTGCCGTCGTCTCAAAAGATATGAAATAAAACATATTGAATACAAGTTATTCGAAACATCCTTCATGTTGAAATATCGGTGCAAAAACATCGGAAATGGGCTGGCGGCGGCGTGAAATGTAACGCTGGCAAACTTCGTCAGAATCACCCAGTCGATTTGGGTTTAGTGCTCTTTGTAAAGTAATAAAACTCTAAACAAATAAAGAACGAATACGACGCAAATTTGTAATCGAACGACGAACTTTATTTTTATTACGAACGGCTTATGTTTATTACTTTGTATTGGATACATGAAAAACTTTTCGTTATACAACTTTTGGATACGGTTATTAAATAAATGTTTTTCAAATTGGCATTAGGTGCATCAAGTATTTTATTTTTAATACGGTTAAATATAGTCATCAAATTCTAATGAAGTGTGTTTAGAAACATAAGTACTTTGACATCGTCAATACTATAGTCTCATAATTTAAGTTACGGATATTGAATTGAAACGAATTTTACAATTAAAATTTTGCCAAGATGAGAAAGCGATGCAGCCTGAAACGCGTGGGAGCCGTGAGAGTGAGATATATATCATTTCTAAACGTCAATTTTATACGATTTGACGTTAAGACATGACAATATCTCACTCAACTGCTGGTGCATATGGCTAGCACTGTCAAAAACTTATCATATGGTTAGTCTTGACTACCGTGCCCCCAGATATACTGCACAGAGCATAAAAAAAAATTAAACAAATTTCATTTCTTGCGCTATTTTTTATTTACTACCAAAATACAGCTTTCTAGTAGAAAGTCTCTGAACTAAGACGGACTGACTGACTGACAGACGAACAGAGCGAAACTATAAGGGTTCCTTGTTTGACACCGGAACCCTAAAAATCATGTAAAACACTAGTTTTCAACCAGTCAATGGTTCCGATTTCCACTAAAAATACACGCAAATGTAGTTTCTTAGAATATCACAGAATAGGACATTGAACAGCCCTTTTGCATCTGTCAGACAGGAATGACTCGGCATGGGTGGGGAGGGTTTTGATGAGGGTCCACAAATAAATCGGGCCACTGAAATAGCATAGAACATGTTTTTGTTCAATATATTCCTAAGGTGTGCCGTTATTATTTTGCGATATATCTACACTAATATTATAAAGAGGAAAGTTTTGATTGTTTGTTTGTTTGTTTGTATTGAATAGGCTCCGAAACTACTTGACCGATTGGAAAAATTCATTTACCATTAGAAGCCGACATTATCCCTGATGGACATAGGCTATATTTATTTTTAGAAAAAATTAGAGATCATTACTAAAACTTCAGTAATGTAAACCAAGATGTAATATTTTTTGCCGTTATGGCGGGTTTGCGCCACGCCACGCACGCGCGCCGAGCGCTGTCAGTTGATCTGTAACTATGACTACGAAAAACAACGGCTGCTATTGTAAAATGTTTTATTACGAGTCTTAAATATATTATTGTTGAACCATAGCCTTTAGTCCGTTCTTTTCAATATCCCCGGAAAGAAGAGTAGACAGTGGATAAACCAGCTGCGCGACAGCCTGCAGCGGTCGTCCTCCACGTGCACCTGACGTGCGTCCGACGTGCATCCGAGTAGAAACGTGCGTGTTTCGTGGCCTGCCGTGGAGCGAACATGAGCGAACGAACATTGTATGCGAGCGCAGAATATTCTTCAGCAAGCACGGTTAGCAGGATTGTTTTAAACTTCAAAATGACGGAGGGGAACATGGAAATTAAACCTACAACGACGGTGGAAGCCGTGTGTGTGAAAGTGCCACCATTTTGGCCCGAAGAGCCAGCGCTTTGGTTCGCGCAGCTGGAAGGACAGTTCGTGCTTGCCAGCATCACCGCAGACAGCAAATACAATTATGTCATATCGAATCTTGAGTTCAAATACGTGTCAGAAAACAAAGATATATAAAGATAGATAAAAACCCTCCCGGTGCGAACAACTATGACAAAGTTAAAACGGAACTGATTCCGCGGCTGACTTCATCGCAAGAGCAGCGAGTGCGCCAGCTACTCACGCACGAAGACATCGGGGACCGCAAGCCAGCACAAATTCTTACGGCACCTACAAAGTTTGGCCGGTCCGAGCGTACCCGACGATTTTGTACGTTCTATTTGGTCGAGGCGCCTGCCAACGAATGTACAGGTGATTATTGCGTCGCAGCCTAAGAAAGCCTTTAGTCGGTTCTTTTAAATCTCCTGGGAAAGAAGAGTAGACAGTGGATACAGCCTGCAGCGGTCGTCCACCACGTGCTACGCCGTAAAATGTCTTTCATCGCATGTGCTGCGGAAACTATGAATAATTAACAGAACAAGAACATCAAAAAGCTATTTTCACTGTGTTATATAAATAAATAAAAGTATGGTTTTAGATTAATTTCTATGGTTGTGCTGAGACCTTGCTTTTTCCACATTTCAGGATTTTAGGTCAAACGGGAAATACCTTATAGGTTTTGATTCTCTTGCATTCTATAAGGAAATTGTCTAAAAGTGCGGCTTAAACAGACATATCTTTTTATTGTGTTGACGTAGAAGTTTGATTTTTTCACAAATCTAAGAGACTGCAGACTTGAGTACTTGATATTAATTTCAACTTGATACCTTTACGCATACATTTACGTATACACTGAGAAAAAGGGTATTGACTGACAGACAGACGGACAACAAAGTGATCCTTTAAGGGTACCTTTTTAGGGTTCCTTAGTCCAATAAAGAACCCTTATAGCTTCACTCTATCCCTCTGTTCGTCTGGCTGTCCGCGGCTTAGCTCAGAGACCCTGACTACTAAATAGCTGTAATTTGGTATGGGTATACATGGTATCACGATAGCAAAGTGGTGGTAGAATAAAAAAACTTGGGGATGAAATATTTTTTCACGTCACGTCATTGTGTGGGGTATCGTTGAAATATTACGCTTGAAAGTGAGAATTTTTGCCCGAGTTGAGCGTCCCCCTCCCCTCTATCTGCTAAACTGGTGCTTTTAAAAATCTGAAAAATTCATTAACATTAAATCCAAACAACTTATTGTTCCGAGCAACTACGGAGCCCTGCACTGCGCGTGGACTGACGCGCACTCGGCTGCTTTTTAGGGTTCCGTACCTCAAAAGGAAAAAAGGAACCCTTATAGGATCACTATGTTGTCCGTCTGTCTGTCAAGGTCCTTTTGCTCTGGAACGCGTGAAGGTATCAAGTTGAAATTAATATCGAATTAATGCGAATCTGCGGTCCTTTGGACCCGTGAAAAAATGAAGTTTCTAGGCCAACGCAATAAAAAGATATAGCTGTATTTCAGACCATTTCCATACAAAATGCAAGAAGAAAGAAACCAAAACCTATAGGGTACGTCCCGTTGAGCTAGAACTTGAAATTTGACAAGAAGCAAGGTCTTACAGCGCAACCATAGGAATAAATCGGAAAACCAGGATTTCCTAAAATTAAAATTTTTTTCTTTGGATTTGGCAATAATTTAAAGTCTCAAAAATAGCGTTTATGCTAATTTGTGCGGTATATAATAAGAAGTTAAGGCGCGGACTCTCTATCTGAGGGTTCCGGGTTCGAATCCAGCCGTGTACCTATGAGCGTTTTTCAATTCAAGTACATTATTCGAATGCTTGACGGTGAAGGAAAACATCGTGAGGAAACCTGCATGTCTTGAACAGGCATGTGAAATCCGCCAATCAGCACTGGGCCCGCGTGGTGGACTATGCCCCATACACTATCTGTAGGAGAGTAGGCCTGAGCTCATACAGTGGGGACGTATATAGGTAGATGATGATGATGAAATAAATATATGTCTATGTAATTCATCTTAAATAAAGCGTGGTTTAAAGAAAAAAACCGCTCGCTTCGCTCGCGCAGCTACCGCGTTTTAGCTACAATGCCAAACCTTACCAATCAAAAATCTCACCTGAATGGATATCTTTTTTTCTCTAGCAAGTAGTTTCGCCAACAACAAACAACCTGTGTGGGGTTTCAGACCAACTCCCTTAACACCAAAAGTTCATAGAAACGTCAAAATTAGTTGACCATTTTAAACACCAACTCAACCCCTCGCGGTCGGTTGTCTGTAAGCCACAAAATACCGCGTGAATTAATTTACGAAATTTTTCATAAAACTAACAACTGAATCACTTTTTTGTCCTTCTGGTGTTATGTCTGTCAAGACCATTTTTCTCAGGGACGTTGGTCGCGTAGGGATATGAAGCTGAAAATACATTTACGCTTATCCAAAAATGTTTAAAAAATAAATGTCTACCCGTGCGAAGCCGGGGCGGGCCGCTAGTATGTATATAAAATATTGTTCCAAACGGTGATGTGACACATGTCATAGCAAAGAAAATTATATCAGATAGACATAAGCTTTCCCGTGTCAATGAGATAAATCATTTGTTTCTGAAGACAAAAATAAAATAGATTGATATAAAATACTATATCTATAATTTCTTGGATCTGTGAAAAAATCTTACTTCTTAGTAAACACCATAACAATTTTCGGTCGTTTATGTCGCATATTTTGACGATTTCACTTACGGGCGCTAGGAATCAAAACCTAGGAATAGATTTGAAAACCAGAATTTTTTTTCTATCAATTTTTTTTCCATTGAGCTTACATTTTCGTCAGAGCATTGTTCGATGATCTTGCCCATTATTTATATTTATATTTACAGTATGTCAATTATTCTTATTCTGTACGGTGAAAGTGTATACATGTTTTTATACTTTATTGTACAATATTTTATTTGGAATTACAAAAGTGTAAAGAGTGATTTGAGTGAGTGAGTGATTACACATGGAGTAAAATATAATTAAATACTGTAAACCAAAAAAGCAACCCCAATCATCTCGGTAGCAAAGTTGATATTCAATTACTCTACTACAGTCCAAAGTTTGTTTACACCGCGTCAAAATCCAATAACGGATAAATTGTTTATCACGAAACGTCCTTTTAGGGCGGCATATGCGTACCTTTTCCCCTTCGTCGTGATTTGATTTAGTAGTGCTTTCAATTTTACTTTGAAACCATTTTAATTGATTTAGTGATAGTTTTATTAGAGTTTTAGATTTACGATAAACTGACATGTCTTTCTTGCATCTTGCAAAACTGAGAATTATCTTTTTGTAGTCTGTAACTAGCCACTATTGCAAAAATCAATAGTGCTAAAAAATAAAAGTAAAGCTGTCCTTTTCATGTTCTTGCGATCAAAAAAGAATAAATTAAAAATTAACGATGTTGTCCAACAGTTTTCGCCGTACCCTCTGAAGGTTCATCCTTACAGTCAACAAAGTAAATTCATTTTGACTTAGCTCTTTGAACAGCGAAAACATTTCTTTGTTCGACGGATATAGGGGACACTTATTAAAGGAGAAGTATTTTGGATAAGTGTATAAAAAGCTTTGAAGAAATAAACAAGGGTCAACCTTAAACGGATGTGAAGGGGGAAGACGGAAATATGAAATTCATCTTCTGTTTGACGGGTCAAAGATATAAGAGGTGGGGTTTGAAGAATACCCTTCAACTAGTATCTATCTTTTGTCTATAAAAGTGTTCCACATATGCTTGTGTATAATTCAATTTTTTTTTGCTTTCGAAAGTTATCCATTTAGTTGCATATTGGTTTTCCATTTAGGTCTTTAATTCGAGAATTGGCCAACTCTATTTATTTAGCGAGCTTTCAAATCACTCGAAGCTCGTTGTTCCGTTACAATTTAAAACCAAAATTTGTCTTAACTATAAAACAAAACTTGAAATTATTTTAAAATCTTCCTTCGGTGTATAAAATGTAAATATAGTTCAAGAATAAAAAATTACTTTTCTGTCTTAACATTCCATTCCATTTGAAACTCATTCGCAACAAATATTAAAAGTAAAAAAAAATGATAGGAAGATTTGGGTTGAAACTTCAACTAAACGAACAAAAACTTTTGTTTAAACGTTTAAATAAATGTACTACTATGAAGGATTCGTTCAATAGTTTTGGAAAGAAACTGGCTGCGACTCGACTCCTCTGTCTAAAAATCTAGATTCACTCGTCTTGGGAACCAGGTTTCCGTGGAATCATTGCATCGGGGACGGTCTTACCTTCAGCAGGTATTTATCCAGTACTGCTGTTAATCCTGACTACTCAGGAGTTGGAGAGGGAGTATGGGGAGATATGGAAGAAAACTGGCTCCTACAAAGAAGAACATTGAGTTCAGTATTTCGTTAACTGTTTAGCTAAACTTATAACTGCGTGAGTTTTTCCGCTCACGCTTTTAATAGCTCCTGCTACTGGCAATTGTTTCAGCATATTCATTACAATTTTATTTCCACAGGACCCGTATAAAAGCTCTCACACACCGGCCTTTATGCATAAATTGAATTTCCCACCGTCGTCGTCATGGATCCACTCAAACCCGCTCTCTACTAAAATATAGCTCGGTAGGCAAAGGAAATGAGGTTACATGCCGTCCCGGAAACCTGCTCGTACTATCACTTTAAAACACAGACAAGGTTCTGTACACCTAGCAGTTGCGTACGTGTTTATTGTAGAAAGCCCCGGTCTAGTTGTAGCCCCACAAATATTATTTCAGAATAGGGAGAGCATATTTGGTTTGGACACATCTAGCGACTCCCTGCGACCTTTATTAGGTCGTCGGTCCATCTAGTAGGGGGTGGCCCTGGCTGGTACACGTTTTCCGCCACTCGAGAGCTCTTCCTCCCCATCGGTTAGCCGTTCTTAGAGAGATGTGGCCTGTCTATTAGTGCCCATTGTCACTCCAACTTACTGACTTGTCAAGCTATATCGGTGACCTTAGATCAGATAAAATTATATCTAACTATATTGAAGCAACAAATGTAAAATTTAATTATGAATTATGGTCCCTATAATATTTATACTCCACAATTTCCACAGCGTTACAACTAAATTTTCAGAAGTACCATGTGCAACCTCCTTTAAACAGCTCAAATTGAGCAAAGCAGTCTTTCAGTTAGGTACCCAAAATTCGGACAGCTATCTCACCAAGCGAAGGATTTTATTACCGTTTGGCAATAAATTTAGAGCCGTAAAGTTGCTACAATAAGGGAACAAATAATTGCTGAAAGCACTGCCAGTTTAGCGCCTCTCAAATTAACTTATGCAAAGCTAATATACTCACGAGATAAAACGACTGAAAGCAAGTGAGAGTTAACTTTTACATGACGTTTTTATTATTCAGGTAAATTGTTTTGAATGTCCTTAGCAACTAAAATCTTCCTCCATACACATCTACCGATATTATTTGAACAAACATCAAACTATAAATTACAAGCGCTCGCGCGCCACGTGGCCCAGCTTTGTTTTTAATACCCAATTAATATGCATGTGGTAACATCACGACTACAATCAGGCTGTAAATTTTCCTTTATAAAACATTAATGAAAAACCTTGAAGAAAAGTTTGCATTGCACTAGAACAGACACTCATTAATCTCCATTGTGCTGTGCATAGTTATTTCAAGCGAAGCTCTTTGCACGCACCATGCATAATAATGACCTTTCGTTATAAATACCTCTCTAGAAATAGAGAAAGGCTAAAGCTAAACATAATTGTAGACATACCCTTACCCTACCATACTTTGTCACCCTTTGCTGCAAAAAGTAGGTTCGTAGCACTTACTTCTCACGTCTTGTAAAAGGCAGCAACTGAAGTGAACCTCTGGATTGTGCGGAAAACCATCACAACTTTTTCCAGGCCCTGAGTGAATTAATAAAAGAAAATCTGGCGCTCTAAGAGCAGGTTTTCAAAACGTTTAATTTTATTACATTACATTACTATTTCTGGTCCGGCTTTAATGTATTAATCAAATATAATGTTGTTATTTCAACAAAAGTTAGGTTATGTATCTCAATTAGGCTAGAACATACTTATGAATAATGTGACGTACCTGATGGGGATACGTTTAGACAGGTAAACGAAGTCCACCTGACTCAACGCAGAAGTCGTGTTTATAATATTATCAAGATACAGAAATAGCCGCAGATGTATTTACTTTTGTTGAAGGGAACTTAGGGTGTGTCCACTGATATTTTAAATCACTGTAGAATCCTCCACAGTATCCTTGGGTTGGAGCCTGTTGAAGCCTTGAACGCACCGTTTATAGCTGGATCCTTTTAACCATCGACATGGCTGGCCATCCATTTTATAGGCTACTCAGTATAATACTTATTTTGACATTAAACTCAGGAGCCCTAGTCGTAAAAATTATAATGGACAGGAATAAGACCTTTTTGATGTGATATGGATGGTCAAAGTGGGTTTGAATTTCGTTTATAGGTTTAACCAGGAGGTTTTCCAGCATTTCACTTTGAGGTATGATTTTATACCTAGCTTTTTAAATGTACAATTAAGCTTTAACTCCAGATTTAAATTTTTATATAAATTTTATTACATACTTTATAATAAGTTCACGTTTATGTAACGAACTACAATGTATGTAATTAAAGCTAGCAAGTCAATTTTAAACCTAATTTTAATTGTAGTTTTGGTTTTCAACTTCGCAAATGTAAGTAATACAGACAACAATACAATAATTAAGCACAATCGAACTGATCTGATCATGTATCTAAGACGTGGAGTCAATTGGTACTAGTAAACCTCTCGAGTTTTGCTCATTTTATTTGTTTTGATTTCACTCGGAGTTGCCCAAAAATAATGTACAGTAAATTTTACAATTGCTATTTCAGAAGTATTAAATACATAAAAATACATACATAATTTAATTACCTACTTAGAATTATTTAGAAGTGATATTTGTTTTTTTAACAATACCCCTTACGTATATATTTTACCGGGACAAAAAGTAGCTTATTCTGTTAGCCCATGCATTATCCGTCTCTTGTTGTTGCCTGAGAGTGGAAAAATAAACAAACCAGCAAACACATTGTTTACGCCATATTGTTAGTAGAGCATTGATTTCCCTCCTGAAATTAACGGTGTCTCTCTCTAACACATGATTCCAAATTCGCCCCATCCTTTTCTCACCAACGGCGGTAAGACAGTCCCAGTGCGCGTCCGCATACCGCCGACATAACATTGAATTTATCAAATTGTGTTCTGTGCTAAACTGTTATACCAAATCAGTGATTTACTGTGCATAATTATAAGCATCATCATCCTACCAACTGTGGGATCATCGCAGAGTGGCCACTCAAGATCCAGAAGCGGTGCGTCATCAGGTGAGTCCTTGTCTCTTCCTTTCCCGCCCGAATCAATCGTTTTACTGACAATAGGGTCAAACCACGAATAAAATAAATAAAGAGAAACCCAGCGCGTTCATTTGGTCCATACGAGCAGGATTTAATCCATTTTCGTTGTATTAAAATCTGAATTTTATTAATTTTGTGGAACCACCCGCTAGTTAAAATTAAAATGACAAGTGCGGGTAAAAGTAAGGCCGAGACCGAAGATCGTGTTCTGTTGAACTATCAGAATAAATTGAGTGCACATTACTCGCGAATTCAAACCATTTATGAGGCGAGTAAGAACGTAGGGACAGATCCCATCAAAATCGATTTATTTCTTGCAGATAGCTTCACTGTTGATACATTGCGAACAGATTTCTTGAACACGATAGAAAATAGGAATGAGTATTTAATTTCAGCACAGAAAGGTCCAAGTCCTGATTATAATATGCTATTGAGTTTTGAACAATTATACGCTCAAATTAAATATAAAATTCATCTATTGACGCAACCTAGGAGTACTAATACCCATTCTAATGAAAGACAATCACTTAAATTACCCAGATTGGAGCTTAATTCCTTTAACGGGGAAAGTGAGACGTGGCCCATCTTTTACGAACAGTTTAGATCGTTGATTCACGAAAACAAGGATTTAACGGACGGTGAAAGAATTCAATACTTGACGGGCAAATTGAGCGGCAAAGCGCTTAGCATTTGTCAAGGAATTCTACCCACAGCCGAGAATTATCCAGTAATATGGAAGGCGTTAGTAACTAAATACAACGACAAAAGAATGTTAGCCGCTTCATATCTAGATAAAATATTCAGCTTGCCTAATGTTATAGAAAATTCTCCCACGGATTTAGAAAATTTTATTGACAAGTTTTCGTCATTTCACTCCGCGCTAAAACAATTAGAATATCCTAACCTCGAGGACTTTGTTTTCATACACATTGCGTGTAAAAAGATCGGACTAGAAGCAGTGAAATCATTCGAATTAAAATTCGATGACCATCAGTCCGTTCCGAGTTGTGGTGAATTCGTTGACTTTGTGCGCAACCAATCACATGTGATGCAGCGAGCTCACAATGCGGCTACCCCAAGTATGCAGCAGGGCCGTACTCAGGGAAGTAAGAAAAATGTTTCACCGTCTCGGTCTAATATTAAAACTTTTATTAACATTAATGAACCAGATAAATGTTTGTCGTGTGGGAAAAGTGAGCACCACCATTTGTATAAATGTCCCAACTTTTTGGCGACTAGTCCACTTGAAAGATATAAATTCACTAAAGCAAATAAATTGTGTGTTAATTGTTTGAGTAACAAACACACTATTCTTAATTGCAACGTCACTAAGCGGTGTAAGGAATGTTCTCGCAGTCATCATAGTTTACTACATTTTTCACAAAATAATGATAATACGTCATCGACCAGTAATGCCGCGAGTACCACTAATTGTACAACGTCGGCGGTCGTGACGGAGCAGTTCCCCACGAGTGCGAGCGACACGTCTGACGCCGGCCCTGCTGTCATGTGCTCGACTGTCGGACAACAGCGGAGGCGTGACTCATGCGTATTGCTGGGCACCGCTGTGTGTCATACCTTAGACGCGGGTGGGAATATTTCGACGTTACGAATTTTGGTAGACAACGGGAGTCAAAATGAATTAATCACAATGGAATGTTGTAAAAGATTAAATATCGAAATACACCCATCCCAACAAAGGTCTGTTTCAGGCGTAGGGGACATTACTAACCCTATCGCCGGCGTGACGTGTCTGACGCTCCGGTCTCGGTATGACGACTCTGTCCGGTTAACAATTCAGCCGTTGGTCGTAAATCGTATCACGAATGAATTGCCTACCGCGAAGATCGATACCACTTGCTTGGATTATTTAAATAATATTCCATTAGCGGATAATGATTACAATATCCCCGCTCCTATTGACGTTATCTTAGGATCTGACGTGTTCGGCCGCATACTGGGCCCGAACACTATCTCCCGGACGGCCGGCGAACCTGTCGCTATAGAAACCTTATTAGGTTACGTAATTGTAGGTCAGGCCCCGGTCATTAGTCCCATGTGTAATATCGTGCGTTCTTATTGTACTAGAACGTCAGGTGAGTCTCTGGAAAACTGCATGAATCAGTTTTTCGAGTTAGAAGAAGTACCAAATGTGACAAATTCGCTCACGCCTGATGAACGGGAATGCGAGACACTGTATAGTGAAACGACACGTCGGGACTTGAACGGGCGCTACGTAGTCTCACTTCCGTTTCGTGCCGATCCGTGCGCCCTAGGGGACTCGATGCACTCGGCCGAGCGTAGGTACTTATCATTAGAGCGCAAATTGTTATCTAACCCGTCCATTAAGAAGGAATATGACAATGTGTTCGTAGAATACCTACAAAAGGGTTATTTAAAACCGGTCGATGTTATATCTGAGGTCGAACCTATGAAGGAGCAGTACGTTATTCCTCACCATGCTGTGGTTCGCAGTGATAAAAGTTCAACTAAATTACGTGTTGTTTTGGACGCGAGTAACCCAACTTCCTCGGGAAAATCTCTGAATGATTTATTGCACACTGGTCCAAATCTACAAAATGATTTGTTCAAAATAATTTTGAAATTTCGCCTGTTCCAAATAGCAATTAGTGCTGACATTCGTCAAATGTATTTACGCATATTAGTGGACGACAACGACACGCGCTTTCAGAGGTTATTGTATCGATTTGATCCTAATGATCCGATACAGATCTTTGAAATGACTCGTGTGCCGTTCGGGTTATGTTGTAGTCCTTACCTTGCTATACGTACAGTACGACAGCTCGCTGCGGACGAACGAGACCGCTTCCCCACTGCCGCCGCGGTGGCTGAAACGGACATATATATGGATGACCTGGCTACCAGCTGCTCTTCGGTGAATGAAGGAGTCGAGCTGTCAAATCAGCTTATCGACTTATTTGCTGCTGGTGGATTTGAGCTAGTAAAATTCTCTAGCAACGCATCCGAGGTGATGACGAGTATCCCTGCCCCTCACCGCGTCAGTGATGCGGTTGAATTTAGCCCTGGAAATCAATTAAAGATATTAGGGTTGCACTGGGTGCCGGCCGAGGACGCGTTCACCTTTACTGTGACCTCGCAGCCTCGAGAATGCACAAAACGCAATATTCTATCAAGTATTGCTCGATTATGGGACTTGATGGGGTTTGTGGCCCCAGTCACTCTGCTGGCAAAATTAATCATTAAGGCACTCTGGAAAGAAAATATTGAATGGGATAGTATTCCTCCTCAACATATTGTGACACGGTGGCGTCAGTTTGAAGCCGAGCTTAATTTGCTTCAAAATATTAAATTGCCACGTCACATAGGTGCGACACAGAATTGTGTCATTTCCATCCTAGGCTTTGCAGATGCCTCAGAGAACGCATATGGGGGGGTGGTGTATCTACACGTCTACCATCCGTACGAGGATAGATCGGTTATTAATTTAGTTTGTGCAAAGTCAAAAGTGGCTCCCTCCAAAACGGTGATCACCCTTGCGAGAATGGAGCTCTGCGCCAATCTAATACTTGCTAAATTGATGCGCTTGGTGATCGACACGTATTCCTCGCGATGTCACATAACGAATGTTTACGCGTTCACTGACAGCACAGTGGCTCTGGCTTGGATTCATTCATTGCCTCACCGATGGCAGACCTTTGTTGCGAATCGAGTCGCAAAAATACAAAGTGAACTAGACCCGAGGCAATTTTACCACATACCAGGAAAAGATAATCCCGCCGACTGTCTGTCAAGAGGCTTAACACCTGCTCAGCTGGTTGACCATCCACTCTGGTTCAATGGGCCTGCATTCGCTCGATTACCGTTCAATGAGTGGCCGGTCAAGCAGTTTGATCCAGCCGAGGTTATTGATATACCTGAAACGAAGGTTAGCGTGCTTGCTACCACTACCCCAGTGACTCCTGAAACTGGTGCTCCGGTCTTCTATGGGCTCGCCGCTCGAGTATCATCGTGGCCAAAATTACTCAGAATAGTAATTTATGTGCTGCGATTCATCAAACGGCTGCCAAAAGGGTTCTCGACCTCACAGTTGACGGAAGCTGAGGAGGTAGTTATACAGGACCTTCAAAGAATCCATTTCGCTGAGGAAATTAAAATCGCTCAATCGGGAGGAACCTTACCGAAAGCCTTTCTGAAACTAAATGCCTTTATGAAAGATGGGATTTTTAGAGTAGGAGGAAGGCTTAATAATGCAGATATGGATTATGATAGCCAGCATCCGATTCTCCTCCCCCGTAATGATCACATAGTTAATCTAATTATTGACTACTATCACCGGAAATACTTGCATACTGGACCACAGCTTTTAATGTCTTTATTAAGACAAAGATTCTGGATATTGTCCGCTCGTAATATCGTCCGGAAACGTGTACAACAGTGTAATGTATGCTTCAGAGTGAATCCGAGGAATGAGTTTCCACTCATGGCCAGTTTACCGACATGCAGGGTTCAAGAAGCGAAAGCATTCTACCACACTGGGGTGGATTATGCTGGACCTCTGCAAATAATACCGTATCGTCGTAGAGGAGTACATAGTCTGAAGGCCTATATATGCCTCTTTATATGCCTAGTTACTAAGGCCGTGCATATTGAGTTAGCCTCGGACCTCACCACGGATGCATTCTTAAATGCTTTAAAACGTTTCATATCACGCCGGGGTCCTGTAGGTATTCTGTACTCTGATTGCGGTACGAATTTTATCGGGGCTAAGACTTATTTGGACAACATGTACCAATTAATTGAGTCTGAACAGTACAAAGATAAGTTCGCTAACGAATTACAGGAAAACCGTATTGAATGGAAATATAATCCAGCGTCAGCGCCCCATTTTGGTGGAATATGGGAAAGTAATATCCGCAGTATTAAAACCCATCTTGCGAAAATCGTTGGAACTCAGCTGCTTACCTTTGAGGAAATGCAGACTGTTCTCTCTCAAATAGAGGCAGTTCTCAACTCGCGCCCTCTCTCAGTGTTAAGTAGTGACCCTTCAGAGCCCTTGGCATTGACTCCTGCACATTTTTTAGTAATGACACCATTAAGGTCTCTTCCATCTGAAGACTTGGCGAATGAAAGTGCCACTCTTCTTAAACGAAAACGCATAGTAGACCATATGGTTCAGTCCTTTTGGAGACGGTGGAAGGTTGAATATTTAAACACGTTACAAGTTCGTAACAAATGGGTGACGTCCAGTAATCCCGTTCAAACAGGATCGGTTGTTTTGATAAAATCCGACAACAGCGCTCCTTTAGATTGGCCGCTGGGGGTTATTGAGCGTACCTATCCCGGAAAGGACGGTGTGGTCCGCGTAGTAGATGTCCGTACTAAATCGGGGACCTATCGCAGACCGATAGTGAAGGTCTTTCCTTTACCTTCTCAATAACAATAACAATTAGTAATATACAGTCCACTCAATATCGTAGTTATTATATACTCAATACAATTTAAATATTAATAACTAAAATAATAAGTAATATGTACCATTAATAATATACTTTGGGGTGTATTTGAAGGATGGGATCCTGTCAAGCCCGGGGGGATGTTTACGCCATATTGTTAGTAGAGCATTGATTTCCCTCCTGAAATTAACGGTGTCTCTCTCTAACACATGATTCCAAATTCGCCCCATCCTTTTCTCACCAACGGCGGTAAGACAGTCCCAGTGCGCGTCCGCATACCGCCGACATAACATTGAATTTATCAAATTGTGTTCTGTGCTAAACTGTTATACCAAATCAGTGATTTACTGTGCATAATTATAAGCATCATCATCCTACCAACTGTGGGATCATCGCAGAGTGGCCACTCAAGATCCAGAAGCGGTGCGTCATCAGGTGAGTCCTTGTCTCTTCCTTTCCCGCCCGAATCAATCGTTTTACTGACAATAGGGTCAAACCACGAATAAAATAAATAAAGAGAAACCCAGCGCGTTCACACATATTAGAATATGTATAATTCCCTCACAAATGACGGTATGCAACCGGCCCCGAGCCACTTGCATCCAGCGACTCCCCGCGACCGCGGTATCGATAAGTATATATATGTCTATTTACTAACTAAGCGTAAAAAAAAACACAATTGACTAACATTATGTTCAATTCACGTTATACAATTGTTGCACAACCTACTCAATATGAGAACGCAACCATCATAATGCAGAATGTCGTATACAGTATGTGGTTTATAAAAGGAGCAAATATTAAAAATGGAGGCTCCAACAATTTCCGTAAAACGTAAAGCCCGTACATTACACACAATATTTTTTAAAGATATGTTTCATAGTCCGTGTATTATTGCAAAACGATACTATCGCTAACGTGTCCTTGTCAACAAGACGTGGAGTCAAGAGTCAATCAAGAGTCAATCAAGTTGAGCGGCAACTATTGTTTGCAATACCTTGAATGTACTATTCAGTTTGTTAGAAATAATTAAAAACTACAGTTTTGATTTTAATTAATTGGGGACATAATGGTTCATTTACTGGTGACTTATAGAGCCTCCATTAATATTTGCTCAAATTCTGGGCAACACACTGAGACAACAATGCCATGCTTTCCCCTGTAACCGTATTTGTAATAAAGTCATTATTACAAATACCGGTTCCCCAGCCACTCGCATCTAATGCAGCGGCTCTCCGGGAACGTTACTTGATGGGACCGGCCTCGCATAGTCAGAGAGTTTGCAATCACTTAGTTACCGATGCGGTTTCAGATGTTCCCGTGTAACTTTTATGTAACTTTAAACTTTGACGACCCAGTTTTGGCTTAGTTGATTACACGTAGCAATAGACAGATGAGACAGTTGCTTCTAAAATTGTAATGCATTTTGCAAGGGAAAAGCCAGAGAAAACTTTAGAAAAGCAAAAATTACTGTAGATATAGGTCATTAATGAATGGCATTGATTAATACTATCGTAAATTTATAAATAAATTTATTATAAAATGAATTTGTTTCAATTTTTTAATTTTCAGTTCAATATTTAACTGATTCTGCCATATTACAGTAAGTATATCATCAAAATTTACTATTATATTTAAAATTATTTTCTTACTCCTTCATTTTTGTGGAAACGGATTGGAAACAGGAACTGATTAGGCAATGGCAGCCCCCGACGGATTTTTTCGGACTTGTAATAATATGTAAGCTTCTTTTTATCTCGTTACTTACTTCCATTTAGTCGAGGGTTTCTCAAAAAATTATTTAACCCTTTTCCCATTACAACATTTACATTTGTCGCGGGTATTTTCAAAATTTTTAATTTTTTTTTAATATCATTTATTAATCATAGTCTATTCTAATTGTATAATAGTTCATTGAGAAATACTTTATGACAATTTACTATTAAATGTAGCTAAATGTGATATACTAACATGAATTGTACAACCGACCATCTTACTAACCACATTTAAAACAATTAAATATTTGATTTGATGAATCCGGTCACTTAGAGTCAATTCCCATGAACGGCCACTTTCTTGAACGTCCATTTCCCTGAACGGCCACTTACCTGAACTACCATTTCCCATGAAAGGCCACTTTCCTGAACGGCCAATTCCAATTATAACAAGAATTGGTAACAAAATGTATCGAGGGTGAATTATTGCAGGTTGTACTTTTTCATGAATTTTAATTATGTTCATACAACATCAACAGCCTATATACGTCCCCACTGCAGGGGCTCAGAGGCCTACCCTCCTACAGAGAGTGTATGGGCCATAGTCCACCACGCGGGCCCAGTGCGGATCGGCGGACTTCACATGCCTTGTTCAAGACATGCAGGTTTCCTCACGATGTTTTCCTTCACCGTTAAGCAATCGGATAATGTACTTGAATTGAAAAACAACTCATAGGTACACGGCTGGATTCGAACCCGGTACCCTCAGATTGAGAGTCCGCGCCTTATCCATTGCGCCACCGACGCTTGTCCGCCACCGACGCTTGTCATACACTATTTTAAAATGTATATAAGAAAATAAATTATATTAGAAGCAAAGGGCTCGAGACCGTACATTATAGACAGTTCGTTTTCCTTAATGTAATAATCAGTGGGTAATGATTGCAATCTTTGTAAAAACTACACGCGGAAAAGTTTTATTTTAAATATAGATACGGATATAAGTAGATAATATCGCAAATATATGGAAATTCAATAAGTAAGTACCTAGCTCAATTCGACGTGTGAAAATATGATTTATTATGAGATCATATTTCCTTGAAGATCTTCACATCTCGCTCACGTATTCAATGATACGTGATATACGTATGTACGTGAAGTTTCATATGAAATATGATTTTCTCTTCTAATGCAGTAAAAGTACTAGTGGGAATTGAAACAGTATTTCCATAAAAAATATGCTTATTATACAAGACAAATATTAAAACTAAGCTAAAACTTTCCAACATAAAATAATGAATCATTTTCAGATTTCGTCTGAAGACGTTCGAAGAAATGAAGTTCGAAGATTCTAGATTTCTCAATATTAGTAGCACTCAAAATAAGCTTGAAATCTTTTTGATTATAATGGTTTGGTACTGTTTGGTACAGTGCCCTACTACCACCAAATAAACCCATCTACTATTATAAATGTGAAAGTGAGTTTTTTTGTACTTCCTTTACTTCGTAAAGAGTCAGAATTACTTGAGCTTTTGTATATGGATAG
The DNA here is from genome assembly GCA_910589575.2 of Carcina quercana. Lineage (NCBI taxonomy): Eukaryota > Metazoa > Arthropoda > Insecta > Lepidoptera > Depressariidae > Carcina > Carcina quercana. The sequence goes on from OU342442.1 coordinate 5,256,112, forward strand.
TTGAAGAGATGGAAAATAATATAGGCTACTTTTTATCGTGATCGAACAATTAGTTCCCGTGGGATAATTTATAAAGTCCATGCAGATGAAGTCGCAAGCAAAATCTAGTAATCGCGCGAACCAATATTTTAGGAGCATTTATAATTTCATGACATAAATTCATTTCAGTTTTATGGCTTTGCGCTTGATTGTCATCTCACCTACATAAGTGACTTTAAGGCGAAAGCGTGCTTACCCAGAAGTCTTAACATTCTAATATGTCGATGTTTTGATTAGCACCTTCGCAGACTCACTCAATCACTGACCACATCTTCCTTTATCCTCAGTCAGATTGTCGTCAAGCATCAAGCTACCTAACCCACAAACTAACACCAAACATTTTCCGTCTGACAAAAGTTTAGAAGTCGCATTGCGTCTTTTCCTATCTTATTTAGTATATTTGAAGGTTTCTTTCGCTTTTTACATCCCCCCAAAGATAATAAACGACATTGATCGAGCAGTAAGTGTAAGAAAAGCTTTACAAGCCGTCGTAAAAACGACCTAATACGACTTTAAGGCTTGTCAACATACGGTTGATGCATCGTAAAATAGAGTAAGGCCGCACTGTAAAGACAGCTAATGGCGCAGCAAAGACAACGCATAAAATAGATTTATCTTACAAACAAAGCCAGTAAACATGATAATAAATTGGTTTTCACACTGCGAAACCTTAAATTGAGCTCGTTTTTTCTGATATTCACGTTTGAGTTTTATATTTTTTGTTTTACTACTACTGCTTAAAACAAAATAAGGACCATATACATAAACTTAATAAAAACAGGTTATTTTAAATAAACTTAGTCTAAAACAATGTAGGATTGGTAAGTATTTATTATTTTTATTATTTTGTAGAAGATAGATCAACGCTTGACCCCAATCACATCTGATGATGAATTTAAGATGAGAGTATTGATGAGCAAAAGTTTGTTTATAGTACAACGGCTAGGGAAGCCCTTATTATTTGCTTTTGAGTAGTGTATAGTTATTAGAAACATTTTTGTTTAAGCTAAATAAATAGACAGTAATTTTGATACGCCATTTATTGGTCTTCAACGCACCTTATAGTGACGATTATGTCTTAACAGACGCCTGCTCACCCAAAACCCTCAACTTATCTGAATACTTGTTTGTAACCGACTTCAAAAAAGGTGCAGGTTATCAATTAGACTGTCTGTTTTTTTAATGTATGTTACACAGTAACTCAACCAATTATGAATCGATTTTGAGGATTCTTTTTTTGTTTGGTAGAACATACTTCAAATGTGGTCCCATATAAATTTTATAGAAATTGATTTAGCGCATTTAATACCATGTACCCAGATAATTCTACCACTAAGGGTGAATATTTTAGGGGATTACTACTGTAGATATTTATATCTAAATTAACACCAAATATATTTATATCTACAGTATGCATCCCCTAAATTTTTTAATTGTAGTCGGTTTCTAGTTCTTTTTGAACGCGCTAATTATATTGTTGCATTACCGGAACACAACAGCAATATAACAACAAAACAACAGGAAAACGTTAATTTCCGCAAATATTTTCGTTCCGCATACCTTGAGTTTGTCATTTAGCAACCTTTATGTAAGACAAGGAAAGGAAATCACTCCCTTAGAAATGGGCGAAATTCTAAGACAAGGACAAAACGGCTACCTCTATTCTGTTGAACAACAAAAGGTAAACTAAACGTTAGTCATATCCGATTGTTCGACGATAAAAGCTACTCAAGCTATATCCATCTTAATTCGCTTAATGGACTCCTATACAAATTTCCCTCTCTCTGGTCAAATTTAGGAACAGTCACTTCCATGGGCGTTGTTTCTTAATAACTGCGCTGTGGCGTGGTCACGGATCGTGGTCACAGGCTGAGGCACAAGCCACGGAAAAGGGTCCGCCGCCAAATCAATGACGTTCCTATTAGTACATCTACCCAGTGACCGCAATAAACCCTGGCATAGAAATAGGGGTTGCAATTTTTATCACAGCTTATACAAAAACACACACACATAATTAATTAAATTCATCAAATCTGAGAAACGTCACTTGTTGAACATGGTAAGCCTTCCCCATGGTATGCCGCAATGACCGTCCCCAAGATGCCTTATTAATACTAGCGGCCTGCCATGGCTTCGCACGGGTGGATATTTATTTTGGCATAAAATGGTAAAATGGTCGCGGATCGACGGAAGGCGGTAAACGAATATTTATAAGAATTGTTCGTTTAATATTATAGGATTTAATCAACCGCAATTTATAAGTAACAGTAATAATACTCGTAACTAACCTAAATCTAAAAACATATTTCCTTGAGCAGATCGTTTCTTAGCAGCCTTTTTCTTCTTCTTTCCTTCCTTCCTCTTCCCTTCTTCTCCTTTGATTTCTGTTTGTTTATTCATTATCATATCATTATTCATAATCGTGTATGTATTGTGTATATAAAATAAATAATAAATAATAATAAAATCAATTTATTCCAGCATACAGCCATATTTACACTACAACAACAAAAAAAACACACACAAAAAAAAAACTTAAGGCTAGATTACGTGATTGGCGTATGGTAGTTCCGCCACACTTCAACGATAGGGCTTCGGGGCCACTCGGCGACGCTTTGTATGAGCAGGCTGCGGGAGCTGCCCACGCGCGTGTTGAATGCGGCAGAGCGCGCACGCAGGAGGGCGGGAAAGGTCGGCGTGCGGCCCGCGCAATGCATGCCGCTCGCACTGCAGTATGTAGGCAACTTAAAAATAGCGCGGTACGCATTGTTATATTGAACGCGCATGGCGTTCATTGCTGCCTTCGTGTGGTTCGCCCACAACTCCACCGTGTACACATTCGTGCAATACGTCATGAAAAGCAGTCTTTTAACTCGGTCGCTGCATCGGTAGAATTTCCGAGCGATCATGTGAGCGCGGGCACTAGTCGCTCGGCGCTGTCTCTCGATGTCGTCGATATCAGATAGGTCGCTGCGTAGAACGTGCCCCAGGTAGGTGAAACTGTACACCCGCTGCAGGTCTCCACCATTCAAAGTAACTGGGGGTACAGTTTGTGGCGTGTTGGCAGACTCGAAAACCATCAGGACAGACTTCTCTGTGTTATACATTAGGCTATGTTCACGTGCGTACTTTTCACATACATATATATACACATATATACACACACATATATATATATATATATTATTTATTTATTTATTTATTTATTTATATATATTTAGCACCACCTACTTACCCCTTCTTAATCACACGATTCTTCTGCCCCAAGGTTGCCTGGAAGAGATCGCTTTTAGCGATAAGGCCGCCTTCATTGTACCTTTTATGTTCTTCTCTTTTCTTTTCTGTTTTTTTATTTTGTGTGTGTGTGCAATAAAGTTTATTTGAATTTGAATTTGAATAACTTACAACCCTCTTTCAAGGTATTGGTATACATTTCATTATTCATTACATTTGTTTCCTTTCAGCGTTATTACTTAAACATAGCTTATAGCATACTTGAAATACTCGTAGCGAAGAAAAGAAACAGGACGTGTCACAATAAATATGACTTCAAAATGTACTGAAAACAGTCTGTAGAAAATTGGATTCACATTAAATAAAATGTTGCAAACTCCTATCTTGACAGCTTTTAAAGAAGAAGCTCGAAACTAAATTATTTTTATCTGAGCTATCTTCCCAGACGGGAATAATCTTTAAATGTCATGATGTTGCAGTGAACAATTTTATTCTTATCGGTTTCTCTATTAAATGAAATATCTGTCCCCATAGCTCAATTTTTAAAAAAAGAGTTAGATAGTGAGCTAATATCGTGTGGAAAATGAACGAAGGAGTATTAGTCAGACATTAATTTGTTAAATTATTTTTTAAATATTATATATACCTAAATCATAATGAAGTCATTCTGACTCTCCACTACGACGTAAAAAAAAGGCAAAACAATATAGTAACTTTCGTATTTATAATATTACAGTGGATAATATTATTTGATTTACGTACAATCAAAAAGTGACAATTTAGTTATTATAATTTGTCAAAAACGTGTCTGAAAATCAGTATCCTTTGTTCTACGAGGGAGGATTAATAGAGAACGTTGTATGGGCTATAAAGTTTCTCTATTCGATTTAGTAAGGTTCGACAGCCTCGACCCAAGATTGAGGGTTAGTTGTCGGCGAATGGGACAGTGGAATATCGAGCTAAAATTATGTATGAAAGTTTATGTAGTTTCTCCTCATATTATAGGGTTCAATGCGTTCAGAATGCTTACATACATAATTTCCTTTCACATAATCTTATTATATCTTTTAAAATAAGTAATTACCTAAAAATAGAACGATTTCAAAAAATGACTGTAATGTGAGCTGTAATAGCTAATGGTATTCTAGATGTTGTTTTGAACAATAATCCAAATTGTGTGTAAAAATGAAAATTGTGATTCACTGTGAAGCCCTGAACACTCCTGAGAAAAAATTCAAAGGTGTGTTTGAAGTCTTTCAATATGCAATGGTCCCACGTGGTGAACAATCTCTGCAGGAGAATAGGCCCGAGCCCCTGCAGTGGGGACATATATATAGGCTGTTAATGATGATGGTGTGATGTGGGTACGAGTACAAAGTATACACAGTGATAGTGTCCAACTGAGTTGATATATTTTAATAGCATAAGGATTCTCAGGCCCCACGGAAGACCAGCGTCGCAGCTGGCTATCTGCTGAGGGACCTTTTTTCTAGAGTATAAGTTAGTTCTAGTCTAACGTGTCGAAATAAATTTTTTTCTTTTTTTCTTATATTTTCTACGACTGTGTGTAACGCCTGTTAGTGTTAACACTGGACGAGTATTCTCGCTGCGCTGACTCTAAGTTCAAACAAAAACACTTTCTTCAGTGCATTACCGACGCACAATTTTACTATGTACTTAAATTGAACTTAAAATACTGTATGAAAGGTCGAAGTTTGCGGACACGGTGTATCTGTCATTACACTAAAACTATTTCGCTTGTTATAAATCCGTCGAGTAATCCTTTTCGTTTTATCATCGTTAGAAACAGAAACTAAATCTTAAGTTAAATCGAAGTATATTCAACTCGTCAGAGTCGTAAAACTTTCCTGCACAACAAAACAAGGAGACGTACTTTCAAAGTAATTTACTTATTTTGCTTACATTTGTGAGATTAAAAGAGCATTCTTTGTTACTGCAAATTGAAAATATGGATACTCATCCATCTGAAAAAAAATGCAAAGCTTAATAATATATATAAAAATTCTGCAAGACTCGTCCTTTCATTCGTATAATTACGAATAGATTTTTTGTTGGTTTATTCGATAAAAATAAGTCAAATACTCATAGTAAGTTCACAGGTTGTGATAATTAACGCGTTCAACAAGAACGAAAAACCGACTTCAATTGCCTTAAAAATTTGATTTTTGTTGATTTTCTCAAAGGGCGATCAATGAATTTCGATAAAAGTTATATGGGACCACTTATGAAGTATGCTCTACCAAACAAAAAAAGAATTAAATTCAGATCACAGCTTGTTCCATAGCCCGCTGAGACGGATACAAATAAATAAACGAATTAACAATAAATGGAATATTATCGTAAACGCTTTGAAACAATCGTATCTCTCTTTTAATTATGTTGTATTGAATCAAAGCTACAGCGGTGGTATTTTATCAAGCCCAGGGTGTGACGTGTAAGATGTATAGCGCTGTAAGGGTAACTTTTAATTAATTAAAAATATGGTCCGAAACCATTTTAGAACTTTGGAGTTCCTTCTAGAAGAAATTCTTGCAAATTTCGCATTTTCCGACGATAATCTATTTTAAAAGCGGTGAATCGTAAACCGTAGATGTTGTGTTTTCATGCTCACATTTCATTTCAAGTAAATTGGATTTGAAGTTACAGAGAAATAAGCTTTACCGCGAATAAAATTAATTCAAACGTTTGCGTTTTTCTTGAATTCAGACAGATTTGAGTCTGTATAGATACTGTATAAAGGAATACTACCTATCATGATTCTTCGTCTCGGAACACTGTAACATTTTTGGCTTGTTGGCAACACCACATAGCTTTCACTGGCTATCATCGGATATAATATAGACTCCATCGAAATATACGGTGGCCCCCATTCGTTATTTCTCAAATTTCTTCGCAGTTGTACAATAATACCAGAAACCAAGCCAGTTTTAGTAGTCATTTCTGATCTACAGTTTATAGAGACAATACATATGCATATTAAGATTTTAAGCCCCTTTTTTAGGTCACGTTTAACCATTTTTTTGATCGAAATATGAAACCATGATGTATTGATAAACGTAAACCAGCAATGACTACAAAAAGTCTGGCTTGATTTCTGAAACTGAAGTCACTTGAACAATTTCCCCGTGTGTAATCGCTTGGCACCCCAACTCCCGCGCGCCCGTGATTTACCTAGATGCGATTGATCCAGAAGCAGGGCAAAACCTCGTGACCTAGTTTCTAGTTCCAGATTTACACAAAAGTTCTGCGTCCCCTACGAACGTTTCGACCTCACCCTCCGTTTAATTACTAGCTTTTCTTTTCATCTGTTTACTTCTACCACTAGTTAAGTACTTTCGTAGTCACTTTAACATCACTAGATTCATAAATGCACTGTTAAATCAGAACGTTCAACTACTTAGATCGAACTTTGACAAAGAGGTCAACCGAAGAATCCAACTATGCTGGGCAGCGTTCGGGAAGTTACGGCATATGTTCTCGTCCAAAATACTTCAGTGTCTAAAGACAAAAGTCTTTAATTAGTGCGTCCTGCCAGTGATAACATATCTAAAGCTAAAATCCGTAATGAGGAAATGTGGAAATGGGCAGGCCTCATCGCCCGAAGAACCGATAACCGGTGAGGAGTAAAAGTTCTTGAGTGGCGACCACGTACTGGGAAGCGTCTACCGGGCCGTCCTCCTACTAGATGGACCGATGACTTGGTAAAGGTCGCAAGGAGTCGCTGGGTGCAAGTGGCTTGGGACCGGTCAATGTGGCATACCATGAAGGAGGCCTATGTCCAGCAGTTGACGTTTCCCGGCTGATGATCATGATGACTGTTGAATAGGAGTCTCCCACACAGATCGCCACGACAGACTTTCCATTTTACCATAAACACTAAAATTAGTGCGGCGTATCGATCTCAGTAAGAATTTGTAGACGCAAAGGTAGATTAAAAGCGCCTTACATGAAGCAATTTGATCGGCCAATCTGGTCTATAATTGAACCGTAATTCTACACCACTCCGTGTATTGCGCTTTTTAGTCACGTTTCTCCACCCACTGCGGTATAACATGGCGTTATCCTATGTCAAACCAACGCAACTACAAAGAAGTATCACCGCTAGTGAATAGTCGCTAACAATAGCATAAAGCCACAGATGCACAGCGAGTGAAAATACTCGTTGCAACGAGTAGTGACAGTTAGCGCACCCTTCCGTCGAAGTTTAATTTTGTAATATTTACGAGTACCTATCGACTATCGACAATTAGACTCATGGTAATGGAAACAAAACACTGTAGAGAATTGTAATTTGCCCATTTTAATCTAAATTAGGGCGGGTCCCTCAAGTAGCGGTAAGTGTACTTACTACACATTACTATAGTACCTGTTGCTGTCTAATAAAAACAGTTCCTTTTTACATAAATTAATATGTATTCTAATTCTCTTACCTTTTAAATATATATTTATTTTTTAACTAGCTTCTGCTCGCTGCTTCACGTGAACTTTAGAATTTAATCCGTGGGAACTGTTCGTTCTATCGGGATAAAATATACCATATGTCCTTCGTTAGCCTTTCAGGTATCCCTCTACAAAAAGTCAAGTCATTTTAAACTTAAAATGTATGTTTTAAAACGTCTTAAAACGTCTGCTATTCGAGACGAGACAAATACAAAAAATCAAAGACGTTCTAGAGTGCTCTCGAACAAACGCGTTTTTGTTTTATATCTTAAGATATCTGCCACTAAACGAAATGAACTTTCTTTTTAAGATTTGACTGTTTTTACGAGGAACCTACCGTGAACTTTTTATTGTTTCGAAGATATCATAATAAATAAGCAAGTGACTGCTATATCGATTTTGTATAAAGTCAAGAAAAATTATTTTTTCAAGATAGTATGCATTCGTAATATTTACACAAGAGGCACATAAAAACATAGTGAGAGCCTTGAAGTGCTCTAGACAGTTCTTGGAGCGAGGCCATTCTAATTAACCTGTCTATTATGGACTCTACGGAAAACAAAAGTGGAAAGAAAGAACGAAATGAGAAAATTCCGCAGTCCTGCTCTGGGATCCGTTTTGCTGACAAGTTATGTCTTATGAAATTCTCTTGGGTCTGTCTCCATTATACTCGCATGTTTTCTCGTGGAAATAGATAAACAAAGTAAGGATTTATAGGGCCTTGCGTCGGGCGGATGTCAAGAAATGTAATGAAGACCACATTGGAAGCTTTACCAGTTATTTATAAGTTGACGGCGAATTCGTTGGCGTTGTCCCTTATAACATATTACAACGCATTTGTCCCTTTCCATGCCACAGGCTAAGAGCGTGACAAACTTCATCACAGCAACATGTAGACAAAAGAAAACACCACTTTACAATGTATAATAGTAGTTTCATGCTGATTCTGATATTATTATGTGATTTTAATTCGAGAAACCATAAAACTTCCAAGTGCGAGTTGGACTCGCGCATTGAGGGTTCCGTACAGACTATGGATATTTAAAATACGGAAAACCATAAATAATATGCACCGAACAATCCGCTAACGAATGCGAAAACGATTTAATTTTGCTACTCGTCGTTAGATGGCGCTACTAACACGTTACTTCTATTTAGTTTAGAAACTGAAAGTATAACTGGATGGCGCTACTAAAAGGTTAAAACTCACGTCTCAAAAAATCACGTCTGTTGTATGGGAGTCCCTTAAATATTTATTTTGTTCTGTTCTTTAGTATTTGTTCCTATAGCGGCAACAGAAATACATCATCTGTGAAAATTTCAACTGTCTAACTATTACGGTTCATTAGATACAGCCTGGTGACAGACGGACGGACAGATAGACAGCGAATTCTTAGTAATAGGGTCCGTACCCTTCTTTGGGTACGGAACCCTAAAAATAAAATCATACATGTACATTTATAAATTGAGAGACTGGCATCGGCATCGAAGTTTTATTGAGGTCACTTAACCAACCGCTTAAAAAGCATGGTTATTATTACAAATAATCACACGGAAAGCTCATTTGATGAAGGTGAGGCTCACGAAATGTGAAATATTTCGACTGAAAAAGAAATCCATACTTACTTATATTAAATCCATACTTACTAATATTAGATCCATACTTACTAATATTAGATCCATACTTACTTATATTAGATCCATACTTACTAAATTAGATCCATACTTACTAATATTAGATCCATATTTACTAATATTATAAACGTGGAAGTGAGTTGGTCGGTTTGTTTTTTCTTCTTTCCTGTCGAAGCGGAATACAAGAATGCTTTGGTTTTTGGTATTGGCGTAGGTATAAGTTTCACAAGGATGAAGACAGAATCATCATCACCCCCCTAGCCCATACTCCGTTTCTCTATCAGGGTCGGCTACCTAACATATATAAACGTAAGTATTAGTCTTAAAGGATGAAGGCAGAATACCATTTAAAAACTCAGTCAGAGAGACATGATAGCTACAGGCGATATGTGCAGAGCCTCAGTGTTCCAAAAATATGCAAGCAAAACGAGGTCAGTCCTGAGTAGTTCACAATAGATAAGACTTGCTTCCTCAGGGGTTTTTCATGATAGCTCCAAGAACAACACTCTGGAAATCAACACGTAGTTATACTTTATTCCATAAAACTTACTCTAGTTCTAAAGTTGCGTATGTAGATATATTCGCAGCGCTGTCTATCTGCTAACCTCATATCTTGTTTTAATAGAAGTCTAATACATTTCCCGATGTTCCAACCACTCTTGTCGACACTAACTCAAGTGTAGGAATAATTAATGAAGATAAATGAATGTCCCATCCCAGCCACTGCCCTGAGGCGGGCGGGCGGCGCGTATGCCCAGTGCAGTGCTGCACTGTTTGCTGGAATTATGTCCTCAGTTTACATTATTTGACGCCTTGTGGTTTATGTTACCGTATTGTTTTAACATCATTTGTTATACAATGTAACGAAATGGAATCAATATATATCTTATTATTAATTTATAACTATAATACTTTTGTAGTTGTAAATGGCTCTCCCCCATTCGTATGTACACAGAAAAATACAAAACACACAAGAAAACGGAGAAAATATACACAAAAGGAACAGCTTATTTCTTACAGCAGTCCTGGGTCAAGAGAGAAATAGTGAAGAGAGGAGGGCAGTCAGGCGTGTACATTTAATATATCTAAATACAATATACGATTACATAAATACAAGATACAAAATATTTACATAAATCAAAAGTTATATATATATATATAATATATTAACTTAATAAATACTCGTAAGAGACCAAAAATGTTCCTTGACGTTTTTCTTAAAAATAGAAACAGTTTTACTGGCACGTACAGTTGCGGCAACGAGTTCCACAATCTTGAAGGTACGAGTATTACGTATACGAACGATACGTATTACTAAAATGTTCTCTTAGCGATATCCTTAGTTTAAATCTTTGAGTAAAACATAATGGCATAAAGCGTCACGTTTCCCAGATATTTCAAAGTAAAGATAATTGGTGGTACAAACATGATTCGAAATGAACTTCGCGTGTTTTTTTCGCATCGATTTGTCATTGCATACAGTGCCCAATTCAATTTACTCATATTTTTAGTAATTCAAGTATCAACAACAAATGTAGATACAATAAAATATGTCTTTTAATTTAACATTAAAAAATGTGTAACTAAATTGAATTCTGGACTGCTTTTAAAGAGAAATCGATGTGTATTGTTTATAAATTAAATAGTAATATATCTATCTATTTAATAGTTACTGGGCAATGTGCAATATTGAAAGGAGGAAATTTTAACAAAGATCTCATACTTGTAATTCAATTTTTTTCGAAAGCGCTTCTCTAATTACTTTAAACGATGATTTTGGTCAAATTATTTGTAATTGTGCCTTATAAAATTGTGTGTAAATAATTTAAACGTTTTCATTTTAATATAGAACTCCAAACGACTTACCTATTCCAACAGCAAAGCAAATTTACATAAATAGGAGTTCTTGTTTCCCAATTTCTCTTTCAAAGTCGGAGGGTCAGAGAACGTCTACTCATTTTGATGAGCGGCCGACCGTCATTGCAATTACATTTCTACTTTATATTGTTCTTGGTCCCAAAGGGCGTAACTATTAAAATGTTCGCGTTAAAGTATATATATATTTCGCTAGCATTTTTTGGTACAAGCTTAGTCGTTCGTCAATAGACTCAATTCATCTTGGGATCGAACCGGACGAACCTATTTGTATAAATTGCGAATTGTGTAAACAAATTTAGAGCGTGATTTTCAAAGTTGGCTACAATATTTTATTATTGTTAGCAAATTAAATATATAATCTTATGTCGAAATACTATTTTTCGTATATTGAAATTGTTAATAACCGATGTATGTACATAAAAGATATTGCAATAATAATAATATGGAGTTCTGTATGTTTGTGCGTGCTTAAAAAACTACTGCACAAAATTTGATGTGATTTTAACAGTTGCATTTCTGGTGGTCTAATTTAAAATATGGTGTATGGTTCATCTTGATCAAGCTAAACCGACCAGCTGAAAGTTTCATTATCAGATACATTACTCGAGTTAATACTGGTTTCATTATCCGATCATTAAAAGTTCAACAACAACATCGCTGAAATTAGTATTCGTAGCGCCTCTACGGCACTGAACATGGCGTAAGTCCTGTTTCGTAGAGCCTCTACGCGCTCGTAGAACTTTTTTATTACATGCTTCATTTATGATTTTTTTCTAAGTAGCAGTAAATACTCATCTATTTTAGAAGCAAATATAGTTAAAGAGACTTTTTTTCAAATGGCACGTAGTAGCTAAGTTTTAATGTCAAATGTATTTTAGTATGAATTCAAAGCAAAGAGTTCATGTACGAATTTTTTTGATGCAAAGCCATTACAGATGCAGCACAAGTTATTTAATATTAGTAAATTCCTTAACTTGATTTTTTAATCATTGTACTACGTTCATTAACTTTCAGTCTGTGAGAAAGCTGTTAACGCAACGCAGGAGCAGTTTACACAATTGATGACCTTTTATTTATTAATTTCAGTTCGTCAATTTTCATATTCTAATACGTAACTATCGGTACGTGAGTCCACTTTGCACTTGGCTGTATTTTTATTGTACTTTTGAATATTTATATAACGAAATAATCTACTTCTTTCAGAACAGTCAGTAAACAAATTTTAGTGACAAACAACTCGATTTATTAGGGCCGGAGACATTCGGGGAGTTTGTGAAGTAATCAAAAAGTTTGAGCAATACAAAATGGATGTTCGCTATAATTAATGCAGAGTAACAGAGTTTGGATTAAGTTTTATAAAGATCACGGCTGTACTGCGCGAAGTTTTAAATACAATTCAAAGTTAATACTTCATACAATACAGATGTTTTTGTGTCATACTGCCGGATTTAGCTGTGTTTTAAGCATTGTTCTTTTACACTGTGGTTCTACTGAAAGGTCTGCTTAAAAATTTGTGAATAATTTGTTAATTTTCCTGTGTCATTCGTAATTATACTGCAGAAGAGTAGTGATTAGCCTTAAACACGCTTTATAAAATGGTGATCGCAGTAAGATGCTGGTGATGATAATGGATGGTACATCCAGTTCCTCGGAATTTTTCCCATTTAATTGAAATAATCAATACTAATTAAAATTTTCCATATTGGGAATCATTTAAAATAAACACAGTGTCAAGTCAATTGTTATACCTTATGAAACATGTAATATTATCAAACAACCTTAGCTTGTGCGAGGAATTGGTAGCGCACACTCTGCATTTCAAAAACTAAAATAATGAAAATGCGAGCGTGTCTAAAAAACAGATGTGTTATAATATAAATGTCAATAATAAACTTATGCATACATAGGTGTTGATAAAAAATGGATTCGCTAAAAACTCATTTGCATTTTGATTGACTTCCTTTTGAGGACACAGTACGTTGTAAAAAGCGGGGTCATCAAAAAGTAACACTCTTTTTTTAGTTTTAAATTGTAAAAAAGTTTTACTTTTTTGTGTAAAACTGATATTTTGGTTTTGTGGAACTAACCTAACCTTTTTTGCGGAGAGGAAATTTTTCAAAGATATTCGGCGCTTCGGGGAAAAACGCCGAATTATGCTGGATTTCCACCAGATAAACCCTCTCTCATCATAATCATTGTTTACAAAGTCCCGTCTGTACCAACCACATTCAATCCTATCCAACCTGCCCCACCTACCCAGACCTAACCAAACCGGATAGGTTTCCTATCTTATCCGAACCTACCAAAAATATCCGAACCTACCAAAAACTTAACTGAATGCGGTTGGAACACAACCATTCCTCAGCAGCACGGATGACAGTGGGCCAATCGCTGTGCCGTTTTTGCACCATGTTGGCTTGACATGACCCATATTCCCTACCTCATTAGTGTGAACAGCTGCAGCTTAGAAGCTCCTTGTTCCCTCTGCCCCAGTCCTCCTCTTTCATACTTATAGACTAACCTTACCACTCACTTTGACCTTGAGTTCTTGATAGATTTATTGTGACCAGGGAGATACGATAATCTAACAGTGGACATTAAAACTAAGGGGAGTGGTTCACCGGTCCTAATCACTCACTGTGACTTTGATATATCTATTGTAACCAGGGAGATACAACCATCTAACATATGATTTATTATATATGTGTGTAATGGTATTGCACTTCATCTGGTCAGGTAAGGTGATCACCTGATGGTAAGTAACGGTGCTAATGAGCTACCTTTCATACCAGAATGCAATAACTGCTTTTTTTCTTCAAATCAGACTCAGGAGTTATTTAAAGCATCAGCACTCACTACAATTTAGTTGGTCTCGGCCACCGAGTTGGTCTGCTAGCGTCTGTAAAAGCAAATAACTTAAAAGGAGAACGATGAAAGTTTAATTGTGAGGCCATCGTCTTTCCACAAAGGGCTAGGAGCTTTCATAAAACATTTTACAGGCAATGCGATTAAAGCTCTCTGAAGGCATTAAACATGTGCTCCCTACTCATTACGAAGTTTCAAACATCAAGCCCACGGATCCTCGAACTTGAATCGTCTGCTACCAAGTTGAGGCCAAATTCACTCTAAAACAAAGTTCTTCCTAACGAGTCATAATTTTACCCTTGACTTTGTATGGCGGTAAACAAATTCATTCTTAGGGGCCCGTAGATCGAAGGAGCAATAATTACGTTTACGTAGGTCCCTTTTAGGGTTATGTTCAGCAGTGGACGTTCCCGGGCTCATGATGGTGATGTCTCTTTTTGTCTGTCACACGTCACGCCTTCTTGCATCTCTCTCGCACATCTCGGGGAACTACTTGTAATGGTTGTTTCGATCCAAAGGAAAAATAGTCGAAAACAGACACCAATTGACGACGTCAACGCAAGTATTTCTAAAAAGTGCCCTACACGGCCAAATTTATGACAATTTTCAAACAGATTGTAACAGCAGAGTCATGATACAATCCCTGCGTTGGGCGCGTATTACAAATTGAAGACTATTAGTGAATGCTGTGGGACTATATTTGTTTGCACTGAGTAGTATGATTATTCTGAGATTTTTTTAAATGTTTTATGCACGAATACTTAGAAATTTTTACAAGAAATAGTAGTAGAGACTACCTCTTAAATTATGAAATGTTTGTGTTTATTTATGGTTATTTATGTTGGATTGGAACGAGCCATATTGATCATACGCGAGGAAATACAGTTTAATAAAACAAACCGTTATAGTTTTTAGGGTTCCGCAGTCAAACAAGGAACCCTTATAGTTTCACTCTGTCCGTCCGCTGCTTAGCTCAGAGACCCTTACGACTAGAAAGCTGTAATTAAGTTCGAGTACACATAATTATCACGCCGACACACTTTGTCTGTAGAATAAAATCTTGAAAAATATTTTTTACGGTCTTTTTCCATACACGTCTTGGGGATGAAATATTTTTTCGCGTCTACCTTTTACCGTCATTGTGTTAGGGTATCGTTTAACATATCTTTTAAAAAAAATTGGGTTCGAGAAACCCACTTTTTGATTAAGTTTTAAAGTGATAATTTTTGACAGATTAGTAGTAGTACTCGTAATAGTAGAGTAGTAGTGGGGCGTCCCACAACTCTCTCTGCTAACCTATTGCTTTTAAAAATACGAAAAAATTCACAGGCGTAGTACATATGCTGAACTTTAAAGGAAAACTATCACGACTAAGCTGGTTTTACAGGTTAACGAGTAATAGACGACCAAATTATAAAATATACTTGGGGTGGTCAAAATGAAAATTTCGTACAAATTTCTCTGAAAATTACTTATTATAAAACCATTTCAACTACGGGACCCTACACTGCGCATGGACCGACACTCACTTAACCGGTTTTAATTTCTGAGACGTGCATACGTTGATGTCTGTCCTTTATGATATTGTACATTAGCGTTGTCGCCGGTTACCTCGCCTCCCACCGTAAATCGGTGAGCTTTGGCGAGAACAAGTTTGTTTGCTTTGTGTTCGCGCTCTTTCCACCATTACTCCTTTACAATCACCGAATGACATAGAGTAACTTAATTCTAAAGATATTATACACTTGACTGTCTTTTAAATTTGCGCCTACCTCGCCCCATGAAAAGCCTGTTGTGAGTAAAGGAGGGTGTGAGTAAGGCTGGCATGTATGAATAATTTGACTTGACTTAGAAACCTTGTGTTAAACACGTTCTCGTTAATTTTTAATTGAGTTTCCGTAGGAGCATGAAATATGTTTCCAAATAAAATTTATTGTGTTAGTATTTCTTTCCTATTTACTTTTCTATTGAACAATTGAAGCATAAGTTATTTGGTGCCATTGACTCAGGAGAAACGTCCTAACAACCTCACGGCTCACGTATGCCTACGCCAACGACACTCTAGTTTCCTAGGCGACTTGCATCAGAACCGAATGACCACGGCAACGACATCCGTGAGCCGTGAGGTTGTACAAATGGTTTTCCTTAGTGGATTGCACCACTGGAACCTTAGAAGAGTATTTCAGCGCTTCTTTTTAAGATTTTATTAGAACATTCTGTTATCCCTTAAAGATAATTAAGGTAAGACTCAGCTCAGGTAAATAGCTCAGGTAAATATCGTACACCACATTGTAACTCGCGATTGTGTTCAATGTTTTGAGTATTTTTAAGAAATATTTGAAATACCTTACATACTCTTATGTATCAAAATTCACGTTAAAAAACATCAGAACGACTCCAAGGTTGTTATCTCAAACGATGCTTAATTATGCAGGCATTCACTTGTGTGATTCCTTGTAGGTTCTCTTAAGAATTCCCAGAGGGTCTCATCATTGGAGGAATATAAACACCGTTAAGGAGGCAGGGTTGAATTCCAAATAATGTCATGCGCTACCCGACACCTGGATGCGGGAGGCTATATTTGTGCTATTATGTAGCTCTCGACCGACAAGATGGATTACAATAAACGAGGTATTGAGTTTGACAACATAACACCTCGAATACTAGTATATGACCGATAACAAAGATTTATCGTATTCCCTGATGCCCAAAATATGGTAATTTTGATTTTAATTATATATTTGTATATATAGATATATTTGATTATAATTATTTAAAATCCTAATGGGCGTGACTTGTGTAAAAATCTGAAACTGTAATATTATTAGAGACTATAGACACTTCGCGTGAGTCCTGCGATTAGAAACGTGAAAAAACACATTTAATTCATTTAAAAAATAACCGTGACTATCAGAAAAAAGAGCTTGTTTACGATTGTGAATATTGTAGTTATCTATTTATAATTGTAAAGGGACATTTCGAAATTTAAAACTATCGAGGCAAAATCATCGAATTACTTTTCTGGTTCTTGACGAGTCAAGATGACGATATGAAGAAATATATGCTTTACTTTGTGATTGTTAAGATCTTTCAGCGTCCTATAGCATTGCATCAAAAAGTCAGCTTATTTCAGAAAGTCGCTTTTAATAGCGCAGTCCCTTTCACGTTTACTAATTTCATTATTCACATTTTTGTGTTGCAGGTAACGTTTCTAATGTTTAAAATCTTTGAGCGACGACGACGCTGACACAGATTAGGAATTAGTTACTTGACGCTGCGGTTTTCCAGAAGGCATTGTCAGTTTAGTTTTATCATCACCAGTAGATGGCGCTCTCGTAACTTTTGGTATTTACTTTTTAATTTTCATTCATTCGTGTTGCTAAAATATAACGACCGAGTGAAGTCATAAAAAGTTTTAATGCGTAACTATTATTTTTTCTTGTTCATAATATAGGATATTAAGAAGATCCTTCTAAATACGTACACTCGTACAACTGCTCGTGTGTATTATTGTATTAAATACTGTATATTTTGTTTTGTGTTCCGGAATAGAATCTCGATCGATCGGAGTAGCGACAGTGATTGAGCTGTTGGCAAACTTGGGGAGTCCTTGAGGACAACAATAGGGTACATCATGACTGTTAGTTTTATTTACTATTGAAATACTCCGTAAAAATCGCCTCCTTGGCCTCGTGGTTGACTGTGAATATGTACTTGGACTCACAATCAGGTCATGGGTTCGACTCTCTGTGCGATGTATCGCAGTTACTTGGGCTGGTTGGTGGTAGGGCACTTTTACGCCCGCCTGGCTAACTACCACCATAGAAGTGCCGTATTCCTTTTATAAAAACTATCTGAGCCAGTGACTTATTAACTTGAACCTTACATTACAAAACATCAGGTAGGCCAAATGGATGTATTTACCCGGTGAAGTTAAAATGTTCAACACTTCGGCATAGGTTCCTATTACCTCCAGTTCGATAGCCATAAGCACATAACCCATAGCACAGGTCTCGAGTTTATCTTGGGAACCAGCTCCCACACATAGACCATATTCCTTAAGAAAGTATGACTAATTGTTATTTAAAAAAATGTTGTTGATGCTTATGTCCAGCAGTGGATGTTACCCGGCTAGTGATGATGATGTTGTTGATAGAAATAATAACAAAGAATACAAGATTATTAACCAAGGGGATAATGTATTGTCTTACGTCACGGGCGTCATACTGGATCTAAATAGTGACGAAGGATTCTAGAGATAACTACCGAACGAAGCGATGATGATAAAGTCTAGAATACTGTGTTTATCAAGAGATTCAAACAAGACAGTTGCAACCCATGGGGTTAAATGACTTACTTTAGGCTCGCTTTGCAAAATATATAATTAAACATTGCAGAGCAGGTGATATTAAAAAAAGTATTTTATGACCCAGTCATTACGCCACATATATTCAGCATTTTTCACGTAACCAAACGTTATGTTACCGTCCTTTTAGATTTGCGGTACCGTTGGCTTCATAAATGTGCCTTTCGTACATAAATAGAGAAGCCGGCGACACTAAATCCGGCTCTGCGCGGCCGTTAGTGAGACGGAAGCCTCGGGGCCACCGGGGCCACGGGCGGGTCGCTCTCGTAATCGGGGGCGACCTGAAAAACTAAGTACCCGCTCATCACCTGACGCTTTTCCTTTTTTAATTTATCAGACTCTTCCTTTAGTGCCGGAATGTTTAGGTAGGAGCTAAAGAGGAAAAGGTTTGTTTTGAGGTACAGTAAAGCTTTTATGAACGGTTTACTGTATATAAGAGGTGGAATTAGACTCGTGTTTCAGGTTTCCTGACCCACAGCTTGTACAACCATGTCACTCTAGTATTATCTTTCATTGAGAGTGACAAGATAAGTTAGGTTGTTGTAACATAAATCATGTCAAATGCCGCTGTTGGTTGCAGACAATAAATGTATCCGGGCTATATACGGTGCAAAGATTTCGAATTCTTGTAGACCTTTATTTAAAAAGCATAAACTATTGACGTTATCGTCCATGCACATACTAGAAATTATAAAATTAGTTCGAGACAACATAAATATATTTGACAAAACAGAAAATTATTCAAGACTCGGACAAAGACCCAACACATCTGTTAAATGTCGGTTGGGCGTTATTTATTATTGTAATATATCTAATTTGTCTGCTCACTGTTTCAAAGCTTTCTTTTAGCACAAAACGTGTAATTGTTACTCCATATTTTTAAAATACCACGTGAGAACTAGAGGGGGGGGGGGGGGGGGGGGGTGTCTTGGCATATACTACAGATGGTCACTGAGGGGTGGGAGGGGGTTATTCTAAGCACGTTGTTGAAAGCTAAAAGCATGTTGTTAAAATATTTAACAATATAAAATATTTGCATGTCTCTAACTAAAGGTGGAATTTGAGAAACTAAAACTATCTGACTGCCATCATATGTACCGTGTGCGATGCAAATAAACTATCTTTGACAAAGTGAGTCAATATTTCACTACAGAACGTCAAATAATATGTTTCTTATTAAAGGTACGAGTACGTAACGTAAAGGAGTTTTATAATTGACATAGTTTCCGACAAGGCAGGACCCGAATCAAAATGGTGAAAAGGAAACTTTCGTCCCATATATATTATACGTAAAACTTATATGTTTAACTAACGAAGTCTGGTTTTTAAAAATTTACGTTTACTAAGTTGTTTACCATTTTGGTTCAAAGCCCTGAAAAGCGTTGATGACGCAGATCTCAACAAAACGTACTTCCCGGCAGATAACTCTTTTGTTCCGGACAGCAACCATTTGCTTTATAAATACGGAGCACCTAAACATAATAGAACAAAACGTACCTAGCGAGCACTGAGACGTCACCAAGTTCCATTCAAAACTTTCTATAGCTGAACTTTCTGTCTGTCACTCAGAGTGAAATGGGGGATACAGATTTAAAATAAACATTGTTGCTGTCGCATCGCCGGGTAACTTATTAGGGTGTGACAGAGCTGACAGTCCACTTATAGTTAGTAGAACGAACGAAATTGTAATAGTTTAAAAAGATATATTATTGAAATGAGCCGTAAAAGAATTAAGACTAGACTTTGTACACTGCAGTACAAAAATATCTACGCACCTTTGTATGTACCATGTTGACATTCCTTCACCGTTAATTAACATTTAGTACACTTGAGTACAAAAATTTCACATTCACACTTGCTTGTTCCTTTGTAGTGAGTTGAGGGAATTGTTAATTAAAGATGAATGTGACATGGTTCAAAAGTGGATACATATATTTGTACTCGTACAAAAAGGCTCGTTACCTTAAAGTATGTTCTTCTCTGTACCAGACTTTCATATATACTTGCATTAACAATGGGTAATGGAAATTTGCTTGCGCCATTTAATACAATTTAGCACGCACGTACGCTATAGTACGAAAAGAGACAAAGGCTATTTTAATGTAGGTACACGTATAGGTAAGTAACGATATAGCCTTTGTATGGAAGGCGTGTTCAATCAGAAACCTCAAGCTAATGGGATGCTGAGGTCTCTGCTCCCTCTCATACCGGAACACAACGGTTCTATGAACGCTGCTGTACGGTAACAAAGTCATTACTAGCCAGTCGGAAAAATACTACTAACCAAACTGAGTATCGATAGATTACCCCCACAGAAAATCGATTTTGGAACCTACTAAACTAACTAAACCTGGAGATTGTAAGTCCAAACGTGTAGCCACTAGTCTACGGAGGCAGTTGCACTTAATGTCCTGGAAAAATTAATGTCATCGCTGAAAAAAGCTCGTAGCGTTGGCTTTTTAAAAAAGTAATAAAGAGTTTGTCTTTGGCAGGGAGGCGCGTGCGCAAGCGAATGGTGCGCAGAGATGGGGGGGCCGCGGCGCATGTCCAGTGCGCTGCTGCTGCCCATCGCGCTCCTGTCACTGCCACCAACCGATGCCGCAAACACCACCACACATCGGGTAAACCATTCATTTATCAGCAGCAGCAGCAGCCGGGAAACATCCACTGCTGGACATAGGCCTCCTTCATGGTATGCCACATTGACCGGTCGCGAGCTATTTGCATCCAGCGACTCCCCGCGACCTTAACCAGGTCGTCAGTCCATCAAGTAGGGGGACAGCCCGGTAGACGCTTCCCGATACGTGGTCGCCACTCGAGAACGTTTACTCCCCGGTAGTTATCGTTTATTCGAGCTAAAGTAAGCTATTCACTAATTAAATCTAAAACACACCTACCTTAATTATTGAGATGCGTACCCGCAAAGGCCTCCCCTAGAGCTCGCTACGCTTTCCGATTATGGGTAATTCTCCTGCAAGTAACACCAGCTATTTTCTGAATGTCGTCCTCCCATGTTAGACACTGTCTTCCTTCCTGTCTTTTATTTTGTCTAAGACACAATTAGGTTACATCTTTTGACCGTTTTCCTTTGTTCTATTTTAGTTTTCTTTTACAATATGCTATATCATTATTTTTTGTTTGATTTCGCAAAGTTTCTAGTTTTATTTTATCTTTAAGCTTGACGTTGAGCATGCTTTGCTCCATAGGTCAACTATACATACTCTAAATTATAATATCTTTTCCACCACAGGTATTGTATTATTTTTCAGCTGAAATTGATATGGATTTCAACTCCTGAAATAATATATTTATCTGTCACGTCGCTGATTACCTCATGTTGATTCGGAACTCATCAAGTCGGAGGTTTCGCCCAAAGCTTTCGGGTAGTGGCTGACACGACTGGACGGAATTATCGAGCTACCACTTATTTGAGTATTGGTGTGCTGAAATATTCGTTGTAAGAATACCACTATTTGAAACACAAACATACAAGTCACTGATTCAAATTGTTGTCTACATACGAGTATCTCTCTGCTTTATCATTATATCATCAGAGGGCTTACTCAGCTATTAGCTGTAGGTTACCTCTTGTGAACCGAGTGCTTGGTAATCAATCACAATGAATATGGCTACTTGTAAGGTATCAAGTAGGGAAAGGGACGTGATTGTATGATTAACACGCAGAGTCGGAATCAGGAGGTTAAAGAAGGAGATGAGAATGAGTCCACTATTGACTGCGAGCCTCCCTCATAGATCGCCATTTCAGTCTTTCCACGAGTGGAGTTGCCATGATCACCACGCTTGGCAGGCAGATATGTTACTAGCTTTTGTCAGCGACTTCAGAAATTATCCCATGGGAAATATATCGATCTGGATAAAAAGTAGGTACCCTATGTACTTTATCGGACCATCAACTAACCCTGTACAAAAATCAAGTATTGATTTGTTGCAGTAAAATGTTTCTGTTATATTCCCGTGAGATGTCATGGTGCCGTCCCATCTTAAAACCACCACCACACGAACTACACTGAAAATATTATAATTAATTAAATGTGTTCTTTATTCTGATTATCAAATACATTGCCTATAAACCAATGTAAAGTTGTGTAGAAGTTCAGTTTACGATAATTTAGGGTTAATTTTATCAAAAGGTGTAATTGTGACCGAAACATTGTATTGAATCTTTGAAGACCATTTTGCTCGGTTTGCAAATCGGATCGTTGAAAATTATCCTTTAATCACAATAAAAATAGATAATAACATAATGAAAATAATAAAAAAAGAAATATAATAATTCTTATTATAACTATTTTGTTTCTTTGTTTGTATAAACGCTTGATCTCCAGATATGTATAACCAGTCACTCTACTTTGCTGCAGATGCAGTTAAAAACATACAATACTTGTTTTTTACTGTGTGCTGTATACTCGAGTACAAAAATATGTATCCCCTTTTGAACCTTGTCACATTCACGTTTAATTGTCATTTCCTTCAACACACTGCATAGAAACAACAATAGTTAAATGTGACATGGTACAACAGTGGATACATATCTTTGTACTCGAGTGTACCTTTTTCTTGTGGTTTATAACTACGCTTATAGGTGCCCTTGTTACGTAACTGGTCACACAAACAGAATAACCAACCATACCCCAATTTGTTCCCTTCCCTACGAGTATATCAAATTAACCTCCCGTCCCTTTTTACCTGTTTCCATCATTCTCAGACTTACACATCCAGATTTATGTGAGAATGAAAGGCCGACTGGAATAAATGAGGAAGTCCCTTCTTTATCTCAGAAGAAATCAAATCTTCCAAGATTCCAGTACCTACACTTGCGCTAGTTACGCTCATCCGAGGGTAACAAATAGGGGCATAAAAAAGCATAAAAATCGAAGTTTTGTTGCCCTTGGAAGGATAATCTGGGGATTTCTTGGGATTGTTTTTCTAGGGACCATCTCTTCAGAGCCAAGGCCTCCGTAAGCGAACTTAATAGCGGGAGATACGGTTTTTAATGAGCTTGAGAGATTCCTGGCTGCTTACTTGTATTTTTTCAGTTTTACTCATAAAAACTCATATTTCATAACGAGGATATTAATAATCGGAGGATAACACACCCGAACAAATTAAGCCTCATAAAACTCTTGCACACACCTGAAACATAATTTACAGACATGCATTTGAAGTGTACCACTCCGAGCAAGCTCTAGGCGTACAAAAAAACTTCGATCCCATTTTAGATTCTGATCCTAATTGATCCTCGCCACAACTTGAAACGAACATCTGAGTCTGTGGTTCGTTAAACATTCGTTGAAGTTAGTATAGTATACAAAATTATTGCTATTTCACCTCCATGAAAATATTGAAGAATAATTTGGAGCTATTTCAACTAAAACCAATAAGCATTTCGTCGCCGTAGCACTAGGTGACGATGATTTTGAACCTCTCAGATTTATAAAAGTTGAAATTTAACCTCTCGTCATTTTCTACGCTATGAAGGAGCGGGGCGTGCGCTAGATTCCTCTTCTGATAGCTCTGCCTGCCCTTCGAGATACCGCGCTTTTAGCTTGTTGATTGAGCTAGTACAGACCTAAATTATTATTAGTTGCCACTTCGCATGCATGGTACAGCGTCAAAACCTTTATGCACCGACATATTAGAGCTTGTAAGTTCAAAGCCAAAATACGGGTTTACCCCGAACCAAATAAATAATTTATTTCACATACACGTTCAAGGCTTTTTTATTAGCAAATATAACATAGAAAGGCAATGCCCACGGAAAGACATGGTAATTTTAATTTAATAATTTAAAAAAAAGCTACATTCACACGGACTCACTGACACGGTAACCGCGTTCCCTCGTTGTTATCTACGCTAGATAGCCAGCAGGGCTACTCACATCCTCTTCAAACCTGCCCCCACCCTCTCCCTCGTGCCAGCTCGAGTGGTCGGCACATATTTAGCTTTATTGCCTTGGATGTTGTGGACCATGCCATTTAGAGCACATTCGAGTTAAGGACATAGTTTTCATCATCACCGATCATCTTAGTGCTTCATTAGTATGACGAGGTATTGATAAAAATTATGAGCATATCCTTGGAAGTAATTAGAATGCAAATACAAGTTTTAACTCTGGCTTCATCTCATCTGATGCTAAGTCATATTATGGTAAGACTGTTGAATAGAAGCGTGTTCATCCTGGAGCCTCATGTCGAAATATATCTAACTTTCCTTTGAAAAACTTAAGTTGTGCTTAAATACGAACTACAACATCTCTCAAGCTTTCGCTACATGGAGTACTGCATACTATTGTTGGATAATTTATACTAATATAGCAATGAAACTGAAATCGGTAATTAGACTAACCGATCTCAGCTTTAGAATAGGACCACCTCATTTCATCCCGAACAACATTCAGGAGACAGGCAGCAGCATCTACCTATGTAAGAACCAAAATCTTACTGGGATCACAACCCCGCCTGCCAAGCGTAGTGATTATGGCAAATTCCTTCACGGATAATCCGACGTAGCTATCGATACTGGAGACTCATGTCTAACAGTAGACTTATGCAGATAATTACGAGACTTATTAACGCACAGAAAGCGGAGAGTTAGGAAAAGATAGATAGGAAACGAATAGGTTCAAAATGACTAAAATTCTGTGATACCGGAAGGAGATCTGGCAATGAGTGGATCCTCCAGACGAGAAAGTTAACAGTAATCGAAAACCAACGAAGGGAATAAAAAGAAACGAAACCATGCGTAACCATTCAAAGGTTTCTTAGGCTGGAAACTCTTGTCTTCAACTAGCTATTGGGACTGTGGCTTTATTTTCAGTTTTGAGAATCTAGAACAGACAAAGGGAAGAGCGAGACAGAGAGCAAATAAGAGACTCGATTCTATCTTGTTTTTTTGTATCATGTTAATTACTCAACAAAAGATATCAGAATTAGTAACAAACAATATAAACAGGCTCTCTCAATAAATACATTACCAACAACTTTCATTAACATTGTTTAGAGTTGTATTGTGTACCTTAGAAAGTTGGAGCTACGTAATTACACGGTCGAAGGTACTCGTTTACTAGCTGAAATAACAATTAGAAACTTCCAGTTAACTCTGCTTCAATTATACATTAATTTGAATTGAAACTCAAGGACACTGTTTAAGTTAATGAGGAATGTTTGATTATTCTACTCGTACTCGTAAATTACAAATTTAGTACTCATAAACGTTTATAATCAGTAAAAAATTACATTTATTCATCAATCAGGCATAAATATTTACAAAAACAACACGGTAAGATGATGAAATGGCAGATAGCTCAGCATTGTGTCTCTGTGGTCGAGTACCTGTAATTATCCTGCTTGTGCAGTAATTGCAGTATAGCCCAAGAGCCTGCGAGCGCCAGACCTTCGTTATTTTGTAAAAGCTGAGAGAGAGAGGCAAGAACGATCAGAGACTATGTACCCTGGACCGCGGTTACTTTGGCAGGTAGCTGGTAAGAAAGGTTAAATTGTAAAGCTCAGTTTTTATATGTTTTCTTTAGAATAGTATTAGAAATCACGTCGTCCATTGCCAGACAGTATAGTTTCAACCAAGTTTCAACCCCTTACCAGACTTTTTTTTAATTTAAAATTTTTGGAAACCAATTTATGCCTATTATATAAATGCTCCTAGATTATATATAACAAAATCTGCTTGAATGAGTATAGTAACAAAACTTCAGTACTCAAAAATTAGACTCAACATATTTAGCATATTTGAACGAAGATTTCGTATCGGATTCGGGGATGAAATTAACAGAATAGCCCTACTGTCCATTGAAGACATTTAAATTCTACCACTAGAAATGCGCAGAGACTGGGCAATTCCACTTCGCGAGCACAAGCTGTTAGCATAATTAATGAAAACCCAAATCGCTCGCTCCGTTTTCGTGGAATGCTAACTACGTAAGGCTGGGATCTTGCCTGGTTGACCGGTATGTTGAAAGGAGGAATATTTAGCAGGACGTTTGAGAGGACACCTTATCAAGCCTCCATATGCTGGAAAATATTTTTTCGCCTAACCGCGCAGCAACTTCATGGAAAACTCTCTTTGAAATTTATTCGTGTGACGTATGAATTGTTTTGAAACTTGAAGTATCTATAAAATAAAATTGAAATTAAGTTTGTTTCTACCCTTATACCAAAAATCAAGTCATTCTGATCCTCCGTTACGACGTGAGGGAAGGACAAGCAAAACCAACTCACGTTTGCATTTATAAAATTAAGTATCTGTTCTTTATTGTTGGTGCCTCAATTTTACAACTAATCGTAATGAAATTTGGCACCCAAGTAAGCACCCAATGCCATGGAGAGAGGGACATAGTCTAGTTTTACGCAGGTAAAGTTCGTAGTCCACGCCGACATCATAGCGGGCAAAAGTAATACTAATAGATTAGAACAGTAACTCCAGCTGACTTCGTCGAATTGCAACCTGTTGAAGCAAGAAAGGCTTAACACTTTGCTCTGGTGTTCCAAGCGTAGTAAAGATGAAACGGTTTCCAATAAAATCAAAGCTGAAAGTGCTTGCAACAAAATTGACAGTACTTGCAACTCGCAGTTGCTTGGTTCTTCGTAAAGTTCACTCGTAGCTGTGGCCCAAATCTCTTCACTTAATTTTTTTATGTAGTGTAAAGTTTTCCTTTACAAAATATATAAAAGATTAGATTTACCTGCAACTCGTCTTTGGGAATTTCAGAAATTGAGATTGATAACATTTCTCCGGTAGCAAGATAAATGTTTTGTTTTCAAAACTCAAAAAACTGTTTAGTTTTGTGTGAGAGTCTCTAGCAAAAAGATCATGTTTTAAAAACCATGTTTTTGTGTGTAATTAATATATCTACAGCTATACTAAGACGATACACTTGTTGCTCCATCAAAAATCAAACAGTTATGATGATAACATAATACTAGAATCGTGTAAGACAGAGTCTAAGAAAAGATGTCGGAAGTTCTTACTGGTTTACAAAAAGACTCACGGCTCACGTAACTTACGTACCTTAAGGGTACTATTTTATACAGGTTCAAGACTCTTGAGTTTAGGAGTGTGAATCGTCAAGTTATTTGAGGTTCCTTTTCCTTACATCTCGTTCTTATTCATGGCGCAGTTGTCTGAGCGTTAGACTTAGACGCTCAACACATACGCGAAAGGTCCCGTTCGATTCACGGTGGGGATATTAACAAAAAATCTCTTTGTGATTTCCCCAGTTTAGTTTGGTCATGTCATGCTTAATCGACTGAAAATTAAGATGATTCCGTGCTTCGGAAGGCCAGTAAGTCCCGGCAGAGATAAGGCATCCCTTATCTGTGTTCCCGGTTACTATCTACGATTTAGCAACATGAATCATATCAGAGACTATGGCAGCTGAAAAACTCTATAACACTACAGGGTTTGTGAAGTCGGTCATCGACCTTACAGCCTATTCAACAAGAAGAAGATTTTTATTATTCGGCCAAATTGAAGAGGCTCAAAGGCTAAACAATTAAATAGGTGACCGACCCAACAATGGTATGAACGGCATTCTAGCAATTCCGTCCGCATACCCAACGGTTGTGAGGACCGTGGGCAAAGAAAAGAAATATATTACAGTTCATTGAAAACAATTTTTTCTTCTGTTGTAATTACAATTGAATAATGGTGCAGCTCTTGAACTTCATCTCATCTGAATAAATACTTAAGATGGATGATTGATTACACTTCTCAAATTATTTAGCTAATGCGGCATCTCTCAAAACCTGAACTCAATAATAATAAGAACGCTTTTTTGCGGCTGAATTAATAGAGTAAATATTAGTGAAAGATGCTCTACCACCAATTAAATCAGATTTTGATTATCAGTCTTATTGACCGATACTACCATAGTATTATCGCTTCTGCATCGTCATCAATATAGCCGTATAAGTCCATTGTTTGACTTGAGACTCAGACTATTTAATTTTTGTATTTATTATTTCTTCATTATCAGGTAACAAAAACTGAAAACTGAAGTATATATAAAGTACAATACAATAAATTTAGATACAATCATTACACATAAAATAATTATAAAAACCTATATTGTACTCTTATTTACAAAGGCGCGTTGGTGCCGCTCTGGTTGTCCCTCGGAAGCGACGGCACACCACGCCCTTCGGCCAGATTAGACTTCCTTTTACCATAATCTTATATCATCAATTGATATTTGACATATCCATACTTGGCAGATGTTTCGGTGAACACCAAAACTATGATTCCATCCCCCAGGTGTGTCGTAAAAAGCGATTAAAGAAAAAATATTCACGAGATTGGTAGCATATATATATGTAAGAACATCTTCCTGCGATCAAAAACCCGTATTCCGACTAATCCCCTCATAGGAAGACTGCCCAGCAGTGGATTCATGCAACGATTGATACATATTAATTGTTCTTACCTCAGATATACCTAATCGTATGGATACTGATCAGGGTTCGAAAAAACGCTCTGTCCAGTAGGATCCACCATATCTATCCACAAGTGGATTTAATACCACGATAAACGATAAAGTTCTCTTTGATCCACCATTGGTATCAGTGGACCCTGAGATACTTGCATCTCTTAATACGCTCCACCAGTAGATCGAAAAGAATTGTGGGAGTTTGGTAAGTTCCACCACTGATTTCAGTGGAACCTGTGATATTTAGGCTCCACTGGAATCTAGGTCAACTTTGATTTGACAAAACGAAACCCTAAACACTCCATTTATTAACTTAATTGAACACAGGGGGCTTTAGTTTATATATTTGTAATATTACGATTTTTAATGGTTTAAAACTTTGTTTAAAACACCTACATTTAGAACATGTTTTATTTACATTTAAATTGTTTTAAACATGCCAGCCTTGATAGTGATACATATTCATGTTCATTCCGGCTACCATAGATAAAATGATACGTATAACTAGGTAGCCACGAGCGTTTTCATTTGAGCAACACTCTCGCAGAATAACGACACGGCCTCCGTTATGAAACTTCATCAACATGCCGCGTCTGCCAACTTTTTCCGCTGACGCTACAGTTTCGGGAAATTGCTTCCTATAGCTGGCATGGACTCTAGATGAGGAAAAATTGGCATGAATCGATGATGCCTCACTTTAAAACAACGTTATTGCTTCGGTTTCACATTTTATCGGCGGAGAGCATCGTGATTGGCCACCGTTATGTCTTTTTTCATGTTATATACGAAATATTGTAAACGTTGGGACGAAGCGTGAGGTCCGGGGTCAGACCAAGAAAAAGGATTAGCCCAGTTGGAAGCCATATATTGTTAGAACATACACAAAGTGGCGATACAGTTTTACCAGTGCTGCGTGGTGGGCGGACTCGTAGACGACCGTTTATTATTCGGTATAAATTCGGTGCGCACTATATGGCTTGCCATAGAAAACTCTTCTATATTCGACGGATAAATTTAACCAGACATCACAGCAATGTGTTCAATATAAAAAAGTCCCGCCACCCTGTGCAGGTTCCCAAGAAGTATGGAACCATGTAGAGCTACTCTACCGTACGTCTAGATCCAAAATTTCAAAAAATATAAATATCACTCTCATATGTTTCCTAATTGCTGTGAAAAATGAGGTTCAAGATACCACGGTGGAGATGATTATCGTGAAAACTGTGCAAACAGGTAGATAGAACGACCGACTACTAGTAAGTAGAAGAACATTGTGTGGGAAAAAATAGACGCCGCGAGTATTTTGCTAAACATTCCTAAAGAAGCAAAGGTTGAAAGAATTCAAACACTAAGCAAAACTGTGTGTACTCAACATTCAAATAAAACCCGCTATAAAGACCTTTCTCCTTTGTTAAGTAAATAAAAGGAAATATTGTACTATTATTACACGCTCGCGTGTAACCGTAATTGCAGCGTTCATCCCGCGCGCGGTCTGTTTGGTGTTGCCATTACAACGTTTGTAAATTTACCGGGTGGCCGAAAGCGACGGACACCAGTTTAATTAGAGATCCGTCCGTGATGTTACACGGGTCCAGTTTAATATGCATCACTGTCCAAGCATATATCCGCGTTCACATGACGTTCAAACATGCTAGAATGTGCTTGATATTTGCCATGACTACTGGGTACTAATAGGCTAGTTGTATTATACTTACATATGTGCTTCATTTCTGATTTATAACCAAAAATATTATTCCTATTTACTCTCGATTTAAAGAACTAAGACGCCTGTAGTCTAGAGTCTCTCCCCGAAAATTTCTACGTATCGAATTTCAGCGAAATCGTTAGAGCCATTTCCGAAATCGCTGGTATATAAAAATAAATATACAAGAATTGCTCGGTTTTTTTAAAGGTATATATTTATTACGTAGTCCAATCATGAAAATGACTTTTTCATACACTACAAACATTATGGTCAAGATAATGATGGTGGGAACAAAAAGATCTAAAATATGATCAATTTAATATCTACGTATATAACCCACCTACTAACCAACTTTAATTTTAAACTAGGGTCTAATACGTTTATTCGAAAACACAATATTTCTATATAGGTACTTCATCCTATTTAAAAGTGTCTTCAATTGTCTCGTTTACGTCTGTCTAAATTAGATTCATGTTATTTGCCAGCAGAATTGGTACCAAGATGGACTGAAAAATAAAAGGCAGTCCCTACAGTCCGAGACAAATTAAAAGCATTAGTGTGGCTTCAAAAAATACGGAGCAAGGTGCCTATTAATACGAGCTTCGTTATTTTTCCTTTGAAGCTCTCGATTTCTTTTATCGTATTGTTCTTTTTGTTTTTAATGATACGAATAATTGAATTTAATATGTCTCAATTAAGGAGCTTGACCGGAAAACAATAATACAATGTTCATTTTACTAATATGATTTATTTGAAAACTTTATTCAGTGGAGGAAATATTAAAAATTATTCCTATAAATCATCAGATAGTAAATAATTATCATAACCAGTACTTACATTTACAAGAAATATTGCAACTGCGTCAATATACTCTCCTAACTAAATAATGACATTAAGCACCGAAGAACATAAAAACTAGTTCCTTATCGATGAATAGTTCTTTGAGTCTTCAATTTTTTGTAATAATTATAATAAAAAGGAATCGACTTCTCCACTACAACGTTTTTAGGCCGACGCCCAATAATTTCTTCTAAAAAAAACGTCAAATAAAGAACATACATGTTATGACTTATACTCTTCTGTTTCCTATACATATGATATATACATTTTACCCAAAGATCAGCAAATACAAGTACAAGGAAACGTGCCTAAAAAATTCGGTGCCTTCCCTCGGATATTCTGACTTGGTGACAATAAACAATAAAATAATTTCCAAAATCACAATCACAAATTACAAAAGAAGTTGGTAAAAATCAGTCCGATATTTCTCAACAGAATTGAAGAGCCCTCACAATTTCTAATCAGTCCCTAACAAATTCACCCAAAAAATTCGAGTATATTTTGCTAAAACATATCACGTTTGTACAACTCGAAAAACCTATAATAAACACATTATCCACCTCTACCAGAATAACAGCGTCTTCGAGGTCTTGAACCTCTTAGACATATGCTGAGCTATTAGCCCATTCATCATACATATATAATATACGATGTTCAAGTGTTAGTTTTAAGAATTTGTGATGAATAAACCTCTTTTATTATTATTATTACCTCTTACGTTTACGTTTGTCAACTATCTGCGAGACCTAGCGCGATCTCTTTCATCCCAATTTCATCCATCACAGGCACCATTGTTTTGTCGGACGTAATCCTTCTTCCATTAATCACATTTCGCCGTCGTCTTAACCCTGGCTACGGTTACATTGTGTTGGCAGAGATGTAGAAGCTTAGTAAATTCGTTTGTTTTGAAACCAACGGGCATCGAAGAAGAGCTCAAGTTCGATGTGCTACGATGAAAACCTGTTTGGTTTTGGATGCTTTGAAATGAACAAACATCGGTGACATCAAATTCCCGAGGCTAGGCTAAATATTATTATTGCCTACTGCCTACATAAAATGATAGTCACTTGTCTTAGGCATAAAATCCGCTTTAGAGGTAAAAAACTAAAAAACAGCGTCATTTTTAAAGCTTTGGGGCTTATCTTCAAAAGATTCCCCTAATGCAGAGAGTGTATGGGCCATAGTTCAACACGCAGGCCCAGTGAGGATTGATAGACTTAACACACACCTTTGAATTTCTTCTCATGAGTGTGCATGTTTCCTCACAATGTTTTCCTTCACCGAAAAGCCAATGGTAATGATTTTTATCATTCTTATACATAAATTCCAAATAACAAATTGGATCTCATTGCTTCGAGCCCGGATCGAACTCAGGCTGACTCCGCGATCACATAGCTTTAAATACATTTAGACATAGCGCCCTGTTAGACTGTTATTTTAATGACGACGGTGGAATGAACACAAAAATTGAATTTTTTTCTGGATTATGGTGCCCTGTAAACAGGTGCATCGTCTCCGTTATATCAAAGACATATGAGAAGCCTTAACCTATTAACCTATCTTCATGCTCGACAGGAGGAGCTGGAGTCGTCCCTGCGTCTGGTCCACGAGGTAGCCACAGGGGCCACGGGCGCTCTCTGCGTGACGTTTCGCTACGGTCGTCTGCGCGCGCCTCTCAGCACGGCGCGCTGGGATTCCGCAAGAGCACGAGCAGATCTCGCCGCCAACTTGTTACAACAGCTGGGGCTGAATGAAGGCACGGAACTGGCGTCTTTTTCTTAATCATCATCAAAAGCTGCCAAAGTCTAAATTAGACCAAGCAAGCCTCCCTCATAGATCGCGTATGTCACACTTTCCATGAAGGAATTTGCCATAATCACCACGCTTGGCAGATGAATTGGTGATCGCAGTAAAATGTTATCTATCTCATGAAAGTTATCTTTTACAAATGCTGTAACACCGATTTGGTCAGTGACCAACCATATGTATACGGTGACTGGCGTGGTTGGGATAAGCGACATTCTGGATGGCTCGCCGTCGCAGTCGATATGGTCAGAGCAAAAGCGGTCGGGCCGATCAAATTGTCCTGGAGATCCACCCACGGGATCCTATTCTAAAGCCGAGACCACATGGACAACAATTGTTTTTGTGTGTAAAGCTAATCAGGATTGTATGCAAGCCATATTAGCAACTGTAAATTAAATATCGGGAGGGCGCAAAGTACTAGAAGAAATACGTGGGAGGAACATTCACTGAGACATTCAAATGGTCGAAATCAAACCTGAGCAAATAATGAATAGAAATTATTGTGTAACTAAATATGATATACAACTATTAACTCGAAACAATGTCACAAAAATTATTCGAGACTCCCAATTAAACTCTATTATTGTTTCCAGAGAACCTAGTGGCGGTGTCACAAGGTCTAGTGATGGGCTCCAGTTCAGGCGAGCGTGCTGTCTCAGCCAGAGCCCTGGCCTTGAAACCTGATGGAGTGATCAGCGCCGCGGTTGCTTTCGAGAGATACGGCACCGGCGCTCCGATACCAGTGAAGGCTCCAAACACCGAGAAACCTCCAGACTCAGAATATCCTTGGTAAGTGGGAATAAAGGATTTTAAGATTTACTGAATTTTTTGGTTAGTATTATAATTTTTATAAAATCTTGTAAATATTTCTCGTTCTCATCAGTCGAATAAAATTCGCCACGCAACAATTTCCGGTCAATATAAACGCGGGCAATATTGTTGTTCATTCAAAGCAAAGTTCATTTATATGTGGATGAAGGTTGCCTGGAAGAGATCGCTTTTAGCGATAAGGCCGCCTTCATTGTACCTTTTATGTTCTTCTCTTTTCTTTTCTGTTTTTTTATTTTGTGTGTGTGTGCAATAAAGTTTATTTGAATTTGAATGTATTCATCAAACAATATAAATCAATAATAAGACTGTTTAGTACCACGAATTCTGTACATTTTGTAAGGCGTAGAGATTAGAATTAGAACATACAGACGCCGTGTTTCGTGAACACGTATGAAGGAACTAGGTCAGACACTTTCGTTTGTTACACACTCGGCCGTCAACATGCAGCGCACTGAGCAAGAATCACTAAGTTTTATGCAGCGCACTTTGTTGTCAGTGTGTGGGTATTTTTGCTGACCTCACGAATTATTTGAGGAGGTGAAATCCGTACATTCCTGCAAATCTATATGCGTAACCTCATAGTTTAATATTCGAATACGCAATGGAATTGGCTTCGGCAGTTCATAATAAGCAAGACGTGTTAAATTAAAACAAACCATCTTTCATATAATAAGAAGAGATGTTTTCAAGTATCCGTTACAAGAGCTCCTGACATTAATAAGTCAAGGGTACTTGATAAAATAGAAGCGTCGGAATAAAATTAATAGCTCGCATTGTTGAATTAAGGTAGTCTTTAACAAAAGGATGACAAATTACAGAATCCGCGTGAATTAGGTACTTGAATCTTCTCCGAGAATGCCGTTTCATATTCCTTAGAACTGGGTGTGCATAATTATACGGTTTGGGAGAGAGACGCATAGTAATTAAGATAAGAATCTTTATTAAGAGTCCCGTAGCTTCACCGCGGAATATATCAGAAATGTGACGATACGGATGTTTATTACATTGCCGGAACACAATAGTGTTATTAACATTGCTTTTTGGGCGAAGACTTAGATAACATGGTAGATTAGACAGTCGGGCACTGGAAATTGCCCTACCACCAACCAAACGGAGTATCATTAATTACCCCACTGGAAATAGAACCTGGGAAAAGTTTTATGCTAGCGGTATACGATCGTTGGCAAAAGCGTTCGCTCAGTACAAAACCCAACAAAAATTAATTTAAATGTGTAAATACAGGCTACGGAAAGAGTAAAGAATAATAGGTACATAAAAATTATTTCAGCCTAACTTAAGATTATTTAAAAGTATACTTTATTTTTATTGCGTTATTAATAGTTTCTTGACAGACATTGACAGTTGCTCTTAAAGCAGGAATTCCATAACAATATGTTTATGTATGTATTTATTTATATATATTTATCATTTTTATGTTATGTAAATCGTGTTTTTGTATATAAGATAGAGAAGGAGAGAGAGAAATATCTTCTATAGAAGATAATGATCTTCTTCAGTAATATTTTTGTTTTGTCTCTGTACATGTATGTAGGTCTAATTTCAGTTTACTTATTTTTTAAAGCTCTAGTGTGAGTGCCGGGAGAAATATCTCTTTAGGGACAGGAAACTCAAATTGTACAATTTTATTTTAATTATAATTGTCTCTGTAATATTTTTATATGTACAACCACCAAACAATATGAAATTGTATATTTTGAAGCCGCAATAAATACCTCTGATCAACTCTTATAAATTACTCCATCACTCGAATCGAACTTCTAGAGAACGCATCACTCATCTCATTGGTGGATATTTTAAAACCGTTTTAGAGGATGTCCTAGACAGCATTTTTACTTATATGCTTACGTGTAAGATTGTTTAAGTGCAAAATAATATATATTTTCAGGTACGTTTCAGCGCACGATAGCGAAACCCTACGTTCACCGAAGTTCATGTCCGCGCCTCCCGGAGCCACCATGAAGGGATGGTGGACGTACCCTTATTATAGCTGTGAAGCTAACCGGTGGCTTCTCTCTTACACCGTCCCTGTTGCCATGATACGAAGGTAAAGAAAATTGATGAACAGCTTCCTTTCTATAATAAAATATTTAGGAAACACAATCGACGGCACACGGACGACCCTCCTTCATGGGTCGCTCTTTTAGAGACCATAATCCAAGCTCGTCAGGAAGATTGGCGATCGCAGCAAGGTACGTTAGGTAGATGCTGCTGATCATCTCCGGAGTTTTTCTCTTAGATGCGCGTTACTTCACCCCACTTAACCACGGAATAACATGGGGGAAATGTATTTAGATATTAGAGCATTCGAATTTTTAAGTCAATTCACATCACATATAATCTTAATTTATTCGTAGTATAGAATATTTAAAAAAACACCTGGAGTGTACACTCGAGTTCACAAAGGAGCTACCATACAAGGTTATTTCTAGAGGATTTTCGATGAAATGTTACTCTTATTTGAATTAGGAAAAGGTCCTAACAATCTAACTTTCGTCCTGCGAGTGCCCTGTGAACCATTAATTCAGAAATCCGGCCAAATTCATTATTGACGTTATTGCCCGGTTTAGTCTGTGTTTAACAGTTGACCCACTAGATTTACTACCGATCCTAAGGTCCTATATAAACAGTACAAACTTGTAACTCACAAAACTTTCCCGGACAAATGGGACCGTAAAAGACAATGACCTCGAGACGATGTACGAGCCACTAACAGAACTGAGCTGAGATGTAGAGCTACACGTGGAAAACAATCCACTTTGTAGACGGGCATTCGCCTTTGAATGGGTGAATAATTATTTGGGTACCTATACACGGAATTATAGAAAACACACAATTGTATTCTTAATTTTAATTCATCTTCAATCGAAAAATATAATTTATCAATGAAGCAATGGAATATTTGAAAAATGATTTCCTTTGTTACATTATTCTTTTACGTCTTTGTCTACGTCTATTTTTGTTTTTGTCTGGCCGTTGTCTTTTATGAAACGAAGGAATTAGATGACTATTTTTTTATGTATGATATTTTTTTAAAAAACTTCGTTTACCTAATAAGTACAGTGAATGAACACCAGAGGCTGATTTTCAGCGCCATAGCGTTAGCGTCAACTCCCAAAGTGCACCACTCAATTTGGTGTCCTCTGCTCACCGCATCCATTCACGTCGGGATACCCCACATAAGTCGTATTTCCACCTAACCGGAAGACTTCCTACACTACGTTTGCGTCCACTCGAGAACTCGTCTGCTCCAGCGATTTCAATATAAGTATCTAATTATAATCATATATTTTTTCAGCCTAAAAGGAGTAGTATCGCTAGACATAGACATATCCAATCTGGAGATCAATCAATGTGAATCAGACAATCGTGATGACTTCGATAATCAGATATATTCATTTCGCGGCACACACAAATGCCCTAATGAAACCACTTACGTAAGTTACCTCTTTTCTAAATCCTATGCCTCGTAATAAAAAGACCCCGAACTATAAATGGTTTTCACAAAAGTTAATCGCCTCCTTGGCCTAGTTGTGTAAAACCGTTACAAAAGA
Source organism: Carcina quercana (assembly GCA_910589575.2). Lineage (NCBI taxonomy): Eukaryota > Metazoa > Arthropoda > Insecta > Lepidoptera > Depressariidae > Carcina > Carcina quercana. Next base: position 5,293,803 of record OU342442.1, read on the forward strand.
CGATTCTGTGGTGACCCGAATTCTGCCCTTCGTAGGAGTACCTACCTACCGTGTCTAATAAAATCGTATTCGGTTTGTCTGGTGGTAAGATCTCCTGTAACTGCCTCGGTTCCATATTCCAGTGGTACACGTTGGACTGACAATCTCGAGGTCCTGGGTTTGATTCACGTCGGTGGTATAGGTACTCGGTTTGACTGTAAGTTTACTTTTCTATGCGCACCTGTCTACGATGATCACCAAACAGCTGTACATATAGAATAGCATAAGCGTAGCCGTGCTTCTTTAATTTTTTACTGACAATAATATGGATCATGTCTGAGATAAATAAATAGTAATAATCAATAATAAAATATTAACTTGAGGCTTCTGAATGAAAATGTCTCTACCATGCAGCCTTATCTCTTATATATATGTGTGTTTGCAATTTTAAGATAAGTTGACATATTCACTATTGACTTGCTATATTATGTTATTTCAGACACAATGTACCTCTATAATTGTTCATGAATAAATTATGATGATGGTGGTAAAGGAAAGCCTTTGTGTAGAGAAAAACTTGTGGTTAGCTAGCCGCCATCATATTCGGACATCAAATCGGACACCGGAATCTTATGTAGCCGGATAAACTTGTATTGGTTATATTTGGGTTATATAATTCTTCACAGTGTGAATACAAACCAAATCGAGAAGTTGGCGCGAGACACTCAGGCTGGGCGCGGGGATTGTATATCTGTCGGTGTCGACCGGGATACTATTCGGTCCATTATCCCGAAGGCTACAACGGATCTGTAGTTGAAAGTAAGTGCGCTATATGTGTCTGAATCTAAATAAAGTAATTATCTTCAAAAAAATTATTGCATATAGATAAATGTATCCAAATTTCTTATCATTTCTATGAATGTATCTTGAATGTATCCGATTACACTACTATCAACTTCAAAAATATTCAATCAATTTTCTACTTTAAAACTGTTCGATAAGTCTTGTTTTTGAAATTTTGAATAAACTTTACTATTTTTGAAAGCCAATCGAAGTTACTGGAAAAATAAAACTTGTTGAAAATAAAACGTACTATTTTGTTCTCCCTATTAACTTTGTCTAAATACAGTTGCGTACCAAGACTGGGAAGAAAGCGGCGAGGAAAATTGGAGTCAACCATACGAGTGTCTAAAATGCCAGCCCGGATGCGAATCCTGCCGAGGACCAGAACCATGCCTCGCCACTTACAACTGGCCTTTTCGGTATGCTATTTTAATGTCTCGAAATCATTACAACTTCTAATTTTAATTATTTTTAAAATGAACTTAGTTTTTTTATTATTTTCTATTGATCCCATTCCAACATTGTAAGCATAGCAGAAGGAAAATTTTTAGGGTTCCATACTTTAAAAGAAAAAAAGAACCCTTATAGGATATTGTTTTTCATCTGTCTGGATGTCAAGAATATTTTCTCAAGAACGCAGCGAGGTACAAGTTGAAATTAATATTGAATACTCAAGTCTGCAATCCGGTTAGGGTGTATTTCCAACTGACGATTTCCTTATAGAATGCAAGGAATCAAAACTATAGGCTAATTACCATTAACCTAGAATTATCCTACAATTTGACAAGAAGCAAGGTCTTACAGCACAAGTATAGGAATAAATCTGACAACCAGAATAAATAATTAAATTAAATAATAGCTTTTTTACTATTTCAAACTTACATTTGCAGTAAATTGGATGTATGATATATCATTATTTCAACTGCATGATTAAAAAATTTCAATTGAACTTTATAAATTTCATTTTCATTAGATCATTGGTTGGTGATTATTACCTGACCTATTATTTATGATTTTCAGTATTAACTGTTCTATATTATATTTTGTATAGAACCCTTGGTGTGTGAGTCCGACTCTCACTTGTCCGTTTTTAAATAGTGGATATATTTTGTTATCTGACCAGTATATACAAAGTATTAATTAGATACATATATAACTAAGAAATAGAGGATAGAATCTAAAAGAATTTTGATAAAACCTAAGTGTGATTTGTTCTTATTAATTTTAAGATTAACACCATCTTTCTTATATATTCCAGGATATCCCTCTTGGTAATATCAGTAAGCTGTGCAGTGATGACGGTGGTGCTAGTTATTTACACACGCCACCATAGGAGGGTGAAGGTGTTCCGTGTTGCCAGCCCTGTGTTCTTGTCCATCACACTGCTTGGGTGTGCTATTATGTATATGGAAGTGAGTAAATAGTCTTTTATAAAGTTTGTTGTAAATCCTTAGAAGAACTAAAATAAAATAACTAAAATGACATCTCTCCGTCCAATTTATTGGACTATCCTCACGCACCATTAGGCCTCGTTAGGCCTCGGAGGTGGCTAAAATGTATAATAAACAAATTAAATAAAGAAAACTTATTTCAACACCAGGAGTGTCATCTGTGTATACTACTTATTGCTATGTAAACAATACCTTTGTGATATTACTCTGGGAATATGTCATGAACAGGAAAATAGGATGATGGTTGTTGAAGTATTTGTTTTTTTGTGATTCAGGGTGTCACTTTGATGTGAATTGATTTTTCCTCATCTTTATTCAGCTAAGCAGCAAAGATTTGCATATTCTCTCTCTTGGTAGAATCGGCAAATTTTACTGACAATTATGTTTTTAATTTCTCATTCACAGATGGCAGCTATATTTCCAGTGTTGGATAGGTATTCATGTATAGCCACAAAATGGACACGCCACATGGGATTTTGCATTACTTATACTGCTCTTCTCATGAAGACATGGAGGTAAGATCATGATTATGTTTTAAAAATTTAATTCACTGAAGAAAGATAACATTTTAGGCTTCTGGTACAATCTACAGATAGGTCAATATTAATAGTTTTGGGGGCTGCATTCCCTTAAAAAGTTGGTGCATATTGCAAGGCTAGTTATAAAGTAATGTAAAAAGGATAATTAATACAGAGATCTAATCAATAGTGAGACATGCGCCCAACCTGAACAATCGAGTAACAGAGTGGTGGAAACTTGGGACAAGTGGCAGTTCTTATAACATTTGTATTCATACATTTGTATTTATACATTTACCTTAGACTGGCACTTGGTGTACATCTCACAGTATCACAAGTGTTTTTTATGATATGTACATTTAATAGAAGCAGCCTCACCCAGGCAAATTCGGTTCTGGCTATTCTACTTTTTAATATCATAAAAGTACTTTTTACAGTGATGGGTATCTGCACACTTAGGTAACAGGTAAGGGTGGCACAAAAATGCCCTACCAACAACTCAAATGAGTACCGATAGGTGCCCCTCCTGGAAATCACTAGGCTGTGGAGAAAATTAATGACATCACAAATAAATTTAAAAATATTTAGACGGGACAATCAAGCTAACCCTTTAACTATCCCTATTCAAAAAATTAAATCTTTCTGACTCTTCGGTATGACATTAAATAAGGACAAAACACTCACTGTCACACATTTGCAAATGTTCGTATAACTTATAATTTACGAATGAATATTTCAGGGTATCGCTCACCTACCGTGTGAAGTCAGCGCACAAACTGAAGCTCACAGACAAGCAGTTGTTACAATGGATGGCTCCGATATTGCTCATCATGTTGGTTTATCTCTGTACATGGACTTTATCGGCGCCACCAGACGCTGAAGTGGTAAGTACCATGTACTTAGAAGTAGTTTTACTTGTGGTAGAGCTCATAATTACCAGGCATACAATATCGACGGTGCGATCTTAGCTATAGTTCTAAGATTATAATCCAAGCCATCATACAAAATTACATGTTTAGTAACAATATTTTCGTTTAAGGTTAGCTTAGCTTAGCTTTATTCAACTTTGTCTTTTGTTCAGATTACAGATAACAGAGGCCTGAAATTCAAACAGTGCACATACAACTGGTGGGATCATAGCTTAGCTATAGGTAAGATATAGTTATATGCATATCATTTATTCTCGGTCTGACCTCACTATCATAATCAAGCCAAAGTGAGCTTTGCGTCGGTATCAACTTTTTAAAAGGAAAGTCAGGTAACATTTTGATAATCTTGTGTGGAGAAATAATTGTATTTCGTTTATTGCCATAAAAACAATTAATTCAAAAAATAAATGTTGGGTGTTCCTCGAATTTTTTGAAAAGCTGTCAAAGAAAAGTTTGCGTAGTAGTAGCCTTTTCAAAGAAAAGGCTACTAATCTGTTACAACCCATAAATTAATGTTATTATAAATTTTGAATTTTCTTAAGCAAGCTAATGCATTTTTGTGAACTTAGGATATGTTGGGCCGTTGTTTTCTATTTAAAAGGACAGACAAAAAACAAGGCATGAGTAATATGTTAGGTTAGTTGCTCAAAATATGTGTTTCCAGGTGAGATCCTATTCCTGCTGTGGGGCGTGAGGGTGTGTTACCGCGTGCGACACGCCGAAAGCCTGTACAACGAGGCGCGGCTCATTTCCATCGCTATCTACAACATATTCACTGTTAACTCACTTATGATTGCATTCCAGTAAGTATCTTTTACCTCACGTTTCCCCTAGCTGCCTACGAAATCATTGTTACATAACTCGTACAAAAAATCTTTTTAAAGTACGAAACTGGTTACGTAGCACGAGTTTTTGGTACCATACAAAGAATAAAAATATTCTTACGTAACTTGTTTCGTAGTCGAAACTGGTTACGCATTACGCAATATATAATACTAATCTATGGTAGTACGGGATCCTTACTAGTACTGATTACGTAGGTCCTTAGGAATATTACCTTTCCGAATGCTTACAAATATACTTTCCCTTTCTTGCCACCTTCCAACTTATATCTGACAGCCTGTAAAAAAATCATGAACCAATGGTCACACAATTTTCTTGTTAACTGAGACAGAAGCCTTACCAATACACTTAATCCATAATAATATTATACATGCAAAAGTATAATGGAGATTCAGTATGATTAATTTTTTTTGTATACTTTATCCCGATATAACAAGTAGTTCCCGTGGGATAATTTAAACATTTAATAATTCAACGAGACGCTTCGATAAATCCTAACTGTTCTTCCAGTTGTCCATTTTCGAGAAGGGTGACGTTGAATAGGTGTTTAAAATTAACAATTTTATTTTACAGTTTGCTTATTCTGCCTCGAGCCGGACCTGATATAAAATATCTTCTAGGATTTATAAGAACACAACTGTCAACATCAACTACAGTTCTTCTTGTGTTTTTGCCAAAGGTAGGTAAATGATGCTGTCTTATCTATAGGCTATTTTGTATAATGAGCACACTTTTATCATAAGGGGTTCGTTTTAGGATTCCTTGCACAACGAAACCTGTAAAATTAGCAGCAGAATTATTATTTTTGAAGGTACTATAGCAGCTGTGACTTCCAATAATAATAACAGTTTAATTTCTGGCGGTTTTCACTAGTCTGTGTTAAATATTGTACGGTGGTACGGAACCCTTAGTGTGCGAGTGCGACTCGCACTTGGCCGGTTTTTCATTATCGTATTGTACTATTGAGATTGGTTACGATCTTGTGATGTAATTGTAGGTGTTGCGCGTGGTGCGCGGCACGGGTGACACGTGGGACAGCCGCGCGCGCGCCCGGGGCATCCCCGCCTCCTCCTCACTCAACGGCATCGGCCTCGTGCCGGACGAGCCGCCAGATCTATACCAGGAAAACGAAGAACTAAAGGTGTGTTCACTCAGACTACATCTGGCATCCCGGACTACACTACCTCTAACGAGAGAACGAATAGTCAGCAGCAGCAGCCGGGAAACATCCAATGCTGGAAATAAGCCTCCTTCATAATTTGCCACTTTGATCGGTCCCGAGCCATTTGCATCCAGCGACTCCCCGCGACCATTACTAGGTGGTCGGTCCTTGTAGTAGGGGTTCGTGGTCGCCGCTCGAGAAGTTTTACTCCCCATCGGTTATCTGTTCTTCGAGCGATTTGGCCTGCGAGTGGCAATGGGCCACTTAAGCTCACTGACTCGTCGAGCTATGTCGGTCACCTTAGTTCGTCTACGGATTTCCTTATTGCTGTAAATAAATTCCGAGCATAGCTGGTTCCATTGCTCACTGAGTGACTTTGAGCTTGTTTATTCGGCCCACAGTAAAGGACCACATTTCCTTTCCATATGTAATCAATTGTATTTTGGAACGAGTATAATATATAAACGAGTAAATAATGCATTCCAAAACAAATTTAAGTCACTCCTAATTGAAAAATGTTATAATAGAGTAAAAGAGTTCATGTCCGATAAAATAATAATAAACAAGGTAAGTGGTAAATAAATAGAATATATAAGTAATTAATTAAATAAATAATTAATTAAACAATGTATAGTTCTATTCTATTTTATATTTTCTAACAGTATTAGTTTAATAAGTGCAATTATTAATTATGTAGAGTTATTATTATAGTATAGTAATAAGTACATAATTTAAAGGTCGCCCTCTCAACAACAACATTGTTTGATACACTTTGAAAGGGTGACATGTTATTTAGATTATTTTAAAGTCCATCTAGGCAATAGTAATTAAATAAATATTGAAAGGTGAATACTTGATTGTCACACAATAATACATTCAGTATTAAATGCCTGTACTAATTTTTCAGGAGGAAGTTCAGAAGCTTGCCGCCCAGATCGAGTTCATGAAGATAGTTCAGATGGAGATGCACAACCGCCACCTGAGACCTCGTCCCGGCGGCTACTTCACCGCAAACAGCACCGGCGGAGCGCCGCAGAGCCCAATGCATCCTAAGACTGTCAACATTTCACAGGTAACTATATATTTGACGCGATAACGTCTTATAAATCGATGAACGCCGGCTGCACGCACGAAAAAGCATGACTCATTGTCACCTTCCGCCTGAGTCGACCGTGCAGCGAGAGCGCGGAACAAGCGATAGAGAGGCACGATCGGCCTAAGAGCCGATCGTGCCGCATCGCATCTATCTCTCTTCCACTTCAATGGCCGATGCGTCCGAGTAGAAGAGAGACAGCGGCAGTGAACTTCATAAAAAAGTATGCAATTTTCCATCAATGTTTTCTTATGACGTTATCACGTAACATTATCGACGAGTAACGAAACCCGACTTTAAAGACAACCAATTTTTTAAACATAAAAAAACTCGATCTTAAGAATTTGAAACGCTTTTCCCACTAATCTTGCATGCCTTCAACAAAATGTTTTTTAAATGTATTAATAAGAGAAGCCTGAACAACATTTAGAATTTACCATTAGTGTTCGAAAACCACCTCCGTGGCCTAATAGCTAAATGTTGAACTAACAATTCGCAAGTCCCGGGTTCGGGTTCCAGTGGCGGTACCTATCGGTACTAGGTTTGGTTGGTGTTTTTTTCTCTCTCTCTCTCTTTATATTTAGGCTTCCGGGTGCGCTCGCTTACCATCCAACGGCCTTATTGCCACTTACCATCAGGTCAGATGACGGCTAATGTAATAAGCCGTCAAAAAACTGATTGTAGTCACATACTAATAGTAACTTATATCAGAGCACTTTTATACAATTTTATTGTAAAATAGAAATAATATTCTTTTATAGTTTGAAATGATTAACTATTCACACTCATTGTTCATTCATCTGATTGAACGAGAACTGAACGCATCACTATTATTATTACTTTAAATATGGCAACATTATTTTACAAAGTGACATTAGGTACTGTCAGTTGACTTCATCTAATTAAAAATACGACTATAAGTGCAAACCCATCATACATTTAAAAACGTTATTTATTGGTTCAACATGTAAACCCAATCTAATTGTATGTCAACTACCCAATTTCAGGAGAACTCTGACTGGCCAGGGCCGGTGTGACTGGTGGCACTGACCGACTGCGGGTGGTCGTGGCCGGGGCCCTCTGCCAAGCGCGTCGTGCGAGCTGTGGACCCCAGACCCCCCGCCTACGTCTGACCTCATCAACATCATTCAACAATCATCAGACTGTAGTTCACCATTAACATTGTGATTATCAGCCGGACAAACAATTCACAGATCTGATAACTTTCTGTTAGAATGGAAGACAAATGGTATGAAAGTATCTCTGATAGAATGAATCTAATACATGAAGAAAGTTAAAAAGCTAAAACATATTGGCTAAAGTATACAAATTAAAAATTATTTTCAGGGGCTTGTATTTATTTTTTATTTTTGGTAGCACTTATGTTGGAATTTATATGATGTCATAAAGCCTATAACCCTGACAAACACTTCGCTTCCAATGATATCTATTGTCAAAATATTGTGATTAGGAAATATGAGGGAACAGATGAACATACATACAAAGGATGCCAAAATCATACCCGCCTTTAGGCTCCGCCGGTCGGGTAAAAATGAAAGTAAGAAAAATGTAAATGAAAGAAGAAAATTTGACTGTTTTACCAGATTTATTATCCCAAAAAAATTATTACTAAAATTGACACTGACGTTTAATATTAATTTATTAATGTAATGTGAAACTGTAAGGTATTATTTAGAATTATGCATGTAACAGACAATATGACATTAATTTGTACATAATCAAATACTTGTTTTTAATTTAACAAGTCAAATATCGCAATGTAGATACATATGTCGCAATATTTGTATAATAATATTTTTGAGATTGAAAAGAGTAAGTTTACTATATTAAGAATTTTTGATAGTTCAGTTTTCACATTCCAAAATTAATAGTATTATACGCATTGCATAGTTTTACTCTGTGTACTCAAGGAAAATTGATGTCAATTTAGAACTAAGCTTATAATGATTTACTATAATTTGCTAACTGAGATATTATGATAGTTGTATGTTTAGGTTAGGTTTCTACAACACGGTCAAATTCATGTCAAACCAATATGTAATAAATTGAAAACCCGCACAAAAGTTAAAATATGCTGTAAAAACATTATTAATAAATAATATAATATACTCTTTTGATGAAAATTTGACCGTGACATGATGCCTATATATTTTATTATTGACTAGTCCATTACAGTCAATGACATATAGGTACACATTCAAGAGTATGGTTCGATGCTAAGCTTAACATTACGCCATAACCTGTATGAGGCTTATAGTTGAGCACGCTTTCATTGTGAGGGTCTTATCGCTACTTGACGACATTTAATATGAAGGCCTAGTTACAAGCTCATTGTAGAGGTTTAAAATGGTTCGATTTTTAAAATTGGGCAATGAGTTTTAATAAGTCATTCATATATGTTTGTTGTGCTATATATATAATTATTTGGCTGACCTTAAGTTTAGCATCAATACCAAAATTAGTCTTAGTTAACCATATCTGCAACCATAGAAGAAACTAGTCAATCAGTAGTACCTCAAGTATGAAAGAATTAGTTTTAGTTTCCTAATTTATTTATTGTTGTAGCTAATATGTAGAATGTTGGACAAAAGTTCGCATTAGTACAGACAATAAAAATATATGCAAAAAAACGTTATCTTTGCGCATTGCAAATTGGATAATTAACAAAAAATTAATTTAGATAGAACTTTACAAAGTTTTAATTTTTACGAATTCTATAGATTTTAATGAATGTATTTACGTAAATTCGAATATTATTTATTGCGTATTTATTAGAGTAGTTAGAAGTTATTTACTTTGTGTAACAAAACTATTATAAACGTTTTTTAAATTGATTTTTATCTATATTCCAAAAATCAAATACTATGAGCATGTATTTGTCCCTTTACACCATAGACTAATAGAACAGTAGTCTTATACATTGTATTGAGAGTCTAATAGGGTCTAATTATTTTAAAATGAAAGTTATGATAATATGTATACATCAAGATGGAAATTTATTTGAGTAAAAAATGACTTATATATGTTCAATTGAACTACTCATAATATTGAATATGAACTCAAACCCTATTAATATGTGGCTTATTCTTGATAATTTATATACACTCTTACAGTAGGCCTGAGCCCCTGCAGTGGGGACATATATAGGCAGTTGGTGATGATTGATTGTTATTAATAAACAACTTGATGCCTATCTGGTTGAGTTTGTGACGATTTTATCATACATTCTATCATCACAACCCTCCAGTGATATGAAGGACAAACGCAAGCTCATTGTGTATTAAAAAAACAAAATCGTATTGTTACACATAGTAACCATTCATGTAAGTAAAGCATAAGGTTCGAAAAAGGAACTGTACATATGAATCAAAATAAAGCATAAATTCTAAAGTGTTGTATATACATACATCTGTACCTAGATTGTTTGTTTTCCATTACCTCTGTGATAGATAAAAGGTTACCATATGTTTTTTAAGTTATCTGTATTTCATAAGTGTCTAGGTTCTGTAAATAGAAATAAAATTTCATTTTAATATAAGTTTATTTTAGTATACTAATATTTACCTCAATATTTACTAGCGTTATAAAATGAAGCTGTAATATTATGTTTTAATAGATTGTCAAACAAGTGGAGTGTTCTGGAATAGATAAAAAACGGGTCAGAAAGAAAAGTATTATTTATTTGTATTCAATCCTAATCTTTAACTCCAATAAAAATCAACAATATATATGCACGTTAATTCTGTTGATTCCTATTTTCGCGCGGTTTATCTCTCATACTAAGGAAGTAAATAAAGCACTGAACGCACTATTCTTGAAAAGTATGATTCTGTAATCATACTTGCTGGCGAGTCTACCACGCCAACCGTTCCATTCCAACCTTTAATTAATATGCTATTAGCACACTTAGGTAACATGGTGGTTGCTAGCATGGCTGACATTGTATACCACCAACAAAACCGAGTACCGATAGGTACCCCTACTGGGAATCGAACCCGGGACCTCCAAGTGTGTCCATTAGACTATGGAGGTGGTTAAACTTGCCTTGTGCTCTGTCTGGGTGTCCTATATTAGATCCGCTGAAAAACCTCACTCAAAGGTACCTTTTAGTTAGTAAGGGAGATGTTACATACTTCATCCCTGGGAATTGACAAACATTTACATAAATTTACCTTGCATCGGCCAACCTGAGTGCAGACTCTAAAAGAGCTTTCCATGTCCCGAGCGGATTTGGTTTCTTGCTTGTGTTTGGTCAGTTAACACCAGAGATTTGCAATAGAAGATCTGACACAATTGTAAAATAATACTTTGAAGAACCCCCTTGAAAACAATACTCAGTGCTATAACCCACTCCAGCTTCTACACTTGAACTTGCTTTACAATCCACTATTATTAACTTGTTACAAAATTAAACTTAATATATTGATATTATTTTATATACTTTGTAATTACACAATGGTAAGTTACTAGTTAAGGTATCATTAGAATTGCTAAATTTCCTGTTATCTTGAGCTAGGTCCAGAAATAGAATTGTCTTTCAGAATATTTTGAGATTCTAGTTGAAACAGCTTTGGATCAAATGTCTAATAAGTTGAGACATTCAATCTGAAGCTGTGTAAATTTTATTCTTGTTGAGATAGTAAGATGTTTATCATTATCAGAGCAAAGCTCTTTGATTTATGTATGTCAGTAGCGTTTAATGTCATAAATGTGATAAAAATAGATTATAGAATACATTATTGGTATGATTATTTGGTTGGAGCTACACATGAGCTATATATGCAAAATAGCCAGTCATAGAAGACTAATTAAAACTTTTTCTTCTAATATTAGTATTTCATTTTTTTTAAATCTTTTGTAAAGTAAACCTATTCATTGTGCCAATTTACAATATTCTATTTTGATTTTTGTACAAATTTAGGATTTTTAAAAGTATTTATTGGATAATGAAATAAATGTAACTGGATGTTAAAATAACATAGAATAAAAAAATTGATGTAATAATTGTTATTCTGTTGGTTAGGAAATATTATGTAAGTTCTGTTTTTACATTAAAATAAAAATGTCTGTTTACATTATGCATTTTATTTATTTATGTAACATACCAATTGAGCATTCAGAAATACACATCTTTATACTTTTATGATAGTTATGAATATGTTTTTGATTTTAAAATGAATTTTAAAAATATTTACTAAACATTAATGTTTAATACCTAAAATAAAATTACCTGTATTTTTAATTCATGGCCAGTAATCAGATTAGGTAGCACAAATTGGGGTTAATAGCCTCAAACATTATACTAAACTGGATATACCCATGGAATTGCAGAAATGTTATACAGGATTTTATGGGATAAGGAGCTTTGAATAACTGCAGTGCTCATTTTGATAGAAATTTTTTAATAATGCTTACTGGAAGCCTGATCATTATATCCTGATATTCCCATGATGACCGAAATTGCAAATAGTAAGGGCATTATCACAGAATTAATAAGGAAATGGTTAGACAAACAATCCCAGTAAATGGAAATAGTGGGATAGACTCTCGAATGTTTCCAGTTCTTAGAGAATTTTTAATTCCATTATATATATATAAATATTTTATCACAAGACTCCCACAAAACTGCTCTACCTAATGTGATCATTGGTCATGACACACTTGACTTGGACTTGCGGAAACGTTCCAACTGACAAACACGAAGTCAGGACCTGAACCTCTCAGAGGGACTTGTCATAATCACTACAGTTGGCAGGCAGCACATATGTTGTGCTAACTACACTGGATACTAAAGCTACTGGTATAATACTTATTTCTATTTTAAACTAGCATTTATCCTGTGACTTTGCTCGCATGGACTTAGCATGGGACATGGACTATTTTATTATTGAAATAATCCCTCAGAAAATACTTGCTTGATTTGTGTTAAAAGTAGCTCATGTCCTTTTCTGGCTTCAACTATCCTTACCAACTCACTTCGATTTATAATATTTGTATGGCCAGAGATAAGGTTAGCAGCATATACTTGTGTAACATACCCATAAACCAAGCAGATTATGTAAAATCCCCATATTTTGCCATGCCAGCCACAAGAGCTTCATGCAGAGCGCAAGCCCTCTACTGGGTGACCCCTCTAAGGAATGTTGCTTGCTGTGGCATAACTGGTGCCCCCTGCCTGACATGTATGTCCAAAGAACCACCGCTCAGACATAAAGACCCATGGCCCATATGGAAAGTGCTAAATAGGCTCAAGCCCAAGGCTGGCCGCTGCAAACAAAACGTAGCCGGATGGCGACTGCTCAGCAGTGGCTCGACTCAATTAGTCATATATCATATCCCACATAGCTGCACTCTTGCTCAGAGTGGACCCTAATAGACACAACAGCCAGGGCCATCTGCCTACTGGGCATTGTGCATCTAAAGAACCTTGATGTGAAGAAGGGTGATTTATGGAGAAGGATCATATCCATACTTTGCCAAGGATATTGACTGGATGCAGGCAATATCAGCTGCCTGCCTGATTAACAAATAATAATAATAACAATATTCTCATCAGAGCTGATAATTTGCCGGTATTTATGTCTAAAAATAACTGACACAAATTCATGACTGTGCAATAATTGCAGTATACTGGTTGGGTCCACAGCGTGGAAAGGCCTTACAAGGGAACTAATTTATGTTTTTCGTACCTTCAGTTACATGTCTTCATCTAAGAATTCATCCTCAATATCTTCACGCAAAAAAGGCACACTCGCACACAGGAACTCAGTATCCAGCTGCAAAGATTTCAATCCATCACTTTCAAAGGACTTGTGGATTAAGTCTACTACTTCCATATCCTTCTTTGCCGTTTCACACACTTTTTCTACTAAACTTAATTCCTCTTCTTCAGCTGAAAGTAGTGCTTCCATCATGGCACCTCGTTCTACACGTTTTCTTAACAATGCTACTTCTTCTCTGAGTGTTTCATGTTCTTGGTCTGTTACTTGGTTACTTTGGACCTCGTCTTCTGGTAACAGAACGTTTGAAGGCACTTTAAGAATCTTTTCAATTTCGCCGTCAATGACTTGCAGGGAGGGTCCTGCCCGCTCGCAATACAGCCGTATCAACTTATCGCACGAAAGAGTTAATGTAGTTTTGTCTGTATCGTTCAGATCCAGAGCCGCTTGTAAGTATGACTCCATATCTTTCACACCGGTGTTGATCTTCTGCTCGATCATCTGCCGTACAGCGATTTTTAGTCGTTGAGCTCCAAATCCAAAGTGCTGGGTTTCGTACTCCTCCTCTGTGCCTCCATTCCAACGTGGAAGTTTTATCATATTTATTGTAAAGTATTTAATTTTAATTCTCTTTAATATAAGGCAAATTGAGCAACAAAATAAATAATAAAACCGTCAAATTTCAAAATGACAGCAACTGCCCAGTGTTGCCAGGTGGAATCTGAAGTAATCAGTAGAAAAATACAAGAGATATTTCATATTCGACGCACTTGTACACTATCTAAAATATCATGTAATAATCTAAATAAAGAATACTAAATTTTCTTTTTTGTATTTATTTCAATTGTACAAAATTATTCTGTTTGTACTAAGTGACAGCGTCAAATGACATTTTATTGAATTATTTTCAACGTTGAGTTCCAAAATATACAAAAACGGTGTAACCAAATCACTTTTATTTGTTATTAGCCTTTTAAAATTATAAGACTTATAATTTGTGTACAAGACCGGACCACTGTTTCGCACTCTTTGCGGAGGCGAGCGATAGATAGACTAAACGTCATCGTCGAACACTGACATTACCACTTATTGACAGTAGGAACTGTTCTATGAACTTTGAGTTCCATTTTCCTTGCATGAATTACCGGTTTTATTTTTCTGCGTAAAACAGATATAATTAAACATTTTAAGTTATATTAATTCTCTCTCTTTATTAACGCTCTTTTTGCGTAGGGGGCTAATAAAAAACTTTAAATGGCCCATTTTTGGCGCCAAATAAGGCATCTAGCCTTCAAAGAAAATCCCTATTAAGTGGGGTATCCAAATTAAGGGATTATAAATGGTTTACAAAAATATGTACGTACATACACTGTACAATATAGTTATTAGATGACAGGCACAGATTAGATGTCTCAGTTTAACCTACCACACTACACTACAGAATAAAAATATCCGCGATGAACAAATGTCATGTTCTGAAGGCCATATGACATGACACGACGACAAGATGATTCGATCTGTTTTGAAAAAAGCAAGTTTTTGTCGTTTTCATGACTCATTTTCGGAAAAGGCAACGACCGTTAGCCCTTACATCCATTTATGAGGTCAATGAGGCAAATGAGATTTTCCAAGTTCGGCCTGCAGCTGTGCTATTTAAAAAATCAAGTAATTATCTAAATATGTATATAAAAATACTAGAATTACATATTCGCATTTATTTTAATTCTACAAAATCATTCTTTTTGTATTAAGTGACAGTGAAAAATGTCATTTTAATTACGCCATTGTTTAGTGCGTTTTATTTACGCGCAGACAGCTTTAATTTGCTACGTATAGGTAGAGAGCAGTGTTACGAAAACTTGATTTTTAGGGTACCGTACCTCAAAAGGAAATAGTAGTACTTGTAGGATTTTTGTTGTCCGTCTGTCTGTGAAGACCCCTTTTCTGAGGAACGTGTGGAGGTATCAAGTTGAAATTAATATAGAATACTCAAATGTGCGGTCCCATTGGACCTGTGAGAAAAATCAAGCTTCTAGGTCAACGCAATAAAAAAAATTATAGCCAAATATGTCGCATATTTTGATGAAGAAGGAATCAAAATCTTTACTTACTACTTATACTTCCCCCTGACTTAGAATCAAGAAATTTGACAGGAAGAATAAGATCTTACAGTAAAAGTATTTCATCATAATCAAAATTTTACGATTACAAACTGTTTAAAGAAAGCCATGAGCCAAAGCACACTCCTTAGAAGAAATGCAAAGATGTGTGCAAAGTTTATCAATCCGCACTGGGCCCGCGTGGTGGACTATGGCCCATACACTCCCTGTGGTAGAGTAGGCCTGAGCCCCTGCAGTGGAAACATATATAGACTGTTGTTGAAAGCGCATGACGTTATATTAATTTTTATATTTAATTACAAATTGCTCGTGATTTTTAGCCAGGCACTTATTCTTACAAAATATGATTTTCAGTAGGTATGTTAATTATTCATATTCAGTACGGAATCCTCGATGCGTGAGGCTGACATACAGTTGGCCGGTTTTTTATATTTGTAATGTGTATGAGGGTTTGAACCTAGCTTTCGTTGCTTTCGTCTTAATGTCATTTGATGGAGACGATAAGGCCGAGTTGTCATAGAGTTGGCATGGTGCTACCGATTGCTTGAAATTGTTGGAAAGTTAACTATGTACGATAGTAGGCATCGCGCTACAAAATCGTTGGATGGATGGAAACTTGGAAAGCGTCCTCACCTTTCATTATCGAAAAACCAGATTTTTCTTGACACTGTTCTTAGCAGCTTACCGCCGACTGCGGCAGCATGGTTACAGCTAAGGAACAGTTGTTACTCTATGGCTGACAGCTAGCTAGGTAGACATAAAAAAACTGAAAAAAGAAAATGATGAGAAAATGGAGAAAAAAATGGTATGACGCTTTTGAACTGTGTGCTGTGACTGCTGTGTTATCTGCATCTAAGTGAGTAAAAAACGTAAACTGGTTTGTGGCCTGTGCCGAACAATGAATCAGTTTTCAGTATGTAAATTTTATGTAAATACATACATACGTAAATATATAAGTGAATACTAGATTGCATGGTTCGGGGACTTGTGAGCTCTGCTGTTGTTGGTCGGACACTCGCGCAATGATGCGATTCCATCTTACAATACATCATGTATTCTGAAGGGTAAGTAAAAGAAGTAAAGTAATTGTCCCAGTATAGAAAACGTTAAGTTGAGGTCTTGTTATGACGCACAAAAGGGGGCGCTAATATCCAACTGTTCGCACAACAACGTTGAGAGCGACCGAACGAAACCGAAATGCGTCGGTTGGCGACGCGCTTGCGCTCGCGGAATCGTTTCGCGGATCGCCATTTGACTGACTTTGTTCGCGTTCGCTCGCTCGCTGGTTTAGTTTGGTTATTTGGTTCGTTCGTTTCGTTCGCGTTCAGTCATAACGTGGAGATCGCGTCAGGTTGACGTTCGAGCGTTATCTCAACGTAAACATAACCTAACGGGCCGCGTTCCTTCTCGTAACTTTCACTCGAAAATTGTCCAAATATTAAACTTAAACCAACTTTTTATTACTTGAGTTTCGGGAGCATTCCCGGCATAGTTTGAGGTGTGAGTGCGTGCAGTGTTTACAAACTTTTATTGAGTACTGTTTGATTTCGTGATAAAGTTGTTCACTTTGTGCACGGTTTTGGCCGTGAACTTGCTGCTCAACGCTGGGAGGTAAGCTGGCAGCATGACAATAACAGTACCTATATTTGTCGATTGAATACCTTGCATGCTCGGTAATAAATACTTGCTCGTAGTTCTAATCAGAATCCAACTACAACCACCTGTTGTTTGCTACCATTTTAGTATGGAAGACGGAATTATGATATAAGTTGCATTTTAAAGAAACAGTTTTAATCGTTATAGTGCCCATCGTGTATTACTATTACATACTAACTGTGGCAAAATGTACGTATATCTGTCGTCAGAAAACGAAAAGCAAAAAGCAATTTGATAAGATTTTAATTTAATCATCTTGTTCAAAGTAGACGATAGTGATAAACAAGATATCGCACATTTCCTAAACATATAGGCTGGCTTATTATTTATTTATCATTCTTATCATGCGACGTGACAAATTAATATTGAATAACAATATCATTATCAAAATTAATCCTTGTTACCCTACACCTGTTAGCTTATAATTTTATGAATATTAATTTTCCGAAAAAAATCAATCACCTTTAGTTTAAATATGGGTATTATTCCATAATTTATTTCGTCAAATTCGTATGTGACGCAAAAATAATTTTAAACATGTCAAAGGTGATATAAAAGTTATATATTTTATTAGCACTTTTGTATTTTTCGTTTTATATTACCTAGGCTAGAAACTTACTAACAAAATATGGAAATATGTTTTTCTGTTATTATTATAATAAAAAAATAATATATAAATACAAGGTTTTTTAAAATCGAAATATATCTTGATCGCAAGATAATTATAATAATGATATCTAGATGATAGCCTCGAAAACTTCAATAAAGGTTACGACAAAGCGACCCCCACTGAGCGGCTTCCACATCAAAGACACTGATTTGTGAAGAATATACGGATTCCACCTTGTCTAATGATGAGTGAGGCCAACAATAATTCACACACATACGTGTAACTAACGTTGTATGGTGTCCTATTGTTGTGTGTAACTTGTGTAAAAAACAAACGAAATCTAACCTAATTCCTTCGTACATGTTCAGTGGAACACGGCCTCTGGATGTTTTTATCTCTGTGGTCAAAGGTGGATGGAATGGATACTTTGACTTTGCTTTTAAATCTTTGTCGACGGTATTCCTCTGCTTTTACTGCACCATGCACACTCGCCACCAAATGTGAGTTTTGTTTATGACACAAAAACGGACAAGTGTAATTCCAAATGCAGGGTTCCGTACAGACGTACTTATTTAACACTATATTTTGCAAATATATTACCAAAATTAATAAGATCTAGCAAAATTTATGGAAGAAAAACAACAACAATTTCTATTATACGTTTATCTATGAATTTTTCAATTTTATTTTCAAAAGATAAAACCAGGTGATATACAAACAGATGGCAGAGCTTTAGTAAGGTCGGATCCCAAAACGTGCCGATGAGATCTCCACTGGTATCTGGCCCGTGTTTCACCTGACATAGTTACGATATGGAATGGAATGTATTTATACAATTCGTATTGTTTACGGCGTAAACCGCAAATAAAACAATAACAAAAACATTTGTGGCTGGCTGTGATGTGACATTCGTTACGTCCTTATTGCGTATTTTATCACGAAACTGAAACGAGCACAGCTCACACTCTTCGAAGATTTGAGTAAAAAGTAATATAAATATAATCGTATAAAACGACTTCAAAGAGGAGTATTAAACACTTTGCTATTTAGGGGCCAAGGACATTATTGTTGATGTTATTAAGTATAATTTAAAACTACATTGCTGGCATATTGGTTCTGAAAATCTGAACCCAGAACCTACTTCCTATGTTTCGAAACCTATTATATCCACAAACATGAGCGTTCGGCAAGTACTCGTAGATTTAATAACACAATTTATGGCCACAGTAACGCCATTTCTTCAGCTGTAATAAATAAAACACGTAAACAAATGAAACCCAGAAATAGAATGTTATTGGAGGAACTCATCCGTAATAAAAACGACACATGCAACAATAAAACTGTAATCGTTTTTGGGTGGCCAAGGCTTTATTTGTGGAGCTAGCATTATTTGTAGAGCTAGCATCACACGGTTACCATACGACCCACTTCATACGTTCGCGGAGCGTATTTTTAGATTGTCAACATTGGTAATGACTAATGCAGGTGGAGAAATGCTCTTGTTTTAGACATACTACTCTACTATTTGCCAATTGTACTCGTACTTGTAAGGTCAATTTTCATTGACTGAATTGATCCATTAAAGTGATATTACTGCCAACTGTTGATCTTAAATAAAAATTGCAAAGAGTATATATATATATAATTTTCCATTGGAATTTGCGAATCAGTTTTGACTAGAGTGTCCACGTTTCATAATTTTATTTCAAGGTTTAGAATTTTAGATCCACTCTTCTTTTGAAAGGAAGGTATATTTATTAAATAATTCGACTGTCTGGGAAAGGGGTTGTGATCCCCGCTCCGCATGGTACCTTTTTTACGAAGTGGAAATCTTCAAAAGATACCCGGCGCTTCGGGGAAAGGCGCTCGCTTTGTTTATGCTGGATTCTTACTAGCTAAACCCACTCCGGTATCCCTCTCTCGCCTTTGATTGCCGAGTCACGGGAACTTGCCACTCTTCCGCAACTCGGCAGGGGGCCCCCATACATCCCTGCATCCTTCATTTCTCTTGTGCATCAATCACATCCAGCCATTCGCTCCATCCAGCTAGATGTGGTTGGCACACACATCCATCACCCTCACTGCGCGGACAGTGCCAGGCCGATCACAGTATATGTGACAGGTAAGCACACACCATGCCCCGACCCAACGCCACCCACACACTCATACCTCCCATTCTCTGTGAACAGCAGCGCGATACCTGGCACGCTTGCTGCCCCGTTCCTTCATCTTCCGTACATCATGCCTCGTATCTAATCGTCATTTATCCATAATATATCTCTTGCGCCAACCGCACCCGACCAACGCCGATGCAAGCCTCACGACAATGAGGAAGCAACGACGCGGGCCGGGCACGGCCGGGGCACTTTCCTCACCTCAAGTGTGCTCCGCGTGGTAGGTGGCTCAACGTATCTTTCGTCAATGCTTCCAGATCGTCGTGGATAATTTCAGTCGTAGTGGTCGATTATTTTATTTTATTTTTATTGTCAATTGTAATGTGGAATATATTCAATCCGTACATATCACGCTAATATCACATAAAGCTAATATAGATAAAACCTCAAGCTTTTTAAAAGTTTAAATATTTCAATAGTTTAACTGGATGTATGTATCTGTTATATTTGTTTGCGTGTTGATGATTTTGATCATTTCTACGATTGCGTAGCGCAAGTGCATTTTGATTGATCGGTGCTCCGTGAGATCGTATAATATTTTATCGCAAATTGCGTCAGAAAATGACAATGAAACATCAAAAAGCTCTCGGATGACTGGTTTTTTAAATCGATTATATCGGATGCCTATAAGTTCTTGTCTTCAAGGCCAGAATGTAGTGTAACGTACTCAAACCCAGGCGTATCTTAAAGTAATAATAACAGGAAAACATATTTTTTCACTTGGTTCTAATGCATTGATAATAATGGATTTTACACACTTCTCTTATACATAAGTTAGACCTCCAGAGTAAGCCAGAAAACCGTGTCATGTCTCATTTTTCCGCTCATTGAGCATACAGTATGTTTAAGCTTGACGTATTCAGATAAAACAATTTAATACATTTTGCCTTCATTTTTGCTTGAACGGCCTCTCCGTAGGTAATAGCCAATAACCGAACCAAAATGAGGGTCGTATACCTAATCCGAGCTTATCCTGCTCGTAAACAGACGCCGGCGCCTTTCACAGATAATAAAATCTCTTTGTTACTTAAGGCACTTCTTATTAGAACGACATCATTTTACGTTTATAAAAGGCTGACCCCTGTAAGTCTCAAGTAGACTGCCTGACACTTCAAAATTTTATTCTTGTTTAGGAAAAGTTTGTTAGGGAAAGTTAATGGGTTCTAACGATGTCGCCCTTTATAAAGTTGTGTCAAAATAACTTTTAACTAGCGATCACAACATTTGCCGTAAGGTAAGTAATTGGTGTTACGGGAGTCCGGACATTTTAAATAGAAAAGTAAACGTGGCGTTGTGTATGTACCACTTCCGCCTGGCAGTGTGATTGGGTTGTCCGTGAAGGGTCTTGGTAGGATTTTAATGCCTCAATCCTCCGGCCGTTACGATTTTCTTACTCGGTTCAGTTTTTATGGGATTGGGGATATGAGGACTTTGTCAGACCATTTATTTTGCAGTTTATTTCAATGAGAAAAGAATAGGTTCTTCATACCCAATGGGAATACCCTGCTATACCATACGTAAAGTGTGATGAATGTTTATAGACGTACAAACATAAATACATTTTTTTCTTAATTTTAGCCCATAATGAGGAAAAGACGGTATGTTTTTTTATCTCTAATTATGAGCACACTTTTATATGTGGTCACATATTTTTAAAAACGTGACTTATCCGCTATTTTAGTGCCATAGCTTCGTGATACACTAGAGTACATAAATATGTATCCACTATTGCACCATGTCACATTCACCTTTGACATTTCCTTCAACACACTGCATAGGAACAAGCAAGAGTGAATGTGACATGGTACAAAAGTGGATACATATTTTTGTATTCGAGTGTACATAGGCTATTAAACGTGTACGTTTTGCTGTACCTTATTCTTCTTGTACTATTTTATAATTATTATTTTATTTATTTATATTGCAAAAATCTTAAAATTATACATGTTTTTAAACCGCCCAACTGCCAAGGCAATTTGTAGGCGACGCCCTCTTATGTTAATCTGTTTATTATGATTATTTATTTTAGGAAGATCAACAGCTAATCAGACAGAGTATAAATAAATCTTAAAAAAAAGGATCAAATAAAAGATCTCCACAGTAAGCTACAAATTAAACAGTAAGAATATCAGTTTCAGCTCAAACATAAAATAGTATAGAAGTATAGGTATAATAGAAGTAGAATTGCAGTGTAGATAAAATGAAATACACAGACTAAACTAATGAAAGAAAAAGAGCTAGGTAAGGATATTATTGCTTTATACCTGACTTACTATACTATAACTTAAACTAACCAACTAGTTTACTACTTCAACGTCCGGTTGATGTATTTCTCGTATGTTGCAAAGGGAGATGTTACAAAATGGCTATGATAAAGCATTTTAGAAGACAACGACTTTAAAATTGTGGCAGCTCGCGATTGAAAATCATAGCAAAACCAACAAATATGTATGTAACATGTTCCAAAGTACGATCAGACTTAATCATATACATATTATGCTAAACTGACCTTTGTCTTTATATCAAAACAATGGGGTCACGTGTTCCTTGTATCTGAACCGTGATTACGCTAAAGCAATCGCTCGCTATCATCTTTTTACAAACACTGATAGCGAATGATAACACAGCGATACCCTTGTCTTGGTTTGTTTTGTTGATACCCAGCGATGCCATTTCCCTGTTCGTTTGAGGTTTCCGTTTGTATGTCCATGGATTGGCTAGTGCAATGTGTTAGCCTAACTGGTATGCCAAGGGTTTATATACGATAAAAGTTTAGACAAGACGCCGTTGATGTTGCTGCCCATCGAATGATTTTAGTCAGCCCGTCTACAACATTTAGACGCGGCCAATTGTAGTCTATCTAGATGCCTAAAAAATGTAGAAAGGTAATTCAAGTATAATAAGATTCTAGACAATATCAGAATCAATGGACGAGTAACAGTCTCAATTATTTCCCTCTCCAGCAAACAAAATTAATCCACTTACGGTATATTTTGTGAAGGGCCCTCTAGACATAACGAGAGAAGCGTGTGCCTAACAGCAGGTCGTAAGTAGGCTATGTCAGTAAGACTAATTGCTATTGTGTATGTTCGCTGGAGCGTTACTTGTCCTTCATGGATTGAATGAGCTGGTTGTCGAACTGCGTACTTGTTGAATTGATCATACCCTCAGAGAACAGATTTTTTAATTAACGCGTTCAAAAATAACTAAAAACCGACTTCAATTGTCTTAAAATTGATTTTTTGTTGATTTTCTCAAAGAGCGATCAATCAATTTCGATAAAATTTATATGGGACCATCTCTGAAGCATGCTGTACCAAACAAAAAAGAATTCTCAAAATCGGTTCAATATTTGCGGAGTTATCGCGTAAACACGCATTGTAAATTAAAAATAAAACGCCTTGGTATCCATGGGCCACTATTTTTTGTTCTTAGTTATATGTACACTGGTATGATGGTCTCTCTGGTTTACGGTCACATAAATAAAATGTTCATCCATGTTCAGATCGCCACTCTAACGACGAATTCGTAAAAGTGAAAGGTACGAGCATCCGTGGTCAGATTTTGTTAATCTAACTACGTCGGGGTCGAAAATTTAAAGTCAGGTCACTAGATCAATTGATAGATAGATAGTTGGAATGGAAACTATTTTACTTATGAATGATTTCTTTGAAACAGGTCAACTGTAGGAGATGCTTGTGTACACAAATAAGTACTATTCACTGCACAAGAGAGGTACTGGATAATGTCGTGGTTTACTAAGTAAAGGAATGTATTTATCGTATGTTATGAAATTTGTACTCACTAATTACTTGATACCATTAGATTACAGAAATATCTGTGTCGTCATCACGCCGCCGCTTTGTACCAAGATATAATGATTGCATTAATTTATGTAGGAATGATCTACGAGAGCGTTAGGGTTATAAAGGAAGCACTAAGCATAAACTAATAGAGTTTCATTGAGATTGACGGAATTTATTGAAAATGCATACGTTGCTCTAAATAAGTAAACCAATGAAGCTTCAAAAAACCGTAATAAGACAGCCGTGGTAGCTCAGCTGGGGAGAGCGTCAGTCCTTAAACAGTCGAGGTCTGCGTTTGATCCTAGGTAGTACCAATGAGTTCCAATTTGTTATTTGGAATTTATGTACGAATAATAAAGGTTACCATTAGCTTTACGGTGAAGGAAACCATCATGAGGAAACCTGCACACTCCTGAGAAAAAATTTAAAGGTGTGTGTGAAATCTAACAATCCGTACTGGGCCCGCGTGGTGGACTATGGAGGCAATCACTCTGTGGTTGCAGCATAAGCTGAGATAGGCCTTTTGCTTTTGTATATATTTAGTTTATAAATATCTGTTCTTTCCTCTAACAAAGCTATAAATTTATTTTTCTTTCTTTCTTTCATATATGGGATGTCGATGATGATGATTACTTCTCCAGTATAAAAATATGTACCCACTATTGTACCATGTCTGGTTCACCCGGGTCAATCCCAAAAATATATGCCTGTCGAAATGATTATCCAATGTAACCCAACAGAAAGGTTAAGCAATTTTTCAAACTGCTTGACTCTGCGATGGGCAACCCATTTCCAAATGAGTGAATTATAAAAGGAAATTGAAGTAAATGGGTCATAAAAAATAATGGATAGATAAGCAAGGGGTAAATGAATATTAAGCTAAACCTGCAGAGAGATAACAGGGGGTAAATGGGTACGACGTGGCTCCCTAAAATGTAGCCCTTGAAATTCCCGATGACACTTAAATGACCGGTCTCTAGCAATTAGAGCGAATGTAATTAAAAATGCTGGGAGTTTGTTCTACAGAATCCTAATACCAGAATATCTGCTATTTCGGATAGCTGAGTATATAATAGAGCGTCAGACATTATACAATCGAGGTCTGGGTTCGATGCTGACTCATACCAATGAGTTCCAATTTGTTATTTGGAATTGATGTACGAATGATAAAAATCATTACAATTGGCTTTTCGGTGACGGAAAAAATCGTCATCAAATTCAAAGGTGTGTGTGAAGTCTACCAATCCGCACTGGTCCCACGTGGTGGTCTGTGCGGACTGGGGACATACGCTCTCTGTAGAAGAGTAGGCCTGAGCACCTGCAGTGGGGACATATCTGGACATATTAGGCTGTTGATGTGAGTATACAATTTCAGTCATCTACAACCTGATAATTCTGCACAATATAGTTATAAAATTTTGATCAAGTGTTGTAAAAAATTTACAAATAAATTATGAAACTGAAACCCAATAAATACCATGATGGCACTTGACAAAATGAAAATGTATGTCTTATTTAAATTTGACAAATGCGTTAGAAAATATGTCGATTTCCGGCAATTCTCTACATACTTGTAGCAGTTTTAACTGGTGGATGAATTAATTCAATATTATTTAGTGTTCCACGTTTGTACGCTCCGTTTACGACACCCACGGGAAGAACTGGGTGAACCCTGTTCAAGCGGATATTTACAAGGCCTCTATACGCTACGGTCAATGAGTCAAAAATAGAATTGCTATAAAACATGACATTTTGTACTAAAACCATGTCGGCAGTATTTAGGCATCAAGCCAAGATATCGAAACGTGACATTATTTTGAGTAAATTCTTTGGGTTTTTGCTGGATTTGTGTAAAAAACCGCGTCTGGCTTAAACTCGCACATTAGTTATTTTGGTAACTTATTAACATATGATTACAATTTCAAATTGTTATATTTTCCAAAAGTACTATGTTATCTCCATTATCCATCTACAAAAAATTGAGTTTTTATCGGCGCGAGTAAATTATGTGCGCATATGGGATTAGATTATAACTAGAATTGCCTTGCCATGCCATATCAACAGTAAATTATAGAAATTCGGGGTTAAAGTATATAAATTGACATAAAATATTTTTTGAATGTTCACTGTTCTTGTTTTAAAACATTTCTATGTATTAAATCAGTTTATTTGTAAACGAGTTACAACATGACTTTTCCTTTTTTAAAGCATATGGAATTTTTCTCGTTTTCACTGTAGGTCTATGTTAAGTTGTTTCGCCCATCGGGACTACTCCAATATTTTCTGTTCGGGCATACCTCGCTAATGTGTGTTACACTCTTTCACAAGATGGAGTATCTCTCCAGCCACTCCGATGCAAGTATTCCGCACTTCGGCCGTGTCACGTGCGCAGTCTGTTTAGCTGGCACCACTCAAGTCTGGGCAGCGAGAACCGAAAAGTGTGGGGTCGAGATTGAGTGGAGAGTTTTGGGGCAGATTTGTGGCCCATTCTTGTTTCCATATGTCTCTGATGTTAGAGTTTTAGGTTTGCATGTCAATGGCGGATATACTGGCGGTCGGCGGGATTTTAGGCGTTGTAAGTGTGGGTCAAAAAACTCCTCGTGGGCCGGGAGGAATTGGTTCCTACCTAACTTAGCGGCTTCTCTAAAGAGAGCTTCCTGCCTTTTGGTAGAATGTTGCTGAGCACTGGCCATTGCACTGGTATTGCTTTTTAGGTTCCGTATATACATTATAGTATTCTTTAGTATATACTATATGCACGATTCACTGCATGCATTGGTTAGTGGACTGCGTAGTACGCGCGCCGAGGCGGGAAAGCTGTTTCCACGACTAAATTCAAATGTTCAGTATTATATTTGTAGCAGTTGGACTTCATACTCGTAATAAGCTGAATTTCATAATTGTATTTTCATAATAACAAGCTAGATTGTAATATCGGTGAATTGAACAATACAGATACCCATGTTTAGACGTTTTGCATAATGGATTATGTGCAATCACAACAAATGCGTTTTGTATAAGGCGTCCATTATGAATAGATATAAAAAATCCTTAAAATCACTGTTTTCTACTGAGTTTATTAAGTAATTTTGACCAATTATATTCTGCTTTGGATGCCATTGTTGTTTTTATGCCATACAGAGGCAGAAACGGCAAAATTTAGAATGAAAATTTGATAATCCAACGCTTGATTTCTTGCTGTTTTACAAAACCGTTAATCATTGACCCGCTCGTTGAGTTGTTTTGCTTAATAAAGCTGTTTAGTATAACAGCTAGAGGTTATGTAAAAAAGTTCAGTACTTTTTGAGATAGAGAATCTGATGAATAAAACTCATCCAAATGTACGACACGTTAATCACTACTATTATAAATGCGAACATCTGTTTGTTGATTGCTTAATTGTTATCGTGCAAAATATTATTCAGACGAATCTCCAAAGTCCACGTCGACGCATACAGAGGACTAAGTCACCTGCAAAAGCTAGGAAAATGTAATATTACCGAGCTGTCTTATTCGATTGTCACTAACTTTCTATCCACGTTCCGTTTTAGCACCTATAGGCAATGCCACGGCTCATTGATTTTGAGTGGTTGACATCTCTCAAAGCGGCAGTAAATCAGAATTCGGAGGTCGCGCGAGGCCTGGATGTTTGCTTAGGATCGTATGGACATAAGAGCATTTTTGCGATGCCGATGAGATCATCCCGCAGTAGTAGAAACTGTTCGGAGATTAAAGGCCATCACTCTATAAGTCTACACACACAGAGTCTATGATATGAGTCTATAGGACGTGTGTGCCATCTAATATTTAATCCATTGTTTGCAAAATAATATTTTCTTCCCGTCTTTTTTTTAATTCAGTGACGTAAAAGCTATGGATGGTATTTTATTTATTCGTATTGTTTTGTTCCCGACGTTTACTGGAGTTGACTTTAGAATGAACTAATAATGCCACAGCTCGAGACAAGGTTTTCTGGCTGATGTTCGATAATCAATAGATAATTTCATTCATTAGCCGTAAGTTGGTAAATAAGTTAGTTACGAATCAATCAATATTCATTTACACTTGTTTCATACAATGTTTTATCATTAACTTGGCATTGTGCAATAACTTTTGAATCGAATTGAATTGAAAAAACAACACTTCTTTTGTGTTTTGAACAATAAACAAAAATAGTGTGTAAAAATTTAAAATTACGATTCACCATGTTAATGACATTCATTACACGACATTATACTCCGATAGTTTACTGCACAAATCCAGCTATCCTATTTCTAAAGATTTTGCAAAAAAAAAATGTGTATGAAACTTTTGTTACCGAAGTTACTTTAATATATTCTTAGCGTGAGCAATGTGTGCCAATAGATATTACATTTTTAAAATGTGTCTTTCCCCATACTGCTCACAGACAGAAAGCTAGACGAATACGTACATGCAAGATGACCTTTACTTAAGTTTTTTACCTGTACCTGGTATGCTACACCATAACATGTATTTGTATCTGTTCTCAGAGACAATGAAACGTTTACGTTTGCATATTTTGTATGCGAGCTACTGTTACACCGAATTACAACGTTATTCATTCTTCCGCCTTCCAGTCAAAGTTCCTCATTAACATTTGAATGGTCTTCCGTGCAGTCTAAAATTTTGAGAAAAATTACGTAAATAAATACCGACTTTACATACAAGTATCATTGTAGAAGTATTGATATAGAAAAACTATTTATGTGTACCTAGATATTTTTGGGGCAAAGTACGACACGAATGAATTTTCTCAATAATTAATCCTATGTAATCCGATGTACTAGTAGTATTGTATCCATAAAATACCGTGTATTTAATTTGTCTGTATTTATTATTATTATATATTATTTATATAAGTATACATATGTGTTTATTCAAGTATTTAATTATAATCTATCAATATCTGTCACACCTCCACCCAAATATTGTTACTTATTTCCTCTACCCAAAGGTTGTCTGGTAGAGATCGCTGTAAGCGATAAGACCGCCTGTTGTACATTATTATTTTTTAATTATATTTTTTAACTTAAGCTTGTATTGGTGTACAATAAAGTTATATTGAATTGAAAGAATGACGTTAAAGCGCCTTGTCGCATTAGATCGTATAGACTCTATGCTATAGAGAGTCAGATGACTCAGATATGTCAATTAGATCATCTGATTAGATCAAGAGGGATGGCAGATTGGAATCACTCTCGGGCTATAAGATTGGGGAGGATTGAGTAGACAGTCCGAAAGAGATGGCAGCATCCGGCAATAAGGTTAGGTTGCAATTCCGATAGTTGTCTATTTAATAATTTATATCTTAGAACTACACCAACCACTTGTGTCTTGATTCAGTTCATTAAAAAAATATATGATGGGTTTGCACTTGACCTTAATCTCACCTGGTGGTAAGTGATGATAAGACGTTGGATGGTTAGCGTACGCACCCAGAAGTCTCAAGCTAATGAGGCGTTGGTCTTCTACTTTTCATACTGGATCACAACAGTGCTATTAACACTGCTTTTTGGTGACAGTCTTGTGGCGTGGTAGCTAGCCAGGTGGACATAAATGTCCTACCACCAGCCAAACCGAGAACTGATATGTCTGGGAATCGAACCTGGGACTACCGGATTGCCAGTCCAAACGTGTAGCCAACGGAGGCGGTTAACAGTTGTAACGCATATGTCGTGTTATAGTGCGGTACTCGATTACAGACCACCTATTTTTTCTGTCTGGCATGGACTTATTTACATATCCTTAGCTGTTCTTTTGTTAAACAAGAGTTGACGCATTCGAAAAGAACTGGGAACCGACTTCAACTGCCCTAAAAGTATGCAAATTTAAGACTTATATGGTTTTCTCATGGATGCCACTGTCAGAACTGTACTAAATTGCAATGGGACCACACGGAAAGCACCAGCTTTCAAATAAAAAAGAATCGTCAAAATCGGTTCACCCAGTCGAAAGTTCTCAGGTGACTAATCCTACTAATATTATAAGTGTGAAAGTTTGGATGTTTAGATGTTTGTGACGCTTTCACGGAAAAACTACTGAATGGGTTTGAATGAAACTTTACAATAATACAGCTTATACATCAGAATGACATATAGGCTATAATTTCTAAAGACGTATTGTGTAAACTGTCCAAAATCACACTTATAATATTAGTGGGATTACATGGGCAATTTTGGCATAACAAAAACGCGTTGCCTAGCAACCGACCATAGAATATGTAAATTCGTATATACAAACTTTCGCGTTTATAATATTAGTGTGAAAACTATTTGAATGTACTACGTCAGATATTGAAATTTATTTTGTTTCTTTAAACTATTAGACTACGTAACAGAATAAACACTATTTTGTACCTTATGCTGTATAATAATTTGTCATATACGTCACCTGTGCCTATCGAATAAGTAGAATACATCCTGAAGTACACGCGGACAAAGTCGCGGGCGGAAGCTAGTATAAAATAAAACACATACCCGTTGAATTGAGAACCTCCTTCTTTTTTGGACTCGGTTAAAAATGCGTCGACATGCTCTTCATATCAGGGAATCAGCCTTGAAAATCGTAACGGCACTTATCTTGTTTGACTATTTCATCATGCTTGCTGCAGGATTACAATTACATACGTCCGATCTAGCGTCTCGTCCATTCCGTATTCGATGTTGTTTTTTGTTGATCTCTAAAAATCGGTCAGTTGTTGTCAGTTGCTCGAATTTGAGTCACGTGAAGTGACGTGTGTGAGCGCGGTTATTCGAATGTCTTAAATAACTTAAGCCCTAATAGGTTGTATGTATTTTATTATCTGTATTTTTCATATAAATACAATAATTTCTTGCTTGTATTTCCCACCACCTAACTTTAAACTCTAAAAACTTTAAAGAATCCAACTCGGCTGGGCAGCGTTCGGGAAGTAACGTAACATATCTTCTCGTCCAAAATACCTCAGTGTCTTTAATCAGTACGTGTTGCCAGTGATGACATACGGAACCTACATATAACAATAATGTACAACAATATTGAAGAACATCATAATGTCTACAAAAAACTGTAGTTATGTCACTACAACAACTTTTTTCATTTTAAACATTAATGAAAATGCTAACCAAATTCAAACCATGTTATTTATGTGTTTATATTAATCCTTATCCAAATAAATTATTTTATGGTCAAGACCATTTAACTACCTATAAAATAGTTTTTAAATTATTTAAATTGGACTTTCCATTCAAAAGATATTACGAATTAAAAAATTCAAACAGTAAACAAAACCGCCATAGCGCCGTGGCCGTTGTTTGCGATGCAGTCTGAAAAGCGCGCCGGGCATCGCGGCGGGCGGGGTGGAGGGGGCACTGAAATACAGGAGTGGGGCGTGCACGTCTGTAAGATAGGTAGCCGCGCGGCTCAGTCAATAATAATTTTTTAATAAATAAAAATATTTGTGAAAAAAAGTGTTTTATATCCAAATTTCCAAAAATAAATAATTGTCTACCCCGTGCGAAGCAGGGACGGGCTGCTAGTTTTTAATAAAATTAATTATGGTTGAATTTCGACCACTGGGCGACTGACCACTATTTGAAATAAAATGTCTTGTAACTTTTGTCTATGTAGAACATTCCAGCGTTTCCCCATCCGGTACTGCCTTCCTACGCCGAATTTAAATGTAGCACTCGATCACGGAAATGGCCTCTACGTGTTTCATTAAAAGTCCATTCGAATTCTACTTAATTGAAATTCAAAATGTACTCTTAGAACTCATTTAAGAACTACCGGCTGCGTGATGTTTATTACGAAGTATGTCCTCTGAATTCATTTCATAAAACCTGGATTGTTAGATATATAAGTTTTTAAATTAATATAACTTTTTTAGTTCCTTTGTTATTTATATTGCAATTATGTTTTTAGCTAATATGTGATAAAAGATGTAAATATGGAAATTACAGAAAAGATGAAGGCATCCTAACCTATTTGGCAACAGTGTCTCAATCAGTGTCACTTTACTAATTCTGACCAAACCCACCTCGCATTTTTAATGATTGAGATCCTGGACTACAGGTGCCTAGTTTTACAGGCTCTTTGCTAGTTGCTTCAGTAAATGATTTGCTTCTGTTACTTATAAGAAGATTCGTTTAGATACTTAAGAGTTTTTAAACCCTGTAGCGGTAGCATTTAGAATTAAAATTATTGTGATATAATTTTCTAATAATATTTGCTGTGTTAGCAACCTGTATTGAATAAAATTAAAAATAGTTTTAAAGGATTTAAAATAGGTATGAAAATTAAATATATTTCATGACAAATTGGAATGACTAAATAAATAGCTAAACTGGGGTTTTAATGTGAAACAAAATAAAGTTACGAACGTGAATCCGAATGACAAAGATTTTAACAAAAAATTTACATTTAAATAGCACGACGAAAGACGTCTCGAATGCAATTCATTATACATGTAATTCTAAAAATAGATTTATCTTTTCAGCAAAGTTTTGTATCAAATTGTCCCGTGAAGTTATATTTGAAACAGAAAAAGAAGTGTAATTGTGTATCTTTAGGCCACTTATAGTTTTGTATTAAGAGTGTAAAGATAGTAAGTTGCAACAACAGAATATACCAACTGTCTATTATCTACATCTACATCTACACTAATATTATAAAGAGGAAAGTTTTGATTGTTTGTTTGTTTGTTTGTTTGTTTGTATTGAATAGGCTCCGAAACTACTGGACCGATTGGAAAAATTCTTTTACCATTAGAAGCCGACATTATCCCTGATGGTCATAGGCTATATTTATTTTTAGAAAAAATTAGAGATCATTACTAAAACTTCAGTAATGTAAACCAAGATGTAATATTTTTTGCCGTTATGGCGGGTTTGCGCCACGCCACGCACGCGCGCCGAGCGCTGTCAGTCGATCTGTAACTATGACTACGAAAAACAACGGCTGCTATTGTAAAATGTTTTATTACGAGTCTTAAATATATTATTGTTGAACCAGAGCCTTTAGTCCGTTCTTTTCAATATCCCCGGAAAGAAGAGTAGACAGTGGATACGCCCGCTGCGCGACAGCCTGCAACGGTCGTCCTCCACGTGCACCTGACGTGCGTCCGACGTGCATCCGAGTAGAAACGTGCGTGTTTCGTGGCCTGCCGTGGAGCGAACATGAGCGAACGAACATTGTGTGCGAGCGCAGAATATTCTTCAGCAAGCACGGTTAGCAGGATTGTTTTAAACTTCAAAATGACGGAGGGGAACATGGAAATTAAACCTACAACGACGGTGGAAGCCGTGTGTGTGAAAGTGCCACCATTTTGGCCCGAAGAGCCAGCGCTTTGGTTCGCGCAGCTGGAAGGACAGTTCGTGCTTGCCAGCATCACCGCAGACAGCAAATACAATTATGTCATATCGAATCTTGAGGTTAAATACGTGTCAGAAAACAAAGATATAGTTATAAACCCTCCCGGTGCGAACAACTATGACAAGGTTAAAACGGAACTGATTCCGCGGCTGTCTTCATCGCAAGAGCAGCGAGTGCGCCAGCTACTCACGCACGAAGACATCGGGGACCGCAAGCCAGCACAAATTCTTACGGCACCTACAAAGTTTGGCCGGTCCGAGCGTACCCGACGATTTTGTACGTTCTATTTGGTCGAGGCACCTGCCAACGAATGTACAGGTGATTATTGCGTCGCAGCCTAAGAAAGCCTTTAGTCGGTTCTTTTAAATCTCCTGGGAAAGAAGAGTAGACAGTGGATACAGCCTGCAGCGGTCGTCCACCACGTGCTACGCCGTAAAATGTCTTTCATCGCATGTGCTGCGGAAACTATGAATAATCAACAGAACAAGAACATCAAAAAGCTATTTTCTCTGTGTTATAAATAAATAAAAGTATGGTTTTAGATTAATTTCTATGGTTGTGATGTGCTGAGACCTTGCTTTTTCCACATTTCAGGATTCTAGGTCAAACGGGAAATACCTTATAGGTTTTGATTCTCTTGCATTCTCTAAGGAAATTGTCTAAAAGTGCGGCTTAAACAGACATATCTTTTTATTGTGTTGACGTAGAAGTTTGATTTTTTCACAAATCTAAGAGACTGCAGACTTGAGTACTTGATATTAATTTCAACTTGATACCTTTACGCATACATTTACGTATACACTGAGAAAAATGGTATTGACTGACAGACAGACGGATAACAAAATGATCCTTTAAGGGTACCTTTTTAGGGTACCTTTTTAGGGTTCCTTAGTCCAATAAAGAACCCTTATAGCTTCACTCTATCCCTCTGTTCGTCTGGCTGTCCGCGGCTTAGCTCAGAGACCCTGACTACTAAATAGCTGTAATTTGGTATGGGTATACATGGTATCACGATAGCAAAGTGGTGGTAGAATAAAAAAACTTGGGGATGAAATATTTTTTCACGTCACGTCATTGTGTGGGGTATCGTTGAAATATTACGCTTGAAAGTGAGAATTTTTGTCCGAGTTGAGCGTCCCCCTCCCCTCTATCTGCTAAACTGGTGCTTTTAAAAATCTGAAAAATTCATTAACATTAAATCCAAACCACTTATTGTTCCGAGCAACTACGGAGCCCTGCACTGCGCGTGGACTGACGCGCACTCGGCTGCTTTTTAGGGTTCCGTACCTCAAAAGGAAAAAAGGAACCCTTATAGGATCACTATGTTGTCCGTCTGTCTGTCAAGGTCCTTTTTCTCTGGAACGCGTGAAGGTATCAAGTTGAAATTAATATCGAATTAATGCGAATCTGCGGTCCTTTGGACCCGTGAAAAAATGAAGTTTCTAGGCCAACGCAATAAAAAGATATAGCTGTATTTCAGACCATTTCCATACAAAATGCAAAGAAACCAAAACCTATAGGGTACGTCCCGTTGAGCTAGAACTTGAAATTTGACAAGAAGCAAGGTCTTACAGCGCAACCATAGGAATAAATCGGAAAACCAGGATTTTCTAAAATTAAAATTTTTTCTTTGGATTTGGCAATAATTTAAAGTCTCAAAAATAGCGTTTATGCTAATTTGTGCGGTATATAATAAGAGGTTAAGGCGCGGACTCTCTATCTGAGGGTTCCGGGTTCGAATCCAGCCGTGTACCTATGAGCGTTTTTCAATTCAAGTACATTATTCGAATGCTTGACGGTGAAGGAAAACATCATGAGGAAACCTGCATGTCTTGAACAGGCATGTGAAATCCGCCAATCAGCACTGGGCCCGCGTGGTGGACTATGCCCCATACACTATCTGTAGGAGAGTAGGCCTGAGCTCATACAGTGGGGACGTATATAGGTAGATGATGAAATAAATATATGTCTATGTAATTCATCTTAAATAAAGCGTGGTTTAAAGAAAAAACCGCTCGCTTCGCTCGCGCAGCTACAGCGTTTTAGCTACAATGCCAAACCTAACCAATCAAAAATCTCACCTGAATGGATATCTTTTTTTCTCTAGCAAGTAGTTTCGCCAACAACAAACAACCTGTGTGGGGTTTCAGACCAACTCCCTTAACACCAAAAATTCATAGAAACGTCAAAATTAGTTGACCATTTTAAACACCAACTCAACCCCTCGCGGTCGGTTGTCTGTAAGCCACAAAATATCGCGTGAATTAATTTACGAAATTTTTCATAAAACTAACAACTGAATCACTTTTTTGTCCTTCTGGTGTTATGTCTGTCAAGACCATTTTTCTCAGGGACGTTGGTCGCGTAGGGATATGAAGCTGAAAATACATTTACGCTTATCCAAAAATGTTTAAAAAATAAATGTCTACCCGTGCGAAGCCGGGGCGGGCCGCTAGTTATATTATAACTTAATCATGATGCCAAGATAAGCCTAATGTATGGATTTACAAACCTTGTCAAATGAAATAGTCTTCCAAACATGGCGTAGGCGTATCTCTGTATACATACGGGTATATGAGCGGCGACCGACTTAAACCCTTCCCACTTGAATATTTTTAACCAAGTGAAATTCGTAAAATAAATTTTAACTATTTGTATATACAAATCTGCAAAATTTTGCCTCTGTTGTCTAATGATAGTCTCATATCAACCGAATCTCGCATAAGTATTTCTGACATAAGTTTTCCCCCACATCTTCCTTTTCCTCTTATTAGTTAATAAAATGGAATAACAAAACTAGTACCATTCATACATAACTAACAATGTAGAACGCTCCTAAATGAAACATGATTTTACTTATATTCATTTCAATTTTTAACTCGTAAAATTAGCTCTACTTAACTGTACCATTCGAGAAAATTTGTAAAGGCTTGATATTTTGTGCTCTATATTTGTCTATACTGCGTATTGTCTGTAAGCTGTTAATTTTTCTACAAATATAATATAATAAAGTGAACCCTAACACTTATGATGGTACTAGGTAGCAACATGTGTAATTTTTATGTAACTACAAGTTTTTGCTCGCGATTTCGTCCGCGCGGCCTTCAGAAGTTATCCCATGGGAACTACTTGCTCGATCGAGGTAAAAAGTGGCCTATGTCCTTATAAAAAAATCAAGTCATTGTGACCCTTCCTTACGACGTAAGGGAAGTACAAACTAACTCACTTTCGCATTTAATTGATATGTAATATATTGTAATAATGTAATGCATCAAGATTTATTATTTTATACGCTGTTTGCCTATGTTCAGCAGTTGACTTGACTTGAATTCATTCAAAAATTCGACTTGGTTTGGTTTTACTTGCTTCACTTAACGCGCGGTCTTACCTTCCAGTCGTTATTATTCTCAGAGTAACAAGTTATTATTCTAAAAGTATTGAGGGAGGGTTTTCTAACAGGACGAACATGACTCGTGTGTACAAACACGCACATATATCATAATTCGGCGAGATTGGCGATGTTTTGCGATAAGTCGTTGAACCTGTCAACGCTAACGATAAGACCCTTCCAGTATTGATTTTATCGCACAGTGATTTAATGTTTAGGAAAATGGCGACACGACGTAACGAGGAAAAAACGCAATGCAATTATTCGTGAATTTTATCTACGTGTTTATCAATTGTTAATTAGTTTGTAATTGATTGCTGTGAAGTACAACTGTACTATTTAATCATAATCTTAAACGTTTATCGTGGATTAAAATGGCGGTACGTGTATCCTTATGATAAACCAGTCACTCGGGTTGTATGTGGACATCTGCGTATTGAATGAGGTACATAATTAAAGCGTAATCATTTATTAATTACGATACATTTCAAAAGTGTACAGATATAAACGAAGTAATAAATAATTGTGATTGTGGAACGGGCAAATTCACAAGATGGCTGCGGCTTTGGGGTGCCCACTCTCTGGAAAATCGGGGAAAAGTCAAATTAGCTCAAGGTGGTCGGGAAAATTATTTTAACGTTTTCTTATATTATTGTTTCTTCAGCTGACATAGTAAGAACTAGTAAAAAGTATAGTTTTCAAAGGAAAGTTTCTATTGTATGGTAATTGTTCTCTATAAAAGATTTTTTAAACAAAAGTAACAGAAATCGTCCTGGAATCTCTCCTGGAAAGTAAAAGAGAAATAGATTTCACTCTGTTTGCTCTACATACTTTCCCTAATCTTCATAATAAGTTAAGAGGTTCCTTCAAGCATAATCAATATGTTTTTTGGCCTACCTAGATTTGTATCGTTTCTATTAGATTTGGTGCAAATTATATGTATCCAAAATTCGGATTTTGAGCGGATTTTAATTGGTACATTCTTGTAGTTGTGCCGTTACAAATCTTAACTTACCATCTGTGCGTACCATGCGTTTACAGTTTACGTAAGCGATAACCACTATCGCAAACAATCGGTAATGCTGTTTAGAGATATAACAACAAATACAGGGCGATAGTTACGTAACTATAATTAACAATGACGAGTATTTCCTACGTAAACTCATGCTAGACGCGACACATCGACGAACTTGGTCAGTCAAAGTAACTAATTTTCATTCAAAAAACGACACAGAATCGTAACTACAGTAATATTCAAAACACAACCAGTAATATACTTCAGAACACACACATGTGGCCCTTACAATATTAAACAATACAACTATAACTATGTAGTATAATTTAGCTGTTCGTGCAACAATGTTTTTTAAACACGTGCAATGCACAAAAAAAATATCACGCACATGCGACGTATACTGTATGAGTCATCGGGTCGAAGTATAGAACATACACATGTTCAGTGTTTATTTACAAGACACTTCAGCGAATTAGCATATATAGTATTGTACCGGTAGTTTGTATCTCGTCATGTCCTAAATAGTTAAATCTGACTCTTATATTGTATCTTTCTTCGAAAGATGCAATAGCAGTAGAGAAAATTCCAGGGTGCGCTGCGGTAAGTATCGTCCACATTTATGCCAATTCAAACCCACCTGAAAAGTGTAGTCACAATAATGAAAATCGCCTGTATTCTCATGATTGTGGTGACCCACGAGTTCAATTTGTTGCCTCGCTTCCCTACTAATAATAGCACGTAAGGGTGAAAGGGTAAGAAACAGCGCGCCATATGATCTCCATTTCAATAGCTTAAAGATAAAGATAAGATATATAAATCTAAAGCTGACAAATTTTTATCAAACTTATGATTGATTTTTCAACTTAATTTCATGAAGTTTAATTAAGTGTAAACTAAGTGACGTTTGTTTGAAAACCAACAATTTACCGTTTTGGAGGTTACTTTGGGATTTAATTGTATTTAGCTAAGTATTATGAATCGTGTTTCGACGTCTGTCTTATCACAGATAATATCCTCAACGTTCATACATATATTTCCCACGTCTACAAATATCGAGTTTCTCTTAAAAGATAATTCGGAAGTGTCTGGGTCATATAACCGTCTTAATGGGGCTATAAAGAACTTCACCAGCTGTGTAAGACCACTGTTGAACATGAGAATCATATATCGCAGTTTCTGAA
Organism: Carcina quercana; assembly: GCA_910589575.2. NCBI lineage: Eukaryota > Metazoa > Arthropoda > Insecta > Lepidoptera > Depressariidae > Carcina > Carcina quercana. The sequence continues at coordinate 5,332,683 of OU342442.1, forward strand.
TTCCTATCTCCTGAACAATTTATTGTGCAGTGTGATCTCATGTTTAGAATACCACACGATGTCCCCCCTTGGGTGTCATAAAAGGCGACTAATACAAGTGACAGTTTATGAACTAAATCTAATATTATTTATACTACTCGCACGCGTTTAAAGCTAGACATCTGTCCTAAATCGGTGACGTCAAGCTTGGAGCTGTTTCCTTAACCAACCAACCTAAGCAAAAATTTCCGTTGTTGTTCCGATTAGTTATTAAGATTTAACTATAGATATACCATGTAACAAGGAGGAACAAATAAAATTATTTTTATTTTTTATTTCAAAGTGAGTTTGTTGGTTTGTCCCTCCGTCCCGTCGCAACGGACGGTCAGAATAACTGGATTTTTTGTATACGGATAGTTGAAGGGCTGGTAAAGAAGATACGCTGCTTTTGATTCCGATCGAGCGAGAATCTCCCGTGTAATCCTTTTTGAAGTCCAAGAGGACGAAGTTGCGGGCAAAAGCTAGTTTCTAATATAACTTACTCGTTTCTAATCTGTAGGTAGTCACTCCGCATATGGTCATTTGTAATTTAGTTACATTTAGTCCAATCAAGTCACGCCCCGTCCTCGTTTTAATTACATGAGGGGGTTATTGCGGCCATCGGCTTATACGTAGAAATAAATAAGTATGTATGTACTATCTTTTGCCCGCGACTTCGTCCGCGTAGACTTCAGAAATTATCCCATTAAAACTACTAGCTCAATCGGGATAAAATTGGTTCCAAGATGAATATAGAGTCCCCACATATTAAAATTTGTAATGAGCAATGTCTCTCGGCTGCGTATCAGGACGTTGGTAAATGTATAAGAATTTTGAAACTATAGTATTTACATAAAGTATTATTACAAGTTTGACTATAAATAAATAAAACCTTTTAAAAAGCCTAGAATGAAGTAAAAAGTGCCCTTTAATTTGTATCTAAATTCGAAACTATGAACTCTACATATGTTTTATTCAAATGTGTAATCAATATTGGTTTATCTCGAATATTGCGTGAAGTATTTGAACTATCTGTTCTATCATAATAACCATGTCCAAAACGCACACTCATCAATCAAAAAGATATGTTTCCTGATAGGCCCGGCGCACCCACACTCCAGAACAAAATCGATTTCTGATTACAGAATACTCGTACATCTCTTGAGTTATCGGTACCACTACAAATATTTATCACCATATTGACTATGCATTTTTTTTCTTCACAATCTTGATTAATTCAACAACGTAATGACGTCAGTACACCTCAATAATACTAGTGAGAGGCTTCGTATAGCAGGTTTAAGGACTGACGCTCTACCCACCTGAGCTACCATGGCTTTGTGTGTTGGACTGTGTTGGACGTTCGTGGTAGAGGACGACGTGCATGGGTGTTTCCTCTCCTGCGGCAATGATGGCAAATTCAACGTTATACATATTCTACAAAGAAATGAAAATATCTCATTGCTGTGTATTTTTGTACTGGCGTAAGTGCTGGTATTTATCATACACCCACTTCTGTGTCTGAAGCGCTATTTGCATTAAACTCACGACTCCCTCATTTGTCATTGTAACTCAATACCTCTCTCTCCGGGGACTACATTTCCAAAGGCAGAATTTTCCTTTATTGCGAAGGTGTCGCTGTAAAATAACTCCATAGAATGTGTGTTGTCGCTTGAATTGAATTTGTACTCATTATTTTTTTCTTGTGACACTACCTGTTATTTTTTGTATGCGTTAAAAATAACGCAACCACTGTGTTGTCAAGGAAACCTCAATCTATATATTGTATGCAAAGCATGGCATTAGAGGATTCAACTCCGTCTCAAAAGTCGTGGCTTCATCATAGAATCATAGCTTTACCAGTGAAGTATAGATACTAAACAATGCTAATTGAGTAATAATTATAATGCAATACCTAGAAGAAATAAAGGAATTGTCGATATTCTTGCAAAAAAAATTGACAAACACTTTTAACTCCGTTTGGAAAATTAGTTGTTACACTTCTGAACCTACAAACCAAACCTTGAAGGTTTTTCTGTGAATAAGACCGTGGATGCACAAACTGCCAAAAGATATGTTTCTATGTTTGCCGGAATACGTATAAATCGGCATAGAAAAGTACATACTGGCAGCGTTAATGTATTGTTCAAAGAACAGTGTTTATTTTATTTGAAAGCTAGTGTTTACTGCGAAAAAGTTTTATCGCGTTCCTCGAGGAGTGATTTATTGTTCGGGACAAAAAAGGACCTTGTGTGTTTATGTTTAGAGCACAAACCGACTACGACGACATTCATATAATATGTACTTTTAGGTATGAAAACGTCACGTTACCAATTTAATAACAGCATTACTCCACAGGCATTTTATATTGACACTTTTGAATAATTCATATATTAATTTGCTGCATGAGTCCATTGTTGGACATACCCCTCGCAGATCGCCACATTGGACTTTGTATGAGGGGATTTGCCATAACATAGGTAAATGCTTCTGCCCATCTCTAGAACATTTGCCCCTTATTTGCCTTTTACGACACTCGCAAGATGACATGGGATGGTCCTAAAGCCAAGACCACATGAATAAGTAATTAAACAAAAATAGTTTGGAAGGAAAATGATGATAATTGATAGTCGATGATGATGCAATAAGTCCACTGTTAGAATTGAGACGCCTTTAATCACAATGGATTTAGATGATATAATTTTCCATTATCACAATGCAAAGGCGTTATCGCGGATTACAATATTGCGGGTAGCAGCCCTTCGCATCTATTGAAATTTTCCCTTAGCCGCCTTTTACGACACGGATGGCATGGGGTGATTATAAAGTCGAGACCACACGGCCACCATAACTAATGACCTTAGAAATCCAATGAAAGTTTTGTTTTCAAACTAAGGCAGAAACTATCACACATTCAATGAGAGTAGCTCTCGCAAACAGTCCTTGAGCAAACGTACTGTGGCTGAATGTGACGTAATGAATACAGCAAATTATGCAAAATAATGAACCTAATTACGTCTCATGTTGAATGCACAATGAAAACGTGTCTGTTTTCAAAGCACACATCATTAATTACATAGGTTCTATTGTTACTGTCAAAAATTGCTGAATTTCGTTGAATTTGAAAACATATGGTCTAAATTTCATATCTAGGAATTATTGATGAGCATAATATTTTGTTATTTTTGTGTGTCTGTGTGCTTCTGGCAATATTATGTGATGATAAACCCCACGACTTCTAGAAAGCTACAAAGGATTTTTAAGGAAACCGATACATCATCAACATCTTATCGCCAAACATTGTAATTATTGTAACTTCTCCGTTCTCATTGCGTTTTGTACTTCTCATTGTAGAGCCAAATAAAACATCCGTTGACTATCGAGATAAAAAACGTTCCATTCTGTTGGTAGGGCGCATTGTTCAATTTAGTTGTAAAAAAGAAACTAGCTTTTTACATGCTGTTAAAGATTTTCTTACGTATAGCGGGTTATTGTTTTTGCTGGCTCTATCCTATGTCCGATTGACTGGCAACCTCCATGTTGCAAATCTGCAATCAGTAGTCTAGTAATGGTCGTCAATTAGGAATTTTAAGGCCATGATGTTTACCTGTTATGTAAACAGAAAACTACTAGTATATAGGTAGGTGGTCTTGGTATATCGATATTGGTCGACATCGGAAGAACAAATTACGTATTCCGCCGGAGTCCAAGCCGGCTTTCAACATTGCTGGTCGGGATTTGAAAGGATTAAACTACTCGTAGGAACTCGACTCGGGGCCTCACGATTAACGACCGACCCTCAGAACTCTACCCCTCTGTGATTATGAAAAAATGACGTTTTTACGTTAGTCGGGTTCCATAAACGGAAGGCTATTTTATAAAAGGGAAGCTATTTAAAGGCTGCTATTACGGGCTTTCGTACAAACTTTCGATTGCAATATCTTTTCAATAGAAAGGGAGATCCTAATAAAACCTTGAAATTATGTTTGAGTTATCCCATTCATTACGTCAGTTTACATTTCTCTTTGATTCCGGTGAAAGGTAATTCATTCAGTATTTTATTACTTTAGAAATGATGCTACGGACCCCAGTTTTTAAGTTCTATTAAGATTTATTTTACAAATACTACAAAACATTTTTTGCAGTTACTGCCAAACCAAAACAGCAGTTTGTTGGCAGAAAACTCGCGTTACTTCATAGTTTGGTAAACGGATACACACTTAATCCTAAAGACAGATTTTTATTTATGTTTTCAGTGCGTTTGGACACTTATTCCGACTCACTGTCCTCTGACAATTGATTAAGACTTGGGACATGATACATTCCGGTTCGTAACCCGAATAACCACCATTCTAGGTAATTGTAAATGTTAACGTTACTTTTATAACGATAAACAACAGGTGGTTATAATATTAATTATGCAATAGTAAGATGTTCAACATACTATATATATGTCCCCACTGCAGGGGCTCAGGTCTACGCTCAGGCATACAGAGAGTGTATGGGCCATAGTCCACCACGCGGTCCCAGCGCGCATTGGTAGACTTCACACACAGTACACACCTTTGAATTTCTTCTCAGAAGTGTGCAGGTTTCTTCACGATGTTTTCCTTCGTCGAAAAGCCAATGATTTTAACATTCGTACATAAATTCCAAATAACATATTGGAACTCATTGGTACGAGCCACAATCGAACCCAAACCTTGATTGTTCAAGGACTGACGCTCTACTCAACTGAGATACCATGGATAACGTGTTTTATCTGTTAGAAAAAAAATATCTGTGATGATTTATTTTCCAGTTCAACAAATAATAATAAGATGACAACGTTTCGTGATCTCAAGAGTGAGTAGGATCGACACGCCCCGCGCCGCTCGTGCCCCCGCATATTGGCCCCGTCTTAGAACCCTTCCAGTTTTCCATTCAAATGAGACCATGTTTATATTCAGGCTGGATCCCCTCGCAAACGGATTTTCACGGAGGAATTTACAAAGTTCAGCTTATTCCGTCTCGATATTAATAACTTTAGGAATTCGGGGAAATGTTTCTTTACCAGCATCATTTATAAATGCAAACGTAAACATTTATCGGGAAGTTACCAAAACGAATTTTGTTATTATTTTTGAATATATTATATTTCAATGGAAGAAGGATATTTAATTAACTAAATACCTGAAATTACGAAGCATAACATAACAATTGCATATATAGGCCAACAGTCCACCAATCATTGCAATTCTAGTCATCATAGTCTATTCTTTGACGATTACAAACTATTAGAACGCCTGTCGTTATATTCTGAATGCTACTTGATTGTGTTAATAATTTGCTCGCTGATTTAATTAGGCGAACCAATTATTTATGATTTTGTGTTTGTTAATTATTCATATTATGTACGGAACCGTGCGCAAGACTGATTCGCACTTGGAAGGTTCTTCTTGTAAATTATTATTTTTAATAACTTCACCACCAGCTAATGTTTCAAAGAAGAAAAATCATTTTTTCGCAAGACTATTTGTGTAACCAGGTTGGTATATAGGTAAAGAAGGGACAATCATAGCTCGTTTAAGGTAAAATACTAAAATAGGCTAAAAATAATATCAAACGTTATCTTATATTTTCCGAGTAACTTGCTGTCCCAGTGGGCGTAGAAGTAATTACAATTGGCAAAACTAACTTTCAACATATATTTTTTCAAAGTAAACAAAAAGAAGATTTACTTTCGGTTTTCTTTCGGTATAGCTAAGCTTTCGGATTATAACGAGAGACTAGACTTTCGGTGGACATTTCGTACATCGAAACATAAGATACATCGAGTTATGAGACTGGAAGTAACTATAATATTTATTTAAAAAATTGCAATATCAATTTAGGAAATATAAAGCATAAATAAATAAATTGAAGAGATTTAGGTTGTTAGATATGTGACCCGATCCAACTTTACTTATCTTGATTACTGTCAAATTTCAGGATTCTAGGTCAAGTTGCTATTAAAACAGATGTTTGGCGGCAGACTTAGGTAACATGGTGTCAACTAGCCAAGCGGACTTACCAACAACCAAACCGAGTACCGATATGTGGAGTCAACTAGGAATCGAAACCGCGACCTTCGTATCGTAAGCCCAAGTAGTAACACCTAGGCCAAAGAGGCGGTTATATGATTTTGAAAGAAATATTTCAACTGAGTTATATTTAGTTGTGTTTATAATCCTGCACTAATTCGTGTTCCATCAAAAAACAACAAACAATATTAGACAGGCTACCATTAGCGTCTTTGATCTCGACGCTCCAATCAACGTACTTCACTAATTAAAGACCGTTATTATCCCAGACGTAAACACTGTCAGGGACAAGGTATTTCGCCATCCTAATGGGGCGAGCCAATGTTAACCTTTAGTCAGGATCACCAAGGGCACAGGTCCTAACTGCTTGGGTAATGAAGCAAAAATGAGGAATTCACTGCACGCCTAGTCCTAAGCCACTTATTTGCTCCCTTGCTTCTACTTTTTCTTCGTTCTGGAATATTCCACTAGGCAAATTTACATTAAATTTGGTTACATAATACGCAAAATGATTGGTCTCGTTTTTTGAGAACGAACTTAATGTAGTCTAGGAAAATCAAGTTGAACTGAACCATAATTATAGAACTGTTAGCATCTTCTCTAAATTATGCTAACGACTCTCTCTCGAAATATTTTGCTCTAATAGTCAGATAAATATATGTTTGCTATATAAATACACTCATTTGCCGTCAATAATATAATCGATTTATTAGCCATGTTACATACGAGTAAAATACTTTCCTAATCCTAATATCCTCTAAATTGGCACCATATTTTTAACCTGAACTTACTATTGTTATATAAGTGGGATTATGTAGGTTCAGAAGAAAATATCGCATTCATTTCTGGGTCATGCTGCCTGCTTTAGTTTTGTTGGTCTACTGTTGGTTAAGTCCTATGGTCTTATCCTAAAACCGTGTGCCCCGTGGATATCGTAAAATGTGACGTAGGGAAAAATATTCACACAGGAGATAGGATTAATATTCACCATCTACACATATAAAAACAGCTTACTGCTGTCACCAATCCGTCTGTCAAGCGTAGTTATTATGGCAACTCCCCAAGTCCCCAACTCCTCAAGAAAGTCAAACTCGGCTATGGATGCGCAGGCTCATATCCAACAGTGGACTAATGCAGGCTAATGACAACACCTGTTTTGGGGGGTATCGCCCCTGAAAAGTAACCAACGGGACTCTATTACTAAGACTCCGCTGTCCACCCGTCCGTCCATCCGTCTGTCTGTATATCTCATGACCCGTAATAGGTAGACAGTAGATTTTTTTACAGAATGTGTATTTCTGTTGTCGCTATAGCAACAAATAATAAAAATAAATTAACGGTCATTTAACTATATCACATAACTTAAAATCAGGTTATATTGAGGTCAACCATGGATGTAACTTGTATAAAAAATGTTCGGTAATGCTTTGTTTGCTGGTTGTTAGGTTACCTATTATTTATGTTATTCAGTTTGGTAATTATTCATATTTTGTATGGAAACCTCGGTGCGTGAGGCTGACTCGCACTGGGCCGGCCGTATTTCATCTCATGTCACGTTGTCGTGTACCGTGTACGTACTTTAAATATGTTTCTATCCTTAGGTGAGTTCAACAGTAATCCATCATCAACAAAGCTTCCGAACTTTGAAATAATAATGAATTTTAGTTGCCTCATAGTAGTCCCCAAATATCATTTCGTCATCGTACGTCAGTTATCTTCACTTGGCCGCCTCACAGTAGCCACTTTATCCGTGATTCTCTATAGAGACTGACCTTTATGAATCTCACCATGTATATAAATACGGACACGATCAAATTGCCAGTCTTAGGGGTGAAACAGTATCATCCAACTTAACCCTTGAAATAAAGACTATAATAAAAAAAGAATGACCAAAAGTAATTCACATTTAGAGGAGTAATAAGGTTATATATACAGATTAACCTCCCCTTTTTAAAAGTAGGTTGAAAATAATAATTAATATAACAGAAAAAATAATAACGACGTGAAAGAGTGTTTATTCACGTTTGCGGACTAAACGAAATTACTCGTAAAAATTGTAACAAAATAATTTCCTTATAAAATTATATCAGTTGACGAAATTGTTGCCAATTGAGTAAAAATAATACGCCTAAGACGGCTTGCATTTTTGCTTATCTATTGTTTCATTCCCATTTTCCGAGTTTAGTTGTTTAGAAACACATCATTCTTATCTGTCCGTATTCGTATAAGAGGAAAACGAAATCCACTATTTCTTATGAGAATAATATCGTTGCTTTCCATGTCACTAGGCTTGGTTCAACTACTGATATTTGACTATAGGAAATTACATTGCGCCACTCCGAGACACAACATGATTTCTAAATTAAATTCTAGTTCAGAGAAATTCGGGATAGGACGAAAATCTGCAATTCAAGTGCCTACATCTGTAATTCAGTTCCACAGTGAAATGCTGACGTAAAATATTACTTTACGTTCGTCTTGAAAGCTTTTTTGTAAGAGAACGCGTTAGCAAGCACTCTCTTTTAAGGTGACGCTAAACCGACAGACGAACGTTTGGAAATTAGAGGGCAGACGTCTGAAGGCCTCAATCTGTTAGCCCTTATCAAACCCACGAAAGTTATTAAATTGGACGGTCGGCAGTAATTAAATGTTGCTGCTTTCAGGCTGAGGGGAATTTGGTGGGATTCCATTGATTGATAAATTAAAGGCAAATTGTTGTTAACGAGGAATCGAGGGCTACGTTAAGCTTTTGTCGATTTATGTCTGCCTTAAGAGGGTATGCTGTTGTCAAAGCGCCCATACAAACGTAGTCCAGTCATATTTTGAGTATTAAGCTATGAAAATCTATGAAATTTTCAAGACACAATCTAGAAACAAATATCTGTGTCGGTGGTGAGTCAGATTTTCGTTTAAATATATACTTCCAGAGTTACAGGGCGTCAAAGTATTGTATTTTTCGGTAATAAAAAGCCCCAACTTTGAACCTGATTTACAAGAGTATGAATCAATTTAGAACAATTTGGAAAAACCACCGACATCTGAAATTTCATTAGTATGCTGTATTAAAAAAATGGTTACATAATATACTGTATCCTTCAAATGATCCCTGGACTACGAAACATCCAAATAACGGGTGGATAACATCGCGTAATGTGTGCTGTCTCACCGTACGCGCTCGGGTAGGATAGGGCTCGGAGAGGGACAGCTACAAAACAATGCAACCTTGAAACCGACCACGTGGTCTTACCAACATAGCCTCTTAACCTTTACTTTTTGGTAAGAATTATTTATTACCTCTATATTTTGACTTTTACCGCTTTCTTTCTGCCCAATTGCTACGATAAACTATTTTTTCATTAATCATTTGTTTAATTTTTAAATTTTGCTGTTGTTACGTTTTATTCTTTGAGAGCTGTTATCGATTTATGTGCAATGATTGCGGAGATTTTCTTTCGTGTCTACCATGTCTTTGTACATCGTTTTTGAACCCATTGAATTTAAATGCGACTAACAGCGACTAACCAACCATTCCAACATCAACTACTCTCGCCACAGACAATTTAATTTATACTCTTCCAACATGTATTTTGAGGGTCGCTGTTAATTAATTGAGTATTGTCACGTGTTCTCATTTGAGGACATCCGTGTGGGGTATGATTTCCCAGCATGAAACCGAGGAGGAAAATCACGGGGAAATTGTTGTTTGGATGGCCAAGATTTATGGGCAAGGCTTAATTAAGACTTGTTGTTTTGCTATTATTTCGTGGTAACTGATGCCATAAAGACGCGCACAGTGTGAATTGTGCTTTCAAGTGTTTCGAAGAAAGTTTGTAGGAAGAATTGCCTAGGTGATTTTTATGCTAATATACTGTTATTATATGCTATTATGCTAATATACACTAGAGATGATTTTTATGCTAACATACATATAATAATCGAAGAGGAGCAAGTTGTGCTTTATATTATACTATATTCGTACAAAATTAAAAATAACTCAATGTATGTAACATGCAAATCAACCTCTTAATAAATTATAACTTATAACAAAAACTTATATCGTTATATAAAAAGTTGGTCATCTGAAAATTTGCTGGTGTAAATAAATGTGCATGCATATCATCACACTCCCAGCGAATCTTCTCGGTTCATGCGATGGATGCTTTAGGCAGGTTATTCTTTCATACGACAAAAGGGGAGACGATACTTATTTACGAATGTAAGCCTCTCCAGGGTTGAAATCTAATAATACATTCATATCACACGCGTTCGAAAAAGCAAGGCGTGCGGGGTATATTATTGAGTTTCTCGAGCAATGCTTACTTGGTCTGTAATTTTGTAAATCGATGAAATCATACCTTTTAGTATAAAAGGTTTCATTTGGTATCTCCTTGTGACACGGCTAACGAAATAACTAGACCTAAGGAAAATATATTCATAGTGCGCGATAAATAAGAAAAAAACGTTATTAGCAACATTATTAGATTACTCATTGTCAATATTATCATTGATGAACATAATATTGACATTTAATTTTTTGTATAAATTTGTCTAACTCGTAAACTACTGAATAAGTTAATTTTTAACCGTCTTCAAAAAAGGAGGAGGTTCTCAAATCGACGGGTATGTTTTCTTATGTTTGTTACCTCAGAACTTTTGACTGGGTGAACCGATTTGGTTTATTTATTTATATGAAAGCATGTGCTTCCCGTGTGGTCCGGTCTCATTTCAATTTGGTCGAGATCTGACAATGGCATCCATGAGAGTGACACTGAAGACATACTAAAGATTGCATACATGTTATGTATATTAGTTATCAAAGTTACAGGAAGAGAAATAGTTAAAACCGTCTAGTATGGCGGCTCGGTAACTATGTTTACGTAATTTCCACATATAGGTTTTCGTGTAGCTTTCTGTGGGCGGGCGGTGTGAAGATTTAATGGGAGTTACGTATGACGACAAAGTATTATATCAGAACTTCATAAATCAATATAATCAATATTGATGAATTTGAAATAAAGTTTATGTCAGGATGTATACCTATAAATAGGTTCGATTATAAATGTATGAGCTTCTAATATACTTATTACGCTTCCCTTAGTGACATACACGCCCATCAAATAAGAGTATAATTATAGTACAACGTAAGAAATGAGTTTTCAAAATTCCTGTATTGTATTGAATAAAAATATAGCACCATTCAATAAAATGAGATAGTTGCTCATAAACGGTACACGCCCTACCCTTACTAATATTATAAATGCGAAAGTGCGATTGTTTTTCCTTTTTTTTCACGTTGTAACGGAGTGTCAGAATGACTAGATTTTTTATGTAGGGTTAGCTAGAATGAAGTAAAAAGATTTAAGCTACTTTTTATTCTGATCAGTCTGAAAGCCACACAATACGGTCGCAGGGAAAACCTAGTATTGATTAAAAATAGAGCAACGCCCAATTAAATGTGATAGGTACACGCTCTGTGTTTTATTATATTTTTTTTCGATCGACAATTATATCTTTTTAATTGTGATTATCATTGTAATTTTAATATAATGTTATTTTAGACAATGTTTTTATTGTTATTGAATAAAATAAACTTGAAACTTTATTTGTACGTGAGAGAGCAAGAGGCGATTGGTTTATACTCTGAAACCTTGCTTTTAGTTTAGCATCTCTGGTTTTTCTTTTCAAGGCTGTATAAATCGTAACATAAATATTTTCCGACTACATCTCAGTAGCGCGACTACACGAAGCAACCCTAAAATGAAAAAATATGATGTGACGACGGTACCAGGATATTATGAAAGGGATGAAAGTTATAATGGAACGGTGAACATTGCTAAGCTCACGTTAGACTTTGTTGTTGCTCGTATAATTTCAAAGGCGGTTTTTGATGAATTATTACGAGACTATAAGGTAGACAAGACTGTAATTTGTACGTGATCATTTGAATTTGAATTATTTATCTGTTCATAATCAGTTTGTAAAATTATTTTTTGTTAAGTTGCTTTTGTTTCATATTTTAAAAGATTTGCTTTTCTTCTTGAAAGTATATATATTGGTTGTAATATATCGCCGGTGACATTGGAGATGCCCATGATAAAACAGTTAGGAAAGGAAATATTTCTTAATTTTGTATTAAAACAAGAGTCCTCTCAAATACATAGACAATACAGGAATCACTACTCAAGAGCCGCAAGCAAATTAAATATGTGCCTTCTTTAGCAAAGTAGCATTCATTATGCACATTCATTTTCAGAAGACACTTTTCCTTGCAAATATTTCAAAAAATACAAATACGAATAGAAAAAGGCATGAAACTACGAAAAGATTTAACGAGTTCTATAAAAGAGTTAAAAGTTTCCAATCCCTCATTTAGTACCTTTAAGGGTAAGAAGAGAAAGGACCTTTAAGGGGGCTAATTACTAATCACTGAGTTTTATAGGTCAGTTTATTTTTAGCTCTTCTCTTTATTTAAATGGTTTTTCGTGGGTTACTTCAAGAGAACTTAGTATTACAAGATGAATATTGAGGGCTCTTTGTATAATTAAATCAGTAAGGTTGTATGTTGATACTGCCTGTATTTAACAATACAGGGTGTACTGAAACTCTTGCGATTGCAGTTTGATTGATTGCTATTTGAACATTTATCTGTTACTGTATCAAAAAATTAATAGCTGTACATTATACTAATATATATACTAATATGATTTTAAAAGTGAGTTGGTTAGCTTGATTGAGGGTCAGATTGATTTCGGACAAATTTGCGGCAAAACGCGCTAACGTACGTCCGATCAGTTGTAGGTACCGACTAGTTTGGGACCTATCGGAGTTTGTTATAGATATATTGGTCTAGATAATTCATTAGTATTATTCATTTGACGAATAATCGCATTAAAAGAAAAGTTTGATGAACGACGCAGACTGTACCATCTAATAGAATAAGTTTACCTTGTGTCGCCAGCTAGGTAAACGAGGTTCTATTGCAAAAACTCCCCAACAACGGCTTTGAGTGTAAAACAATTCCTACCGCAACCGTGGCCGCAACCGCACGGTCATGTTCTATGAATACGTTTACATACTCGTAAATGAAATTTTTTTATATGTGTTTGTTTCAAAGACGAAGTTATACAGTATACACGGGCTTTTGTCCATGACCAGATTTTACCTGCAGCTTTGGTCATGACGAGGGTCCCACGCGTCTTTGCCCGAGGTGAAATTGTACACGCACATTGTCCATGACTTTACTCGCGGAATTACGAGGAATTAATAAGTACGAAGAGAAAGTAAATAGAAACGAGGGTTTGCACACACAGTTTTGTCATGCACAGATCATTTGTCCTGGACAAGGTTTGCCCATGACGAGATATTCATGCGGTTTAGGACATAAGAAGATTGTAATTACTGTTTAAGATGAGGTTTTACATCTGTCTTTGCCTAGGACGATGTTACATGCGAAATAGTTTAAGACGAGGTAATTATATATTTTGGGACAGGTATTTATTTACATATGGCCTCATTCATTAAATTCCCATAGTTCTTTATAATTATAGATGTAACTTGTAGATTTTTTGTTTCGTTTCACAAACTGTTTGAGTTTCGTGTAGTTATGGGTTAAATCGGTATTTCAGTTATAATCCGCTAACTTGTACGTGTTTATTTGGTGACAGTTAGTTCCGTGTGTTTAGGTCAAACTGGAAACATATATTTAACTTAGCTCTTGTTAAACCTACGGCTCCAGTCTCACACTAACTTCTAGTTGTGGCGAGGAGATCCTTGCGCAACTAAGACCGTAAGTTAAAGTTTATTTAGGAAACCCCAAAGTTTTCGCGAGGGGCTAACTGTAAGCAGCATTAAGTTGCACTTGGTCAGAGGTACTAATAAGCTTAGTTGATTTACCTACAGGTAAACTTATGAACAAAGTGTGCTTTGCAATTCTTAAGCATAAACTATTCGGGTCTCACAAGACGCGAAAATTCGCCGCAATCACGAGTGGATGAATTTAAAAGTTTTCTTGTATGGTTTACTTCATACTGCAATTATAAATATGAAAGTAGCGCTGTCGGTCTGTGTGTTGTCTTTTAATAATTACGGCTGAACCGATCATTTGATGGACATACAAAAGAGAGACTACTTTATGCCAGATTTACTTTGAAAGTTAAATGAAAACATCTGATAAATTCAGCAACACAAAACATTGGTTAAGAAAACGAATAAAAAATGAGTTTGTGTGATGAAAAAATCTTTTTGTGTTACAAAATTGATTTGATGTTTTAGTAAAACTTTCGCATGACTTTACTCATCCATACTATCTATCCATTCGAATATCGTAAAAGCGACAGTGGGTTTGTTTGTCTTTTTTGTACGTCGTAACGGAGGGGCTGAATGACTAGATTTTTGTATAAGGATGGTTGAAGAGCTGGAAAAGCACACAGACCTGTTATCCCGATCGAGGTGTAGTAGTTACCGCTTGATAATTTCTGAAGTCCACGTGAGTAAAGTCGCTGGAAAAACGCTCGTAACATATAGATCAAGGACAAACGCGTATCTTAATGGGAAATAAGTATTTGTAGAGTTAATAACCCTTTTTTCAACCGTACTACAATTTTCAACTTTCACTGCCTCTCTTTAATAGAAAACCATTTCACTGCAGATACGGTACGCTCGTTTACACGGCTCATGTCATCGCCCAGGTACAACACACACCACAGAAGTCTGACAAACTTCAATAAAAATGCCTTACAAGTAACATTTTTACGGAGTGACAGTCAATCCTACTTGTTTCAGTACTCATCATCTTCAGCCAGGACACATTAACTGGCAAACATAGTATGGGTACATATTGCTCCATAATGACTGGTAGCCACTTGCGTCTAGTGGCTCCCCGCGACCTCACTCGTGAAAAAATGATTAAAAAAGCGAAAAAATTTGCTCATTTTGAAATGTAGAACATAATTTCGTAGCCCCTTGTTTTCTTTTGGCAAATGCTGAACTCAATTTATCATAACTTATATTTATATTCTACCATCACCGTGTCATCTTGTGGGTGCCATCAAAGGCTACTAAGGGAAGATTTTAATGAGTACTATATCGCCTGCCGTTGATTTTGGAGAAATCCCTCATGACACATTCAACGTGATCTATGAAGGAGCTAAAGCTTTAAAGTCGTCGTGAATTTTTGCAGCTGTTGATGATATTTATACAACTTTCAATGTAGGTGGCAAATGTGTCAATCTTTAATTGACTATACTACGACTATGTTACCAATTAAATATTTATTTCATTATGTGGTCAAATATTTAAATTTAAAACCTAATACAAATTTAAATTTATCAAATAAATTAACTTTACCGTCGAAGGAGCCACTTCTATTGGCTGTTTATTTAAATGTCATTGGTGTACAAAAGATTTTCCACCTTCTACGTAAGTGGTGCCTGGCTTTATTGACCGTTCGTAAACCTGATATCACGCTACGCGTTTAAAGCTCATAACAGTTTTAAGGTCTTTAGAATTCTTTCAGGATTCGATACAATTTTATCTAGGTATGGAAACCCGATACCGTTTGATACTTACTAGATCAAGGGGTATTTTCTGCTACCTTAAGGTGAGTCCTTTCTACTCATTTTCAATACAAGTTACTGTTCCCATAATATTTTTAAATATGGTCTATTTTTAAATATAAAAAATAATGGTCGTGCGTTACATTTAATATACTTAATGTAAGTCTAGTGCAGTAAAGAGCACGCGAAATGAATAATCCTCACATATTATTCACGCATTGTCCCGATATTAGCAGTTTGTAAAACAGCGCCGACTTTTGGCAGGTTTTTGCGGTAAAAACGTTTCCGTTTCCGTTAACATCTATCCCGCCATGATGACCTGATGGTCAAGTCTCGGGTTTGATTTTATTAGCGGAGGTACGTATAGGTAGGTACTCGGTTCGGTTGATGGTTTTCTACTCGTATGTCCGCCTGCCTAGCTACGAGTACCACAATGCTAAGTCTGCCGACAAGCCAAACAGCAGTATTGACATCACTGTGTTGTCTTCCGGTATGAAAGGTAGCAAATACAGTATCTCATTAGCTTGAGGCTTCTGGGTTAGAACACTTACCATTACGAGTATACTTCCTTATCATCACAGAACATCTGGCGAAATAAAGTCGGTTCCTTAGATATTTTTCATCGCATTAATTAATAGCGATATGCGGTCTCATACGGTTCCGAAGTTATGATGAATTAACAATTAAATTGGTTTGGAAGTGTTACGAACATCCAAACTGTATTAGCAGGCTCTCGAGTATATAACTGTATGTATGATATCTAACTAAACTGTATATCTAGCAGGCTACGCACGCGGCGTCAGTATTTATAGTGAACATCTTTATTCATAAGTTCAAATTAATTTACTGCGAGCCCTTGTTGTGGAGACTTCATTACTCGAACACAACACATTTGTTCGTCGTCAACTTGAAGCTGTTTTTGGGAAAATAACATAAGTAAGAAGCTTTGTAAGAAAGCTCGCATGAAGCCCCTGGTGATTTTTATTTTCTGAACCTGTTATTAAATACATTGGAAGGTTTCACTGGGAAAACGTTTCAGAAGTTTTTTGAGATTAAATTGAACGAAATCCAGCCGGTTGTGTTCAACGGTTTTTCTTATTATTATAATTTAGGTATTCAATCCCGTTTGCATTCTATATGTCTATGTTCTATATTTACGTTTCATAGGATTTACTAGTTATCTATTACTACACTACAAAGGCTCAAAACTCGTCCGACTCGCACTTAGCCGGCTTTTGTAACTGCTTGCTAAAACCTAGTACACACGGCTACAGGTCAAGCTATACATTTCCAGTGTACGCTAACCTCGCACTGAATGTAATCCCACACGATAGTAGTTCATCTTACACTGGAAATGTATAGCTTGACCTGCGGCCGTGCGTTCCTTTTTTTCCTTTTGAGGTAAGGAACCCTAAAAACACGCGGGTAGGTAATTCTACAGTTATTACAATGGGGTTCCCTTCCCACTCCCAATTTGTAGACCATACTTTTAAAGTCAGCTTGCAGTTACCAGACAAGTTTTTCAAAGTAACCTTGCGACCTTATAGGTTACTATTGTACGAGTTTATACATCTTAATAGAACGGCGCATGGAAAATTATTATATTTAATACAAGTAGATTTTCCTCATTTTCAATAGCTCTAGGGGTCTGCGTTCTTTTTCGTTGCCACATGTGTTTGTAAACGAGAACATAGTGTAAGTGACGTTATTGTGATCTAATCATTGAATGTAACTCATGGAAGACAGTTTAGAAATATGGACATGCTATTCAATATGCTGAATACAGACCTCGTGCCAGACAGGGCTGCCAACCTAACAAGTGCTTTTGATGAATAAGCAACATTTTAATATGAGTTCATACTAAACATAAATGTACTATAAATTAAATTGGTTAAAACACTCATGTTTTGATTTTCCTTGATTGTCTTTTTGAAAAGGGAGTATTTAAATACAAGCGACGATTCTAAAGTTAACGCTTCTGTTAGACAAATATCAACAATGGTCTAATATACACAATGTCTACACATCGCCAACCCTACAATTTGGCAACAACAATGGGGTCCTTCGCCTATTCAATGCAAAGACGAAAAACTTTGATAATAACTCCAAATACCTTCTCCATCACGTGAGTATTTTATTTGACACCCTGTCAGTTATTATTATATTAGCCTGTACTGTCCCACTGCTATGCAAATGCCTCCCTCATATCTTTACAGTTCTCACCCCTCAAGAGCTTCCACCGGCCAGACGTTCAGGAACGAACCCAGAGTATCCAGACTGCCGCGACGTCGAATTCATTAGGCTTGAGCCCATTCGCCCTTCTTTTCGACGAAGCTTGACCATAGTTTCACAGACATGCGTCTGCTATGACCTCCCCTTTGGACCAGCCCATTTCATATTGCTTGGCCGATTGGGCAACGTCGTCTGTTTCATTCATCCTGTGAGTAATTGGCAAAAAAGTAAGTTTCAACATTCTGCAGTGCGCCAGAATTTTCTTTTCTTAGGTCAGAAATATTCGCAGTGTCCACTTTTAGATATGAACCCGCATTGCACACCAGACTTTCTATGACTATGTTTTTTTGTACATACCACAATTGCCATGAAAATATACTATGGACTGCGCCTGATTAATTTGAGGACGCGTTATCGTCCAGGTGATGTGATACAAGTTAGGAACTCGGAATGACTTCCCTCGAGTTTAAATTGCTGTTGTTCCGTCAACTCGTAAAATTTCTGGAATTTTTAGCGACTCATTGCTCCGAGGCTTTTTAATTCTGGAATGACGAAAGAATGTCATGCATGCCACGTTCGAATTTTGTGATCTCTTACTACGAGTATAATTAAGTGTCAGCTTTTTATAACATTGTCGGTGATAATAAACCCAGTTAAGCGGCAATTGTTACACCACTTCACTAGAGCTTCATATTAAAACAGGATAGTTTATTTAGAGACCTTGTTCAGCAGTGGGCTATCTACCTGACGACTATGATTCAGAATTAAATAGTAGCTAATAGCATTTTCATAATCTATTAGTGTGTTCTAATGTTGTGGTTTTGTGTATTTAATACATGTATGTCAAAGATGAAGAGCCCCTGTGTTGATTTCACCCGGCACCACGCCGCCCCGTGCCTTGTTCAGTGCCACATGACATTTGAATCCATGAGTTTGACATGCCTTCAATAACTCCAGTCAAGCGTGAAGCCGGCGTGCTCATCTGTCGTTCTCATTCAATAAGAACCCTATCTATTTGTATCTATACATCTGATGTACTACCATTCAACGGGTTGCCATACACATACTTATACTTGTCCCTTGCGACTGTCCCTAAAGTACACTTCAAACTTGTAGAACGATTTTGATGAAATCTAAGCGTATTCCTGTACTCAAGCCGCATATTTTTCTCTGAGTTATTGGGGGAGAAATATTTTAAATAAAGTCGACAATGTCGGAATTGAGGAGTCAAAAAATTGAAAATGAATACATGGTAGACTCTTTTATGGAAATAATGAAACACCTGTTTTAGCATTGCAAAATGCGTAGTATTGGAAACGAAATTGTCAGGAAAACATATTATTTGACCCCGTTTTGCTACATAACAATAACATGGTGCTGACAGATAATCAGCGCTGCAGATCTACAGTCTGCAGCGACATGCTGAGGCGGTATACTACAAACCTATATGTATTTTTTATAAATTGTGTTTTTATGTTGTGAAATGTTTTGTGTTTTTGATCAAACCATCTATCTATTGTTTTGTGAGCCGTGTACCGTTTGCTTATTTATACATACATTTATTTTTTAACTGTAATATGTATAGAACCTCTATGCTGTTACTGACGTCCGCTTATCACTCCTCATTATCAGCATTAGTTTCCTTCTCAGGTCACCTTGATGAACATGCTTTTTAATCAGGCGATTTGACAGATGTGGTACCCCCACTGGGAATCGAACCTTTTTTTACGAAGGGGAATCTTCTAAAGATACCCGCCTCCTTAGGGGAAGAGTCGGGTTATGTGAGATTCTTACTCACTAAACCCCTTAGGTGGCCATCCGCTGCGCATATCAGGGAGCTCTGGGTCCTCCAGAGGAACGTCGCCAGTGCTCCGCTCGCGCGGTGCAATGTGCTCTTCCCGGGCTGGTGCGCCAGCCCTTGCACTCTCACAGAGCGGACTCCGCAGTGGAAAAGGGGCCACGCCATTTCCACTGCCCTCTCGGGATCGGAGCAGGACAGCCTTAAAATAATATCCACGCTTTGCAATTGGATTCAAATTCTTCATTGTTTATATTTTTGACATAAGTGTAATGGATTTAAGAGTTTAATTTAGTAATTGACTACTTGTAAACGATTGTGATGCACATTGTATTAATTTAAGTAATTTTAATGCGAAAACTTATTTTTAAATGATCGCAGTGACTTAATGAAATTCTGACAACGTTTGTCCTAATATTATTTTGGGTCTGAACCAAACGAAATAAACCAAATAAGACGGGAATATGATTCGCAATAAACCTATAGAGTATATTATTTATGTCAAATTCTATTAATGCACGAAGAATAGAGAGGAGCATTGAACAATTGGAAGGAAACACACATTTGTAAAGAATGATTTAGGTTTTAGAGAATGACGGCTTTAGACTGTGGAAATAGAGACATTATCATTTAATTACAACACAATGGACACGTTGTTTGAGAAGCACAACTCTCCAGAGAAAAGTAGGCTCAAGTCACCTAGTGTTACGGAAACACAAACCATTGTCAAACTAAACACGCCACTAACTGTTTTTCAGAATATGTTTTTACTTGCAAAATTATGTGTTCTATTGCAAAAACGTTTAATTTTAAATAAATATCTTATCTTCTCCTGTCTTATATTTTTCTCTATTGACCGCTATTTTGTTGACCTAATAAGACGCGTTATTCATCTTTTTCTTTACTTCGTCAAACTACTCTATCATATCTATCTTTCTATTTTTCCGCAAATCTATCATAGTTCCTCTTTTAATTTCAGTCGACTTCAATAAAGGAGGATGTTCTTAATTAAACAAAATATATACCAGGATAATTAATCCTTTAAGGGTGACCCAGTTAAATCAGTTTCTTAGTTCTTTCAGAACGCGTTAATTATCTATAGTAATATTATATTAATTATAATAGTCTTTTTACGTATTACTAGCTAGCTTTTGCCTGTCGCTTTATCGATTTCAATAAATATCCTACGATACCTTAAATAATCAGAGACACAAACATATGCAAACTTTAACATTTATAAGTAGAATATTAATAGTGTAGCACGTGCCTGAGTGACATATCTATAGATTTGTAAAATTAATGGTATCATTAGTTCAAGATTAATTGCCTTGTCTCTTCATGACAAATAGCGTTCTATTTATTTACAGACTAAGCAAGTCTAGTGATTTGTTGTGTCGACAAATATCAAATAAAACAAACACCTACTAAAGAGAAATAAAGCTAATAAAACGAAAGTTCAGTGGTATGAGTGAAAGTGGAAACTATTTGCGGTTTGCGACGTACCTACCAAATGAATTTTGTTTCACTTACCTTTGAACGGAACTTAGAGTTGGATTCTTGTTTTGTCGGACTAGAACTTTTCACAATTTCAATTACAATTCGGTAAAACTGTAACTTTGTATAACAAAATAGCGATGAAAAAAGATTTCTTGGCCAAACCTTTTTTATTATTTGTTGTTTCAGGTGAAGTTAGCACTATAATCACATCAAGATTTGTTTTTACGATAAATCAAAGACATAACGTTGAATGATTTTTTTACTTTTTAATATTATAAGTTTTTGCAATATTTCGTGAACAACCGGCTACCAATTACGGTTCAAAAGGTATAGGGAAAGGTACGTCCGGACGAACGGATCGAAGGACGAAAACCATAGGCGTAGTAATAGGGTTACGTCGGTACCCTTTGACCTACAACATTAACGTAATACGAACGATATTTCTTTGAAGTAACAGTTCGATTGAGATTTCATGCAGCGTTCCGAAGCTTTGATATCCTATACATCTGTAATGTTTTCTGTTTCACGTGTTACAAGTTTTCTTTGTAACCGAAACAATTTCCCGTGTTTCGTCTGTATCTCTAGTTTAATTTCCCGTGCAGACATGCCGAGTTCCGATGTGGGTGTGCCTCTATATATGTATAGGCCACGTACAACTACATATGTTGTTGGATTGTCATTCTTAGCAGAACAAGCTTATGTATGTTGGTCGGTGTCTGTCGACATATGTCGGGTTCTCTCCATCCCTAGATTGGATTTTCTTAATTTGCTGCCCCAATAGCTTTGTATATCGAATCGCTTGTTTGTTTTTCACCTATCTTATAATTCTAGTACAAAGTGGTTGGGTAAAAGAAGTAATACGTATTTGTTACTTTAGTTCGAAACCTAATTTCAAATGCGTTATTTCAACATGTACACTTGTACAATTGTAAACAGTAATTTTTTTTAAGTTACACTTAATTATTCAAAAATGGAGATTTTTGTTAAAATTGTTTTTTTTATTGTAAACTATATATAGGTAATATAGATAACAGTCTTATGATATTTAGCAGTATCACTATAGTTTGCGGGACGGCACACAACACTTTATTATCTATTCTAAAATTTATTAACTACATACAAAATATTATAATTCTAAAACATATGCGTTACATGGTCAATAGTTAAAATATTCATTTAAAGAATAGAATGTCCTAAAGTCAAATAGCTTACTAATTAATAATACTCGTAGTATCACATGCTTGTTTTTGTTTCTTTATTAGGAACCGCTGCAGAAGTCAACTAAGTCAGCTACACTAGCAGTTACGCAGCTAATGGTTCCTTTGTGGCGTTATGACAGTAAACAGAAAAGTGCGTAAAAATTAATATTGTGATTAACTATGAAGTTATACGTTAATGATAGTCATTTCGCGACATTACAATCCAAAGTCCCATTTTTAGATAATTGGTGCACAAATACATTTTATTTTAAAATATTATTGTGAACGAAATGAAGTATGAAATTTTTATCGGTCTTCCTCATAGGCAGGACGTCGGAGTTTCCATGAGTGTCTTTACCATAATCTCCACATAGTAATAGTGAAAAAAAGGTTGTAGATTCTACTACAAATACTCGAGTCTGTCCACACTCGTACGAAGCTTGTCCGTCAGTTCATTGTTTAACTTGGCAAACTTAACACAATAAAGGAAGTTTGGACAAGTTCGAGTGCACCGTCATTATGAATTGGGCCGCGTAATATATCTCTTGAGTGTGTTGCGTTTAACCAAGCAGAGGATATAATTTTTGGGCACTGCGGGCTGATTGTAAGGCCGTGGGGCAGAAGCTTGTTCAAACGTCTCGTGAAACATGGTGAAAGTCGGCGACAGCCACTGGATGATGCTACCATACCGTGGGAATAGTAAATAGTACGTTTTCAAGTTGATGGCGGTTGTTTATCAGATGCATAAGTCCACTGTTGAACATAAGCTTCCTTCATAGTCGTAACGTCGGAATATCCATGAGGATGCACTTATCACCACGCATGGTAGACGGGTTGTTGATAGCAGTAAGATTGGTGTGACATGGTGGACGATGATGCCTATCTCCTGAATATTGATTCCCTTAGTCGCCCTTTATTACACCCCCGGGATGAGATGGGGTCGTCCCATTCCAAAGCCATGATACACTGATAGTGGTAGATAATTATTCGAATATAGAGGTAGAATAGCAACGTTCAAAATGCATGGTAAATTAATACGATGCCTACTTCTATAAATAACTACACAATTGCTGATTATAGGAAGGCCGATTTTGGAAGTGCTCTCATGATAGAGGTGTAGCGATGAATTAAATAAACTCGAGGGTGGGCTTTCTACCGGATTAAAAAATTCAATCTGCGTTAGACGTCGGCAGGATAAGATCACCGGCAATGAGATTTACATCGGAAGAAGAAAGTTCCTACAACGCTCCGTCGACTGTAAATTAGGTTTGGGATTGATTAGATTTCTTGCTGCTACATTCCAATTGGTTGGCTCTGGATAATTATGGTTTATTCATTTCTATAACATTAACAATTTAAACCCAACGCGTGGCTAGGCGTCTTCATGCTCGGATTAATAAAGTGAATTGTACTCATGATTGAGTAGACTCCATGATCTCGCAAAAATAAATTTGCATAATTTTTTTAAACATATGATACCACTATCTGACTCAGCCACCGGTGTTCGGTGGCCGCCACAATTTATGGCCCTCCCTCGCTTTGTGTTTTGTGTCGCCCCTGGTGGCCACAAGTGGCAAGTCGCGGTCATTACTGTAGCATGTGGCCACCACCGGCCACACGGTCGAATCCCTACAAACTGTATGAAAATGAGTATGAACTGCTGTTGCTCCTGGTGGTAGCTCGCGTGTGCTTAGTTTAGGTTACTGGTATAATTCCTTTATAAAGCCGTCCATCAAGGCGTCAAATTGTCTATGGCAGTGTCACGAGGGTCGTGGGCATCGACGAGCCAGTAAACCACGTACAGACAACGTGTTAGAAAACCTACGGACTAACTCCTACAACCGTGAACGCTCTTCCCGCAGCACCTGGTCTCTTCATTCCAAGAGAAAATAAATGGAAACTTACCAGCACGTTAAATTGCATCCCCAACAAATAAACAATTTCCATTTCCTCATTTGCAACATCATGTTAACCTAGTCAACGCTAAACCCGACTTCAAAGCGGATCACAACCACACTATGACCGAATTAATTACAACTTAAACCATAGAGAGACCCTCGTTAGTGCAGTCGGCTCCAATTTGGCGGGCCGGCCGTGACGTCACACACAACATGACACATCGGATGTGTTGCTACAATACAGTAATTAATGCGAAAACGACTGGTCGAAGGGCTTCTTTAAGTCGGTTTATCGCTTTTTGTAAGAAAAACTACTAATCAACCTCTTCACTGGACAAGTGGCTTTTTATAAATTAGATAGGTTTCCATCTGACCACAATCTCACCTGATATTGTGGTCTAGGATGGTCCACGGTTGCCTAGAAATAGCCTACTCTGGCCTTGAATACATCCCAGCTTGGGAAACACAGAAGCTGGCAAGTAATCCCACTCCTTAGCGTAAATGAAGAAGCAAAACGCTTGGTGCGGAATTACTGGAATATCAACTAAGTAGGGGTGGAACCTAGCTGTTCTTATGTTTGATCGAATGTAAAAAGTGGAAGGCAGAATTAGGTTGTGTAATTCGATTGCACAAACGCACTCTCTCTGAAGTGCAGCCTGTAGAAGACAGAGCTCTGATCAGAAAGCTACGCTAGTCTGCGGGGACATACGCAAAGTTACTTCCGGCGAGCGCCGCAATATTTCAAACAAAACGCGGCCGGTACTCTTCGAATGCGTCTGTTTCCCTTTGACCTATTTTAAGTACTGAAAAGCCAATCAAGTGCTTATGTTAAAGTTAACGACATTACAATTGAAGCCTTTTCGTTATATGAAAAACCTCACTAAACCCTTCAAGTTACTCAGCTCAAGTTAATCAACGGTAATTCTTTCTGAATGCTTCCATTGAAAATTTATTATTCCATCAACATCATCACCCCTAGTCATATTACCGTTTCTAAATCAGGAACAAATAATCTGTGATCGGGTCCGGCCACCTCCATCCAATGCACCCGAAGGTATTTACTAGCTTTTAGGGAAGCAACTGCCATATGACGCCCCCAATTCACCACTCACAACAGACCTTATTTTTAAAAGCTTTGATTTAATTTGGTCTTAGGCTGGAAGTTCAACAAGCCGCTCGAAGGGCTCTAAGTCAAAGACAACAACCGCGATCCACAGCTTTACGTGACGTCCAAAGCAAGGAACAAGTTAACGCGTAAAAAGTTAAAAGAACTAGAAACCTTCAGAACTTAAACTGCCCTAAAAGTTTACAGTTTAAGACTTATATGATTCTCTCATGATTGCCATTGTTAGCACTGGACCAAATGGAACCACACGGGAAGCACCAGCTTTAAAAAAAATATCATCAAAATCGTTTCACCCAGTCGCTTTCGTACCACATAAAAAACCGCCGAATTGAGAAATTCCTCCCTGTTAAAAATCTGTTGAAAATGTCTTTTATTCAGGTATTATCTAGGTCAGCTATTCTATTTTTAAAACAGCTCACCACGTTTAAACTACTAACGTCCAAGTAAAATTTGTAACGAAGTAGCCAAACACAACAAAATCGATTCCCATTTTCGTTCAGAGTCCATTTCGCGTACCTGCAGATAAACGGAGTGGTAATGACAAGTATTGTCCGATAACGATCCTTTTAAATTGGACGCTCACGTCATTTGGGTAAAGCTCATTGCCATTTTCGTAAAAGCTGCTACTGAACACGTGGGCCGGACTAGTAGGCTGGATTAAACTTTTGAAATTATTCCCATAAATCCAAATTGTGGTAGTATAAATCAACATAATTGTTTACAAGCAAATATTTATTTTCGTGTATTGAAAGTTTCATGTCAGGGCTCTATCGATTTTGGTTTTTGATGTAATTCAACATAAAAACACCATTAGATTCAATTATACAAAACTATTCAGTGTTAGCCTCTTCATACAAATTACATTGTTAGTAAATTATGTAGAAATTACTTAAAACTAGTGTTTAGATTGCGCTCAGGACATTATCCATCAAATAAGTTTGCTTTCCTAATGAAAAAAGTAGATTCACCGAACATAATATGATGTTGGAATGTACTAAGCGCAAAGATAAGGAGGGACTGATGACGAAATATTGCATCAATTTGCTGGATGTAGGTGTAAAAATATTGAATAAACCATACGGAATTGTCTTGCCGGAAGGATAAAATACAAATAAAAAACAGATTTAAAAAATAAATTTTAATGATGATTTGAATTTTCTATTATACGGTTACGGTTAATACCGTTACAAATTTACAATCAATGAAAGTGAAAACACGGAAAACAGGATCCAAATAGGCCCAAATTGTACCCTTTTATAACCCATCGTATTCGTACAAAAAATACGAATCTGTATACTGTAATAGCATTTACGAAGCATCCGCCCTTCGTGTAATCTATTTTTGTGATTGATTAGAGTCCAATCACCGTGTTTATTGTTTATTAAGTTGTTGAAAAGCATTTCAATGTCTTGTCGTTTTGTCGATTGATATTAAAATTGTTCTCTCTTCAAAATTTTCCTTACTTCGAAATATTTTTATATACGGCGTTACAGAAATTTAATGAAGAGAAAAGTAAATTAAAAATTAAGGCACACCATTTTATAAAACAAGATTAATTTTAGTAAGTTGATTTAATATTAAATGAAGTAATTAGGGGATCCGCTTAGAAAGAACAACAAAATTGCTAATAATTTTCGCTGCTAAAATTACGTACGTACGTATTTTTAAAATTGCGCGCCATCTATCGTCGGCTATGTAAAGTACTACAAAATCATAGCGTAACGATTCTGCCTGCTAAGCACCAAAGGATCTCACGTCCTAGTTGCCGTCTTAGTTTGCCAAGGTGATTGCAGATGGCGCTATGTAAACTGAATCAGGTAGAACTTTTGAAAAGTTTGGAAATGTTACTTCATGACAATCATACAAAAACCCAGCCAAGTGCGAGTGACTCGCGCACTTTTTTCGCGCACCCCTTTCGCGAATTTGTTGTAGCGGCCATAGTAATATACACACTCTGTGAAAATCAAGTGTCTGCATATTGCGGTTTAGAATATACAGCCCTGTGACAGAAGGACGGATGACTTACAGCAGAGGCTTAGTATACAGTCAGGCTCCGAGCAACCTTTGTGTACGCATCCCTAAAGAGCTTCGAATACATCTCAAAATGATAATTTGTAAGTAGTAATAAGTTAACTTGAGTTTCCCTAAATAATCAAATAACTGTCTTTTATGCGGGTTTAGCGTGGATTAGTAGGTTTAAAGCTCACTTTGGGAATTTCTTCTCAGGAGTATGGGGTTATTCCATATTTTTTAAGTTATTCCTTTTTGTTTCAGGTGAAGGCTTCAAACTGGCATCGTCGGGCTCGGGAAGCCCGGCGCCGCTGCCGGTGCAGTGGCGGGTGCGGAGAAAGCCAGGTAACATCACATAGCTTGTCTAGTGTACTACTATAGCGGAGAGACCAGGATTTCAATTCAGGTGTTGGTGTTCATTAGTAAACTAAAATCATCCTTTGTTCAGGAACAGAGTTTTTATCGACAATTTATTACAAATGAACAAGTCTGGTTTCCACTTTCTCCAGACAGAGCTCGGCGTTAGTTATTTGCTATAAACAGAGCAGCACAACTTCCCACGTAAATTCGTGAGACATAAACCATGTGACTTGAAAGTTACAAGCTGCGATACATTTGTTAGCATAAACGTGAGCGCTCCTATCTAGCAGTGCCTTTGTACATCTATTTCCAGATCCTCATAAAATGCGGATACGCTACGTTATGGGTCGTTGACGTAAAACATAAGTCTTTGACCCGGTGAACTAGTTCAAAGATGTATTATATAGCTTGTGGATTCTATTCAATCATTCCAGTCGAGCTAAAGTTTATAATGCAACTTGCCGAATGTGAACTAAAAATTACAGCGCTGAAAGCTTCGGTAACTAAACTTTGTCAGTGACTGACTTGGCAATTCACTACTGTACCATAGAAATGGATGGCATTGAATAATGTGTGTTTGTTTTTATTATAAAATATCGCCATCACAGTGTTTGCATACAGGAATTTTCCGCTCAACTTTTACTAAACGCACTGGAGAGGAGGCTTATATTCTGTCAAACTTTCTTCGCAGCAGAACGCCATTTCGAAGTTGAAGATTGGCAAATAAACATTACCTTTATTTCAATTTGAAATCTGAAACTACATCTGTGATATTAAATAGATTACAAAAATTGGTCATTAAAAGCCGGTTAGCTTTAACAAGTACCAGTATTTAAATTACCAAATAACCCAACCCCTTCAGAAGCCATAGGAGTCTTAATTACGAGTATTACATCGACTGCCTTTTAATCTGCAATAGACGTAAATAGAGTTCCTATCTGACGGATATGATCTCGTAATTATATTTGAGCGCCACCAAAGGTATTCCCTTGGATATTACGTGTGGCTTCTAGAAATCGACATTACAGAGACGCAACAAGAGGCGGCGCCTCCCTGCTATGGGTTAATGGGGGCGCTATCTCAACTGTCCTTATTGTAGTGAGGTATTATGGTAGTTTACTCTCTAAAATAATAATTGTTAATGTATTAATTAAAGAGGTTTTTTTTCATATCGAAAAATTCAAGCTTAGACGTGTAAAAGATCGTAAGCAAAACAAACAGTTTTTGAATTGAAATGTGAACGCGGAACTGACTCCTACGCGGCGCTCGCTAAATTAAAAAAAAAGACGTGTGGCACTCGGGGACTGCCGCGGTAAAGCTATTGCATAGCATTTTGTATCAACTTATGCAATTATAATTATTTAAGAAAGTTTTAATAAGAAAAGTTTTTATGTCACGAACATAAATATCCCCACCACAAAAATGGAAATTAAATTACAAACAGGAAAACAAAATTAAATCAATATTTAGCTAACATAACGGATTTGCTTTGCTTTATCAAATTAAATTATAAAACAGTAATACGTCTAATCGCACGCACACAACGCCGTGTCGAAGACTGCCGAACTGAAACGACGTTAGACGATGCACGGCCTTCAAGCCACACCTCCGTGCCCGTCGGAGTGGGGAGCGTGAG
The DNA here is from genome assembly GCA_910589575.2 of Carcina quercana. Taxonomy (NCBI): domain Eukaryota; kingdom Metazoa; phylum Arthropoda; class Insecta; order Lepidoptera; family Depressariidae; genus Carcina; species Carcina quercana. The sequence goes on from OU342442.1 coordinate 5,362,073, forward strand.
GTTTTTTCGTTACGGAATTTCTCGATTCGGTCCCCGCGCTCAAGGCCCGCAGTTATCCCGTGATGCTTACTTGTTTTATATACTACTCAAACTTAACTCAGGTGTACGTACATATGTATATCTAGCTTCATTGTGATTGTCTTTTTTACTTACTCGCACACAGATCCATTATTTCTCTTAATTTGCAAGGCTAGGAGCACAGTAATTTCAACATAAGCCCATTACAAAAGTTAATAACTTTCCGAACTGGCCTTAAAACTAATTACTGGGTTTATCTTTAGTTCGTAAGCCGCAAAACTAATAGACGTCTGAGTTGAGCTATAAGCACAGAGTAATATAATGCGTCCAAAAAATAAAAAACACACTTGTTTGCTTTTGCTTTGTCAAAAATAATCCGTAAGTATTAGGCACAGGTATTAGGGTTTCAAATGTCCGATGAAAAACAAAAACCCAATTTTTACAAATATTCTATACTTACGTAGATAGATAATCGCTTTGCCACCATCTCACCTGATGGTAAGCGATGATGTGTTCACTTTCGACTCACTTGACCCGGACACTGCGTTCTCCTGCCTGGCTGTACGCATGATAAAATTAGCATCAAAACGCCATGGGGATGTTGACTATGCCCTGGTGGAGCCCTGACTGTTCTGACGTCTGATAGATCTATAATTGAATAGCGATGGCGGAATCAACAAGAACGTTACCTATAGAATATATACTGGCAGGAGGCCACTTTTCGCCTGTGTTTAAGGCTTTCGAATTTGGCCTCCACGAGCGAAAGGAAAGGAACCTTTGTATTGTAGGAGCAATCACAGGACATGGACTCTACAACAAGCACCTGTTCACTCTAGGCATCACAGACAGCGCTCTGTGCAGAGAATGCATGGAGGCCGAGAAGACAGCTGCTCATGTCCTGCTGAAGTGCGGAGGGGTAGTAATCTTTAATTTCTTCGCAGGAGTGTGCAGGTTTCCTCAGGATGTTTTCCTTCACCTAAAAGCTAATGATTTTTATATATAATATATAATCTGTACATAAATTTTAAATAATAAAATGGTACGAGCCACGATCGGACCCAGACCACGATGGTTCAAGGACTGACTCTCTGCCCAACTGAGCTACCATGACTTCCTCAGGGTTCTCTTTTTACCATCTTCATTAAGAACTCTAAAATGGCATTTGCGCCCCCATAGTTTGCAGCACAGCGCTGTCTCTGCTTCCCTTAACTGAAATGCCAACGTATAAACTACCCTCGCGTGATAGTACTCTTTTTACGTCATAAGCTTTCCTGGAAAATGTTGTTTGTTTATTCCATTATAAGCACCTCTTCCGTCCATACGATAGTTTATGGTTCTTATAACCACATATTGTGTGCTCTGTTACTACTATGGTGTTGCTATTTTTGTTACAGAGTTCAATGGTATGCTCGACTGAATGTGTCATAATCGTTCGTTTATAGATTCTCTGCTTTTGCTTCGAAACTACTTCTACAAGTATTTTTCGTTTAATTTCATTTATTCAAAATTATTATTTACTATATACTACAGTTATACTATTATACTACTATTATATACTACAGTATAAATCCACACATATTATTATAGACGATAAGTACATCAAGTAACTAAATCTGCGATTTTTTTGCTAGTCCCAGCTCTAGATCGGTCATAGTCGAGCACAGTGCTGGGACTAGAAATGGACTGTAGATATCGTACGGTCACTGAGAGGAACCGCGATTCCGAGTCATGGAAAGCGTCTACCGAGTCATCATTGGTGCTAATTTTAGTGGAGAGGCGATGTATGAAGTATGTGAATGAAAAGATTCTAAATTTCCATTCATGAGGTGAGTTATGTTATAACAGAAAACACAAAATTTAGGTAAGGCTGACAATCTCCTCATAATGTAGTTGACAACTGTGCAATCAACAAAATGTACCAGAGTTTTTGACACCATCTGAACTCATTATCATTAAAATAAGTTATGTTTTTGTAATTTGCATTTTGTATTTAGTTTACAAGATAAGTTTTAAATTCGCGTCATAACCAAAATTTTGTGGAACACAACCAAAGACATTTAATATTATATTTAATTACTATATTTAAATATCTCTGAGAATAATCCTTTTCGGCTTTCTTGAATCTTCTGTGATCAAAATTAACAGTACGAATGATGTCGACTTGTAATTTGGATATGCTATGAGAAATGGTTAACAGGTGCCGGGTGCCGCAAATATTTATAATTGATAAAATATTTATTTTTAAAAAAGGTAAAAATAGGGGGTTTAAATCTCAAAAGTGGAGTCGCTATCATATGAATGGGATTTTTTGAACATTCTGAAACATATTTTATTTCTTGTATAGTTTTTTACCTATGATGTAAAATATTTTTTCCGAAATGTTTCAGCTCAAATGGCGCCATTCGCTTAATTTTGGCACTTAATTTGCGACAGAGAATGTATTATTTATCTTGTTCTATCTTTAAAAATATCACTATCTACAAAGTTTCAAAAGTGAAAAAAGCTAAGTCGTGTATAGTTTTTGAGGCAAAAAAATGTTTTTATTGACTATTGTCAAAACTGAAGCAGAGATCATCTAAAACATAGTACAAACTAAGTAAAGATAGTTGCCCCCACTGGAAATAGAACCCAAGACCTCCGAACTTTTTATCCCGATTGAACGAGACGCTCCACTTGAATGATTTATGAAGTCAACAAAGTTAGTTTAAAACACTTGGATAGATTGTTTTAAATAATACACCTAAACAAACAACCACGACGAACAGCTCCTCAGTACTTTATTATTTTTAATCGATTTCCACATAAACATGGCACCCAATAAATTAGGAACCACATCATGGCAGTTCCTAGACTGTACGTAATTTACTGTTGTCTGTGTTAAGGTGAATTAAATTGAGCCTTTTCGCCGAATTGCTACCAGCTCTGACAGTTTAATTTAGAAAGGCATCCTGTTTAATTGTTTCCCTCCTGAAATATAGACAACGTAAATTCAACGAAGGACACTTGCGTCCGACACTTTTACTCTGTTAGAATAATTTACAAGAACGCGGCGCCATCTTGGCTCCGAATAGTAATAATGGCGATATAAACGTTGCTTTGATACAGAATTGAAAAAGAATTGAGCCTTGATTGACAGCCAGGTATCAAATTTTACTTATGATGGAATATCATCTTGTTTTATACGATGGGCAATTTTTACGCCAACATCAGTTTTACGTCAACATTACTGTTGACTAAAACCACACAATTCGGATTCCTTGACATACTTATAATTATCGTAAACCAGATATTTCAAAACTGGCCTATAATTGTACACTATTTAAAAAAGCCAGGAATAATCTAAAGATGTATAGAAAAATACTAGAATTTCTTTTTTGCTTTTATTTTAATTGTATAAAATTTAATTGTTGTTTTTGTACTGAGTGAAAACATCAAATGTAATTTATTAACGCCATCTTAGTTTTCTAAGTCTTGCTATTTTGATGCATGAATAAACTAGACCAGAATTAAAAAATGTAATTAAATTACTTTTATTTAAAAATGCCCTTTTAAAATTACAAGTGTACAAGTTCAGGCCGAGGCTCCATACATTCGCGGAACGTGTCATTTCATTCTAACTAATATTTTGAGTCCCTTGGCGTCAATGTATCTACTAGTAACTTACTGAAAAGCGTTTCGTATTTCAATAAGTAAACTAAAATTTTGGATTATTCGAAAAAACTGAAACACCGCTGACTTCTGTATATTATGTTTGCAGCTTTTTCAACCGGAATTTCCCTAGGCGCAGTGTATTTAGTTATTATAAACAAAAACACTTGATGAAAGCGTGTTTCCCCGCGGTTCTTGGAACTTTCAAACGCTGCCTTGTATAAATTGGTGAAGATGAAACAGTTGTTATGAAAACAAGTTCACTCATGCTATTTTACAGCTACAATAATTATGCGTACATGTTTACATATTGTAAAATCTTAAGTACGTGTACACTACTCGCACGCTATGTTTACCCCTCTGAAGTTAGGCGCTCTGGAATTTCGCACTTGTACAGTCGGAATGTATCTGTATTATTTTCGATAATAACTATCCATAGATGACAAACAACACTAGGCCATTTACTTCCTCCCGCTAACTTGCCTTGTCTCCCATTTATATATTTAGTTTATATCACTCAAATGCCAGTTATTTTAAAATTGTCCGTTTTAAGTTCGTATCTGAAGGGTCCATCGAGATCCTATTACTAAGTCTCCGCTGTCCGTCGGTCCGTCCGTCAGCGGGCTGTATTTTATTACTGATATTTTCTTCGACTCCCATCCAAAATTTCGTAAAAACATTAAAAATATATTAAATAAAGGGAGGAAGAGTCGAATCAAATACAAAAATCCAATAATGTAAGTTGAAGTACAGTAGTTTGTATATATTTAAGTTGACTTCCTTTAAGTTATATTAAGTTAGGTTAGTTAAGTTAGTTGTTCATTGAAATATATATATTCTTTAATTTCTTCAATTTGTTGGTATTTTTTGGTGCATGTAGTATTAGCTTTTAATTAGTGACCCACTTGAATTTGAATAATGTAACTTGTGAATGGGAATATTGAGTGTAGTTGGAGTGTAGTAATTGTTGGCTGATCCAAGGTATAAAATAACCTGCGATAGGTAGACAGCTCAAATTTTCACAGAGTGTGTAACAACAAATAATAAAAATATCAATTAATTTTTAATTAAATCAGATTAAAATCGCGACTTTACGATTACAAACTGTTAGTCCCTACAGTTAGAAGTATTCTCAATATATAAAAACAATTTCATCAGACGCCTTCTCCAGAGCATTTTTGGTGCTTATTATCTTACCTATATTTATGATTTTCAGTATGTTGATTATTCATATTTTGTATGAAACTCTTGGTGCGCGAGTCAGGTCGCACTAAGCCGTTTTTTGTGTTTTGTTATTTTTCAGAAGTACACGTTGATTTTTAATGACAACTAGTTTTTACGGTGCCAAAAGATGCTAAAAGGGACTCTATTACTAAGGCTCATCTGTGCTTCCGTCTGTCCACATGTCACAGGGCTGTATCATTTGAGCCGTAGAAGACACTTCGAATTTTCGTACTATGGCCGCACAACAAATAATTTAAATAAATACAATTAAAGAGGGTTTATTTAAGAACGCGTTTTTGTCGGTGTTTGCGCTCGATCTGCGTTGAGTATTGTACGTCGTTGGTACGGAACCCTTTGTGTGTGAGTCTGACTTGCACTTGGTCATGTTTTCTTCGTTCGTCCCTAGTGCCCTAAATACATAAAAATTGATTTATTGCTGTACTGTGTGTGAGAGCCCTAAATAGGAGCGTACTACCAAGGTAGTCACCACACCATCCTGCCCTCTTTATTCCAACCAAATGCTCTCCTATAAAGAACCTTGAATATACAGGTACCTATAGGCCCTTCGCTTAGACAGTGTCCGTACTACTGAACGGAATTGTTATATAATACAATAATATATACAATCCAGGCAGCAAATAATATGGGTACATAATCACAGACAGGACAGAAGATAAAATCAAACCCTACTGTCTATCGCTCGGTGTGTCCTGCACTTCATTGCGAAAATTCATCAGCAGTGTACAATGCAGCCAGCATGCTTTATTTTAATTTGATTAGAGGCATATAACAAAGGGACACTATCTAAGCGAACGGGCTTTACCAAAGTTAATATTAGGACTGACTGTACACGTGAGTCCGACCATATTTTCCCTTAGTAATTTCCTTTGAAACCCTCATGTGGGAGAAGCCATTACGGCGCATTGTTTTGAGAACAGTAGGAACTTGATTGATTTCCATTACTTTAGCTGTAATTAATTTTGGTTACATGATTAATAGCGGGCCTCTTCTCGACAAGTTCTGGCGAGATTCACCATTAATAAATTATCGTACTTACGAGTACTACAGATAAATTGAGAGAATTGGCTGTGTCGTAGAAACAGACTAGGACAGGGTTAATTGCTGGTGTGGACGTAGAAGTCCTCCTTCAGGTTGACTTACTGCTGGACGGTCTGTGTATCGTCAATATCGGTGAAGGGAGACTTAATTCATCGATGGTTTTCTAGTTGAAAAATAAAAATATACCTAAAAGATTTATTATTTCCGACCATACAAACATGGTGTTAGTAAGCTAGCAGGACAGAGAACTATTAAGTTTTAGGGTCTCATTAATAAAAATGTCCACATTGAAATTATTATCTTACACTTACGCTTTTATTCACTTTGAGATTACGTATTACACCTATATTGTTTTCCTAAGTGAAGATAAGACCGGGTGGAAGTATCTTACCTAAAATCGTATTCTAATTTAGGCTTTGAAAATTAGATTGTGAACCATGAAAGTAACAAGTGAATGAAAAGTAAATTTTAAAAACATGACTGCGTAATTTTTGATTTTGATATACCCAGTGTCAGTCTCACAGTAAATACGAATCTAACGACATCTCTCAAGCTAAAATCCATCGAGCTGCTCCGGCCGCAGAGCGTGCCTTATAAAAATGAAAAAAAAAAATGAAAAAATATTTATTTCCTTTCACATTAACATTAAATTAAAGTTTTTGGGACACTCCTTTTAAGTTAAAAAAAAACTTGTATTAGGAGGCCCCGCTCTTCCGCTAGTTATTTAGTAATATAAATACATAGGGGATAATATAGTAGTGCAGTAAAAATTAATAGTACAAGTTATAAACTAATTATACATTTTAAAAAGAAATTAGGTTAGTTGTGTGTAAGTGTATATGTGTATTTTCCTTCTCTTGTAAAACAGTAAAATTAACCAGCATAGTCATTTATATATTGTGTTGCGATGCGACGGTAGTGACACGTTTAACATCCTTTTCATGGTCAATATACGTAGCATCCTTAACAATAGTTCTGAAAGCCGGCAATGTACACTTATCAAGTAAAGTGGCTACAAACACGAACTGAAAGGGAGTGGAAGCTACCATCTAATCTTATACTCGAGAGTTATTTTTATTTCATCGGAGAATGATAGATCGTACAATTTTTCTCCCGGCGGTACGAACAATGAGAAGATAGTGTTTTGTTCAGCGGAAACGGGAGAGCTTTCAGTAATCCTTCTTAATTCATCATCTACGCGGATTCGTCGCGATTTTTTTCGGCGTGCATAGCTTGGAAGTAGGCCAGTGAGTTTGGCAGACACGTTATTGTAGGTTTCATTTTACCCTAACATAATTAAACGTAAACAAACAAGAAATAGCATATATCACAAAACATTAATAGAGTCTTCAAATCACTGACTATAAGCATTCAACTTAGAAATACTTTGACATCGTCACAGCTATATATATATAGACACGGTATATTGTTGTGTGTATTGTTATTGTTTGATTAGATGTTTGTTAGATTGAAAAAAACTTCATATATCGGTATAGGTAGTTCTGCTTTCTATAGTTTATGCTCTACTTTATAGTTTACGTTTGGAAACATCATAATTATCATATGAAATGTGTCAAAACTTACCGTAAACGACTAGTGCCATTGTTCCTCCAAAACAAAAGACAAGCATGTGTAGATATGGAAACAAAGTATTCAATCTGTCAATTTACCCCATAGTGCTAGGATTCGTGCCACACATATTCGACACGGTATGTTAAAATCTGTTTTGGAACTACCTAAGTCACTAATAAGTCTAAAAGCATCTCGAACTCAAAAATATCAGATCGTAAATCTAAAAATTTGGTTATACTTTTTCGTTCAGAAGTCGTTTCTTTTTTCTTTTTTTTTCTTTCCTTAAATCTGTTGCTTAAGGTTAATCTCTAGAGAAAAATACTAAATTTCTGTTGACATAATCTTTTAAAATAGAATAGCTAGCTTTGTGCAGTAATTACGTAATAATAGGACATCGGATTGTGATGTCGCGAAATGAATATTATTAACATACAACTTCACAGTGAATCACAATTGTCATTTTTACACACTAGTTTTCCATTATTGTTCAGAGCGCCATCTAGGGACCTGCGTAACGGATTTTGTGGCTTAGTTGTACGTTAATGATATTCATTTCGCGACACTATTTTTAGGTAATTAGTTATCAAAGACAGCTATTCTATTTAAAAGATTACCGGAAAACCGGAAGTGCATTTCATTTCAGAACGGACTCAATAGCTAATGTAGTAATTGAGTAACTAATATAGTTTGAGGTTTATGTTGTCATATTGTACAGTACGTCTTCCCAAAACTGGTAACAGATTCGATGACGTAAAAGGTGTACTGTAATTTTAAACATAATTTAATTTATTCTCTATGACACTTGAGTATACTGCTGAAGTTTCACAAGCAAAACAACCGTGACTTGCGATCTGTGGAGAGAGTATTTTCATGTTGCAGTCTGAAATTCCATTAATGTCATGAGGGATTTTCATGACAACTGCTTGTTGAAGTACGGGTATCACCCCAAATAACTAGATGTCTCTGAAACAATTGAAATGTCATATCCATACATGAAAATGGTATACTTTTTATAACTTTAAGTGAGCGCTATTTATTTATTACAATATCGCAGACATAAACCTTATTTTGCTTTTATATTTTAATTCTTGATTATTTTTTAACCTCCGAAACTCTATTTTGCTGTCATAAAGTTTGGAATTTTATTAGACGGATACACATGTGTGTTTGTGGCATCATATATATCGAACAGATGTGTAATATATAAAAAAATTCTACCGGTTTATATTAGGCTTTTTTGAAGATAACCGCCTTTGAAGCCCAGAGGTAGAAAATTAATATAGGACTACGTACAGAAAGGACATTCACCGCCCTCTACCGATCCGCGATACCGCACAGCTTCCCTCAAGAGAGTGACCAGCTCAAGGATCGGTACTACGGCGCGCTCGTACTCACACATGCGCGTGAATACAGACGTCATCCGTTCGATGTCTGGGAATAGGAATCGATATCACGACATATGTTTGAAGAGTCCGGTCTGTGATAGAGGCTAGACAGCTGGAATTATAATCCGCAGGTCTCGGGTTCGATTCCCGGTGCAGTGAATCTCTGACACTTTGTGTGGTTGGTGGGTGGTGGAAGTGCATTTTGCTATGTCCGCTTGGCTAGCAACCACAATGTTATGTAAGTTTACCGCCAAAGTATAATAAGCCAGCCGTGCCTTGTCCACATTTCGTCTCCGTTACTTTCAATTTTGCAGTTTTACGTAGGCAGGTTTGGTAAACGCTGGGAACAACCGTCTTCCATACTTTGTCCTCAACATTAAATTGTTTGAACGTTCAACTATGTGGCTCAGCAACGTGTTAGCTGTTAACTTACGAAGTTCACCGCATCGATTAATATCGTGACTTGCGTCGATTAGCTCAGATTGAAATTCGGTAATTGTTTTAAGTTTCAGTCCGTAATGAGGAGTCGATTTTCGAACTGGGTCTTCTGCTTGAGTAGAGGCCTTCCACAAATTACCGTTGGTAAAAGTTCACTGATCGCGATGTTTTGTAATCGGGATATTGTTTACAAACAAAGTCTAAGAAAATGAAACTCAAATAATAGAAGATTAAGTGGGTGAATGATTTTATGAGACCTGGTGTAGTATGAGGCATTATGAACGAGCTTCTTATTAGGGAATTCGACTATATGTTTGAGTTCAATATTTTACAATATGTTATGTTTACTGTTCTGTAGCAATAATTGCATTGTTAAATAAGTCAGTGAAGTCCTAATAACATTTTTGTTTCATAAATAATTGTGTTTTGAAGGACTCAAATTTGTGTTTATTAATATACACTTTTATGTGGACAGAGTAATATGTTGCTACATAGTTAGATTCGGCTGCCCATTACGTTTTTTAAAATAAATAATTGAGTTTTCACAAAACTATGCTCTAATACAATTACCGTTTCTTTATTATTATCATCTCGTAGTTATTAAATTATAAAAAAACTTGACGAGTGTTTTGAGATTGAATCAGTAGTTTATTCAAAAACTTAACACTTCACTGTGTACTTGATCAAATTCATATAATATCAATTTCTACTAATCTTCCATTGTGAACAGATGCTCAGTTTTCGCAGTCCAAGTTTGATAATTGAACATTCAGTACAGGCTGTACTTTGCAAGTTTGAGTTATTAGCACATTATAGGAGTTGAAATCCCTCGGCGTTGGCGCAGTTGGTTGCGGTTACATCAATCGATAGATGGTAACCTGCTGTCCTTGAATTCACTGATGATGACCACTGATTAAAAATCAGTCAAGTGAAACGTGTAGATTATTTTTACACGTCATTTATGTTTATCTACTCGACCGCATAAAGGTAAAGTACGCCTTGTTCTCTCGAGGCACGAAACACTAAAAATTTAATTTTTTTCTAGTTTAGTGGACTGCCTTTTATTAGGGTGTATGGGTGATTTGTTTGTTTGCATAATATTTATTATGTATATGAAAATGTTACGATTTGTAAAACAGCGCTCCGGTCCCCGGTCAAAATGGCGCAGAACAATGCTTAGCTGTATACCTAGTCATATTTAGACATATACTGAAGAAGAAGAAAAAAATTCATTGTTTCTACTTCTAATTTTAATATATAATTAATATACAGATGAGGGCAAGTCGCTCAAAGGCGTGGCGATTGATAACCAAGTGGTTGGTGAATCATACAACTTTTTCAAAATTACAGTGTTTAGGTAATGTTAGGTGGTCACTGAAACAGCTACACTGGTATCATTCTACTCGTATGTAATTTGTATTCTATTCTTGCATTGACTCCTTTTATATTTAACCGACTTCAAAAAAGGGAGAGGTTACGCTTATGTATTTTTACGTATGTCCATCTAGAGTTCCGAATGGGGTAGTGACCGAACAGTAGCGCTGTTGTGTATGGTATGTATGATAGCAGAGCCAGCCCCTGATTAGCTTGGGACTGCTGGGGCCGCCTACCAAAAGGTGAGATTAAGGCACATTCATAAAACTACTTGCTTGAGAGTACGTGGATAGTGTTACGCAAATTAAAGTTTACAAAGCGTCAGGGCCAATGTACTCATATCCCACATACGACAGGCAACTTAAAGCCATCTTTTCCAAACCGATCATTTACCTGACAACGGTTGCCCCCGTTTCTTGGACGCGTTCAGCTATTGTCACAGACAATTTACATATTCACCGTTTAGGTATATGTGATATGAACTCTTATTATATTGGCCTCGAAATATTTTATTTAAAAATTGGTTTTCTTATGTCTTAAGCCTAAAACCGCTTGCGGCTTTCCCCGCGTGGAAATTCTTTGCTTATTGATTATTTATCATCAAAAGGATCACTGTGACATAGTTCAAGAGTAACCTAAGCGGTTTCGGCTTGGTGTTGATATTAAAATCAGAAAGGGAAGCCTTTTATTGTGCACCTCATTAGATTGAGGCTGCTGGGTGCGCACGCTTACCGTCTAACGGCTTTATCGTCACTTACCATCAGGTGAGATGAAGGCCAAGTACAAATATATATCGATCGGCCTGCGCCACGTGTTTGCTTTATGTATTGCCGCATTGCGTTTCTAGCTCACTTCTAACAGTACCTCTAGGGTGAGTTTTTCACTTACTTAAAAAAACTCACTGCACTGGAGATACTGATCTACTAACAAGTAAATGCGTTCAAAAAGAACTGGAAATCGACTTCAATTGCCGTAAAAGTCTACTTTTATTAGGGCAAATTTAAGATTTATATCGTTTTCTTCTCATGGATACCATTGTCAGAACTGGATTAAATTGAAATGGGACCAACGGGAAGCACCAGCTTTCAAATAAAAAAAAGAATCATCCAAATCGGTTCACCCAGACAAGCCAAAAGTTCTGAGGTAACAGACATATAAAAAAACCATGCACGTCGAATTGAGAACCTCCTCCTTTTTTGAAGTCGGCTAAAAACTGAACAGAGCAGTTCACAATAATGATTAGTTCGGACGATGAACCGTTACTCATGCACGTAAACAAGTACATCTAATACATCTAATTATAATTCCATTATAAACGGTTCCAGATGTATAATTAGGCGCGCATTAGCCGAGTTTACGGTGACAATGAAATACACATTTCACCTACTAAAACAAAATACCTTTAGAATTTACCATCAAGTGAGATATATGAAGGCAAAATGCGAGTCTAATGGGAATACAGTATTTTTAAAAGACCAGTGAGTTTCCGTTCGTAGGACTCAAGTTTGATCCTGTATTTTGTGTAGCACGCATACAACAAAATATACATACATACTAAAACTATTATAAAGAAGAATCTTATACGCACAAACTACGAAAGCTTGTATAGTTATGCTCAAACTAGACCATGATATTGTACTCGTACAGGACTCCATTTAGATAATTAACGAATTATTTTTCCAAATCAGTACCTGCAATAAACTGTTAGCAGTGTATGCCCAATACAGTTGCCAGACGTTTCGTGATGGCTTGGCAGCTTTCAGGTATATACTCCTTATTTGCTCAGAAAAATAACCATTTTTATGTCCCAAGTGTTTCTACTTGACCTCACCTGATGGTTAGGGACGATACGGTCGTTGAATGGCAAGCTTGGTTACCTAGAAACCTCAAGTTGATGAGATACTGGCTACACTAGTTAGACGTGTATTTGATCAATACTGAACAAGGCACAATAAATGCATCTAATTCTGTACCTAGCTATACAAAATGTTCAGTTCAAAATGCTTTAAAAAAATCTGCCTTTGCCTGAAGCATAGACCAGACGGAGAAAGAATATAGTTTTTGATGTGCAGATATTATATTATTTGTTTTTTCCCACCACCTGCTCGACAATGTCCAATGATATACGAGTACATACCATTAATATAAGTATATGTCAATACAACATATCTTCAGAACATTAACAGTAACAGATTGCTCTTGGTGCAAAATCAACTGTCAGACGATATTTGTTTCATCAAAGTATTGTTTGTTAATCTCAGTTCAACTGATACGGTAGTGAGTAGGGGCAGTTGCCACGAGGCGACCGTATGGTGTTTGTTCCGGTATAATTCCAGTGACGTCATCGCCGCGCCGGCCGGCCGGCAGGCAGGCGGACGCATCCAACGCAAACACACGCGAATACAGGCACCGAGTCAGAATCTTACACGTGGCATAGCACCCCAGCTGTGGGAGTATCCAGTATTATACTTGTGACTGAGCTATAGACCTCGCAAGTCGGACCATAACTTAAATCTTAGTAAATGTTCACCTTAAGACAAAACTTTTCTTTTTTATTTTCTACCCTCACACCCTCCGGCCCCATAAAGTTTATACGGCTTAAGAAAGGTAACAAAAAAGTTTAAACGTTTTCTAAATGGCTGAAATGTAATTTTTTATGTTTTCATAAAATTACGAAAAACGCAATTGACAAAAAATTCATATAATTACTCGTATGTAACCTGCTCACAACATTTCACAAAAATTCAAATCGGTTCGATGTCACAGCCATAAACACAAAACAGGCGCGATTAGTTAGGCATGAAATTTATAGAAAATCCATTATATGCTTTTTTTACAGAGTATAGATCAACGCTTTGCCACGATCTCACCTGATGGTAAGCGACGATGTGGCCTACGATGGTGCGCGTTGGTCTAGAAGGTGCCTGTTCACCCTCGACTTGAAGACACCCAAGTTATAGTTTTCAGGGAATACAGACGCCGGCAGCGCGTTCCACTCCCTGGCTGTACGCATGATAAAATTAGAAGCAAAGCGCTTAGTGCGAGCCATAGGAATGTCAACGAGTATGAGAGAATGCTACAGAATACTTGCGTATATATTTTGACCGTTATTGCTAAGCAACCATGTTTATGGATTACCCGTCTCGAAAACATCGTTGCTTCACTGTATGGGATTACTCGATAAGATTCCCTGTAGTGACTTCCACTGACGCTGTCTCGCGACTGGACTGCGGGGAAATTTCTTCCCAGAAGTTTTGTGACTCATTCAATGGGTCGGAGAGCATGAGTAATGTAAATTTGGGAATAAAATTCCCAAAAGTCCAGTCGCGAGACCACTTCAGTGGAATTATTGGGAATACACGTATTGGAGTCATTCTTACAGTCAATTACGACGGTTTTTTTGAAATCCTGTTTTATCGACTGCATAAAAACGCTAATCGTATCTGTCACGGTGGGTGTTTCTATAAGAGTATGACTTGAGTACAACTTACGTAATTCAATTACATGAGCCCCAGACTAACACTCAATTTGATATTATTTCAGTTAAAATACATTATATTATATTATATACATCTATGTAATTGTGAATGTTAAAAATAGTAACCAAACCCGACCCTGTCTTGTTTAGAGAAACACTTAGTCCGCTCGTAAAAGACACTGAGTGACATCTTAAAATAACTCGAATAAAATATAAATATTGACTTATTGAAGTTCATCTAATTACTATCTGTTGCTATGCTGAAGTCTAAGAACTCAATTTTGGTGAAACTGATTTTGGGTCACAATATAGGAAGATATATTTTCTCAATATCCATTTTTTTCTAACTAAAGAGGAGTTCTGAATCCCTGATGACACTGACTTGTGCTGAATATTGACGGCCGAATGTCTGATATTTGATGTACTTTTGCTAGTGTGTATCTTGTGTATAACAAACGAAAGTGTCTGAAGTAGTTCCTTCACACGTGTTCAGTGGAACACGGCGTCTGGCTATTCTGAAGTCTATGGTAATTTAATGGTCTATTGATTTTCATCAAAGCTTTGCTACAGTTCTCGTTTTTACCTTAAACACAGTTAGGGTGTGCCATTTATTTCGCGTTTTTTGCTATCATTTAGTTTGACAATTTCATTTTTTTATTCAAACTAAAACTAACAAGATTCTCAATATCTATAATAAAAAGTGCATCTGGATACTGACAAAAGAACTTAATTTAAAATTCAACAAGGCACCAAGACCGCTCCAAGACTTTCGTTTAATTTGCTTTCCATCATGTTTTAATGTAATATTACGTTCTCAAATGAAATCCGCACACGAATGATAATCCACCTAAGCCCAGACATTGTTGGGAATTTTGAATATAGAATACGTGTTTCGTATTTCCATCAGTGGCTTGGTAGGGGTTTAATTCGTTGAAAAAAAAAATGATTTAGCATGCTGAAAACTTCAAATTTGATGAAAAAAGATTTTATGTTTACAATACAACATATCTGATCTCGAGTTGCGCTGACGTGTTTTTGTAATTCGTCGTTTGATGTCGGTTTTTCTTCCAATGTACATGCACATACTCAGATAATGTAGCAAGTGTGGAAAATGCATTATTTTTCCTTTGCCTGTGGGTTTTACATCTACATAAATAAAAGAGCAACTGTCAACCGACACGCCGTGTGTCCGCGGCTTTAGAATATTACTGTGAACCCATACCTTCCATGGGTTTTGTAAAAGGCAACTCGGGGAAAATTAAATTCTAGTAGATAGGAGTAGTTTCTACCTTAGTATCAACAGTATTAATATCTAATCTATGGTATCAACAACATATTATATGGCTCCAATCAACCATCGGTTTGTCGGGTAAGGTGATTGACAAGTGAGATGACAAATCCCCTATAATAATATGGTAAGTCCGTCGTGGCTATTTCAGATGAGAGGCTCATGTCAAACTGTGGACTTCAGTTCTCTTGAAGCTTGAACAGCTCAACTTGAAGAGGTCTAATTCTTCTTTAGTGCGGTAGGGTTTGTTGTATTTACTGTACTTTTCGTGTTTGTTGCGAGATGAAAAATTTATTCGGCACTTAAGATATTGTTTAGATAATAACTGCATTTTAAGATTCCCATCCACTCTAATGTCTCACTATGGGATGGGATGGGATGGATGGAATGCATTCACTAAGAACCACATCCTTACATCTTCTCCTCTCGAAGCTGTATTTGCCGACGACATTCGTTACTGATCCTTGTTGCCTAGGAAACTAGATACGTATATCGGCAGCCAAGGTTGACGTTGTAAGGTGGTTGTCTTAGTTAATTGTACTCCAGGACTTCTTCTTGCCATCACTTTGTCGCTTTACATCATTTTTGTCAATCACATAAAGTTACGCAACTTTTATTTGTGGCTGAGTGAATTAATTGAGCTTACGTTCTTGTCCAATTCGTCGTCTGAATTACTGAACTTTTGAGTCCATATTATGGCTAACGTACGCCTGTAAGTATAGACCTAATCCATACTAATATAATCAATACAATTTGTATTTTCTTCGCGTAACGGAGAGTCAAAATAGCTTGATTGCTTTGTTTATGGATAGTTAAAGGGACGAAATACCTATAGTTACCGTAGGATAATTTTTGAAGTCCATGCAGAAGAATCCTCAGACAGACTAGTATAGAACACAAGTTATAGGTGAACTTGTCACGTTATTGTGATAGTGTGGTACAGTCGCGTACACTGCGGGATCACGATGTGATCGAAGCCTCAGTCGGTATCGATCAGCTGTTTGTTTGTACTGCGCCAGGCAGGGGTCGCCAACCCATAGTTCCACATGTGCGGCGATGACACCATTCCGAAACGACGCCGATCCAAAAATACATTCGTGAATGAACAGAGCGGGAGCCATCGGCGAACGGAACGAAGGAACTATCCTGTAAATGCCGTGGAAAATTTCACATCCGCTATGGAAACCTTCAATTGCGTCAGAGTAAATTAAACTTTATATCTTGTGATCTAAAAATATGTATTCGTGTGCAGATGGCGTGTTTTCATTGATAGACGATTTGAGTGGGGTGTGGAAAAAGGTACGAATCACGGTGTTCGCTTGTAGGCGGAAAAGTAGATACGTTTGCCGGAATTGGGATTGTAAAGTTTTTGTATAAAGGACCTTTGTATGTTTAGTTCATTAAATAACTGTAAGGTTTTTCGCGACTTTGCGCACATTCTTTAGTGGTTCTCTAAATCGTCAAATAGACGTTCAAAATTGTAAGTTATTAGCTCAAGCGGTTGATATGACAATTACACAGCTAGAAAAACCTTTTATACATAAATTGATTATTTTATATCCGTTAAAAATCATGTTCGAATGTGGTTTTAAGTTCTAAGCCTGAAAATTACATATAATTGTATTTGAACCACAAAATCGCACAATATAGGCCGAGCGATAATATTAATAACAAAAAGTTTACACGATCAAAAGTTTACTGAAGCGAAATACTCGTGCCTGGGTGTGTTGTGTAGCCGGCTATGAGTTTCAACGTATGAATCTTTATACACCACACATGCTGCACTCAAAACTGCTATTGGTATTAATTTGCAAAGAGATCCATAGGCGAATAGGGATCCAAACTCAACTTATACCCCCCACTATCCAGTGAGGCAACAGAGATTGATAGCTGGATTTTTTGAACAATCCAGAAAATAGTTCTACTACAAAGTATGTTCAGTTCTGATATTTTAGACAAGGCTCATTTGTGCAATAGCTTTCAGATTCATAGATACCTCGTAGTAGTAGGCGTATTGAAGATTAAAAATAATATTACCTTCTTTTGATATGCTGCGAGGGCGCTTTCAGGTAATTTCTAAAAATAGTTTTCCATTAGCCTTAAACTTGAATGCAGTTTTTGTGTCCTTTTATATGTATACTGCAAATACGAATGTGGGTTAAGGTTACTCTTCACTTTAGGGACTCTATTACCTCCAAATGTGTAGTAGCATATTAGGTGACCCTCCTGAAATATTTTCTTGTGAGTACAAGCGCAAAAATATGTACACATTTCTGTACCATGTCACATTCACATTTTCTGTTTTCCTATACAGTGTGATGAGGGCAATTAAGAACTTCAACGAAAGGTGAATATGACAGGGTTAAAATGGATACATTATTTTACTCGAGTAGTCTAATGAACGACGATCTTAAGTTTCCGTTCAATAATAGTTTGCTGTGATAGATTTCATGACGCGAGACTTTCTATTAATAACGGCTTTAATTGATACATTTATAAATAAACTAACCTTTCCCTGCAGCGCTGCCCGGGTAAGATTTCCTAAGAATCAGTGACCAGCATTTAGTCATTGCGATCTCTGCTACACTGACTATTATGACACATAAAATGAAATGAACTTCATTTGCCATTAATTTGTTGATAAAATAAAACCAATATTTTTGGGTTACGTAGTCTACGAGAGTCGCGGGATGCAAGTGGGTTGGGACCGGTCAATGTGGCATAACATGGAGAAGGCTTATGTCCAGCAGTGGATATTTACCGGCTGATGATGATGGCTCGTAAAAAGTCTCTTCTGTCTCTCAGAAGGTACTCTTGAATACGCGACAGGGATTATTTTAGCCTGATACTAGGGAATGAATATTGGTACTCTGGCTAAAATAATTTGCATACAAACAATACATTTTCATTTCCAATATTCTTTGTATTTATGACATTGTATTTGGCTTCAAGCGATTTCCACATCGGATAAGATAACTGCTGGAGAGAGAGAGAGGTGATTAGCTACAATGTACCGGAAAAATGTAGCGCACTGACCTCTTCAATAGACGCACCAAAGATCTGGTAAAGGTAGCAAGAAGCTTGATTCGAAGTAGCTAAGGATCGGTTATTATAGCGCACATGGGAATGCATTGTATTTTCAGCAGTGTATACGTTTTCCAGCTGGGACAAAAATGAATTGGTATGTAAATATACTGACGTGTTATTACAGCCTGAGGCGTAACATGTGCGTTACTACCATCAAAATGGCATCTGTCTTTTTGTAGATAGTTCGTGTCCTAACTGTCAATTATTCTCAATAAAATAAAACAGCATTGCTGCCGTGTTGTTGCATAATTGAATGGATTAATAATGGTAAATATATGATGGAAACGATGCTGGACAATTGACCTGGAATTTTTGTCGTCTGAAATGCATAAAGTTCGACAAAACAACACTGGGACATTATTATATGAGGTACTAGCTTCCGCCCGCGACTTTGTCCGCATGTACTTCAGGATTTATTCTACTTGTTCGATAGGCATAGAAGGCATCTATCTCCATTTCCAGCATAAGGTACAAAATAGTGTTTATTCTGTTACGTAGGCTAATAGTTTAAAGAAACAAAATAAATTTCAATATCTGACGTAGTACATTCAAATAGTCTTCACACTAATATTATAATCGCGAAAGTTTGTATATACGAATTACATATTCTATGATCGGTTACTAGGCAACGCGTTTTTGTTATGCCCAAATTGCCCATGTAATCTCACTAATACTATAAGTGTGATTTTGTACAATTTACACAATATGTCTTTATAAATTATAGCCTATATGTTATTCTGATGTATAAGCTATATTATTGTAAAGTTTCATTCAAATCCATTCAGTAGTTTTTCCGTGAAAGCGTCACAAACATCCAAACATCTAAACATCCAAACATCTAAACATCCAAACATCTAAACATCCAAACATCTAAACATCCAAACTTTCACACTTATAATATTAGTAGGATTGTAGAAAATACAAAGTTATAGAAAAGTCAATAAGAAATTCAGCGACGAAATGACGAAAGATTCAAAACCACTTGACTCCATACGCTAAAATTATATAAACGTATCCCAAATACTTCAACGTGCATAAGAAGGGATTATGCGGCAGTTTTTGGTCGTCCAAACCCCGGATATGGAACTGAAGTAAGCTCTCAGTCTCGGTATATCTGGGTAATTTAGGTGCTGGCAGGACCGCAAATGCCGGTAATTTGTACGGAACCGTTCGCCTGTCATGACTGGGTGTTTAATCTTCGAGCTCTGTGAAGCAGGTCGGGTGTATAATATAGGAATAAGCTTTGAGAATAGTTATAAAAAACTGAAAAGTAATTTCGATTGACAATCAAGTTCATTGAATGGTAATGAAATACATAATCCTGGGATGGGTGACAAAACTTGCGCCAACTAGTGGCGAAACATCACTGAGGCGTAACATTGGCATAACTAGCATCAGTTCGTGTCCTAACTGTCAATTATTCTCAATAAAATAAAAACTGCATTTTGGCCGTGTTGTTGCATAATTGAATAGATTAATATGGTAATTGTGTGATGCAAACGATGTTGGACAATTGATCTGCAATTTTTGTCGTCGTCTGAAATGCATAAAGTTCGTCAAAACAACACTGCGGCATTATAAACTACAGTGCGATAATACTTTACTATTACACGAGAAATTCTTGTATTTTAACCTGGGAGGGTGACCTCTTGCCAAACTGGCGCCAACTAGTGGCGAAACTTTCCGGTGAAACCTCATTACCTATATTCTGCTGAAGTTCGAACTTGCAATTCTAATATTCGTATCTTGAATTTATTCAAAGTGTGGTTGTATGTAGTGTTTTGTTTAATTAATTTTGTTGCATCTAGACTTCTCTTTCAGCATGCACGGAATTTCGCCGCTTCCTTGTTGGTATAAACTTAATTTACGTAGATTTGTGACCTCAGCTTAATCCAGAAAGATTTGCTTTCTCATACGAGATTGCGGAGGTCACGAGGGTGGTGAAATTCATTTCCTGTCATTATGTCTGTCCTTAGGTCAGTTAACCTCGGCTCTGTAATGTATGTGTCTTGTAATGGTTGTATCATTAGTTGTAAAAATATGTTAGTTGTATGAATAATCCTATATTAAATGTTGTAAGCTTAAAACTCTTAACTAATAAAAGAGGGCTGATTATTTTCAAACTTACTGAACAGATTTCGTAAAAAAATAGATAAGAACCATAACAATGAAAAATAGCCTTCTAATCTAAAACAGCCTGTGTAATTGGGTCCATTAAGTGACAGACTCGGATGTCACTGACATTTATTACTCGTAGTACAGACACGGATAGATAAAATAGATATACATATAAAGGCGTAAAATTTATAACACCTCTCTTTTTGCGTCGGAGCTAGAAATCTACAAGGTTCTTACAAATCTGCTACACCACTTCAACATGTTACTTGAAAAATGCTTTCAATATTTCACGAAGCGACGACAAACGAGCGACTGGAAGCGTTCGGAATCGGATTTCTACTTTTCGTTCACTTTGTGGTTCACAATCTTCAATCTACGATTCTTGCTAAGGTAGGAGGCAGGAGTCTCAATGAAGAATGATTGGATACAGAAAAAAAAAACAATTCTTGAAATGAAAATATTGATCTTTAGTTGGCTCACAGTGAGACCGTGTCTCATTTCGATTCAAATTGTAAAATCAACAAATTGAGACCTAACGTCGTCCACATATGGTCACAGTATATTGATTGGTGTACAGCTCGCATCAATCGTTTTGATTCCATTGCCATCATGCGTACAGATAAAATAGATAATCCCCTACCAGTTTACGTGTTCCTTGAATATTACAAAGTAAATAGGACTAGTGTAGGTCAACGCGCTACATCTTCCACCACATCACCGCTTCACGTCAGGTGAAGTTCTGGTCAGTCGTTGATCTATCTTAAATGAAAAAATATATATTCGTGATGGATGGATTAAAAGAAAGAAAAATTCTGCTGTTCTTTATTTGCTTCATACCGATATAAATTCCGATAAAGACAAATATGTCAACAGGTGTGTCAAAAGTTAGGTGGAATACTGTCTTTCAAAATGAGTGAATATTCTTTACTTTTATATGAGTGCTCCTTGATTGTTTTGATGAGATGATGAGTAAGTGATGAAATCCAAATTCTTTTTATAATTTTTGTACTATCGACAATGTTCCCACCTGATCAGTTTCTATACAATTTGCTTCCATGTGGCGATCATAGCTTAATCCGCCTTTTCTTTTTTCGACAAGGATAGCGGAAAACGCTTTTTTAGTAATTTTTATTTCGTTTTAGACCCTCTATGGTAGTCCGTAATACTCGTAGTTTAGTATTATTTTATAATGGACAATTGAGGCGCCCAAGACTTTTCAATAACAACAATGTTTTGTTTTTCTGAGCTCTACAAAACATCCAGTAAAGCGGGACAATGCGATACTGTACTGTATGCGAGTCGCAAACTGCGCATCATATCTTGTGGGAATGTAATTTGTGGAGTCAGGAACGCGAGTTCATGCTGGACGGTATCGATTCGGGTGGTCATCCGGTCTACCACGGCGATCTCGTCTCATCGCGCCGCAACTTCCGAGCATTCAAGCGCTTCTGCCATGAGTACTACTGGTCGTACTACTCAAAGTAGCCCTCAGCTACCCGCACTCACTGCATGACGCTGTCCGTGGTGTATTCCAAAACCGGGCGGTCGGGCTTCACTCGGCCGTCCTCCCATTAGTAGGTGACCTTATGGTTGATTTTCGATTTTGCGCTATCTCCCATTTACCATGGGGGAGGGGGAGGGGGGGGAGTGGGAACGTCTTTACCACTCTACCCTATTTCTTTATTCTAAACGAGTCTGGGGTCCCAAGATAGCTTTAGAGTCCGTAGGAAATTCATCCACCTTCAGTGGACGCGTTTGAAGTGTACCGCTGTAGATCCTGGCTAAAATAAAAAACAGGAATAACAGTGGGAGTGGAGAGGAGGTGGGAATGTATGCGACTGACTCTAACAGAGGTCGGGCGGGTACTTTGTCGATAGTACGTTTCATTTTCATAACAAAACCAACCACTGAATTAGGTCCTCCAACGACCTTGTCCTTAATTTGCTCCAAGAAAAGAAGTTAATATTGTTTGGAGAATCTGATCCCGGTCTGCTTGAAGGGTGCCTAAAGTTTGAACAAATAGTCTCTAATTTATTTAAACGATATTATTTCTAACGATCTCATGGATCCCTCTTGTAAGAAGAGTCTTGGCAGTCGTTATTTATTTTGTACCCTTATTAAATCACTCTCCGTTGAGACGCAGGACTCCACTTTGGAACTCTATTTTTAGATGGACGAAAATATATTTTTCGATCATATCTCTTGATGCCATTTTGTATTAAAGATATTTCTGGAATGACCGTACTTACTTTCTTAGATTCAATTAGATTATTAAGTTTATCTTTTAATCATACTTCGGTAATAGTTATGTCTATTATTTGGATTGAAATTTATAATTTGTATATTGTTTATTATTTGAATAGAAATTTTTTATTTGTACCTAATTTAAAAATCAACCGGGCTTACGCTCGTAAGCTCGCGCAATCTTTCTGGTCCTAAAGTGTTGTGACCAGAAAACTGGTCCATATCTTGAACAGCGACTGAATTATAGTTATTCAGAGGGAAAACGCTCTGTCAGTTTATTTTTAAAATATCATAGGAAAACTACAAGAAAAGAAGTCTATCCCCAAACTGAGAGACATTTTGTTGGCATATGCACTTTTTGTGAATATGCTACCGTAATACTATTGCGTTACAATACTGGACATTCTGCCACCAATTGTAAGATCAGATTTCGTTTTGTATTTCAGTATATGAATCTTATATTCGTTGTTGTGGTTGTACACTTGTTTCATGTATAATTGTACACATACACAATTGTAGGCTAATCTGCCACATAATTGTATTCTCTTTCTTTTATTCTACTAGCTTTAGGAAACTTGGTTCGGATAAAAAACAATGTCCTTCCAATCTTCTTTTATTTTATTTAAACAGTTTATTGTACACGGAAAAAAATTACATAACACAAAAAAAGAAAAAAATTACAAAAGGAACAGCTTATTTCTAAAAGAAATTTCTTACATCAGTCCTAGGTCAAGAGAGAAATAGTGAAGCGAGGAGGGCAGTTAGGCGTGTACGATTTAAAAAATATAATAAACGATTACATAAATACGAGATACGAAAAACAAACTAATATATATCAATAATAATAATAATACATACTTTACATACAATAATTATATATTAACTATGAACTAGGTACTTATAAGTGATAGAAAATGTTCCTTGACGTTTTTCTTAAAGGCGGAAACAGTTTTGCTGTCGCGTACAGTGTGAGGCAACGAGTTCCACAATCTGGCTGCATGACCCGTGAATGAGTAGGAAAAGAAATCGGAGTGATGGAAAGGGATGGATAGGATAGTCCTAATGTGAGCTCGATAGGGTTGGTCAATAGGATAAGAGTATGTAAATCCTTATACGAACAAAACTAAGTCATTTTGTCTCTCAGTTACGACGCAAAGGAAGGACACAAACAAACTCACTTTCGCATTAATAATATTAGTATGGATGGGACAACGTAATTTTATAATATTAAATATTTTAAGGTTGGTAAAATTTACTATGTACTGATATTATTGAATGGGGTCGTAATAATCTTGTAGGTAGTCCGACTCGGCTATTGATGAAGAGACAGTCTCAGATTCACAGTGAAGTGATAGCTTATACAAGTTTAGTAGTAAACTGAACTGTGACATCTATCCATAAAAATGTATATACAGGCAAACAAAGATTCTATGATATTCAGGCTATATAGGATACTGCAGTACTCGATACGGATCGTGAGCTTGGCTCGCCTCTTGGGCTGTAATGATATACGACCCAGCTAGTGCCAACACTGAACTAACCACTCTTTGTTTTTCATCTAGCTTTCTTGGTAGATTCACCGGCAATGCCTAATGCAGCGAAAAGAAAGGAAAATAGCACCGCCTCAGAGAACTTGTTCGATTGTACTTGACACAGTTTGTTTGTTTATAACACATATGTTTCGATTCTAATCTGCACTTTTTACTCTAATTACAAAATATGTGTTTTACAAATTACTACAATTGGATTTTGCTGCATTATTTATCTCAGCATCTGTTAATTATATTTGTTAAAGTGGGGTAGGTTCAAGTGGCGTATCATATAGAATGACTTTATATACATTCTAAATTGTTGAATTTTTACATCTTATATTTATGTTTTTTCTGCAACTTAATAAAGAAAGAAAAAAGTATAAGTTGAAAACTTTCAGCGCACGTCCACTGCTAGTCTTTAAGGTCAAGGATCTTCCAGGACTAGATACCTTGCTACAGAATACAGAGCGGCCAGTTGGTGTCTTAAAATGTTGTTTTAATGCGAAGTAGGACAGTGGAATACCTACTGTCCGCCTTCTTTTAAAACCATGGTTTTGTGGCCGCAGTCCAAACTATTTTAAAAATCGATAGTAGGAATAAAAACTCCTTAATATGGATTTTGGTAAAAGCGCTTAAAACGTCTCCAACAGATATTTAAGATCAAGTAACTGAAGACATTAAATTTTTAGATTCTTCGACGTCGCAGAATTTTGTTCCTATAGTAGGACTAGAGGTATATAAATTATGTGCATATTATGAGGTACATTACAGAACTTCGCTCCGCTTCGAAAAATTCTAAATCAAATATTGCATAAACCTGCGTCTGTAAGTCTATCCTGCTTTCGCACACGTAATCCACCGAATGAAAAAACATATATGCAACATTTTTATCATTACGTTGACTTCTACCGCGTTACTACACAATCTCTAAAAATCCGAACGCAAAAAGAAAGATCAGATCAAATGAGTTTCAGGGACAGAAACAAATAAGAACTGTTAGTAAAATGAGGTGTGTTAGGTAAGAGAAGCAACATTAGGTATGTCAGGATTCATAAAAAAATGCCCCATGCCCGTCTCACGTTCCAGTTAAAAGCCATGTTCCAGAAGCGCATTTTACCTACAGTACGAAAACGGAACAGTGTAAAATTCACTGTTCCTTTTTCATGCCGGACTGACATTCGCAAGGGAAACGACGTTAGCAATCCTATTTCTTTCGATTCGGAAAGTTCCCAGGTCGTAACTTGGTTAAGGACAATGTAATTTAGCGTTGACGCGGACACAGACTCTACCTCTGAGTAGATACTGAGTCATTGTTTACAATTTGTACACAACTTTAGAAAGACTGCACTTTCAAGATTTAGTACATCTGTTAGACTAAATTTATTCACAACATCTTGCATGTAAATACCGTTAGCCAGATGTTTGTTAAACATTAAATAAGGTCATAGGTAAAATTACCTGAGACATGTTGGAGATTTTAGGTAATCTTGTGTTTAATTTTTATAATATATATAATAAATTTTGCACACGTGTATAACAAATAGATTTTGTTAAATGTTAATGGGTAATTTGATCTAGACAAACAGTAAAGACTCGTGACGCTACTCTTTGAGAAACTGGAATGGAACATTGATTCCTTTGACCATTTAAAAATAAAGGTGATATACGGTTTAGATAACCACAAGGAAATAATTTTAACACTGTCAATTCTACAGCTAGGACGCTCTTCCATCTTACTAGTTACCTTATATCTACGTAACAAAGCTCCTGAGATAAGAGAATTAATATAAACACTAAAGATATCTTCACCAGGAAGTTTCGTAGGTCCCTCTTTCAAAATTTACATTCCCTAGAGAGGAAAGATAAGTATTTATCCCTTCTATGATCACGCGAAACTCCGACAGTTTTTGAAAGAGCCGTCTGTTTTCTCAGAACTTGCGTCGCTTACTTGCCCCCTAAAGTACCTTATATTTTCTTAAGACTCAATTCGACTTTCATTATAATTTCACGATATTATTGGGGTTTACGTTAGGGACAAGATCAGCGAATTGGTTATGAATTTTCGAAATATGATAGGTTCGAGGCCGTGTGCGTGTTTAATAATTTATGCAGCAGCTGTGCTGCCTTGTGTTTTGACATCGTTATTGTATGTTGTTTACGCAGATGATTTTAACAATTACAGTAAAACGTAGGTCTTTTCTTTTATTCCACAAAAAGGATGTCCTAGATGAACAGTATAAAATTACCTTAAAAATTGTTTGTACAAAAAGAAAATTCCTAAGAGTTACTTCTAACACGGATAAGAAAACCTTTCAATCCCCTTAGCATTGGAACCTTAACAATAGGAACACCGCCTCTCTTAGTTAACGCTATTAGAATGCAATAAAGACGTATCGCTCAATCAAAAGTCGTTAATTTTACGATAAGATTACGGCTCCGATTTCGTCATCACAAGACTGCGAGATTTAATCAATTGATTACGGATGTGTTGCGGATTTATGCGGTGTTCCATGTTGTTTTGTTAATTACTTTGAATTTGTTCTGAGCAAACAAATACTCAAATACTGTTCACGTTAAGTTATTCAGTGTGTACTCCGGTGTAGTATATCTGTTTTTCAGGGTTCTGTTACTAAAACTGAAGACAAAAAACTTACTTTATGGTATGTCTGTCTGTCAAGACCCCTTTTCTCAAGACTGAGTAAAGGTATCGAGTTGAAATTAATACCAAATACTCTAGTCTACGATTACTTGCAGGTGTGTCAAAAAATCAAACATCTAAGTCAACGCAATAAAATGATACGTATTTCTGATTACGCAATATGCGTCTTCTACAACTAAGAAAAATTAGTTTTCCAAGATGTCATTTCAACTGATTTTAACTTTCTACATTTAAGTTCTTGTATTAACTTATTTATCATTATTTCAACAGGCATGATGCTGTGCCATATCTAGACAACGTTTTTTCGGTACGTGATGGTGAATCGTCGTCAGAAATGATTCCAAACCTAAAACGTGCGACTGTATGAACACAATGCATTCTGTCGAGATACTTCAAACTCATCACATTCACGTCTGAAGTGTTCCAAATAGCATCATGGTTCCACTGTAATGTGATGTCAAATGTGTAAAACAAATGTAAGTTGATCCCAATTTTAGCCTATCCAACTATCCAGAAAACTTTCTCGTATAAAAAGGGCGGGTTCAAATTCCAAAGGGATTTTCGTCTCGAAATTGTTAGAAACAAAAAACAACGAACTTTATCCTTTTATCTTTCGGAATCGGCTTTTCGAATTTCGTAAAACTATTGACCTTGTAAAAGAAAAGCGTTTTAACTTGTTACGTTTTGTGTTTCGTGAAAGATTTGCAGCTTTAGTAACTTTTATTAGTTCTAACGTAATAGTTTGTCTCCGGAGTAGAAATGATACGTTTACTTCTTCGGACGGACTTCAGAAATTAATGTATGTGTGGCTGCATCACGATTAGTTGTTTTCTTGAGGCGATAAGTAGTTACAAACATACAAACTTAATTTTAGCATTTATTATGTCAAGTAAGATATGGTGATAATACCTATAAAACTGTGTTATCATTACGGTCTATATAACAATATTATCATAGTTAAATTGCTACTTTACATTATTGAGTCAATTTGATTAATCTAAATTGTTGGTTCCCTTTCAGGTAATTTCCACGCTATTGGAAATATCAATCGGTTCCATTCATGTGAGTATAATTTATTTATATAATGTTTATCGCTTGTGTCACATGGTCTATTAGCATTATCCATTCTATGAAATCTTGTGAGATATTCACCGGTTTGATCATTCACATTTGCGCGTTAGTTACGTAACTTTGTACAATCAGTCATATACTGTAGTCACAGTTGTGAACTCAAGTACATTAGTGCAAGGTTGATGTCATTATTGATGATTTTTGTGTTTCGTGGTTGCATGGGAATATGAAGTTCTTCTTGATCTAGATTAGTTGCATGTGCACCCATTACTAAGAACAGAAATTAATTTGTGTCATCATTGATCATAATATATTGTTTCGTTTCCTGCGTGAACATCAAAAAGTTCATTCATTAGTTCTCGTGTCGATCGCGTTTACTGTTGATAACAATGTGTCGTCGAGTGTGTGACACGATGCACATCTGTGTGAGGACCTTACAACTCAATGCACAGTGCGTCTCGCTTCGACTTCATTCGACCCACGTTCCGTATTATTTGTGTTACGTTAGCAGTTTGTACTATCCGTACCGTTGCTTTGCTGTCTCTGTCTTTTGAACTGCTCTTGAATAATAATCATCCAAATGAAATTGTGTCTCATCAAGTCTGAGACAAAGTGAATTCCTCATTCACTGTGTTGATTATTTGGCTAATCTGTTCAGCCGTTTCTAACAGTATCGGCTTCCTCAAACATCTGGTCGAAAAACACAGCGTGTTTATTACTTGCAGTTGCATCGTGCGTGGTGTTGTGTATATACTGTTTATCAGTTTGGGGTCTGTCGGTGTGCGTGTGTCGGTGCGAGCCCGCCGGCCGTGTTGGTCGTCGGGCACGTGTGGACGGGCGCGTCTGTGTGCGTGTTCCGGCGCGGCGGACGGACGGAGCGCGATCGTCGGCGGCGGCGCCAGTCGACTTCTGAACGCCGCGGGGCTGCCGCGCTCGAGACGCGTAGAGCCCTCACTCGCGATCCAACTAACTTTGTACACTGGAAACTTTTCAACGCAATTTTCGGCCGGATTCGCGGTCCGCGCGTTGCCATTGTTTCGAAATTCGATTCGCTGCGTAGAGGCACGCCAGCGAGCGATTTGTATGCACTGTCGCGCGTTTATACGAGACGTTCGGTCTATTTTTGTATATTCTCTAAACGCTTCGGCGCAAAGTTTTCGAAACGCAGCCCGTGCCGGAGACAGGTTAACGGCCGCAGTGTGTGCAGCAGCCTGCATCACATTTCTTGTGTTTTCGTTGACGGATAACATTTGTGTTGTTAACCCTCGCCGCTGAATCTAAGAACACGTTATCTGTGAGTATGACCCCGGTTGATTTACTACTAGCTGTTTGTTCAAGCATTCGTGCGTTCACTTGTGTGTACATATTGGATTCTTTAAAACTGTGAATGGTTTCGCCTACCTGTTGATCGACCAAGACTAGTTTGGCAACCGATATATTGATCGAGAGGCGTGATACTTGAAGTTTAAATACAAACAAACTCCGTCGGTGGTGGTGTACGTATCGCTGACCACGCATGCATGTGTTGAGAGCGGCCACATTGCCGATACATACATGTACAAGTGAATATGTAGATACGTTATCCACTGGTGTTCTCGTGTGTACATAACATACGCAAGCACTTTATTACTTACGAGAATCTTGTACCCATTGTATGCCCGTTATTGTTCTGCATATGACCGTGCCGTGACAAATTCAGACAATAAAAAACTCTGTCGAAGAACGTTTTAACATAACACTTGATTCATTTGCGCAGAAGGCTTTACAAAACACGTTAACATTTTGTTCTAGTGGAACTAATCATTCAATAGACAGTATATATGTATATATATTTAAAATATAATTTGTTGTGAAAATTAAAAAGTGTTCCCTATTTTGTGCATCTCCACTGACACAACCATGTATTGGTGGCGTCATTATTAATTTTTTATACAATATTTATTTGGATCATTGGATTTCATTCGAAACCTGTTTCTATAAAGTAGCACACAAATTAATTGAGGTTTTTCTTGTCTACTCGATAGTTGTGTGATGAAAGTCTTTCTGAATCCCAAAAGGTAGTTTTATCATTGGTTTACAATTAGCGTAGTATGTCATACACAGCGGGATACTACTTTCGTTATTTAAATTTTATGGCGTGTACAGTATACGATAGGTACCTTGAACTATGTAGCACGCATGAGAATATAGCCCAGACCACTGTATACTTCCCAGACACTGATTAATATTGTTGTGTAATATTTAGCCCATGAAATTGATTTCTATTTAAAAAAATCAAGTTTTTTTTAAATATTTTAAAAATAATACTAGAATTTTTTACACAATCATTTATGCTAAGTACTCGTAAATAGAAAACGTTATTGACGCCATCTTGGTTTTTAGGGTTCCGTAGCCAAATGGCAAAAAACGGAACCCTTATGGATTAGTCATGTCTGTTAGTTAGTCTGTCCGACCGTATGTCACAGCCACTTTTTCACGAAACTATAAGAACTAGTACTATCTATGGATAGGTCTTCAAAAATAACATTGAGGTTTCTAATATAATTTTTTTCGAAAAATTGGAACGAGAACATATTTTAAAAACTACTTACTAGAGTAATATTTTTTAATCCGTCATAAATCGTAAACCGCAATTTACCTTTCATTCAATCAACTCAAATATTTAAAAAAATCACTATTATTAAAACATCGATCAAAGTTACAACGAACTACAAGAACTTTTATATTATGTTACTTGCTGCTACGGAACCCTTCATGGGCGAGTCCGACTCGCACTTGGCCTTTTTTTTTTCAAGCGTTGCCTATTTTGGTCGTATTTATAATTTATTTTAATGCTTCTACCCAAAAATTAAGACTATTGATTATTGCGTTAGACTTTAAAAAAAGCAATATCGTCACATTTCAAACTCACGTGTTAGCACTAAGATGAAGTGCTATCTAAACAGATCCCTCAGTATTTGTCTACTCAGTTTGATAATACTCTGAGGAAATCGTCCCCTTCTATCTCAATCCTAAGCCCAGAGAGTTTCAGTATCTATTGTTCAATAAAACATGAGCCCGAATTTAAATGGTCTTCCTTCAGCGTCGATGTCGATCAATGTAAAAACGTTTAGTCAGATTTGCGGTTTTGAATACGAATGGGTATCAATATCCATTGGATAGAACGAAGGAAGCGTCGCGGCGACTTCACGATAATTGTAAAGTCAAATAGGCTTTGTATGAGGAAACGGAGTTTACAGATAAACGAAAATGTGGAGCACATCCGGCGGTATCTACTCCGCCGCAGTAAAGATGTCAAGGAAGGCCTTAAATACAACTTTACACATTTTTCTGAAACGGAACTGAATATAATGAGCTATTTTCAACTGACTTCAAAAAAGGAGGACGAATTGAGAACAATTCGACGGGTATATTTTTACCCACGACGGAACGGAGACAGTGTATGCGTTTAGGGTGCGAGGATGTTTGTTTGTTTAAAATGTTTTTAACTCTGAGTTAAACTGTGAGACAACTCTGAGAGACTGGGAATGTTAAGTGTGTATTAGTTAAATGTTTGTTACCTCAGAGCTTTTGACTGGGTGAACCGATTTTGATGATTCTTATTTTATTTGAAAGTTGGTGCTTCTCGTGTGGTCCCTTTTAATTGGTGCAGTTCTGACAAGAAACAAAGCAACAAATATTTAACCAATACACACTTACACAGTTTTCAAAAACTACTTAACCGATTTTGATGAAACTTGCAGTCTTTCCTAAGTTGAACAATACCTAGTTCAACAAAAAAATGTTTATTTAAATCGAATTTGTAGTTCAGGTTCAGATATGCGAGGACAAACATACAAATATACATACATACACTTTTGAAATTTTGGCACATTTGTTTAGAAGCTGATATAGACTAACATATACGACAACTGGGCAGTTCTGGAAATATTACATACATACAGATTGAATTGATAACCTATTTTTTTAACATGGTTAAAAATCCTTGAAATCACTGTTTTCTCTTAAATGGGAGTCATTTTCACTCACATTATTGGTTTTATTCGATAATTTTGAAGAACGTTTTTATTGCGGTTTAATTTCAAGCTGTTTTACAAAACCGCCAATCATTGACTAGCTGTATTGATGAATGCAAAACGTTCATTCAATTTCGCGTGTTAAAGTCCAGATATTATGAAAAACCACTTAACGTCGTTGAGCTGTTTTACATAACGAAGCTGTTTAGGGAAACAGCAGTTATGAAAAACCGTTTATTAAGCAACAGCATATGTAAGTATTAAAATGATAAAAGTTACGATATGATAGATAACACTCACTGGCCGTGTATGTTCGGAAATAGTCTCCAACTAAACCTCAGATCAAATTCGATCTTATTAACACATACGTAGTTGGTTTTACGAAAACATATTTACAAGTGACGTTGACAATTACATTATCTTAATGAATGTTTTGTTTAACTTTACTTATACAAATCCGATCTAACAACAACACAATACTGGTTTAATTAATACAAATACTTTTGCGCGGAGACTTCGTTTCCATTCAACTAGATTTGGTCGGAGCAAAAGTGACCGGGCCGACCAAATTGTACTAAAAAAGCAGCCAAGTGCGTGTCGGGCCACGTGCAGTGCAGGGTTCCGTAGTTGAACTGATTTTATAATCATCATCATCATCATCAGCCGGGAAACGTCCACTGCTGGACATAGGCCTCCCTCACGGTACGCCATATCGACCGGTCCCGAGCCACCTGCATCCAGCGACTCCCCGCGACTCTAACCAGGTCGTCGGTCCATCTAGTAGGGGGACGGCCTGGTAGACGTTTCCCGGTACGTGGTCGCCACTCGAGAACCTTTACTCCCCACCGGTTATCGGTTCTTCGAGCGATGTGGCCTGCCCATTGCCACTTCAGCTCACTGACTCGTCGAGCTATGTCGGTGACCTTCGTTCGTCTACGGATTTCCTCATTCCGGACCTTATCACGTAGAGAAATTCCGAGCATAGCTCGTTCCATTGCTCGCTGAGTTACTTTGAGCTTGTTTATTCGGCCCACAGTAAAAGACCACGTCACATCAATCACGTCAATCACAACAAGATTTTATAATATGTAATTTAAAATGAAATTTTCATTTTGACCACTCCAAGAATATATTTTATAATTCGGTCGACTATTACTCGTTGCCAACTTAACGTAAAGCCAACTTATTCGTGATAGTTTTCCTTTTAACTTCAGTATGTATACTACTACTGTGAATTTTTCGGACTCTTTTTTCCGATTTTTACGCTCGACTGACCCTGACAAAAATTATCATTTAAAAGCTTAATATTTAGTAAATTCTTAATATTTCGTAAAAAGTTGTGTTCCTAGTATACAACTGAGATCCCATAAATCCGTCTCTATAACGATCAATTCTCAGCTGCAAATGTAAGCTTGTGAAGTTGAAGACTACAACTTCAAATAGATATTTTTACTGGGATATAATTTAATAATTCTGATTTTCTTATTTATTACTATACTTGTGTTGTAAGACCTTGCTTCTTGACAAAATTTCAGGCTTCCAGCTCAAAAGAAAGTAAACTGTACAATACAGACAGACATACGGCAATAAAGTGAGTTCGGAACCCTAAAAATTATTTACAAGCTTTAGAATCTACAGAACCGTTGGCGTGTTAGTTCCTAATGTACATAGTAGTATGATTTTAAAACATTTTGATGTTAACTTCAATATTATTTTCCCACGCGAATTTAAACACTCTTTTATACTCGTACAAACAAACCGACACGTCTGCTTATTCGATTGTACCCAGTCTCCCATGGAGGTCAGACGAGTCAGAGATATTGTGCCACTTTTTATATGAATGAACTATTTATCATTTTGTCGTTGGTGTGCGACAAGCTTTTTGCCCTTGGGCATAGTATAGATAATTCATTGTGTCAATTGGGCGAGGGTGTCACTACACTGGTCGGTTTTGCGAAGAAAGTGTCAACATTTTTTGTAAATGTATGTTGGTTTTACACTTGTCCTTCATCTCACCTGATAGAAAGAAAGAAAATAATTTATTCCAATCTAAAAATAAATACAACACGTAATGAAAAAAAACCACACACATTACACACACAGAAAAAAATTACAGCAAAATTAAGTTTGCTTGGAAAACGGCACCAGCTCAGCCCGATGCTGTGACACAAAGACCACAGCGCTGATTTTCAGCTGGACCGTGACTTATTTATTCGGCGTTCAAGTGTTATTATTTCTAACTATAACTACTACTACTAACTATAAACTGATAGTAAGTGACGATAAGGCAGTTGGACGGTAAGCGTGCTCACCCAAAAGCAACTAGCTAACGAGGCGCTGGCTCTGCTGCCTTTTATACCGAAACACAATAGTGCTAACACTTCGGTGTGGCGGCAGACTTGGATAACATGGTGGTAGATAGCCAAGCGGACATGTACCCCACTAGGACTCAAACCCGGGTCTACCGTATTGTTAACCCAACATTTGGTAGCCATAAAGCCACGGAGGCGATTAAAACTTTTTTATATTGAAGGAACTCAACTCATACTTGTTTTCGACTGTAATCTTTTGATAATACGAGTAAGTGAATATAAATGCGATGATCCAGTAAGTTTATGTGAGGACTGGTTATATATATACATAGTCATAGATATTTTCAGTTCATGGGCATTAGCGTCGAACGGCGTTACCTTCGACATCACCAACCCCCAACGGTCTATGTAAGAGGGTTTAGTTAACTGCTTGTTGTTGTCTTGTGAAAGGAGAAAAAATATCAAGCCTTTGTTATAATGTACTCCGAAAAGCAATGCTATCGCTACCATACGAAAAAAAAATGTTTTACAGTTTTTCTCTCTCGTGAATATTGTTTTGTGCTGTAATTTTCTGTTCTTTTTCTTCGAAAATTCAATATTAGCAACCTAAACATTGAAGACTTCATTTTTCCGAATGTATATAAATTATTATCAAATCATTCATTCATAGCATTCAATTCAAGCCAAATGTTCTGATTATCCTCCCATGAAGTAATTGACACAAATTAGAGTCTATTTTGGAAGAAAGTAAATAAGCTCTACCTATTTTGTGGATGTAGGCATGGACTTCCATATAAGCTGAGGACATGGAAAATATAAATCCTGTTCGGTCTCCTTCGGTCTATTTTCATATCAATGTAGATTAATGAAGGTTAGGTCTGATCCGTCACGTAATCACGAACATTGTCGTAAATGAACCTGCCTATTCTTTCGTTTTA
This sequence comes from Carcina quercana, assembly GCA_910589575.2. Classification (NCBI taxonomy): domain Eukaryota; kingdom Metazoa; phylum Arthropoda; class Insecta; order Lepidoptera; family Depressariidae; genus Carcina; species Carcina quercana. The sequence goes on from OU342442.1 coordinate 5,397,534, forward strand.
TCAATTCATGGAAATTGTGACGCAAATTCTTTTACTGTACTATATTACTGTAGTATTTACGAATCTTATATTTATACCTTTAAACGAGCAACGGCTGAAACGGCTCCAGCGATTTCGCTGAAATTTGGTATTTAGGGGGTTTGGGGGCGAAAAAGCGATATAGATTAGTCTCATGTCTGGGAAAATGCGCGTTTTCGAGTTTTCATGCGTTTTTTTCTTCGCATTATTCGACGCAAAATATGATGGGAAATTTCACGCTGTCAAACATAAACACTTTAGCCGAGTGGTTCACACGTGTCATTCCGTCCGAGATATCCGCGTTCAAATCCCAGTTGGAAAATTGCTTTTATTTTTGTGTGTTTAGGGGCAGAGATAAAGTTTTTTTAAAAGAACTACGAGCAAAACTCGGTCGCCCAGATGTTTATTTTAGCAGCTACATTCCTAAAAATATGTGTGACATTAAGTTATGATTTTGTAAAAGTACGTCAAATTTTCTCGCGGGTGTTATTGGCGCCTAAATTGACATGTTACTGGGATCCACCTCATCTGCCTGCAAGCGAGGTGATTACCACCTGTTTATAACGTAAGACCATTTTTATCATATTCGGACCCCATCTCTCCTATTTATTATCCCACTGCTGAACCTAGGCGTCATATTCCTTCAGCGTTCAGGCAAGAAAAGAAATGAATTGAATTGGTCGTTTCATTTCATTTAACAACGTTATTAAATGTTTAGGTAGAGCTTATGTTTTTTAACATTCACGAGAAAATAATAGCAAAAGAAAATAATTGTGACTCGTTTTAATTTTACTCAGTCACATTGCATTGTATGCAATGCACAGGTGTTTCGTAATCTGTTCTTCAAAAAGTTACGTACGAGTATGAATAAATTGAAGACGGTCGTCAATAGAAGTGGCAGCCGATTAATTGACTTCAAAATTTTTGTTTTGAAATGAAAGAATTTGAATTCAAATCGATGAGGAAACGTACACTGTTGAATATACGCCATTGTAGACCGCAGTGAATCATAATTTAATGAAAGAAATAGTACTCGTTAATAACTCAAACATGTTGATATTAAATCTGGAATGAATATAGTGTCGGATGTTTCTCTTGGCACCGCTTGCATGTTTTTAAAAGTTTTCATAAAAAGCAAACACCAGCTGAGGAAAGTTTTTAAAGATCAATTCCTCATAATATTAGGGGTTACCTATAAACTGCGTCTCGTAAAAAGTTCGAATTTCTCTCCTTTTCTTTGTCACCCATTATTTACATTTTGTAACTATTTATGAATGACAAAACCAGCAAAGAGTGACGAAACGCCAAATCCGTAATAGTATCTAGATAATCTGCAATTGTTTCTGATAATCCACACTTTTGAATTTATACATATTGTTGTACATAAAAATATTATTTATATAGCGTATTGCTTCGATAAAGGTGATCAAGACAGATACGATGATTTTGTAGTGTTTTTATACATATAACAACTAATGTTACAATGTCATAATAAACAATAATTAAGAATAATAAGAAAAGTCATTTGCTGAACATCGGCGTTCGCTAAGAAATGGATAATGTTTTAAAATTTATTTAAATTTTATTGCAATAATGTTTGAGTCCTTTTCACTAAGTTTCAGCAGCAGCGGCCGATAAAAGCTGACTGCAAGATATAGGGCTCCTCCAAGGCATGTCACAATGACTCCCGAATCTTTGCTAGGCCGTCGGTCCATCTAGTAGGGGGACGGCCGGTACACGTTTCCCGGTGCGTGGTTGCCATTCGAGAACTTTTACCCTACATCGGTTATACATTCTTCGAGCGATCTGGCCGTCTCTAAGTTTAGTAATAATAAATGAAACTGTAATTCTCTGTTAAATTTCGTCAAAAATGTGCGTTTTAGACATAACGAGCAAAAAGGAATCAATGTAAGGGAAGCGCAATGTCGTTTCCAAGAAAGTAGCTACTCGATCGTTAATAGGACACTTCTGTCCCCTAACAATTACGAACGGATAGTAAACGGTTGCATTCCACTCTGTTACTATTGAACACAGAAACGCTATGTTCAATTGTCCTGACTCGGACCTTCTTAATTGAGCCAGCGATTAACTCCCATCATTACTCCACGCTGTTGTAAATATTGATACAGATATTAAAGTATTTCCAAGGCAAACTGAATTACGCTACGATCCGGCTGCTATCCCTTAAGCGATTTTTGATGGCTTCTGTTTCTGGTAACGTTTGAGCGAATTTTAAACGTCCGTCAGTTTGGTTAGCTAATTTATGTTGCTTCATCAATGACCAAATTCCACTTCGTAGCGGTTTGACAATTTACAGACGTTTAGGTTTTCCGATGAATTTCCGGCGTTGTTCAAAATTAAATGCAAATTGCAATATGCTAAAGGGACAAATTAAGAATGATAAAACGTAATCTCCTATGTCAGGCGGAATAGTTGAGTGTATGGAATACAATTAACGTGCTCAAAAAGAACTAGAAACCGACGTCAACTGCCGTAAATGTCTACAGCATTCATCCCCTAAAAACTTCGAGGTATAATTATTTGGGTACATATTTGGTTGTAATTGATTTTCTCAAAAAGCGCTAAATTAATTTCTATAAATTTTATATGGGACCACCTCTGAAAAATGCTCTACCAAACAAAAAAAGAATCATCAAAATCGATTCAGAATATGCGGATTTATCTCGTATATACATTTAAAAAAAGATAAAAAAATGTACAATATAATTAAGAACCTCCACCATTTTTGAATTCGGTTGAAAATATCTTCACAACCTGTGTTGTTTTTGCTACTACAAAATCTGTTTCACAGTTTGAAACTAAGCATGTGATACATGTGATTGTTGACATAAATTTTCTATTTAACAACAGAGGAGAGCCTTGGGAGATTACAAATTACACTTCATGATACGTGGGTAATATGCTCCGTCACGCAAGCGTTGAACCACAGACTATCGTATACTGACAGAGGTCTCACATTCTGCCCTCCGGTGATGAGGTTCCCCTAAGTTCCAATAGTAATGAGAAGAAAAGTACTCAAGAGAATAATATACCGCCTATTTATCCATACAGAAAGAAAACTCTATTTTCTACCTCATAATTTTTAACAATAAAAAGATTAAATTCATCCTATTCGATAGATTGACATCAGTAACAAAAAAATTGTTACAATTTAAGGGGTGAAAATAGATTTTCGAACGTAAGTTACAAAACGTAAATTCAATCAAAAATTTACATATAAATTTCACGAACAGTTACTCTATCGGGCGCATTGATAACAATACGTTAGCTAAATATATACAACGCGAAATCACTGTTCGTATAAAAAAATTATAAAGAGGCTACTGACTTCTAGGAAATGTATAGCGGACCTACGTACCTACCATTATGTGGACTGACGCGTAAGTAAAAAGTAAAGGTCGCGTCGAGGCGCTCTCAATACAAGCCTGAGAGAGAGAGAGAGAGAGATGCCTTTCTTCAGCAATCAACGTTTTCTGTCTTAGTGATATGGTGATAAAGATAATGATTTTTTTAATATGTAGAAAACAAAGTTCATAACAAACAATTCCATTCAACAACAAGAGTAAGGTCAACCCAATGACAAACTTGACATAAAGGGTTAGGCGTAGTATAAAATTTATGTAGTGTTGGTATGTATGCAGATATTTATTCATTGTTTGAACTTATCAGATAGGAAATGAAGATGATATTACTTTAATTCGCGAATGTTTAGCAATTTCTAAATTCAAAATTAAATATCCAATTCGCTTTAAGTTTGAACATTAAAAATGTAATTGGTATGTTTTCCGTTTCAAAAGGGGCTTAGTTTTCTGAAACGACTCGACGACGATCAAGAGACTGAGAGATTGACATTATTGTACACACGGCTACACATCAAGCACATTCCAGTATATGCTGACCTCGCATTGAATGCACTCCCGCACGACGCTAGTTCAGCTTATACTGGAAATTTATAGCTTGATCTGTACAAACCGCAACGATTTGTTGCAATTTTTGCGATATGACACGACAATGCATATTTTGACCTCCGACTTAACATGGTTGGCGCTAAGCACCCATTCGCGAATATGTATTTTCTTTGGATCCGGGTTTTTCTTATGTATAAAGATAAGTGTCGGTTCTGTATGTACACACTTTATCTCATCAGTGGTAAACATTAACAATACAACTCGTTGTAAATTTTCCATAGCGAGAAAATTGTTTACTTATTCGTGAAACAGTAGTTATCTCCGGGCACTTAGACTAATGAATCTAGATAAAGTGGCGCGCTAATTTATTCTGTGTGAATTAAAACTGCAGGGCAGGTAAATTATCGTAGGGCGGCTCTAGAGAATGTTCGTTGGAGCTCTACTCACGCAAACTGTGTGTTGAAGCTGTAAAGGTCATAATAACATTTATGAAGCATAATATAAAATAGAAGAATACCTGACACTGCTTGCCATACAGTAAAAGTTATCTCATTTAAAAATAAAAGCATGAAAGCTTGGACTATATATAGACGACCTCATCGCAAGGCGAATTCGCCTAGACCCTGCAGACTATTCAACCTGTACAAACTGACAATCTGACCAATATTGCGATACCAAACAAATAGAGTATACTTTTGAACAAAAACTCAAGATTATATATATGCACCTATTCAATAGAGGTACTTTACGTTAAAGACAGATCATCAGCAACAACTGTGGGTGAAACCCTCAAGCCTCTTCCAAGAGCCGACAGGTACATGTAATAACACGTCCGTCACACGCGAAGGCCCCTACCCTACATACAAAGTGTTACGAGACCCGGGTCTTGGAGCGTGGCCTCTATCCGCTCGCAAGTCTGCCGCTATCATCCGCGGCCGGCGTATATCTGGCGCCTTCTAATTGCCTCAGACTAATAATTATTATCAGTTTGCGTGTACGCCCCGCCCTCTATAGTCAAAGCGGCGACCACATTAAATTATCCTTAACACATTTTGTTTTTGTTCTTCAACATTAGTTGGGACAAAATTTTCTTTTACCATAATATGTTAATATGTAAAGGACATATATATATATATATATATATATATATATATATATATACAACATACATACATGTATGTTGTATTTAGTAGCAGCTTCATGTGTGGAAAAAAAGCATTCATGTATTGTTCATCAATAGATTTAAATCATTTGGTGTAAGTAAATGTACTTTATTTTAATCTTCTTCTGTTATAATGCAAAATAGAAAGTAAGGAGATTTTAGAGGTGTAAAATTAATCAAGAATGTCTAGAGAAAAAATTGAACTTTTTTTAAAATCTTAAAACAAACCTGAAAATTAATATCGGACTGTATATTGTAGGGTATATCTAGGTCACCGCACTTACTTTACACGATACGCAGTATGGAATAGTTCACGCTCACGCATCAGCACGTGCTCTTTCTGTCCTCATCGGTTCCGTTATGATCACGTGAGATTGTGACCAAAATATGTTCAATCGGTGCGAGTCTTCGGACGCGTAATTATGTTTTCGTTGTTATCTGGATTTATGTACTGTTATACTATTGAATGAAGGAGGCCTATGTCCAGCAGTGGACGTTTCCCGGCTGATGATGATGATGATGATACTATTGCAAATATTTTTGAAATTTTTCTTGATTTACTACCAGCTCTTAGTGTGTGACATATGTTTTTGAGATAATAATTATTTTTAACCAGTAGAAAAATAATTGAAATCACCCCTACACAGTTTTAGAGAGAGCTCTAAAATACTCTTTGGAAATAATAAAGTATTTTTATCCTTCTACAACGTTCGATCTACAAATAAAATTTAGAGCAAGATATAGGCTAGGTCACTTGACAATTTATTGATACAATTCAGTTCCGGCAAGGAGGGCTTGCCAGGGTCACCGCTTTCACTACACAAGATACGTAGTAAATGGTTCACTCACACAACCCCACGTTGAGGACAACACGTGGTCCTCATGTCCTCAACGTCTTTTGATCACGTGGGGGCTTGTGATCGGTTATCATATAAAGATTTCCTTGGCCGCGTGATGTTGATTAGTGCTTATCTGGGTCTGGTTACTCTATGTTCATGAAATAGCCTGTAATTTCAAAAGAACTTAACTGCGTGATTTATAAGAAAATAAACAGAAAATAAAATATCCCGCATCTGATATCTAAGGAAATTCATCGTATTATTCCCAAGTCGACACCCAAGTTTAGTAAAATTCCTAAACCTTTTCTGTACCCACCTTATATAAGGTATCATAATTTCTAAAGAAGCAGAGATGTTCGGGTCTTCATCATCAGCCAGGAAACGTCCACTGCTGGACATAGGCCTCCTCCATGGTACGCCACAAACCGGTCCCGAGCCACTTGCATCCAGCGACTGCTAGTCCTTCTAGTAGATGTTTGGATATTCGATATTAAATCGTGACCCAATGTCATAGAAATTATGTAACAACGTTTGGAAAAATAACTTAAACTTAGCTTTTGTCTTTTGATAGGACATAATGAAATGCCATTGAATTCAACACATGTATTAAATAGATTGCATAAAATATTGTGTCCATTGACATCATAGCATGGAGAAGACAAAATTTATTCATTTATTCGTCGACTATTACTGCACGTCAACGGGCAATTTGTTTCTATACGACAGGAGACTGGCACAGTACAGTCTGATGGATAAAATTCATGAGAAGCAGACTGGAACCACTTCTAGCTCATGAGGTCATCCACGTGTTATTGTCATCCGATCCACTAAAGCACTGGGCTTTGACCCAGCTCTGATGAGTGAAGAAATAGCCTTCTGGGGACAGCGATGTATTTATACACATATATTAGATTTGATTAAAGACTTTTGTCTTTAGAATGGAACGAGCTATGCTCGGAATTTCTCTACGTGATAAGGTCCGGAATGAGGAAATCCGTAGACGAACGAAGGTCACCGACATAGCTCGACGAGTCAATGCGCTGAAGTGGCAATGGGCAGGCCACATCGCTCGAAGAACCGATAACCGTTTGGGAGTAAAGCTTCTCGAGTGGCGACCACGTATCGGGAAATGTCTACCAGGCCGTCCCCCTACTAGATGGACCGACGACCTGGTTAGAGTCGCAAGGAGTCGCTGGATGCAGGTGGCTCGGGACCGGTCGATGTGGCGTACCATGAGGGAGGCCTATGTCCAGCAGTGGACGTTTCCCGACTAATGATGATTAGATTTGATCGATCAGGCCCCAGTCACTTCTTTATCGCAATTCGTATATAGCTTGGCGATGAGAAGAAATCTACACTACATAGACATATTAACCGTAGATAGGTATTAGATATACATTATATGTACGTTTACACAAGCAGGCGCTATTATGAATAGGAAATAGCAAAGCCGACCCGAATACTAGCATCGTTAAATCAATATAGTGAAGACAAATTTCTTTACCTATTCTCAGAACATGATTCAGTTTTGTTTAACAAATACTTTAATTGAGGACCGAGATCATCTGAAAACATCTGAATCTTTGATTTTAACAGAAGTTAGGAGGAAATAAAGTTTTGTTGTTGTTGGGATAATTGGTTTGTATTTGGCCTAAATCTCACCTAAGCAAGTAATTATAGGGTCGTTGGATGGCAAGCGTGAGCATTCAGAAGTCTCAAGCGAATTAGGCGCTGGCCCTGTTTTCTTATATGCCAGAACACAACAATGCTATGAACACTGCTTTTGGCGGCAGACTTAGGTAACATGATGGTAGCTAGCCAGGCGGACATAGAAAATAATAGCCGATAGTTATAATAGCTAAACCGAGTTCCGATACCTCTGACAATCGAAGTCGGGATCTCAGGATTGTAAGTAAGACCACGGAGGTGGTTTGTAGTTCAATCAAATTTCGCTACTAGTTATATCAAACGTACTTGAATAACGAGATTTTTGTTTCTCCTACGACGTCCTATCGGACGTACGGATCCTACGGACAACGACGGAGTGAGTTGTCGTTGACTACAGTAAAATGAAATTATGGTCGGTCGAGCGGTGATCAATCCACCTCTTTGGGTGCATCTGAAGACATGACCCACGGACTCGCATTTCAGTTCGGTAACTTTATATTGACAACATCTGACTCTGTGGTCATAGAGTGTAGAGATCGCTACATTAAAGACAACACAATGACTGCCTTACATATCTAGGACCTACGTGTATCACAGCTTAAACCATTGTTGAGCCGGCCTAGTCTGAATTTTTGTATCACGTGAGTTTAGTGCCATAACGAAACAGTAAACATTTTTGAAATACGAACAGATGAAAACTTGCCAACAATGTGCGTATAATAAATATCTACCTCAATTGACGAAGTACTAAAATACTGTAGTGACTCTTCGCACATACTTATGGGACAAAACAATTTGTACCTTAACATGGAATTGTTTAATGTTTACTATCACTGTTATAGCAATTAGCATAGCCGTTTAGTTTCTTTGTTCTGTTTCCTGATAAGCAGTTGTTATGAGAAGCTGTGTAGAAGTACTTCGTACATTTATAGACTACATTGGACAATTAAAGGGTTTAAATATAGACCCGTGCCTCCTTAGGTATCATTTTAATACTCGTAGGCAATATCGAACCATAGTCTGAATTATTTTTTTTAGTCTATACGATTCGAGTGTATACTCGTAGATTGGTTTGGGGCAATTTGGGGAATGAATGAATTCAAATTAGTACTTTTCTTTGTCATCGAAAAATTACTGTTGAAGAAGTTTCTTCACTACCTATATAATTATCTATATCCTTACTTTCTCATAGATTGCCATGACTAACCAATAATGTGATTTTATATAATCGCCACATTGCTGACGGATTTCGAACACAATGAGATAACAGTATAACCAAATCGACAATTTCGATTTGGTTATACTGCATTGCTTGAGCACACGAGTCCTGTTGAAACTGGTTGCTTTGCATTATGGTGAAATGCAAGCCGAACAATCGGTAATGTATATACATCGGTATTCTTCACATAATTATGTAGCACCTACATCGACATTTCAAATGATTTTCACCGGTTCCAAATATTGTGGAAACTACGTCTACTTGAAAACAAATGTTCTTCAAATGAATTCAATAAAAAGTTGACTGACAACGCAGCAAAATATCTGAGCCTGAATAAGAATTCGACCATGTGATGGATCTAAAGAAAAACTTTGAAAATGTCCGCATGTCACGACAAAGTGGTCGTTCACTCCTGTAACAATCGCCATTTCGTAAAAAAAATGTTTGTCGAATAATAACAACGACCTGTAGCTATTAAAATATTGTTTACGCGAAGCTCTGGAGCTGGGGTTCAGTGGAGGCTTTAAGTGCCATTAATTCCTTAACGGGTGAACAACCGATGGAACCCGCCTCGAATAGCAATCGGTTTGAAACCTGACTTCTTACCTAGACAGGTAGGTAGGTTTTTGTCCCTGTGGTTTAATATTCAGTTAGCGAATGGAGGCTTATGCGAGGCTTTGATTAGAAAATTCATGAGAATTTATTTTTGGTAAGATACATTTTTTATTAGATGAGGCAAAATCTTGACCGAAATAAAATGGTAGGTTTTGTTATTAAGTTAAGAGTATATTGCAATGGACTTGAGTTTCATCATGTCTGATGATGATGATCTCAAAGTCTCAACACTGAACTGCGACTCTAGCCACGGCTATTTTATAATGACGTACCTAGTCAACTTTGAGTAGGATATAGCATATTAGATGAACATACGGAGGCTTCAAAATATAATTGCTACCAATGCTACTAGATTATACCGATCAAAGTTCCGAATAAACTACCAATCAGATTACCAGATAAATTACCGTTCAGAGTGCCAAATACGCCAGGAATTTGTGTAACAGAAAAATTTGAGTAATTAGCAGAGATATTTAAATATAGTAATAGGTTATAGAGCGGTCATTGGGAAACGTTTCATATAAACATTTTGATCTCAAAAGTCAATGGTATGTCAAATGTCTTGTACGGCCGCGTGACGTGATGTGACACTAGATTGAGTAACTTATTACCAATTGGTAATTTAAATTGTAATAAGTTTAGGATCAAAATTTTTGTTTGCTTTGTCCGGTCTATTAATATTAAATGTCTTTGGTAATTAGTAAGACTTTTTTGAAGGGTATCAAACGCTTATTCTAAAATGGTTCCCTATAGTACGATATCGATGTCATTATTACACAGAGGCTATCAGTAGATACGGCGTGTGTGTAGATCTTATTCGAAATGATGCAATGCGATGATGCATGCAATGCCGTGGCAAGAATTTGTTAGAACTAATAGGAATGAAGATATTTCCACAAAATGTGTAGGTGAACATTCCACAAAATAAATGTTTACTGAGAATTGACGATCTTCATTTTGACATCACAGTGATTCACGAAATTGACGCAAATGAATGATTTTATGTCCCTTGCTCACAATTTTTGACACAGAAATACTTGGCATGACTAGTGTACATTGATAACGGTCACGTGACTACGTAGGATAATTTTGTTTTATTGCTGTTCATTCATGACATCAACAAATATATTTAGACATTACATAACACGGACTTTCGGGAATATAAAAGAAACTGATCATGATATTGAACGATATATACTTATTGTTTTACTGACAACTCAGTGGCTCTATTACCTACTTTCTGCACGAATAATTAGATAAATAAAAGTTCTGGTTTTATCAGAAACGTGTCGTACTGACATATAAAACGCAGAAAGTAACAAATGGAAATATAGCTTTGTAGGAAAGAAGAAAACTGAATGAAATATAACGATGACATTCCATTGAGACATCTGGATGAACATGTGTCTGCCTTACAACCTTATCGTTCCTTACTATTCATGCATGAATGACAGTAAATTAAGGTTTCAAGCAGGATTCATCATCATCAGCCAGGAAACGTCCACTGCTGGACATAGACCCCCTTCATGGTATACCATATCGATCGGTCCCAAGCCACCTGCATCGAGCGACTCCTCGCGACCTTGACCTGGTCTTCGGTCCACCTAGTAGGGGGAAGGCTCGGTAGACGTTTACGTGGTCGCCACTCGAGTACCTTTACTATCCGGTTATCGGTCCTTCGTGCGATGTGGCCTGTCCATTGCCACTTCAGCTCACTGACTCGTCGATCTATGACGGTGACCTTAGTTCGTCTATGAATTTACAAGCAGGATGACGGGATCTTATTTCCCTAAAACCATCTTATGTCACGCTTGAGATATAGACCTATAGACCATTTGTTTTTGATAGATGTGAACATACAATAATACATACAGTATTTACCCTTCTTTGTTTCGCCTTTATCGTGCAGAACAGACCGTAAAAATGGAACATGTGTCTGTATGTAGGTAAATAATATTTGTTATAAAACAGTGGCAGCACTGTGCGCATTTTATTGGATGTTTGACCTCGTGATATCGCGACAAGCCTCCACCGGCACCGAGTACCGACATCTCTTATCAGCTCGATGACGTGTCTGCGGTATGACCTGTTTCAAATCATTTCAAAACGTTCGCGTGAAAGTCACGGCTATATTATCATCACTGGACATGAGTCTCTCTCTTAGATCGCCACGTCGAACGACATTTCGATGAAGAGTTTTGCTATAATTAATGCAGAAATTTTCATGTTCCTCAGTGCTATTTTTAACTGATAAAGAATATTTGTAGATGACTATTATCCTTTTTTCATTTTTCATGTCCATTGTCTCCTCGCGTGATGTTCATTTATACAGCTTTTCTCATCCTTACCATTTTTTATTGGATAATGTCTTCCCCTTTTGATCTTCCTTTTTTGTCTCTTATTCTTTATATATTGTACTTTCTTGAAATCTGAAACGTAACAGCTAAGAAATACCATTGTTAGAATTTCGACTTCTGTTTAACGGTGCGAAAAAATTTACATTGCTTAGAGCTTTGTAACTTTGTATGATAATCCCTCTTACTTGGCTCTCACATAGCAGGGCCGACATTCTGTGACAGTGGTAAAATTACGCATTTTATTATAGAAGGTTGTCATTGTCACATATTATTTATTTAATTGGCTAATGCGCTACAATAAAAATATATAAGACAGACGAGGAAGAACTCATTGTATTAGAAAAAAGGTATTTCATTATTGTTGCAATAAAAGTAATGATTTCTGAGTGTTACCACTTAAGTGCAAAGCTTCATATTAAAGCCATCAAGGCCATTAGTATTTGAAACACACCAAAACCTCACAAAATTCGACAATAGGAAGGTTTGTCCCGCAAATCGACTCTCTTTACCTACTATACAAAATCCCTTAGGGATTAGAGAGGACAGAGGTCCCATCAATTCAAGGAAAACCCTTCCAAAGCACTCACGTATCGGCGATTTGTTTTTGTTAGGAGTACGAGTATGTGAATAAAACTCTCTCGAAACGAAATGAAGCAAGAGCAATCTTAGGTATACTATTGAAGGTTAACCTCAAAGGTGACAAATCCTTGCCCTAACCAAGCCAGCTTTTCGTTGTATTAAACAGAACAACAAAAGAGATTAAGCTCTCCTGAGGGACCGTTCGTATTTACGCCGCCCTTTACACCTCAACTTTATTGCGAACACGTTCTACAGGAATGATAGCGGAACGTTACTGCGCATTATTTTAAATCGATAACCAAAAAAACTCGCCATAAAACGTTACAAAAGATCACCCCTATTGTTCTTAAATCATAAAGCGGTCGTAACACGTTCTTAGAACGACAACCGGGCCGTTTGCAATCACATGAACAATTCAACACACGGACCACACACACGTGTGCCCTCATCTCATTAATTCAATCGATACGCCCTCACTAAAACATAATGTTACCAACACTATCGACGTGTACTTTATTGCTGTTGAAATGAAACCGGTTGAATTCATACTCGTTCTGAAATTTTTGAAAAACAAACTTATTTCATAGTTTGCAATGTTTTCTTATGCAAAACTGTGCAATGGTTTGCGTGCGTGTTTCTGACGAAAATAGAATAAATTTGTCATTAACTTTAACTATAAGCGGACTACCAGTAGAAACTAGTTTTTGGAGAAAATAAGTAAAAAATTTAACGTGCGTACTCGTTGAAATGAAATATGTGTTTAGAACATTTTCACACCAAGCCCGGTGCTGTCTTAAAATGAAGAATTAAGGAAGAATGAAAGTATTTAAAACTATTCTGAGAAGAAAATGATCGCGCTGCTATTCCGACTATTTCCTCTAGCAAATGTAATCTAAGGAACATTATAAATGCATTAACAGATAAGGTTTTCCGCTGTCGGAGGTGAGGTCGTTTTCCCAAATATCTTCATGTGGATATCGTTGGAGACACAAATATTTCCGTGGACATTTGTGTACATTTACGTTTTTTCTGTTGTATTTCATATGACTTTCGGTTTTGCGTCATACGCAAAACAGTAATTGTTTACTTAGTGAAATTTACGCCTGTAACCAATTTCAATGAGCATATAAAATTATTTACCAGTTTAATTATTTTCAGTTTCAGTAAATATGATAAGTTGTTGACGTAAGCGTAAGATCAGTATGAATTTATAGTAAGTAAAGAAAATCTAAATTTGATTAATTGCTTAGAGAATGGAGGAGGAATTGATCGTTTATTCAAATGTTGGTAAGTGAAGATAAGACTGTGTGAATAAAGTGCGTGCGCACCTAGAAGTCTCAAGGTTAATGCAAAAAATAGTGCTAATAATAATGTTAGGCGTCAAAGTTTGATATAACAGTGATCAGCTATCAAGAAGCATAGAATAGTGTCCTCTTCATTATCAACAAACAGCATAAAAAGTATCAGTACAACCTGTGCAATACAAGGTTGTGGAGACAATCAGCAAAACCAAAAAATCAGCATTTTGATCAAAATTAAAATTTGATGAACACAATAAACATGTTCACGCGGGACTTAACCTAGATAATACAATGATGAAGAAAACGTATCACATTGTAATCCGTGAAAATGATGATGGAACCCAACAGAAGGAAGAAAAACCCAGCTTAAAAATAGTGTGATGTCAGCGCTGGACAATAAGAAGAAAACATTCATTGGACAAATTTATTAACACCTCACTAAAATAAATATGACGCATGTCTATCTTAGTAACTAGTCTTACGTATTAATCGGGTTCGGCAGAAGATTTTCGCTCGTTGCCAACAAACGGGTACCTTGAACATCCCAGACCTTGAATTTTGTCGTAAATTGGTAGTAAAAAATGTTTCTACATCGTTTGTTATCAAAACCATTAGCGTAACTAATTAATTAATTTTCTGTAGAAAATACTACAAAGGTTTTAAGATGATAATGATTGTGGAAGATGTAGGTCTTGCGTGAGGACTGAAAATCGGACTAACAGCATACAATAGTTTTTGTTGATATTGATGAGTCTCAACCTTTGAAACCAAAACATTTCCTGATATTAAGTGACAATGTCAATCAAAACCATAGCGATAATGAAACAGAAACCGATACAAAATAAGAGAACCAAACCGGGTAACATGTCCGAAACTCTTGGGTTATCAAGAAATGCCTTGTCAACATGTAGACGGTTGTGGCTGTCGATTATTGCCGACACTACCTAGGGCGAGGGCACGACCTCGCACGTGACGTCACGCTCCTACTGAATGAACACCCCTCCTCCGGCGGTTAGTATCGATGAGCTCTACTGCAGGATTGCAACCACAGCTGCCTTTCTCACGGATAATTCTCAGGCCGATATTGTATTCCGTTACGTAACAAATGGTTTCAATGAAAGCTCTGTATCCTTATGTTGCTTTCGATTTATTCTTGGTTAGTATTCAGCTAGTTTTTTTCTTCGAAATTTTATTTTAGCGAGAAAGATGCCAAATCCAATACACGATATGTGTTCTGTGTATTGACACCCAAGTAGCAATGTTACATTACTTATTCTTTTGATAAGAAAATCTGAATAAGCTATTAATATAAACGCTTACTGAGAAATGTCTCGTTCACGATGACATAATCCAGAAAGGTCTCTTAGTCTTGGGGGCATTCCTAGATCGGTTGTAGTCTTGGTAAGAAGGATTTATAAAGGGTCTAGAATATTTGGTATTATAATTCTTTTACCATATTTTAGCATACATTCTTAAGTACACAAAGGAAACTCATGCCATGTTTGCATAAAATAGAGACCAGGAAAGCCTAATACTCGCGAAGCGAACGTGGAGAGACTTACTTACCTTCACATTGTTTTCAATGTCAAGCTTATAAGGAAACTGTGTTGTTTAAATTTGCGCTGCTATCCAAGTCAACCAAGGTGAATATTTTTGACAATTTCCCATTGCAACACTATGAAATCTATGTTTAACTCTCTAAGAAAAGGCAAAGTACCAAAGCCTCGAACATAGGCGTCAGGTTGCCTGCCTTTCGGTATTTTATAGGATATATTTTGGAGAGTGTGCGCAGGAGCTATTTTTGTTGATTCCACCTTCGCCGTTCAAGTACCGGTCAAACAGAAGAACGGCAGACCTTCATCCGTACACTGTGGATATTCCTACAGCTCGCACCAAGCGTTTCGCTTCCACATTTATCGTGCGTACTGCAAAAATATGGAATACACTACCGGTTTCCGTGTTCCCCGAAAATTACAACTTGGGAAGAGTAAATAGGCACCTTCTAGACCAACACGTAACATCGTCGACCTCATCGTCACTTACCATCAGGTGAGATTGAGGTCAAGTGTTGGTCTATCTTCAATATAAAAAAAAAGTACTTTACTACGAAGCCTTCTATGATATAGGTTCCAAAAAAATCGATCAATTCCATATCCTATGTCAGATATATCGGATGATTTCATGCAATAGATAAGGAATATTGTACTTCTTACTAGATTCTTCCAGACTTGCTTTCACACTCGAATGAAACCAATATTCGCGGTTCAGTCGATCTGTGACCTCGTCGATCACTGGAAAAATCCGAAGATGATCTTTATTCTCCACTCTGTTTACGTCATTTGTGAATTCTGTATTAGATTCGAAAGCGAATATGTTGGGAAAAAGGTTACATAAAATAACCAATTAAATACAACAAGCTTTGACAAGAAATGGCAAAAATGCAATGTATCAGCATGTTTTTCGAAAATTTCACATCATCAATGGCGTTAGTATCGTTGAGCAGTCACAATACGTGTATATTATGTTTGGCTACTTTCGATTTAACTAAAACCCGTAGCACGACTGTGTGGAAAACAGTAGAAGTCAGCTAGACATATTTATACTTTGTGCTTCTCATAAGGATGACCACTCATTGGATATATAATTATTGGCACACAGAGCCGCAGGGAAGAACTCCATATACGATCAAATCGAGTTCACAAATCGCAAAGCTTAGAATCTTGAACCCGGCTCGGTATCTCGGTGCAACGCCCATGGGTCTGGGCAGGTCCCATATTTGGTTTGCAGTGAGTCATCGTAGTGCGCACACCCATATAAGACTGGTGGACGCTCCACTGGTTGAGGCCGTCTTAAGGACACATCGAATCGATAATAATACGAGGGAAAAGCTATACGTAGTTGATGTTGGCCTCATTGGGAAAACTGATTATGTATAATATGAAATAAACATTCCTGTACTTGTTGGTAAGTTGTTAGACGTATCCGATGGCTTTGAAGATGGACTGGATAGATTTTACCAAAATCCAATCAAAGACAAATTCTACGTTTCAAATTCTGTAGTATGAATTTATTTTATTAAAGCTGACACTGGGCATTATGGCACGACTCTTCGATGAATAACATAAGAAATTATAAATTACTAGCTTCCGCCCGCGACTTTGTCCGCGTGTACTTCAGGATTTATTCTACTTGTCCGATAGGCATAGAAGGCATCTATCTCCATTTCCAGCATAAGGTACAAAATAGTGTTTATTCTGTTACGTAGGCTAATAGTTTAAAGAAACAAAAGAAATTTCAATATCTGACGTAGTACATTCAAATAGTCTTCACACCAATATTATAAACGCGAAAGTTTGTATATACGAATTTACATATTCTATGGTCGGTCGCTAGGCAACGCGTTTTTGTTATGCCAAAATTGCCCATATAATCCTACTAATATTATAAGTGTGATTTTGGACAATTTACACAATATGTCTTTAGAAATTATAGCCTACATGTTATTCTGATGTATAAGCTATGTTATTGTAAAGTTTCATTCAAATCCATTCAGTAGTTTTTCCGTGAAAGCGTCACAAACATCTAAACATCCAAACATCTAAACATCCAAACATCTAAACATCCAAACATCCAAACTTTCACACTTATAATATTAGTAGGATTGTTATTGTCAGTGTACGATGCGATGATCGAATCAGGAAAACATTCAAGACGTTAAACACTAGTTTGCCTCTGAATCTTAATGAAGACACGAATCGAATACTTATTATAGACGTTCAGGTATATAAACATGCTCATTATATTATGAAATACTGTGATCGTAATCTACTTGGATGTTTTTTAATTAATTAAAATTTATGGACTATCAAGGCAAAATCTTTATGTATCCGGCCTGTAAATACTCGTAGCAGCTATTATAAAGCACTAATTTGATAGTTATGTCTTAGCATTGACAAAAACTGCTTTAGTAACGCATACTATTTCATCGTTTAGTCTTTATATTTTTATTATAAATACTTGGCCTTTATTTCACCTGATGATAAGTGATGGTATGGTCTAATGAAAGATACACATGAAGAAGCGTCAAGTTCATAAATCTGGTCGGATCCTCTACGTTTTCTAAAAATTTGTAGTAACTCCTGTCCTGCTACACATTATTTTTTGTTACTGATGAATCTAGCAGCAAGTGATATTAAACAAATATATAATTACTTTTTAAGGGTCCGATTTAGAATGGTAAAATGTAACCTATTCCTGTGTTTCCCCCTGTCATAACTTCACGGGATTCAAATGACAGGGTTTGCCACGCAGTAAACGTGTCGATATCCTTGTTATATAAAGGAGCACGCAGTATTTAGATAGGGTTCCGTTGAGGAACTAAATATAGCTCAAACCTCACAAGAAAATTGCTGGCAATAATATCTATAGCGATGGCTTAAAACATAAATGACTTCTTATGTTGTTGAATTTCAAAAGTTAACATTGTATTTAATACAAAAGGATTACAATGGTGGCTTTAGTTGCCTACTAAAATTGTAGATTATATCTGCTGTGTGATTCCGAAACGATTGATTTGTATACATATTTGCGTCCATATGAATTTCAAATGAATCCAATTTAATTGAAACTGTTTGTAATCATACGTTATCAACTGAATTTTCATACGACGCTGTAAAATACGCTTTAATTACTTCGTGCCAATTTAGCTGAATGATTCTTTGATGCGTTGTCGCATATTAATGTTTATTAATATAGATGAGAATAACACTGCTTTCATAATGTTAACGGAAACGATAAGACCGTCCTTGTCTATACATACAACACATGTAGCATACATATACGAGTGTACTATATATATTTGCAGATGTACAGCATTATTATATCTAGATACATACGCCTTGACCTTCTGTTGCGTCCATAGTCGGTCTGTGACCGCATGCTAAACGCCTTGACAATACGACTTGATTCGCAAATAGTAACTACACTAAGGTCAATACGGTGATCTTTTCGGGCGTGTGTATATATGCGGAAGGAACAATGTCGCATGGCTGATGTAGGGGAATAGTTTACAGTGATATTGATTTGATCATAGCGAGTCTGATTGTAAAAAGTTTGTATTGAAATAGTATTTAAATTATCTTTTTCCAACGACTGAGTGGTGACACAGATTCTAACAAAGATTCAAATATCGATACAAAATCGTGTATTAAAAGGACAGGATTAAAGTTGTAACGAATGTTTTAAAGGTCCTGCTGTACACTAACAGTATATTAAAGAAAACGTTTGCTTTTGATATAATGTCGACGTGACACAACCACCCAGAGCTGGCGTGAATCAGATCTTGTACAAACTATTGTGGGTGCAAAACCAGCTCCAAGACACAGGACCAACAAAAAAACTAAGTCATATAACTAGAAAATCGAGTTTGCGTGGAATAGTGGCATAAAATACATTAATTTACATTTTCAATGCAAATTTGGTCATTGTTTCTGTTATTTAGGTACAACAAAGTTTTGGATTGACTTTTTTAGTCGGTAACACGATCTCCTACCGAACATCTGCTTTCGAGAACGCAAAATTTGGCTTGGCTTCTTATTCAGGCTTCGTCGCGCAGGCCATACGAGCTAATAACTTGTCGAAACGGAGATATGCAAATGGATTTCATGGTTAGACCGGTTGTGTAAACATTACGTATTCGCGATTTCGATACAACAGTCGATATCTAGGTAACTTACTGGTGTGACGAGCCTCTAGATGTTGAGATATGATGCTAGTCAGCTCCGTCACGTTTGCTTACAATTAGAAGAATTCTAGACAACACTTTCTCATTGTAACTGTCTCGACAAAACCTACCTCCCCGAGTTCCGTTTCAAATGGCCTTTTTGTTTCGCTCGGCGTGTGAGCCAGCGGAAACAGCCGTAGATTATGGAGCACTCAGCAAGAACTATTCAATATGTCTCCGTCCTACTTTAGCCGAGAGAGCATCTAATTTCACGTCCCCCCTTATTCCTGTTTTGTTCTTTCTCCCGGGGTGGGGTTTTATAACGTTTTCTTTTTTTTCTCTTTGCAGTTACGTTTGTGCCGGGCCTCGTAGTCTTTCGCGAGGGTGATGGATACGGATGACCTTGGTTTAGTGGTCCCTTTGAGTGGAAGTGAGTGTTCGGCGGTCGGATAGTGGTTAGTGTCGTTGTGGTGATAGTGACATGTGACAGTCTATGGAAGTGTCAGGGTGTGCTCGGAATGTTCACGAAACACGACAAGGCCCCTGAGAGGTGCCACTGCCGCCACCCCTCGCATAGGAGCTGCAAGAAGAAAAAACCACCCCCTCACACGCCCTGGAAATACTTGATGAATTGCCCACTCGTTAGGAAATGCTTTGGTATGGTATTATTTTTATTTTATTTTTTCCTTTATTTTAGAAAATAAAGCTGTAGAAAGCAAAGCTAAAGTTATTACTAACCTGTTCTAGTTTTAAACTGCATATATATTAACAGGAGAAGGTTTACTTTTTTGTTAAAGCACAGTTGCGATTCGGAAATTAAATTATCATCCTAAACATCGAACATGAAATAATAAGTGTGAGTGGAATGAATGAGACGAAAATACTTTATGCGTTTTTATATTATAGGACCCATTCTCTGACTGAAGTAAAGGCAGGTCTAGAAATGTTGTCATCTTTTCACCATAATTCTTGGAATATGGAAAGGACAATATGACGTTCAGACTTAAGATTATATTTGGATATTGCACGCCAACATATAAGAACAGTGACCTAAGTTATTAGTAGTAGAGTGCCTTGGGCTTAACGTATATGATTTATAGCTCCTATGTATCTCATAAACTAGTACAAATTCACTCTTTTTGCACTAGTGGGAAAACCACAAAACACTAAATCATGGAATAGAAACGATTTTATTGTATGTTTGCAATTTTTTTTGAACTCGACCACAGAAAATAACACGTTTTTCTAATGTAATTTATTGAACAGCGTGTGTGATAACAAAAAAGCTTCCTAGATTTTCTTGAGGCGGATTATGGAAGATTAACTATTTTGTGTAACCATTTTACTATAATTCGAATCCTTGAGTAACCAGATTCAGATTTACTACGTTTGAATATTTCGCACACTAACTTATTAGTAGTTTCGACGTTTTGTAGAATAAAAGGACGATAAATAAATCAAATAAACAGTCGGTTGCCATGAATTGATCAAAAAAGAAAAATCTTGTGTGCCTTTTGTGGCTGTGGCACGCTGTGTTTTCATTGTTATGAGTTTCAAGTTTCGTTCGAAATGAAGTCAGTCCGATTTAATTATCTCCGTTTGGCGATATATCTCCAAATATTCTCTTTAGTTTCATATCAAATGTCGAAACATTGTTGTATTGAGGGATAACCAATATTGATTTTTCGGCATATGACTTGCATCAGAAATAATGACATTGAATTTTAAAATGTGTATAATTGAGTTTCCCATAGATAGTTTCTCGACATTATTTCCTACGGAATCAGACCGAGTATGCGATTTATTGTAGAAATCTCGTCCGTTCCCGGCCGTTGAACGTTCCCGACCTTGCGACGGCATTCCGCTCGTCGGGACTGCTCAGACTGCGCCGGCTCGCAGAATCGCAAAAAAGCAAAAATAAAATAATAATAATTCGATAACATCGTAACTAGTAATTGTGTAAGTTCTTCAACCACTTCAATGAAGTTGCTAGGTCATTTATTTTTAAAGTCGCGATGTATTTGTTCCCTTACCCCATTTGCAGAATGCCTTTTCGAAAGTTGTGGTAAGTTCATTGACATTATAAAAGATGTATGTAAACTGTAATTAACTAGAAATTTTTAAAGTGTACGCTTTTCTCTCATTACCGTCGGTTGAAATTTAAGCGATCATACATGTCCAATTTTTGTCAAGCATTTTAAGAGGCTATGTTGGTTAGACCACGTGGCCGCGTCAAATTTGGATTGTTTTATAGCTGTCCCTCTCCGAGCCCTATCCGCCCCGAGCGCGTACGGTGAGACAGCATACACTACGCGAAGTTATCCACCCGTTATTTGGATGTTTCGTAGTCCAGGGATCATTTGAAGGATACAGTATATTATGTAACCATTTTTTTAATACAGTATAATAATGAAATTTCAGATGTCGGTGGTTTTTCCAAATTGTTCTAAATTGATTCATACTCTTGTAAATCAGGTTCAAAGTTGGGGCTTTTTACTACTGTAAAATACAATTCTTTGACGCCCTGTAACTCTGGAAGTATATATTTAAACGAAAATCTGACTCACCACCGACACAGATATTTGTTTCTAGATTGTGTCTTGAAAATTTTATAGATTTTCATAGCTTAATACTCAAAATATGACTGGACTACGTTTGTATGGGCGCTTTGACACCAGCATACCCTCTTAACTTTGTAGCTTAACTTGCCTCTTCAAACCCATTGCACACTAACTCAACCAGCGTGAGTCAGACAATGTGGAGAATGTCCCTTGATATTCAATAGCTCGTTCTTTTCCTCTAAAACAACTAACTACAAGTCTTTGTTTAGAAAGGACGTGATATCAGTTACAGTTCTAGAAGGTTCATATCGAATTTAACTGATCTTAACATGGACATCATTGCTCATTGTCTGCATGAATTGTGTTCACACAATGGCGTTTCGATTTACTACTTCAAGGATAATGGTTTAAATTTGTACACCACTTGAAGCTTACTGTTGAACGATGATTTGATGGTGTCTAGATGTTTCTATTAAATAGTTGCACACAAAAACGTCATCATCCGCATTAGTCCGCTTCTGGAAATGAGCCTCGCTTCACAAGAATTAGTCAATACGTAATTGTTAGATTTCATTGTAAATTCCTTAAGTTTTTTCTCAATGATCTTTTTTGACATCCGCAGGAAGACATCCGGAGGTGAGTCTATACTAAAGCGATTCTGTAGTGTAGCATAATTTTAATATTTCTTTTTAATATTTTTGCAAATTATGGGGGCGGGATTTGTATTTTCTCAGTGGTATCGTAGCTCTCATTAACTGGATGGACTATTTCCAACTATTTTAATGCGGCTTATGTTTCGTTATAGGTACTATTTTCAAATCAAAGCTAAATTAGCACCTCGACCATTGAAATCATTTTATAAGTTTTAATCGACCTCAAAAAAGGAAGAGGTTCTCAACTCAACGGGAATATTTTTTAAATGTTTGTTACCTCAGAAATTTTTACTGGGTAAATCAATTTAGATGATTCTTTTTTTTTTCAATTTGGTCCAGTTCTGACAATGACATCCATGAGAAAACGTATAGCAATTGAATTTATAATTATTGAGATGGGTAATGTAATAGTTAAAAATATTCGACCACTGAAAATCGTTTGTAGGAGAATGTATTTGAAAATTCTTAAAAATATGTATAGTACGAGTCGTATTACTAATAAACTATAGATACATCGTTACATCCTCAGGACTTGAGGATGTCTGTGCTGACGTCATTCGATAGTGATGCTTGTTGATGTTGTAAGGTTGTTTGTCATTACTGAAAATCACTTGTAAATGTCGGTTTTGCGTACAGTCTTATATTGACTATAAAACATATCTTTTGACGATTCCCTTGCGCTGCTGACGTCATAGAATGTGAAAACTCCGTTAAGATATGAATAGGTCATCTTGGATACTTGATGTATTTATAGTCTAACTATTGTCTACTGACGTGGGCGAACTTATTAATGAAGTTACTAGACGGCGATTGATATTGCCTGATAAACTAATTATCGGTAGATGAACAAAGAAGAATATTCTTGGAAATAATCTCTAGAGAGTTAGTTAAACGTCGTCGAGTCTCAAATCGTGAGAGCTATGTATTATACATCCATAAAGGTGTATATTATGATGCTTTTAGTGACGTTTTTACGGTTCCGTAACTCAAAAATGAATAAGGAACTCTTATAGGGTCACTTTGTAGTCCGCTTGATGTGTCAATACACTTTCTCAGGAATGTGAGAAAATATTATGGAATTCTCAAATGTGCAATCCCTTGGAGTTGTGAAAAAATCAAACTTATAAAATGATATGACAATTTATACCGCATATTTTGTACATTTCCCTTGTGAGCAATTCTGCACGGAACGGTGCTTGAGGCTAGCTTGCATTTGGCTGGTTAAAAAATAATTAAATACCAATATTATATGAATCACTTTTTTATGATAAAATGATATCATGCCCCACGAGCAATACATTATTGATTGTCTTGATCACTAGAAATGTTTTAAATACGCCTAAACTTTTATATGCGTCTGGCTATTTGGTTATTATTATCGATTTATCCGCCTACAAAGCGAGGTGATTATGGCAAATCCCCACTTGGGAAGTCAGATAATATCCGCCTTCGGGCTTATGCAGATGATTATGATGACTATAGATTACACCAAGTTCTTCCACCAAGATTAGTTTAGATTAGTTTAGTATTAGTCAAGGCCTATCTGAAAACCAGCGCTGCAATCACTCTGTGGTTGCAGCATGAGCTGAGATAGGCCTTTTGCTTTAATATATATTTAGTTTCTAAATCTCTGTTATTTCTTTTTCCTGTAAAAAAGCAATAAATTTATTTTTCTTTCTTTCTTTCCCAACACTAAATTTTGCCAACACAAAGCAAAACAAAACAAAAATCTATTCCGTTTTACAGCCGATCACTAATCCCAGTGTGTGGCTTCGTTCGTAGTTTACTGGCTTCCGCACGATTGTATCTCCCGACTAATCCGACGATCAGTTGATAGAGCTCACTTGTTGCGCTTTGCCAATGACACGATCATAGGCGAAGGAAAATGACTTTAACAGGAGCGAGCTGTTCACTCTTACGCCCACGTTATGCCGATGACGTAGCTTTAGTATCTACTGCAAAAAAATAAGACTATTCCAATAGGCTTGCATTTCCAAGTTTTAAACAATCAATTTAAATACATAAATTCAAGAATTGTAAAGAACATATTTGACATTGATATAATTTTTGTTATAAATTTACAACCTTTACCTTTCAATAGCTAGTCAGACCGGCATAAAAATCCCCTACCACTAACAATTCATGTGTCTATTGTATGTAGTAGCTATAGCTTTTGACTTAACAATTTTGTCGGAGAAAAGCATAATGAGTACTAGTACACTATTTATAATAACTTATATTTCTTCTTCTTCTTAGTCGTACACTCCTGTCGGAGTGGTCGTGGTTACGGATCGTCTGCTATGTTGGTCGCGGCTTTTGCGAGAGTTCTCCATCTGTCTCTATTTGTGGCATTCCGTGTGCACTTATATTATTAACTAACTTATATTTACAAAAACAATATAATTTCATTTTTATTTGTCTGTTTTTTGTACGAAAATGTCAAATGTCATTTTATTGACGCCATCTTTGTTTTTTAAGTTAAGTGTTGCCGTTTTGTACGTTTTAAACGATTTTATACAGATAAACCACTTTCTTTTATATCAGTGTACAAAGTCCAGTCTGGGGCTCCATTCATTCGCGGAACGTTTATTTTCAGTCGTATACCTAATTAAACTCCGTCCCTTACACAACTCATCCCAGTGTTTACAATCCATCAACGGTTCTAGTCGGTGTGTAGGTAAGCGATGCATTAACCTCAGACCGACTTGCTACTACCTATGTATAGCCACTGGAATTACTCGCTACTAGTTTGCATGCACGTCAAAGCCAATCGCAGATGTCATAATGAGACTTTAATCAGTTTATAATAAATGCAAATATCGTACATATCGTTTTATTTGTTCCAGTATCGCTTGAGAAAACGGCATATTTAGAACTGGTGCCGCCGGTTGGGTGAATGATTAATTGAAATTGTTTGTTTCTTGAAAGAACGGATTTGGAAAAAATGTACGTGTTTTATAATAGAAACTTTTTAAATCTGTCTTACGTAGTTGTTGTAAACTTGTAAAAATCTTACTGGCAGCGCCTTTCCTCTTGCTGATTGTTATGACAAAACTCGTCATGAAAAACCTATTTTTGAGACTTCCCCGAGGTCAGCAGTGGACTCATTTGTTAATAATGTTGGTATACATACTCAGACACAGAGTTCTGATACTGTTCATAGACGCTTGGTTTCACTGTATCTTTGATTCTTCCCGGGAGTCGTAAAAGACAGATTGCCGTCGTTACTACGTGCCCCCTTTTATTCACGTTGCAGAAATTTTACGACAATGCAGACATTTCGTGATGATTTGCTCTCGTATCATATATATCTCCTTGAAAACTGTTTCTACTATAGTTATCAACTGTCTCAAATAATCGTCACATTTACGAAATAGGTGTGAAACACAACGAGAATATCTCATATTCGTTACTAGACTTTGGTGTTCCAAATCGAAGAAAAATGTAGTCAGGCTCAAGTATTTTAACGAAATTCATTGATTTATTACTTAGGTTTATTGTGTAGTAGTCTACGTAAAAGAAAATAAGTCGGCTTCTTTGTTCATTTACTCTTATAAAACAATTTGCTATTGTTGTAACAATGTAATTGTATTACCGCATTTACACATTTTATTGTTATCTCGTACCTAAAGAATCTTATCATATTGCTTGACCGGCTTAATAAGAACAATATTTGTACGAAAAATCATATCCTTTTGTCCATCCTAACGCAAATAGAAAAGGAAATTGGTTTGTACACGTGACTCCATCAGGTTGCCTATCTTACGGTTGCGATGCTACTACAGGCTGAAGTTTCGCAAGCTCTGCCTTTATGATAGTCCGGAACGAAATTAGGTATTACTATAGGTGGGTATTGAAGGCCATATAAGCGTCGGTTGGGTCTATTTCGGAATTCTAGATATTTTAGCGGCACCTATCCTTGGACCATGTTCCTCCATAACCGTCATTTTGTTCTTAGATGGTTCTTTGATATTGGAAACATTGTTTTGTTCGTTTATACTGTATTTTGATGATACATAGAAAGGTAGGTTTGTATTGTTTTATTTTAGCTGCACAAAAAGTCTGTCATCTAAGTCAAAACTTTGTCGCAAGTCTAGGAAAGTGCCTCGACTACGCATTCACGAAAATAAATTATTGGTTGAGATGAAATCCAACAAATACCGTTTCCCGTGACTTTGTTCGCATGGAAATCAGGAAGTATCGACCGGGAGGACAAGTAGTCTATGTCCTTTTACAGTCCCTGAACTAACAGTGTACAACAGTTCAAGTCATCCAGACTCTCCGTTACGGCGTTAAGCAAGGACTAACAAACAAACTTTTGCACTTATAATATTGGAATGGAAGTACCTATGTCTAAAGTTTTTTCCTAAATATAATTATTTTCAGATATGGTCAGGCATAACAAAAATTATGAAAATTAGATTTGAGACAGTTTGTATTTTTTCCATTGAAGATAGTTGGTTCATTGGTTCAAACTCGTTATCTTTCCGCCTAGTAGATAAAAGACTCGAACCAACTAAACTAACTCTTAGCATTCGTACATTTCTCGACCCAAGTAATAAGGAACATCCAGTGGTGTACTCGTATCCTATGAAATTCCCGGCGCGCTTAGCTCGCGGTCCACGATTTTTCCCGGATGAATACATTATCGTTACTTAGTATTCGAGGGAGGTTGTACAGATTGCGTTACCTTGTTGCCTTGAGGGTGGCGATGCATATTGCATCGTCTCACAATATTACACCTAGGTGCGGCCAGTTTCCAAGTTCACGGCCAAACAAGAAAATTAAAAAAGCTACACGGTTCTTTAGAACTCTGTTGAGTTCCAGCAAATGAAAGCCACAAAGTCAGTGTCTTAGTAAGGTTAATAGAGATGAAATGGTTTAGTACATCATGTATTTTTTAAAGACTTCTTTTGCAATTTTATTCCGTCGCCATCTCGCGCCATTTATCTGTGCAGAGATAATGTGATTACACGATAAGTGAAATTCATATTCTGGATTTCAAATTGTGGTATGTGATGTTTTACAATAAATTGGATTTTTATTTTAAAATGTTGTGCTAAAATAAATTCTGGGGTTATCAGATCAAACTTCTTTTTTGAGACATAATATTCAGTTACTATATAAATGCTCATCACAAATTATGTTACAACAAAAGGCGAAAATATTAGAAATTAATCTGATTTCGTAATATTTCTATCACTATGTTCTCTGCGTCGTCAATATTTATTGAAATTCAAATTCTTACTTGCCTGTCAAATTACCACTATTCTTCTGTTCTGTAGCCGGAATCTCGGAGATCGCCACTTCTTCTACAAAACGGGAGCGTACATTTGCAACTGAAATTCATTCTGATTAGCTTCACGGAAAAAGTATTTCCCTCCGGATGTAACTGGAGGATGCAATCAGCTCCTGCATTCAGGAGTCTGGCACCGCATGCTGTCCATGAATTATGTATGAGCTGGTTATACGAAGTTTTTCTCTGGGTTTTATTACTTTTGTTCGCGAAAGGTTTTGAGAACTGTCTTTTACGGTTCGCTTCGTCTTTAGGACTTTGATTTTTATCTCTCTTACTTTTGTTACCGCTCCAGCTTCTACTTCAAATGCCTTTGACTTTGAAACACTGAGATAACTAATTGCTTTCAATGTCAAAGCTTTAACAATTGTTTTGTCTTTGTATTTAGATATCTTCCTAAACTCAACCGTACTCAGGCATACGAACAAAATTTTAGTGGTTGATTGAAAATTATAGATCTTTGTTCTTTTAAACGTTGTCTAATAATAACATATTTAAAATAATGCTTAAAGGAAACACGTGTCCAAAGTTTCGGAGTTTCGACCCAGGGACCTCTGAGCCGCGGTCGCAATAACAACAACCGGCGACATTTTAAAACTGTTGCACTAAATGTCAAGTGATGTTCCCTGTGACATTATTCTTACATAAATATAAATGTTGAAGTAAACGGTATCTAAAACAGCCAGTTCCTTTCATTTTGACGTAGTAATAACATACAAACTTATCCCCTGTCTTGCCAACATCAACCTAAGGTGCTACATCATGTTTAGATGGCTAACCCACATTATTCACGTTTGCAACGTTGTTTCTTAAGTTCTATTTTCTATTACAGATGTGTATGAACACTTCTGATTGCAGTTAGGGATGAGAAAACATTTGATTCAACGGCTTGAGCTTATTAAAATAAAATAGTACGAGTACTTGACATGGGAATCATTCTCCTATTATCCTCAACTAGTATATTGTTTTCACTTGTGTTCTATTGACAGATATGACCATCTTTCCGACTGTGATTATGGCAAATTCTGTCACAGATGAGGATTATTATGCTACAATGGGGTGCTGAAGGCTAGTTGGTGATTGTAGTTGAACGATTCTTAACTCATCATGTACTAAAGAATTGATATAATTAATTTACTAGAAACAATTCAATTGTCTTTACTTCGCTTGTAGTATACATACGTATATTATCGCAGAAAAAGACGGATTTTCTCGAAAATTTGAATGCAAAATCAAAAACATAAGTCTGGCAACCATACCTGTGCGGGATAACTGATTGCTTCTATCTCCATAATAAGCAGTCCAGGAAAGCTGCAAAATAAGCAAAATGGATGGCAAACGTTTGCAACATACTTGCTGTCACTCAGAAAATGGACAACGGTATTAACGAGTTCTAAATGTTGAATACTGCTCGACATAAATTTGAAAAACAAAGCCTATTTTCAAAAATTCCATTTTTCCACAAAATTACATGTTATAAGCGAAGACATTGATTAGACATTAAACTATAAAATATCTCAGATGTCATCATCAACTGAGTATAGCCCACTTTTGGACTTCAGCTTCCCTCATCATAAATCACAACCACAAACTTAATTTTTTTTTTAAAAATATGTCATTTGTTGGTAAAAGACTCGCCGGACAAAAACTTTATTATCTCTTAATAAGTATTTGAAATATATTCCATCTAATTGTAAGTCTTAGAGCTGTCCCATCACGATAAAATAATTATCTTTTCAACTAGTAGCTCTATTTCTAAGGCAATCTGCTGGAAAACTTTTAATTGAAAGTAAATCTCTTTCTACTTGCTACGTCCTCAAGTACCAAAGTGTAATATAGTGGCGTGGGACGCGATATACAAAGCTGTTTAACCTCTAAAGAAGTCATTAATTACAATTTGTCCTGTTTTAAGATGTCGTGTGGCCCACGCCTGAGATGGACGTATTCGAAGAGTTCGACCCACCAATACATAATTTTTGGGGTTACGAACATTTGATGAAAAAACTGAACCTTTATAATCTCACTCTGTCTGTCCGTCCGTTCGTCTATCACAGTTGATTATCTCACAAACTACTAATGCTATCTACTTGAAATTTGGAATGTAAAATGGAGACTTACAGGGACCACAAGTGAAATAAAAACAAACTTAGTTATGCGGTTGAGAACCTAAGATTTATTTCAATGTTATAATGTACGTTTCTTTTTATGGTTCGTAACTCTTGGTGCCCGAGTAACACTCACATTTGGCCGGTTTTTTGGACAGGGATAGGTGAAGGGTCGGAGAACGATATAGAACTACTTTTATCCCGATCAAAAGACGAAGACATATGCAAAAATACTAAGACTGTATTGAATCTAAAACATAATTCGATGGTCTGATCAATTTTTAGGTAACTAATTATTCTGATAGGATTTGCGACCCCCTAATCTGAAACCTGAATTAGTACCAGCCCGTTTTAAACAGACGTTACTCGATGTAAATGTTCTCAGAGAGAAAGCAATCTCGGCCCATAGGATTAATACCGAGTCCAACAAACATACATTCGTATCTATTGGTCTCAAGGTCCTTGAAGCAACGAGAAAGGACAGGAACCAAAGACTGGAAACAATAAAAGTCTGGATACGGGACTCTGATATCAGAAGGCCTAAAAACGTGATAATAGATATGATCGCAAATACCGTGTGGTAATTACGTAAGATAATCTCATCTCACCGAGAGCCCTTCCGTCGTAGCGTTCGTAAAGGCTTTTGTCTAGTAGTCGACATACGAATACGTAGCAGATTATTACGATGATTGAAGAAAGAATTATTTTTGTTGCTTAACTTATTTTAAGTTTTAAAAAAGTACTAAATTGTGCCTTTTAGTTGATCTTCCCTAAAGCCGTTCCGTCATTTGACACCATCATTTGAGTTGAAAGTCCAGTAGAATAGTACATTTTAGATATATAGGGAAAAAAGTGTCAGTTGATTTAAAGACTTGCGTTGGTGCGAGTTTATTCATAAATCTACATAATAATCATAAGTACCTATCAGCTTGCACGGGTCTACGCTAAATATTGTAAGATTACGGCATAACATAAAATAAAAATGTTTTGTTAAATGTTGCTAAATTGAGCACCAATTTGCTATTAAAATGTGCTATTGTATAATTATGTTTGTGTATAATATGGTTGTACAGTTTGCGGTGTTGTTGCAATGCCGCAGTGCGGTTAACCGCGCTTTAATATGTTTCATTGTTGACAATTTTCGACGGAATTTAATTAAATGAACATTTCAGATTCGATTTGTCAAGAATGCCTGAAGACATTGGTTACTGATCTAGTAGAAGTCTTGTATAACTCTTGGGCATATTTATTGGCCGGTTTTTATACAGTACACTTTCTTGCCATACACTGTAAGTTCCCACTTGGCTTTTATCATTTTCTATTCGTTCATCTCGCCCGATAATAAGAAACGATAATATTGATAATTGGATGCGCGCTCACGCAGAACTCGAAGCCTCAATTTAAATGAAGCTTTTGATTACATTGAAATTAACAATTTGAACATTTCAGATCGAAGGGCCCTCGCTTCTCATTTACTGCGCGAAGGGACAAAATAAGCTTTTGGGAAGTTCAACCCCTATGGGGATTTTATAGGGTTCATTTTAGTTATAGATCATCATCGTCATCAGACGGGAAACACCAACTGTTAGACATATAAGCCTCCTGCGTGGTATTCCACAATGATCTGTCCCAAGCCAACTTGCATCCAGCGACGCCCCGCGACCTTCACTAGGTCGTGTGCTATCGTATCGTATTACGTATTTATGAAAAAATTCTCCGTTCACTATTAAGAACCAATATAGTTTATACATGGTAATAGATTATCTTATCTAATTTTTGTATTCATGTAAATTTGTTAAAATTTCCTCGAGAAAATCGCAGTATTTTTTTTAATTTTCCTGATAAATATGCCATGCTACAACATCGTTATTAACAACAATAACGAAAATATTACAGCGGATTTATTGCACAATATCGGAACGGTAACATGCTGTAAATAATATCGAACGTGAAAATAAGCTGTCACGAAATTATTTTGAAAAGGATTTTCTTTCTTCTTACCAATAATGGTGCATGCATCACGAGTATGTTATTAACTAACATAAATGATAAAAATATTATTTTAAACTTGATCAGGTAATTCTTAGACTATCAATAATATTTAATTTACAACACTGTAACTTCAAGTTAAGATAAAAGTCAATGAAACAATAAATCACGGAAGGATTGCAAAATATCGTTGCTTCTCTACGAAAGCTATAAATTTAGATTAAATTCAGGGGAGTTTATAATATTTCCAAGTCAGCAATGTATCTTGTGGTCGTATTTTTGGCGAAACGAGTGGTTCAATTTAACTTATTTGATGTAAAATATATCTGATACATACTGTTGTAGGATAACATAGCACCAGGCAGAATGGTTACTATTATTTGGACATGAGGGGTCCATGTGTGCTGCATGTCGCTGCGGCCTTTGCAGATCTATTGTGACAGTCCCCTATGGATCAAATCACCTCCCCAAGGCCAATGGTAGGCAGAATAGTACTCTAATAGTGTGCCTTAATAACATGTCGATACAAGCATGAGCAAGTATTCAGAACAGATGATGTACTCGTATTTATTGACTTGTAGAGATGTATGAAACCAGCATGAACATATCTCAAAAATGCGAAGCACGCAATTATCTGTAGATTATGTGAGAAATGCGGATTTACCAATATTCAGTATTATCATCTATGAATCGTCACAGAAAATGCTAAGAATCGAAGCCTTTAGGATTCGTTTAAAAAACGAGTATTGAGCGACAGACTCTGATATTATCATATGATTCTCTATTGAGTGCACAAGTTAAAAAGACGATTATGTGGGGGTAGGGGGATAACGATACATTACAGTGTTGCATTACTTAGGTATAGTCTATAGGGAGAGTGGAGTTAAATATAGGTTGTAGATAAATTGATGTCCACCGGCTGTTTGGTGTTCAATCGATCCATACCTGCTATTAACTTGAAAAATTAAACTGTGTGACCAGTATATGGCATCGTTTAGATGGTATCGGTTTCTGTGATCCCATTTATTAAAACTTCATTATACCACCAGCTACGATGTGCGGCACTGATTACATTGTATCTAGTTCTGTGATACCTAATAATGCTACCATATATAATGTAGCTATGGCATTAATAATAACACCAGTTTTATCTACAATGTACGTCGTTGGCCTTTAGTGATGTCGAATATTAAAAATTTAACCTTTAGTACAAAATTACATGATTAAACCCGCGCATTGTCTTATTAAAAATCAGGGTCAATTTTCTACATGAAGGTGAAATGAATTAAGTCAAGTTAAAGAGCAAGGAAAATGTTTATTTGCGGAATTCCTTTTCTTTTTCCTGTCTCGATAGATATTATCAATTTGGCAAAGAGGGTGAAAAGGGAGATAAAGAAATAACTTTATTATTATTACCGAAAGTTATAAGTGATGACAATAATACACTTGTAAATAAATGAAGGGTAACAAAGGGGTTGAGATATGAAATGGTTACTGAATTTGTTTCATAAATTAATGGCTTAGGGATAACCATAGTATGCGCAGGCGTTATAAATCTAGATGTCTTATAGGTGCACTCCAAATTGTGGATTTTTCATTACTTACAAAATGAGATGAAGGCCAAGTGCATGCCTCTGTTATTGGAATTGATGTCAATGTGACTAATGATGCCAACATAAATGTGAAGGGGACAATGCCAGTTAACACCCATCCTCATGATAGTGAATTATATCAATCATTCGTTATCAAAAGGACGTTTATGATAGGCGGGTCATTGTTAAATAAAATAGGATTACGTCGTCTCTGAGCGGTCCTAATGAGATGCTTGTTTTTGTTATAAGCCTCAGCAGTAATTCCTAATTTATGTTGTTATCTTTTTTTACTAATTACCGACTAATCTATAAAATTATTTAAATTTTAAAGTTGAAAGCTTCAAGAACCTGGATCTGTAGAAATTTTTCTCGCATGTTAGAATAAAATTAACTACATATTTGTGAACTGAAAAGTTATTACACTGAGGTAAAATTTGTACATTGTATACCGGACATTATTTCCGAAACTACGTATCCGATTTTACTAATTCTTTCACTGATTTCTAGAATGGATCATTAGGATGTCCATAGGCAAGGGTCAAATCGCAAGCATGGGTAACATCTTTGAATTAGTAAGAAGGTGTTTAGTAATTCCATCATACTCGTAAACCAAAGTGCCTATTAAATTGCATACTTCTTACACAAGGTCAATCCATTTGTTTTTAATGTCAATCTGCCTCGGACGCGCCTGAATGTAATCGTTGTCCATTTGGCCGGTTCAGTGACTGATGCGTGTGTTTGAGGAGGGGACGAGGAAGGGGAAAAGAGGGGGGTCATGAGGAGAGAGGGGGAGGCATCGATCAACAATGATTTACTACTCTACTACATCCATTCATGAGAAACATTCCGTAAAGTTGCGTCTATAAATCAATGAGATGTTTTGTTAGAGTTGTTTCAGATACAGATAGTTTTTGTTCCTCTATCACATTGCTACATTATTGTATTTATTTGATTGATGATAAGTTGTATTTGCTTTCCTTTATTTTTATACGATTATTCATATTTTTCTTTCACTATTACTGTGGCTTGTCTCTGTCCTATATCACTTGGGTCATCTCTGATTATTTTGTTCCATTCTTCTCTGTTTTGTTTATTGGGATTGCGCCTGTCGTTTTTAGGGTTCCGCAGTTAAACCAGTTCTGACAATGTCATCCATGAGGAAACCATCATCATCAGCCGGGAAACGCTCTGCTGGACATAGGCCTCCTTCATGGTACCTATGCCGCATTGACTGGTCCCGAGCCAATTGCATCCTAACTCTTAAATTCGCAGGGCAGTTGAAGTTGGTTTCTATTCCTTCCTAGAAAACCAGTTCAATTACGGAACCCTATACTGTGTCCCGTCACGGACTTGACTGCTGTTTTAGGTCCTTCTTAATTTCGACTCACTTTGATATGTTGGCAGTCACCCAAAAGCCTTAAGCTGATAAGCCACTGTGTTATCATTCATTACCCGCACACAACAATGCTCTTCTGTCGTGTAGAAATAGACTTGTTTGATATTTTGGTAAGAGCTAGTGACCGCCCGTGACAGATATACCAAGCAGTTCGTGCACCGATAGTTACCCCACGGGGGACCAAATCTCAGGCGTCTCAGTTCAACACTGTAGCCAATAGGTTACGGAGGCGGTTTCTACGATGGTCTCTGAATCAAAGCCTTCAAATATTTTTCCTTTGCCTTCCCTGTAGAACGTCTTTCCAAAAATGGCGGTAGATTTATTGACGTCCAAAAGTCCGAAACGATACATTTAATATTGATAATCAAGTCTAGTTGACTCGTTAAGCAAGAAACATGTTTTGAACATTTTAGTTAATGAACTTGGCCCGAAGTGTCCACAGAATTCTACGGGTTCGCTTCGTCTGGTAAACGTCCATTTTCCCGTTTCTTACAATATTAATTACTAGACTACTCCGAATTCATTTCAAATAATGCAAAAGTTAGTTAGTTCTTGTAATTAGAACTAGCATCTTGTTGTTAATACATAAGTACAGTCGTTATATAATCCAGACCACAGTGAGACACGACGATAACCCATTTCATAGTATAATAATCCTTGTAATGCGACTTGTGCCATCCTTTGCTCCTTGTTACGCGTCCTTGTGCTCCGAACCTAGAGTTTCAACTAAAAGACAATACGTTAAACCCACTTCGCTCCAGCTTTTAAGGAGATTAAAATCTGCATAACTGATGCCATTGTTGTTTTGAGGGACAAAGTTAAGGCAAATAAATTCCTCGCTGCTCTGCGGTTGGGCGTCGTGACGACGAATATATATTTCTAGATGAGAAGGGCTTCTGCCGCAGATTAATCAAACGTACATGCTATGCGTATTTACACAGGTTTGTCACTGTTTTCATTTGGTTCACAGTTAATATCTATTTTCAGGTCACATACTATAAATAAGTTCGGCATAACGTTATTTAGTATATAACGGATAACGTACTCGCATTTTGTTTGTAATTTAAAAAAAACAACATGTTTTATTTTATTCATTGTGTGTCGACCTTTTTCCAATTTTTCAAAGGTGGCATTAATTTTAATAATGATATTTTAGCTGCGTTTTGCTAATCATAATTTTTAAACTGAAATTGAAGTCCCAATTTTCTGTTCTGGGACCTTTTTCTGTCTCACTATAATACAGTAAAATACTGGAAAATTAGTGGAATAAGTAAATTTTCCTTTTAGGATTATCTAACAAACAATCCAAATACAAAAATTGAAAATAATAATTCGAGAACATTTTCTTAGTCATTTTTATTTAGGAAAATACCTAGGGCTGGATATTAATATGATACCATCTCTGGCTGGCAACTTCGCAATGAAGTGCACCGTACGAACTTGTGGCCAGGAGATCTTTGTGGGATAACATAAAACCAGAAACACTTAATTTTGAATTTTATCACACAAATACAAAAGCCACAGTACTTCACAAGAGTATCTCTCATGTGCTAGTGACATGTCTTTTTTGCGTTTCATTGAGTATCTTACAGTGTCTCATCGTACCGAGTTTTCGTTGCTACGTTATTCAAACAATGACTACTGTCACAGAATATGCAAGGGTAATAAATGATTTTCTCCAGCCTTTGAACCCGTTTTAACGTTTTAATTCAGAGTGATATATGTACTACTACGAGGGGCATACCGAAATGATCGGGAATATAAAACAATACATACAGGAAATAACTAAATTTATTTTTATTGCTTTTCGAAGTATTCTCCGTTGCAGTTAATGCACTTTTGCATTCGTTCGAACCAATTATTATAGCAGCAATTCCAGTCCGAAGTTGACATGGTCAAAATCGTCGATTTGTATGCTTCCACTGCTTCTTCTGGACCTTGAAACCGCTGACCACGCAATAAATCTTTGATTCTAGGGAATGTAAAGTAATCATTGGGACTCAGATCAGGGCTGTATGGAGGATGATCCATTAATTCAACGTTTTCCTGCTTCAAAAACTCGCTTGTTTTCTGAGCGGTGTGAGAGCTCGCATTATCGTGATGGAGGATTATGCGTCGTTTCGGGTTACCTCTACGGAGTTCGGATATCATCTGTGGCAAACAAACCGTTGTATACCAATCAGCGGTAACCGTTCTCCGTTCCTCTAAGGGAACTGTGACTACATGTCCTGTTTTCGCGACAAACGAAGCGACCATTTTCTTCGATACGCTGCGAGAGCGGACAACTTTTGTTGGCTTGATCTCACCTGCGAAGACCCAGACAGCCGACTGATGCTTTCTTTCTGGCTCATATGAATAGATCCATGATTCATCACCAGAGACAATGTTATAAACTGCTTTTGACTTTCCTCCGTTGAAGCGTTGCAGAGTAGACCGGCACCAATTGACACGAGCCGCCTTTTGCTCTTCGGACAAATTATGGGGCACCCAGCGGGAAACTAGCTTTCTCACTCCCAGTTCACCATGTAAAACAGTTTGTATCGCAGTCATACCTATCCCTAAAGTAGCCCGAATCTGCTCATATGTAATATGTCGGTCATCCTGTATCATTCGGCGCACAACAGCGACATTTTCTGGTGTAACCGCTGTTTTTGGCCGGCCTGTGGAAGGTACGGTGCCAAGAGAAGCACGTCCACGCCGGAATTCAGAATACCAGCGATATATTGTCGTCTGGCTAGGCGCTTCACTCTTGAATATAGATATAAGCTCAGCGAGACATTGTCCCTGAGATAATCCTCGTCGAAAGTTGTAAAAAATTATGGCACGGAAACTTTCTCTTGTAAGCTCCATTTTTTTATCGACCTATCAATTTCAAACTGATATTGTTCTTTAAAAAAAATTTTTTTTTTAATTCTGTCAATTGTATTCGATTTTCAACTAACCAGTGTTTATTCATCAAAAAGAGTTTTTAATCTAATTAAATCGAAAGTACTCGATTACCGATCTTTTCGGTATGCCCCTCGTATTGTCCTTAGAAATGACGTTTTGTTTGAACTCATAACAATAAATGGGTACGCAGAAAACATACCTTTTCTAAATTTTCAATCATGTTTGTTACCTTTGAAATAATCCTAAAGATAAGTCTCTAGTACATTCTTGTTTGATAATTAGGCTAATTTCAATAGCGACAAAGTTTTGTAAATGCTGATCTTTCTGTCAACTGGACAAGTCTGCTGCTGAACTGAGCCTAGTCAAATACACATGTTCGGAACATTAAAAATGACATTCACATACATTTTTATAGTATGTTAAACGCTACAGATGATAAAATTCATATTTAAATTTTAAATGATAATTTAAATTTAAATAATCGTCAACACTTGATATAACAAAATGTCCCCAATAACCGTACGTCAATGAATTCAACGCGAAACGATATCGCTCCAAATCACAACACTTCGTAATGAATGTGAACTACTCGTATATTTAATATATAAATCTTCATATTATCACAGTATACAAACTAACTTTAGACAAAAGGAACAACTGGCACAAGGAATATAAAACCAAGGCAGAAATAATTGGTTATACAAAAGCAGTAGCTGCGCAAATTCACATCATGTATTGTGTTTTTATACTCGTACCTATAATTTATCAATATGAATTGGCGGTCGGTTGGCAAGTACGATGTTTTATTATTTAAAGTACCACTAAATGTTTACAAAAAATGCAGAAGTTTCTGCCTATTACAATGCAAATTAATGATTACGAGGGGTAAATGATATTTGCACAGAATCCCAGCTTCGGCAATGCGACAGGTTTACTTCAAAATGAAATAACGAATAAATTCAGGAAAA
Source organism: Carcina quercana (assembly GCA_910589575.2). NCBI lineage: Eukaryota > Metazoa > Arthropoda > Insecta > Lepidoptera > Depressariidae > Carcina > Carcina quercana. The sequence goes on from OU342442.1 coordinate 5,436,392, forward strand.
AAAAATGGTTGCCAGAGTGTCGCCTCCGCGTGCATAAGCATAGGCTAGCTAGACAATACTCTGCGGTTTCTTATTTTTATCATAACAATTTAGCCAGTGGCAATGAATGATAACAGGCCATTCTTTCAAGTGTGTTTGCACTTTAAACTGATTGCATTGTGTAAAGATTGTTTGTATGTCTGTTAGCGCTTTTATACAAACTGAATACTGTATGGTCATCGTTGACTCGAAACCGCCTGACTGCTCCGGTTGTTTTGATCAGATTTTGTAGAGAGGTGACACTCGAAATGTTGCTCAGTGAAGAGGAACCCACTAAATGAAGAAAACACTGTGTCGGCTGATTCAGGTAGACAGTTACAAAATAAAAAATATGCAATAGACGACTATTACGAATATTACGAATTCTTCAAGTATCATGTAATGACAGTTGCTACAGTATGGTTGTTTCTTTGGGTTTCTTTACATTTAATTGGCTTTAATTGGCTTTGATAAACTCAATTAAACATGTATCTATTTAATTGAACGTAGCAAAATAAACAGCTAGTACAAAATCAATAATTGTTGGCGATTGCATTATTGTAGGCGTGGAAGTGCTCGAAAGATGTAACAGTGACAATCAGTGTGGTACTAGTGAAGTGCAAATGCAGTGTCGATAAAAATTATCGAGATGTAGACAGCTGGTGGCGCCGCCTGGTGGCGCGCGGATGGAGGCCAGACCGAGGTAGCGCCCGCATGGGGCAAACGGCGAGCATGTGTCGCCTTCACGGATCATGTCTCAACCACAAGAAAAGTACGTATGTTGCTCTTGTAAACGTTGTTAATACATGCTGTTTACTGCTTGTGTACGAGAGTACGTAGCCGTTCTGTTGATAAAGTCATTGAGCTGATGATTGATGGATAAATTTGTATATACCTAGTTCAATGCAGGAATACGAAAGTGTTAAAATCCGTCCAAGCAATCAGAAAGAAAACCTATAAACTAGTTAAAGTATTTACATTATAATAAATCACACAGCGCAGTGCAAATATTTTCTTAGTCTCAAGCTAGTCTCAAGGATATAAATTTCTAGCCACGATCTAATTTGTTTTGTCTTGACATATCTTTTGGCACAGAAACGGCGATAAATTCCTATTGTTTTAGTAACAACTAGTACACGGAATATTGTGTAAACGTTAACATTTAGTATTACATTACACAAAGGAGACCGACAATGCCAGCATTCAACGTAACAAGATATTGGAAATTTCACTAGTTAAGATACGGTTATTGGCAATATTGAGCACCGTGAACAGCATTTATTATTTGACAACAGAATACAAAATACCCGATACTGTCATTTGATATACTGTTGAGTGAACACGTTGAATACGCAAGTGGACAGTATCTATCTATTCGATAAGGTTTTAATTAAAAGATTGATCGATGAATATTACACGTCACTAATCGGTAGGTGATTGAAGTAATAAAACGGAAACTGAAGTTGATATTGAGTTAAAGTTTAGTACTTGGTAATGGTCACTCATTATGATAATCCGTTTGGTAAGACCACGGATATAAAAACCTACCTAATGAATCTCCATGTCAGTCGGGATTGGCATATCACCACGTTTGGTAGGCGGGTTGTTGGTCGCAGTAAAACTGTGAAGTTTGATAGAAAATTGACAGGCACTGCTACTCATCTCCTGAATTATTTCCCTTAGTCGCCTTTGACGACACTCACGCGATGACACGGGGTAACCCTATTCTATAACAGATGTGTTCCGGTAATGAAAGTATAAAACTTGGATATTTCTGCGTGAGCACCTTTCCATGCAACTTCCTATATAGTCATTTGTTGTACATAAACAATATATTGGTATCTGTAATCTTTAAAAAAAATCATTTTAAAAATTTTATCATTCAATTTGTAAATATTGTTATGTAGGGCTGTCGGAATATATTTGTGAAACAATGCGTCAAATGGAAATCACCCACTTTCGTTTTACTGCATTGTGAATGGACTGACTGACGTTACCATTGTTAGTAATGCATTTTAAATGGATGTTTCAGCTTACGCTATGCAGTGATTGTAACAGCATTACATAATACTGAATTGGCGAGGTCTGTCACCGAGCGCGTGGTTGGATTCTATTAAATAATTCATTCAGAGTAGCAGGGAATCTTCCGTCCGTGCTTGTACTGTACGAGGACGTTTGTTGGTATACACTTAAATCCGAAACGTCTGAAGGTCATTGATCAGCAAAATATCTTTAGAACCAGCCGATACGAAAACATTGATAGAAGCTTATGGGATTATACTCGTAATGTAAATAGACTTGTCAGTGTTTTATCGGCGAATTCCAGTGAGATTCTACATCTTTGTGGTGCGTTCCGAAACAGCATATAAGCTGACAATATCATAGAAAAAACTATGAGAGGTGTCAAGGGACACCCGGATGGAACGAAGTTCCTTTCGATTAATTAGTGAAGGAATTGTAATAAAATTTTACAAATTTTTAGTAAGGTTTGAACGGATTTTTAACATTATATTTTAAATATGGTTTTGTAGGTTTTTTCATTAGATTTTTTATGTACGTGATACGTTTTGTTTTTAGCGACATCTGTCATTGAGTAGCGGCAACTAATCAGAGCCATCTGTCGTCACATAGAATAGAATAGAAATAATTTATTCGGCATAATAGTAGCTGTACTGTTGGTATCGTCTTACTACTACGTACGTCGTACTAACAGATGACGCTAACTTACTATAGCAAAAAGTGTCGGTGACAACTTTTCGTAAGAATTTTTTCCGTCTAGCCCCCTTTCACAACGCGCGATAAGGAACTTCGTTCCAAAACTTAAAAAAATAATTCCGGTGGAACTAATAATAGATCAATTTGGCTTTAGGAATATATTTGTCATCGCACCCTTACTTAGGCAGTTTTTCATTAATGTATCCGTTAATTTGAAGGTTTAGGTATTTTTTTCATTTTTACTGTTTATGTTAGGAAAAAGTGCGATTTTTGTCTACAGTGTTAAAATATTTTATCTTATCACGTCCTATTTTGCAAAGTTTTGAGCCGGAATTAAAAAATCAACAACAATCGAAGTTTTTTAATTATTTGGGTCATTTTTCTCCGTGCATTCGGAGCAAGTTTATTTACAGTTAAGATTTAGGAATAAAAATTACATATTCGTGTAAATATTTTAAATGTAAATTCCTGTTATTGTAATTCAATTTTGAGTAGTAAGGCACAACAGCCGCAATAAACTGTTTAGTGAATACGAAATAGAGTCCGCGAATGTACATAATTGAAACATTAAATGTGCAAATCAAATAGTAGTTTCCTATTTCTAGTCAGACACTCGGGAGGTGATAACTAGATAAGTGACAACTAATATTAGTCCATTTCAATCCGCTGCACCGGCACCGGCATCGTGCTATTGAGTTTAGTGTTTGCAATTCTATGCGACGTTTTAAAACATATTTACTGTCATCCAAGCATGACTAACCATAACACATGTTTGACAACGGTTTATACTCGTACCACGTACGTAGCTTTCATACCACGTAAGTATAAAAGCTGTATCCAGTTTGGCATTATCCTGTAAAACAAAACCTCTTATCACTATCGGAATGGGCTCCAAAATTTTAAACACAATTAGATCTGGTTGAATTTAGAGAACTGTTTTCTATACCTTTCATGGTTAATGAATAATTATTTAAATTTTAGTAAGACATAAACAATACTATCATAAAATTTTCTGGCATGACATGTTTAAAGTATGTTTTTTTGTGGCATGTTCTAGAAGAAAAGAAACAGACATAACACAAAAGTAACTATCGTAGCGATGAGTCAGTCGTAAAAAAAAGATTAAATATTGTATAACATAATGTACCTTCTTGTACATTTATGAAAAGATCTTCTCGAATGATATTAACTTCGATGTTTCACCGTCGAACTAGTTCAAGATATTCGAGATTCTTTACCTTTGATCTCCGTTCGTCAGATCTTATTGAAACAACTTTTTGCATCACTCTATTGTGCGGACCCAATATTTCCGGTATTGTCCAGATATTTCACAGAGGTTTTTGTCGGATTTATATAGAAATGGTAGTACGAGTTGATGTTAAGTCTGTTGTGGGTTTGTGAATTGTTATCCTGATCCGTAGTTTTACATCTGGGATCAATATATTGAAAGTATAAATGTCTAAAATTACACCAAACGATTCTTCAAAATTGCATAAATGAATGAAACAAATGGTAACGACAACTACGAGTACAGTCTCTTTTCCACGACTCTGCTCTTTAAAAAGTTATTCTTTAGTCCGTGGAACAGTTGTCTTTCTGTTCACAAGCAAAGAATTTCATTCAAAAGTATCCTCAAGTTGTGCAGAAAAGTTGCATAGTTACGGAAATAAATCATAAATTCATTTAAAGCTAACCCGCCTCAAGTTTATTTACATTTAAATATGAAAACCGCCAAGACAAGCTCTCTGAGGATAAAGCAAACAGAATATTCTGGATTGTGCGGATCTGCATTAATTTATTGCAGGTTTCCCCTCAGAAGAATGGGGTTTTATGTAGGTTGATTCTTGTTAACAAAGATAAATAGCTTCTTTAAGGCGTGTTATACTTAAATATAGGGCCTTTATTTGTGATAAATACGCGAACTAAGTCATAGGTTTAGGAATAGGCTGCGGTTATAGTTGATTTTACCATTGGAAGTGGAATGAATGGTAAGTTTAAAGGATTCCCAGCGGTTCGGTCCAACCTATACTCTATTTGATTAGTGGTGGCTAGCTACCACCATGTTACCTAGTCTGCCACCATGCAGCAGTGTTGCGCGCTTACCATCAAGAGGGATAATAGTCAAGCGCAATCCCCATTCAAAAAATCCAATACAATTTACGATACTTACGCGAAGACAATGTGGATCCTCCGTCCTATGTTATTCCTCCTCTTTATCCTCTTCTAAAGCTGAGACTACGCGGTAATGATGATAAATTGCATTTAAATGTTTGAAATACTAAGCAAACTAATTTAACATCTGTCATCAAAGATCAACAATATCAACCAAGCACGAACTATAAAGACGAACTAAATAATAAATGGTTGCCGGGCACACCCCGAGCTCGGAAGATCCCTGGCTTAGTGCTGACGTTGAACACAGTGACTGGTTATATTGTTCGTGGGGTATTGTTGAGTAATCCTGTTGGTACTCGTATTCATGCTGGCACACGCTGTAGTTAACAATAACAACTATCGCACCATTTGTGGCATAATGCTGATGTATCTAACAGATTACAAAAATTAAGCCATCGCGTCGCTTACCATCACGAAGTATCAGCCATTTCTTTAAGTTTTCTTTTTATGTTAAAAATAATAAATGACCTGGTAAAAGCGACATCAATTTAAATGTTCTAGTTTAGACGCAAAAAGAGGGGTATTATAAGTTTGAAGCCAATGTCTATCTGTCTGTGGCATCGTAGCTCTTGAACGCATGAATATTTTTTTAAAATGTGAAAGAAAGTTGCCATGCGGGTGGTTCTTAGCTATATTTGGTAATCGTATGATTATAGCGCAGTATTAAAAAATAATTACTTTACTTGTCATTAAAATATACTAAGAAACCGTGAATCATTTAGCGGGAATTCGATTTTGAAATAGAAGGGGAATCATCATCCTTTTATGGATTCCTCGTGAAAACGTGAGGTTAACTTTTTCAGAATTACAAGAACTTATCCAGGGCGAATTCAAAAAGTATTTTTCTTTGCGCATATAAATTGAAGCGGAAAAAATAAATTAGAACAGGGGTAGTAATAGAAATGGAAATAATGTATTTATATCTCCGCGATAACTCAATCTTCGTTTTCCTTGTCGACTGACCTGATCTTCACAGACGTATAAAAGTTGGAGATGTGAAGTCGTCACAAAATATATTACATCTAATGCCTACTGAAACACTCTCGTGGTCAAACTGGTTTACTGCCTGTAAAACATGACCGAAAATCCTGTTCGTTTATTGCCGCTGCGTATACTGTGTACCTATTTACATTACATTAGATCATTTATTGTGCGAGATGTAACGAAAAAGTTCGTTCGTCCATTTGTAAACCTTTGTAAGAATGTTACATGAATTTTGTATGACTTTTTTAATGAATATCTGTGATATGGTTTTTTATTTATTTTATTTTTTAAGAGCTACAAATTAGTTATTAGTCGTTGAATCCCAAAATAACAATTACATAAAAATGTCACCGTTAATAATTTACAATGCTTATGAAATTACAGTGAACTAGAACTAGACATAGTATGTTTTAGATTTCACAAGTGTCTTATCGAACACTGTGCGGTGTTATATTTCTTTTGAAATATAAAATGAAATTTAAAGGGAGGACGATAACATTCGCAGCCAAAATTCAAAGAGACATAAATCCTTTAAGAGGCTATGTTTGTAAGACCACGTGGTCTGTTTCAAGGTTGCATTTTTTTGTAGCAGTCCCTCTCCGAGCCCTATCCTACCCGAGCGCGTACGGTGAGACAGCATACATTACGCGATGTTATCCACCCGTTATTTGGATGTTTCGTAGTCCAGGGATCATTTGAAGGATACAGTATATTATGTAACCATTTTTTTAATACAGTATACTAATGAAATTTCAGATGTCGGTGGTTTTTCCAAATTGTTCTAAATTGATTCATACTCTTGTAAATCAGGTTCAAAGTTGGGGCTTTTTATTACCGAAAAATACAATACTTTGACGCCATGTAACTCTGGAAGTATATATTTAAACGAAAATCTGACTCACCACCGACACAGATATTTGTTTCTAGATTGTGTCTTGAAAATTTCATAGATTTTCATAGCTTAATACTCAAAATATGACTGGACTACGTTTGTATGGGCGCTTTGACAACAGCATACCCTCTTAAACCATGGCCATTATATTATTATCTATTTTATGCCACGATCGCAATCTGAAATTGCAACAAAATGTTCCTACTTTGAAAATAATGACTCCACACAGCGGCAATTAAATTGTTAAGAGTGTGTTATCAAGGGGAAGCATCTCATTAAACGGCAGCTAATGGAATTGGAAACCCATAATAGAGATTGTTCAAGATTGTAGTTTGGAAGATAAGCCCAGACCAGCTCGCTACCGCCACTCGCTGCAAAGCAATTTAAACTTGTGGAACAAATTGCCGCCCGTGCTTTGCTAGTTCAGAAATGAGTGGCATGTACTTGCGAGTTGAATAACTATTTGTAGTCAATGTCTGAAATGTCAAATATTTAAATACGAATTACATAAACAGTGCCTCATTAGCCTGAGGATTATGGGTGAGCATTATCTCGCTTTATCTCCTTTATCTCTCCTCTCCTCCTCCTCCCTCCTTTATCAACCTTATTGTTACCATCAAGTGAGATAGAGGCCCAAGTGTAATAAATAGATAGATAAAAAAGATACACATTTTTACTTTTTTTTTAAATAATCCAAATTAACATATTTTTACTTTAAAACATAATTGGAATTTTATGTGTACAATTGTAGACACTTTATACATTTGAAAGCCATTGAATTCTGCTTGAATGTGTTTGTATCAATCACTTAGGAACATTATGTAGAACTTGTCATCAATTTATTTTATTATTTTAGATATCTCTTCGTGCGGAACCCTTCTTGCGCGAGTCCGACTTGCATTTGGCCGGTTTTTGATTCCTTTGGCGTACGTGAAAGCGACTAAATTCACGAGAATATGTACTCAAAAGATAATTATCAATTCAATCAATTCTGGGACTAAAACTCGGGAGTATGAATATTTTAAATTGGATTAGGTGCTGGCTGGTAATTTATTTATCGTACGGAGTCTATAATGCGGGAAGACCTTTCAGCCATTTCAGATGGTAATGCTTCCGAAGATTTAAACTTCAAGCACCAAACTTTTCTTGAAAGCATATCTTTAGAATGTATATTTTATGAATACTACATAACACTACATTGTTGATGAATTTCAGTGGCTTGCAGAGAGTGGCGAGAGTGGAATTTATTATCAAGCTTGTACAACGTTTCAAGAACGTCTTGAATTCGTAACAAGTTTAGTGAAGGAAAATAGTTTAAAATGTTGTGTTATACGATCTTTTCAATGTTGTCTGAGATTGACGTGGGTAAGCTTTGCAACCGATTCTTAGTCGATATCAATGTTTGTGGAATAAATAAGTATAAACGTGCTATGCAAAATTCAGGATTTGGACATCATCATCTATGTACCAAGACGGCAATCCGCCAATTACGGCATATCACCTTTTGGAGAACCCGTTTACATTTTTGGTCCTGTATAAGTTTTCACGGCCGATGTACTTTTGCCTAACTTAATCTTCAATTTCTTCCTTGATCCGATGCAATTAAGGGCCAACAGACGGACTGCAAAACGCAGTCTAAGTGCAATTTCAATGCAGTCGCTATAACTGCATCGAAATGATTATATGCAACTGCATTTGAACCACAATTTTGCAGCTGCCTTGGGGTCCAAATGCCGACCGTATGTACTCGTATTAATCGGAGATTAATCCTCGAAGTTCCATGTGGTCCGGTTTCCCCTGAATGACAAAGACATTTAACTCGAAAAGTTCTAACTACACTGATGTTATTTAACTCCCGTAACAAGACTTTATAACCTTGTAACAGACACAAAACATTGTTGGAGCAATCTATTACTTTCTCCAGCGACTCCTTCATTTGCCTTTCGTTTCTGTACTTAAAAATTTAGTGGTCACTCAGCCTTACGAAACTGCTTGTCTTAGTTATCGACAAATAACTATGTTTTTTATTATTATTAAAGATAGACCAACACTTGACCTCAATCTCACCTGATGGTAAGTGACGATGAGGTCGACGATGTTACGTGTTGGTCTAGAAGGTGCCTATTTACTCTTCTTTTGAAGATTCCCAAGTTGTAATTTTCGGGGAACACGGAAACCGGTAGTGTATTCCATATTTTTGCAGTACGCACGATAAATGTGGAAGCGAAACGCTTGGTGCGAGCGTCCGTTGCAATCACTCAAAACCTTTTACGATACATTTAAATTTCCTTTTAATATTGAACAGCGCTTTATTGGGACTAAAACAAGCGTTTTACGAGGTCGTATATTTGGCCATAGAGTTATCAGACCAATACTCTTGTTCTGTAAATCGATAAGCTATCACGGTTTACGTCCGCTGCCGCAGGCTCGTGCCTGGGCTTTATGGGTCGTTGTAAATGTGAATGTAAAGAATACATTACCTCGGTTGGATGTGAGAACTGACAGGCAGGTTGGAGATGATGACATGTAAGGCCGCCAAGCTTCAGTTGGCAGGTGGCAGGAAAATGAACTTATTTATGGTATAATATAGAGCGTAGAAGCCGCCGGCACCAGCGACGACATTTTCTGCCTAATTTTTACTTTTACTAAACTAATTTATTTTAACAAGTCCTGACAAACCACAGATATAAAAAAGTTCGTTTCTAGATTATGTTTAGAGAGTTTCATTGGCTTTGTCTGCTTAAATATCCAAACATTTTGACTATTATAACACTTCGAAATTTAAGTTTAGCAAATAAATTATTTTATTTATAGATTTCAGAATAATTTTAATAATTAATTAACTGTGAAATTAAAAATTGTTACTAAAACATGATTGGGCGGAATTAATTGTAGGACATTACATATTTGTACCTGAAATCACAATGCAGAATTGTATAAACAAATAAATCGTATACCTACTTAATACTAAACTTAAACCGGAAGTTTAAAGAATTGGATGCTCAGACTCGCTCCTTAGAATGTCTTGATGCTGGCAACATTATCTAGTTGTATAGCAAGGCTTTTTGGATAAAAAATCAAATGACTGATTTGTATGATGTGTTGAATGGAGACACTGCTAAGGAAGGGTTTATTTATGCTAGTGAGGCCTAGCTAACACGACTTATTTGTTTTCCAATACCATTTATATACAATACGAAACACGACAAAATATAAAGAAAATAGATAAGTCACAAGATACAAGATGTAACTTGAAATTGTTATTCGAGATTATTATCACCGTGTGATTCTATTCAGGAAGTTTAGTGAACAATCGAAACTTGCACAATAAACACGAGGGACTCTGGATATCAGGTCGGGTCGCGATACAATCGCGTGTCTTGAGAATAAACCTCTCTGCATAAACAAGGATAGTGTTGCTTGATGTATAAATATCTTGAAGAGTATCAAAAATTCATAATTCTGTGTAAAAAAGTAATATAATGAGTACGTTTAATTAAAACATGATTCCAAATATATTTTTAACTGCATGTGTAGGAAGAATAAGGAAAAACATAATATGATTTTATTTTAGTTTGTAGGTTTGATTTTGATTGATACGTCCTTTACATCTCTTAATTATCATCATTTTCTAAACTCTGATGTTGTCACATGCAACTTTTGGGTTGGCTTGTCAAATCGTGGAAGTCGTAAAACGGGAAGTTTGGAATGAGAAAATTTTAGAAAATGAGCGGTAAGCGTGTCCCTTTGTATGGACCACATCTTACTGCGACCTCCCCTCCTGCTGCCAAGCGTGGTGTCTATACCAAAAAGTCTTCGAAATTTCGCGCCTTCGTGGCAATCTAAGAAGCTCATGTCCAGAAGTAAACAAAGTGCAGCGCAGATGATGATGATTTGATAGTCTCTCAATAATCTGATTTCTAGGAGATACCTATGATGGCGTGCTTAGCTGGCTTATCGGAGATGTCTGTAGCCTGAGAGACGCTGATGTCCGTGAATTTTCTCTCTCACCTTCAATGACGCCCACAAGTATACCATGTGATTTTATTCTTCCGACGACACGTCGCGGCCTATATTATTACATCTTTTATTAATGTACTACAATTTTAAAATTAAAGCTATATGAATCAATGAAAACTGTCTCGGTATGTCAATGTGGGCGACGGGAAGCTGTTGTACTCGCATCACGTCATCAGGTCTCATAAACGGAATTCATGTCAAGTCCATACTGTAAATAACGTCTTGGTAATCTAATCAACCGCTACGTTGGTCTCTTGGAAGAAAAATTAATGACTAGAACGATGCCTGTGTATTCCCGACATTTTAATTAATGTGTAAGATCAAGTCTTATTAATTACTCATGGAATTGCCCCATGGGAAGTTTAACGCATCATGTTGGGGCAAAGCAATCATGTTCACTTACGAAAATTTTCGCACATGTCCGCTTTTTATTAAAGTAAAAAAAACATGACTTCGTTTGCGTTATCTTCAACAATCATCACACTGGAAACCTTAACCAGGATAAACACGACACCTGTATTTCACCATGCTATATATTATTATGAGATTCGTTGGGGGTTTCCGTCTAGTCATACTATTAGTTCTACGATAGAACTAGTCCAGTCATTACGTCGGAAAAATCCAAAATTTGGCTTTCTCGGTTCATTTGCATTTCCAAATGTATATAATGACTGGACTAAACAGAATTGTCAAAAAAGTACATCTAGTCATACTGTCAGGTACTGAACTCTTCCAAGGCGGTATTCTTTATTCAAGATTAAACATGAATGAATGTAGGGGGTGCGACTATATTTAAATAAATAAATATTCAAATGACTTTGAATTCATATTACCTACGCTACTTTAAGAAACATATAAAATATGCAAAGTACTGAAACAAAAAAGTACTGTAACAAAATATTCGTATTAGGTATTTATTTCAAAGACGAGTTGCCAACAATCGGTTTTAAGCTACAGTGTCTGCTAGAATTGATCCTCCCTCATAGCTCCGATCATAAACCGGTATCAAAATGGTTTTGCCATGATCAATCACGTTGATGATGTTTAGCCATTTGTAGTGTACTCTAAAGTTGTTATTATAGATAAGGTGGTTACTGAGATACATGAGACGACAAATGTTTGTAGTATGTTACAATATAATGTACTATCACTAAGTAATTGACATCGAAGATTCTACAGAACTTCTGAAAATTTCCATAAACCCGTGTGGATCCAATTTCAAAAGCCGGCCTACATGGCGGCGTTCATTTTAATGTTGAACTTATATTGTAGTAATATAGAGTGTGTATTTCCATAAACTGTCATTTGAATAATAGGAGAAGCGAGTCGTAAACGAGTTGTCAGGCCGAATACGTCGCAATTTTATTCCGGGGTCGTTCAACGATGGAAAATACTTATACCGTCATCCTCTAAAAACTTCTAAAACAATCATGTCTAGATCTCAAAGTTATAATTTAAGCAGAATCAGTTGGTATGCAAATTATTCTTGTCAGTGCACCACAGTTAAGTTTGTTCATCCATACTTGGTTAGCCTTAGAACTCTAGAACTTACTCGTACAACTTTAATAAATAGGTACTCTGTCTTATCTTGAAATTCTTGACTAGCTCTGGGTAGCGGACTTTGTTGATCCATGTTTGGGGAACCAATTAAATCTAAAGTGACAGATAGGAAACAAAGCTACGGTTTCACCGTTGAGGCTTCCGATATTGTTGTAATTCTAAGTTTTCAGGCTGTTTGCATAACACTCTGTGAGACACAACGCTGGCATTTGCATAAAGAGGCAAACTGTCGAGCCGTTATGGCGGAACGACCGACCGAAACACTTGACCCGGCGTCAGTTTACACAACTAGATGCTGAAATTGTACTGTTTAGAATGATATCGTTTAGAAATGCGATGGTTTGGGTTTCTAAAAGATCCTCAGTAATGACATTCGCTAGTCTAAACTTGCTAAACGAAAAGCTTACTTGATCTGTAAAAAGGACTAACTGATTTACATTATCAACAACCAGCCTAAACCGCTTGAGATAGACTATGAAATTTGACAAATTGACCCCTTTGTCGATGTAGACTATAATGAAGGAAGAAATTATGCAGGAAAAGCCGCAGGCGACGTACTAGTAATGTATAAAATTATATCGATTATAAATGTAGTGTTTGGGTTTTGCCATTCCCAAATATATTTTATCTCAAATGTAATTAATATTTCATCACCTATGAGGAATTTTATAATCATCATAGTCGGATGATTAAATCCACTGGTGGATATAATACTCCCCCCCCCCCCCCCCCCCCCCTCATAGATCGCCACATCGGGGAAAATATTTTAATCAATCAATGTAACAATCAAGACATCAATAATCTTAATTTGTGGTGAGCTTATCTAGATTCTACTGGCCTTTTCTGCGAACACTGAAACCGTAGAGGCAATTGAAATCTCCCTGATGCAATTGTACTCTTACGCTTAACAACAGGATGTAGTTTACGAGTCTCCATGAAACATCAACGTTTTACATCAGCTCTCTGGGAAATCATCCTCTGACTGATTGCAACAACGTGATAATAAACATTTCCTGTTTTCATCCTTGTCAGTTCACACCATGTTTATTTCTTATAAAAGTGTTTGCCATTAATACGAAGAATTTAAATGATCTCATTTGTCGTTATAAACCTTACACTAACAATTTTTTTAGTCTGCTTCGAGAGGATTGATATATTTTAGTTACAGTTTTGATATTCAGAAGTAGTTCGCTTGAAGATGTTTTTCATTGCGGGCAATGTCAGTGAAAGCTGAATTGATGACGGCAATGGAATTGTTTCCAATTATCTTTGGATGTTAATTGCAACTTGGTACTTCATTTTTTGTTGGTGTTTTTGTATTTACATCGAACGACACTACTGTGTACGTACATACATACATGCATGTACATGTCATGGGAGGTGTCTCCATGGTGCGGAATTTTGTTGAAACTAATTTGTGACAGTTCTATCACAAATCCTTTATACTCATGCCGCCGCAGCATTATACGCGTAAGATCAATGAGAGTGAGATATATCATATTTAAACGTCAAATATCTATGATTTGACGTTAAGATATGACAATATCTCGCTGCGCTCTCCCGCGTTCCATGCTACTGGTGCTGGTCACCCCTATTTTATTTTATACGAATCAATATGACACACATCATCAACTAAGTGTTTGTCTAGATGAAGCCTTAGTTGTTAGATAACGAAAAAAGTTGTAGAAAGTATAATGTGCGTGTTTTCAACACATTTTCAAAGTTAGAAACAGGTAGTGTCTGATGCCACCGAAAAATCTTGTATTTATAAGAATTCCCTTTCATTTCGTTTTTTACGACATCGTTTTATCCTCAACCGAGATACGTACTCGCTCAACCAGACGTCTCTTTTATCGTCATGAATTTGACGGTAGATCTGGCCATCCTTATGATAATTTCCTTGGAACAAATTATTAAGAAGCGAATAATTGTCAATGTCTTAAATTTATGTCAGTATTGATTCTACAATGTTCTACAACTATTTAGAATTCAAGTAATGTCACGCGACGATTCTGAATAAAGAGGCAGAAGGTTGGTATAGAAAAAGGTAAACAATCAACAGGTGATCTTGTGGGAAAGGTCAGGCCCGAACACGTAGGCACCCAAATAATGAGTGGCTCACGTCTTAGTATTGAAATGTTACCACCAAAGGAAAGGCCGTTGATATTTTGAAGGTAATAGTTGCACTGTTCACTATGGATTATTGCATTTAGTCTTCCTGCAATCTGCATCGAATTATCTTTTGTACTTGCTGACTTGCTGATATTAATGTTTATGGAATTGATTTTTTAAATTGACACTGCAAAGAGTTTACATTCAATTAACATCAAAGTTACATGCGTAGTACATATATAGTGATCTGTGTTTACATACCGTAGCAGTTGTATTAATATTATTAATGGAATATTCAGTAGAATTTCCGTCCTGTGTTTAGTGTGTCTCGAAAATGTCTTTTCGATGGTACTGGAAGGATTGTTTCCAAAACAGTATCAACGTCCCAGGTCGACGTTTGATTTATTACATATCATCATAGCTGCCATCATGCTTCTGTTGTTTCCTCGTGTGTTTTAATCCTTTATTAAAAGGGATAGATATTTAGGAACAAGTTTAACAACTTATTTAGTTACATGCAGCCTTTGCAGAAGTGGAAGTGTCCTGGTTAATGATGATGATACAAAGTTTTAACTGTTCAAAGAGAGGGTGTGAATGAGTGGAGTTCTCCTCTTAAACCTCCCTTATAGGAACCGTACAGTTTTTGAGTTATGATACTTTCTGTAAAATCTCAAAATCTTGCAATATTTTCTGATAACTGGCAATATCGCACATTATCACAGACAAATCATGTTGAAGAACAGATATTGCTTCAGCGGAATATCACCAATAACGATTCAGTTGCTGCAAGGTGTAATACCGTGACTTTGAATTATCTTGAATTGTCGAGCTTACTCTACTGTTCCTAAACAAGTTTATTACAAGTACATGTATTAAAATTATGATTATTAATACGTTTCTCGATTGTTTCAGGTCTACAGTTGCGGAGCATAGAAGAGCCGGCAGGTGGCGCGGGCGGTGGCATGCCCGCGCCAACCTGCTACGATGCAGAGTGTGCCCGCACTGAAGCCTGGTTGGACGAGAACCAGGACTTTGTGCATGATTACTTTCTAAGGTCAGTTCTGTTTATGGTTGTGTGATATCGGTTTAGGATAGAACCACTGCATGTTCTGGGGGTGTCGGAAAATGCTGCTTTCTGGTCTACGGTGCTCACTTGCTCAGCGTAAGGAGTCTATGGACTTGATGTACATATATCTGATTTAGTAGGCGCGTACTTTCATTATTGCCGTGTGCTCTTAGGTTTTGAATAGGGCCACAACTGTCATCACGCGGGTATCGTAAAAAGCTACATCATCTACCGACGTAACATCTTTCTGCGATCACCAATCCGCCTACCAAGCGTGGTGAGTGTGGCAAAACTATATTAATTTATATTGTTTATGTAACGAGCAATATAACAAAATATTATTTTAGGAGATAACTGAAATGAAAATAAATGCTTCGTAATTTTTTTCGGAACATTTTTGGCATCACGTAACTAGAATTGGTTTTGACGGGTCACGTAAAGAAATGTAATACTCGTAGTAGTATCGAAAACAACATGACAATCGTCCACATGGTCACAGAATTAATTTAGTACAACGTACAAAATCTCGCCTCTCCCCTTAAGAAAGTGACCCAGATACGGATCTTTACTATGGCGCGCGCGTACTTTCTTATTCATACTCGTACATGCGCGTGAATACAATCGTCATCCGTTCGATGTGTGCCGATATCATGACATTTGTTTTTATCGTCCGGCTTGGGACGTGATCTCTCATTCGAGATTTTATTTTGTTAATCGGCCCATTATGTATTTATTACTGGTTGCGAACTCAAGAAAGATTCATACGAGGGGCATACCGAAATGATCGGGAATATAAAACAATACATACAGGAAATAACTAAATTTATTTTTATTGCTTTTCGAAGTATTCTCCGTTGCAGTTAATGCACTTTTGCATTCGTTCGAACCAATTATTATAGCAGCAATTCCAGTCCGAAGTTGACATGGTCAAAATCGTCGATTTGTATGCTTCCACTGCTTCTTCTGGACCTTGAAACCGCTGACCACGCAATAAATCTTTGATTCTAGGGAATGTAAAGTAATCATTGGGACTCAGATCAGGGCTGTATGGAGGATGATCCATTAATTCAACGTTTTCCTGCTTCAAAAACTCGCTTGTTTTCTGAGCGGTGTGAGAGCTCGCATTATCGTGATGGAGGATTATGCGTCGTTTCGGGTTACCTCTACGGAGTTCGGATATCATCTGTGGCAAACAAACCGTTGTATACCAATCAGCGGTAACCGTTCTCCGTTCCTCTAAGGGAACTGTGACTACATGTCCTGTTTTCGCGACAAACGAAGCGACCATTTTCTTCGATACGCTGCGAGAGCGGACAACTTTTGTTGGCTTGATCTCACCTGCGAAGACCCAGACAGCCGACTGATGCTTTCTTTCTGGCTCATATGAATAGATCCATGATTCATCACCAGAGACAATGTTATAAACTGCTTTTGACTTTCCTCCGTTGAAGCGTTGCAGAGTAGACCGGCACCAATTGACACGAGCCGCCTTTTGCTCTTCGGACAAATTATGGGGCACCCAGCGGGAAACTAGCTTTCTCACTCCCAGTTCACCATGTAAAACAGTTTGTATCGCAGTCATACCTATCCCTAAAGTAGCCCGAATCTGCTCATATGTAATATGTCGGTCATCCTGTATCATTCGGCGCACAACAGCGACATTTTCTGGTGTAACCGCTGTTTTTGGCCGGCCTGTGGAAGGTACGGTGCCAAGAGAAGCACGTCCACGCCGGAATTCAGAATACCAGCGATATATTGTCGTCTGGCTAGGCGCTTCACTCTTGAATATAGATATAAGCTCAGCGAGACATTGTCCCTGAGATAATCCTCGTCGAAAGTTGTAAAAAATTATGGCACGGAAACTTTCTCTTGTAAGCTCCATTTTTTTATCGACCTATCAATTTCAAACTGATATTGTTCTTTAAAAAAAAATTTTTTTTTAATTCTGTCAATTGTATTCGATTTTCAACTAACCAGTGTTTATTCATCAAAAAGAGTTTTTAATCTAATTAAATCGAAAGTACTCGATTACCGATCTTTTCGGTATGCCCCTCGTAAGATGGTCAAGGGGAATTTATAGGGAATCCATTATTACGAGGTTCAAAGTGAAAATTCGTCACGAATCATGTTTTAATGAAAATTACTGTCTTTAGTCGGGCCAATTTTCGGCGTCGCTCGTCGCTCCTATTAATTAAGTGACCGATGAACAAAGTATGTTTAACCATAGAATTTTATTGTTATATTTTAAAATGTAACGGAATGAAAGTTCGAATAAACATGCGAATTGCAAAGGCATACCCCTCAGTTATCAGAAAGAAATTACACACTACTTTTGAACTTAGCTTCCCCTATGGCACGCCACAACGACCGGTCCCGACGATGTTATAAGAATGATTTGTTTTAGGGCTCCGTACCCAAAGGGTAACCAACGGGACCCTGATTCTAAGCCTCCGCTGTCCGTCCGTCAGCGCGCTGTATCTCATGATCCGTAATAGGTAGACAGTTAAAATTTTCACAGAAAAAAAAAGAAACTAAACATTTTTAAACTACATCACATTAAAATTGCCACTTTTCCATAGCTTTTAGCGCCTAATATATAATTTTTCTTAATGTGTAAAATAAATAGCGCGTTTCTTTTTGTCAAGCGTGTTTTTTCAATTTGTTCGCTGGTTGTTACTTTACGTGTTATTTATGATTTCTCTGTGTGTTAATTATTCATATTCTGTAAGGAACCCTCAGTGCGTGAGTCTGACTCGCACTTGGCCTGTTTTTTCTGACAATCGATCTCCGAATTGATACTACGATCTTTAGCTATTTTATGCTGCAACAGCTAACTATGACATTCAAGAAACTCTATCTAACTTTGAGGTGACTTCAAACTTGTCAGCGTGATAAGTTGATAACAGCAATGCCCCGAAGTTGTAGTGCGACTGACTTCATATTGAGTTAACAACTTCGTACATACTCGGTTTTGTCTAACTTATTTTATGTTAACTGACAATGTTAACTAACAAAGCCTTTTCAGTAATGGCATGTTGTATACTTTTGTTATCTTGATGTCTCTTGTTGGCACCACTTTGGCAAGAGGTTTCCTATTACAGAAATTGTCTATTTTTACTTTTGGAAATTATAAAAAAATTAGGTACTATGTGTCCGATCCTAATAATGCGCTGTAAAAACATTGTTTCTGGTTCATTCGATAAATATGGTTTTTTTAAGAAGTTTCCAGCATATATTAAGCAAAATAGAGATTATGATGTCAGTTAAATGAAGACGAAGAAGAATGAAGAATTAGCCTGTATTTACATATTTACTTTACGATTAAATAAAACAAATACTAAAAAAGGTACTTTGCACTTGAACTTAGGTTATGTTGGGCTACACAATAAGATATTTAATTTAATCATAGATCACTATATAAAATACATATGATTCTCTAACACTAATTCTTTCCGCAGCTCGTAATCTTCTTTACTGAAGTGGTCTTTGCATACAAGAATATTGTTTTTATGTTTAAGTAAACCGATCTCTACGAATGCCTACAAGCCATTGTTTTAAACGGATTATATCATTGGAAAACTTACTCTCGTTTTTATAGCACATAGCAAACTGGACAACCTTGAAGCATTTTGATTGTGAATGTATATTTATTGTACTTATTTAATTTAAAATAATAATACAGACACGAGGAAAATATAGGCGCTCTAATACTATTGACAGGTTGTATTGTCATGACCTTACGTTTCAGTGCTGCCACCTAGTGGGCGTTATTTCAGAACACTCATTGTCGCGAGCGACATCACTAACTTATAGTTTCAAAAGTGTCTGATATTCGTATGCAGATCATTGTTTATTTTTTCATCATTATCAGCCTTTTGCGCCTCACTGTTAGAGAGCTTATTCCTACTTGTGGCCAGTCGTATTAATTCTTATCGTGTATAACTTTTTCTCAAGTCTCTCTAAGTCGTAATTCATTGATTTTCAAGGATGCGGTTTACAGAATATGGGTTTTATATAATTTGCTAATTTACGAAAGGAATTGGTATTCACCAATTCCAACAATTGTTTAGTCAATGAGTTTTCGTAGTTTACCTATCGCATGGTGAGTCCGAATGAAATGCATACATAATTTCAACCAGTCACGAATATAAACGGCCAGCTGCTTTATTTAAATTAAAACTCAGATGCATTGAGTTCATCACGAAATAATTCAACAAGCTGGCGATGTTATATGCCATTATTTTCTCATTCGCTGACTGAAAACTTGAAACCGAGTTAAAAATTAAACTGAAAAATGCTCGGAGAGCTTAAAAGTTTTTAATTGAAAAATATGTTTAATATTCTCTCTTTAGTTCTTTTAAATTGAGGAAATATTTTCATTTTATAGGCAGGATTTCATTCTATGTACCTTTTCAAATTGTTTTATGCATTGTGAACATTTGCTTTTATAGCCTTATCCACGTGTCCTTTGTCTAGATGCTCGAATTGACTCAATGGTCAACATGATACCAGAAAGTCCATAAACCTCTTTATCAGCTTCAGTAGTTGTATGTCCACTGTTGTAAATGTACGCATACTCCCTCATTAGATCGACACGTGTCGTCGTACCCTCCATGACTGCAGCGTTCATTTTGATTTAATGTTCGAATAGTATTCTCTGAAATATTGCTGCCGACATGAAATCAGATTTAAATTTTTAAAAAAGTCACGCAACTAGGAGTATATTAATATTAGGAACTATTGAATTAAATATGGCACATACCTGTCCAATAAAGGGTCTCCATGGTATTCAAGTAGTTTCCATTAGACGCAGTTTGTGTGTGAACTGATCACAATGTTTTATGGTAAATTCAAACTTTGAGTCGCAAACAATAATCATGTATACTAGGATATAATAGGATAGCCATAAGTTAAGTTTTAGAATTTTTTCAACTATTTTGATGACGCTTTTGTTTGTTTGCAGGAAGGCGACGCGGCAAGTGGTGGACGCGTGGCTGGTCTCCCACGCAACACCACCAAGTGCTGAACTCGCCTCCCCATCAAGAGCCGGCTCCGGATCAGGAGCCACCACACCTGTCAGGTAAATTACTGTCATACAAATTGATGTAATCATATTGCAGCATGTGTTTGCATGGAATGTCTGCTACAAGTGCTCTATATCTGCTGGATTTTCTTAACCGATGCTCTTGACCTACACCGCTTATCGCATTCTACACACACGCGTACATACATAAATTATCTCGATACGTTACTGTGACATCGATAGACTTGCAACCTGCTTCAACGTGCCCTCGAAGCTTCCATCAATCTTCTACTACCCACTCGTATTCCTGTGGTGTTACGACCTCCCTTCATGAGATAGATTACGTGGAGCGTCGTCCTTGACTTTGACGGTTACAAATATGTTAGAACTTTGACAGAGGACTGACCCTGTTATGTTTCAAAGGATGTCTCAGAAATGCCGAGAAATGAAATGTCGAGTGGCACTCGAACGTTCGTAATTTCTTTGAAATATGACTTCCCGAGGGAAATGTATTTTAGATCCTTATAGATTTAACGGCAAAAACATACTTCGGAATCCGGTAAACTTTTGGTCTTGAATTTTTGAATATGTAATTGAAATTCGTTTTATGTTCAAGGGTCATTAAGTACAATTTTCGAAATATAAATTGTTCGAGTTGACTTTATCGTTCAATGAGAGACCCAAAAAAGAAACATTTTGTTAAAGTTCAGGGCGACTTTGAAGCAGTAAAAAAATTTTTGGAAGTAAACTTTAAGCGTCTTCCCTTCATTATCTTGTAAAAGTTCCGTCAAAGTTCCAAAGTTTGTCAATGAACTCTTACCAAGGTTCTACAGAATTTATTTCATTCATAATACTTTTCATTCGTGATAATTGTACTATATTTGTTCGTAATCGTAAGTAAGAACCATATTTAATACCTAATTTTAAAAAAAACGTTTATTGTGTTTGATATAATCTAGATTGAAAATAAACACGTTTTCCAAGTAAAGTAAAATTGACAGAGTATAAAAATCTGAAATGTTTTTTCCAACCCGCAAATATTCTTTTCGTGCAACGAAATTTTAATTACGTCGGTAGCTGGCGGCGGCAGTCCACTGTTTGATGATAACGCTATCCAATTTAACCCTGACAATAAACATATGTACTGTACAAGATTAAATTGGGTTGTTTTATCAGTGCATCACGAACAAGCTTTTTGCTCAATAAACGTTTCGCTCGGGGTGAAATTCGGCACAATTCAAGTTAATGCTTTGTTTGATACTGCAGTTGATGCTTTTCTAGTGCAGACTTTAAAATGCAACATTATTTTACAATATAATCGAATTTTAATCACGGCTTACCCTAAATAACATCATTTGATGACGTAGAGATGCTTTTAGTGTGTAATAAGAATATTAATACAAAGTCCGGATTTGATTCAATTAAAATTAGAAGTCGATCAACGTTGGTAGGGGCTCCCGACTTTCTTTTGATCCTCTTGCGTTTATAAGTTCCTTTTTATGCCGTGGTGAACTTTTTCCAACTTAGCTGGTAATTCTCTCTGGCGCATGTCCAGTTTACTAATTGATACTGTTGTAACAGTTTGGGTATTGTTCTTAGAAACTTTTACCACAATGGACGGTGCTTTCGACTTCTCGCAGTGCCCGGCTTTATTGTACGATTTGGAAAATTTATCTTTTGAAGTTTAGTTTCGAAGCTTTGTTCAAAATATATTATCACATACGTCATCACTCTTATTATTGGGTTGCCTTTATAACACTGCGGTTTTATGAATATGATAAATATATATATTTAAATTATGTAATACAGTAATACCCCGACTTACGCTACCCCGTTTTACGCGAATTCGGAGATACGCGGTTTTTCATTTTGATTCTTCTCTCTCGCTCCGCCCTCTCAGTGTTCAGTTTGCGACAGGTTTGAACGTGTTCCGCGTGGAATTGTTTTACGTGCGCAGTTTGTTTTACTGATAATCTCTAATTATGCCATCTAAAATAACGAAAAATGACTCATTTGAGCCTAACAAGAACAGAAAAACACTGTCTTTGGAGTGTACACTGGATATAATTAAAGACTTTGAAGTAAAAATTTAAATTTGTGAATCGGCAAATAAATTTGACCGGAATTACCGGAATCAACAGTCCGAACGGTTATAAAAGGTAAAGAAAAAATTTGTGGAATCGGTAAATAAAATGACAATTGCAAACTTAACAGAAGGAGTCAATTCAATTGAAAAGGGATTACAAATTTTAGTAAAAATAGATTCTAATGAAGAACGCGTTTCTACTACAAAACGGGGACTAAAAATTACTGGTATGCTACGAGGAAATTTTGCGTGAGAAGAAGAAAAACATAACTCGTCAGGCAACATTGTTAGGATATACAAAGCGTTAGACATCAAAATAACTTCGGTTTAGGTTACTTTGTTCATAACAGTGTCAATTGTTTTATTATCTTACACTTTATTAAGCATTTTTCTTCTAAATTATTGTTTTCTTTAAACTCTGGTCCCGATTAAACATACTTTATATGTATTTATATACAAAGTTGAACCCCGACTTACGCGAATTCGACTTACACGGCAATCGCTCGGTCCCACCTATCGCGTAAGTCCGGGGTATTACTGTACTTAAAAAAAATGTTTTCCGAATCGATACGCGAACTTGAAAGTAATTAATTTATATTAATAAACTATTTACTGAGGCTCTCGGTGTTCGGTTTCCAAAATTAGGGACACCTACGGCGTCGCATATTCAAATTCACTTCATACGTCCTTTCCAACGATGAAGTACTTTCTGTCTTTCAATTGGAGGCAATACTTGACTATGGCTGAGAAGTTCTTAACTATTACCATTTATAACGAGGGATGTGTAAAAGAACAAGTACTACATAAAAGCCCTCAGGCTGTTCCAACTTCCTCTATGTTGTTGCTTTGTTGAATTGCTCGCTTTTGTGCCTGAGCATTCATTAGCTTCCAAACCAAAGTTCTTTGGCGTAGCCTTTGTAGAGTATGTCTTATTTTTTGCCACGAGTTTCTTTCGTTCAACCGTTTAAATGATACATATCTCAAGCTACATCCTTATTTCCTTTACACGTGGTCTCTGTCTATTGTGCTTTGATATCTGTTACAATAATTAGGCTTTGTGTAATTCTTTTATAATATGTATTTATTGGTTGATTATCTTCTTCATTATCGTTATTTAGAAATATTTAAGGTTTTAATCATTCTAATATGGTGATGTTTCGCTAATAGAATAAGCTTTCTATTTACATGACTTACCCACCCAATCAGCAACATCTTTTTGCAGCCAGCATGTAAAGTTCCTAGAAAATCTTCACCGTCAAAATCATCAGACCCTTGTGTGCTATGTGCTCTTCTTTTGTACTAGAGTCTTGAGAACGTTTTCATGCCTTTATTTATCTTGACAGGAAGATCTCAGCGCACGAGTTCGAACGCGGTGGTCTGCTGAAGCCCCTGGTGACAACAGTGGATGGGACTCCCACCTTCCTTGGAGACCAGCCTCCTCATGCGACACCTTCACGGCCGCAGCGGAGGTCGAGGCATGAACTCAGGCAGTTAGACGAAAAGGAGCTTATTTTTGAATTAGTGAGTACCATTGTTGTATCTGACAAGCGGTCCAGTTTATTAATATTTTTGAACAGTGGTTGCAGATTGACTGAGAAAATCTGTAAGAGTGATCAACTTTGCTCGTTTAAAAATAGTTATGTCTGATTTTTTATTCTGCAAAGCGATGCATTAGAAACAGTTCTTAAAGGATGTTTCCTTTTTTTTGTAAATCTTGCTTCGAAAAGTTTACACATTACCACAGTAAAAAAAAACAATGTGTGTACTAATGTACCAAAGGCATTTGATCTTATCTTGTCTGAACTGTAACCACAAACTTACGTCGATATTCCTAATACCACTTGAAATTCATGCCACTGAATTAAATTTGCATTCATGACGATATTTACGAGCGTCATCCATCAAAGTTACTAAGCACACTGACTAATTCCATTCGAACCGTCTCTTGCAATACAGCTAACGTCAGCTTAATCATTCAAATCCTATGCTAATGCAATGAACCCACCCACCTCGGTGAGATTTGACGTGCGACAACATTAATTCCATGAGTGTTAATAAATACGATTTAAATATGTCTTGCCTATGTTTACCAACAAACAAATGGCCTTAGTATAGGCGTCATATCGTCGTTAATTGCATTGTATTGAATGAAAATAAAACCCGATTCCGAACTTGAAAGAAATGCGTGGTTAACATTGAATAAACATTTGAAACTTAAAAATAAGTCCAGTGCAGTATCACCTCACTGAGCATTCATACAAAACAATTAAATTCAACAATTTGTGTAGAATGAGACCAACGAGACGCGTGAGAGCGGTGACAGTGAGATAATAACTCTCATACTTCTCGTGGCTACCCCGTTTCGTCTACATAAAGTCAATTGTTGAAAGAGCATTCTCGAGAGGATAATCAAAGGGGTTAGAAGATTTTGTCGTTAGTAACCGGCCGCCATCTTGTTTTTGTTTCCCATCTTTGAGAAACATGCCACTTTAGGCCACTAAGTTTCATTACATTTTTTTTGTTCATACCTCCTCTTAAACACATCTGCAGAATTGTGTGCTGCCGACTTGATAAAAAAAAGATTCCGGTCAACAAAAATCTTCGGATCCCTTTCTAAGAGAGTCCCGTGTTGCCGAATTGGAACAGCAATTCGGAAAACATCTAGTATTAATATAAATGTGCTACAATTAGGCCTCTGTCCTGCCGTCAGAGGTCAGCTCCGATAAAATGTCGACCCCCGGTTTGATAATTACATGTAAACATGGCGCCATCAACCGTAAAATGAGATGTAAAGGCGACACTAGTTTATTTAGTTCTATCCTATTCGTAAAACAGTCTGAGTTGTTGTTGGTCCGTCATTTGAATAAGTCAGAGTAGCTTTTGAGCAAGACTGACTTTATTAATAGGAAGTAGGATTACCCCATCACATTCCGCGACTGAAGCACAATTCTATAAGATAAGAAGCGTGTACCTGTCATCGTGTTAACTATAGTAAACCCCATAGTTGAAAGCCTCGTCATTATGAGGCAGGGTCATGCTCAGAAGTGGTCTTACTTACCAGATAATGATGGCGACTCAAAATCTGTAGACTAACTAAAGTCAGCGACATAGTTCGATGACTAAGTGAGCTGAAATGGCAATGGGCAGGCCATATCGCTCGAAGAATAGATATGAGATTGGTGACCAGGAGCTCTATTTTTGATTCGCTCGTGTGACATAGCTTCGTCGCACACGACTTAAGTCACGATCGACCACAAGTCACATGAAAACAGGTTTGACCGTATTTTTGAATCATTCCCCTCAGTGTTGCTAATATATCTTAAAACGTTTAATTTTATCCGTTTTATGCAGAAAAATAAAACCGGTAATTCATGCAAGTAAAACGGAATGCAAAGTACATAGAAGTTCAATGTCAATAAGTGGTAATGTCAGTGTTCGACGATGGCGTTTACTCTATCGCTCGCCTCCGCAAAGAGTGGTCCCGACCACTCGTTGCAGAAGAGCGATTCAAAAATACCAAATTTCGTAAGTCGAACGAAAATCAGTAGAAAACGAGCGCTCGCGGCGCGTAGAGCGAATCAAAAATAGAGCCCCAGGTACCGGGAAACGTATACGTGCTGTCCCGTTACTAAATGGACCAAAGACCTAGTAATGATCGCGGGGAGTCGCTGGATGCAAGTGTCTTCGAACTTGTCATTGTGGAATTCCACGGAGGAGGCCTATATCTAGCAGTTTCCCGGCTGAAAATGAATGATGGCGAATCGAGTTCATTCAATGTTTGAATTGATATTTAACGTACGTATTATATCGAGAGATTAAACAAGTAACATAAGGATATGTTGCTCGCGTTTGTTCAGTAATTGTCACATGGTAACAGAACGCTACGTTATAGTCATACGATAATTAAATTTAAGTAGCATTGATAGGTGTACGTTTTGTTTGCTTCGCAAAAGTTCCAAGAAAGTCGAATAAGTGTTTTGTCTGACTTATAGAGGTATTGTGCAACATTCACACTCTGACTATACTATTTTACCGACTGACGTTCGTTGGAGCAGACTAGTCCTCAAGTGGAGACTACGCCTAGGCAAACGTAGTGTAGGACGTCCCTCGGCTAGGTGGAAAGACGACTTACGTAGGGTAGCCAGATGTGAATGGATGCGCAGAGCAACGGACCGAATTGAGTTTCGCACTCTGCGAGTGGCAGCGGACTGCCGCAAGCTGTGCATGATGATAACTTTTATGTCGCCAAAAATCACATAACAGACACTTCTAATTTTCATCGACAATATGTAATTATAACTTGGAAGTGAAATTGTGTATCTGTACCTATATACATATACCTATGTAAAAAGCTTCCCTGAACGATTGGCATACCAACGCCAGCACAAACTGAACCCAAGAACACAAGAAATTTGGAAAATAGATCCTTTTGATGTTTTGTGAATTGCAAAGCATCGATTCCTAAGAGTAGTAACCTCCCGAATCGGTTACATTGATCATTAAATAATTGAATTTATGGGGCGTCGTTACGTGAGGGGTTCCTTAAAATACAAGTGTTATGTGACATTAAAAGTTTGGGAACCGCTGAAGTAGAGTTCCAATTAGAAAGTATTTTTCTAATTTTGGATGTAATAAAGAGAATTAGTGGTCGCACAGTGGTCGAAATTCGACCATTATTATAAAAAAAAAATTAGCATTCTGCACTTCTTCTCTGTATAAACTATAAGTGTGCTTTTATCATAATCCTCCGTCCGCGCAATTTTCGTAAAAATGGGTACAAAATTTTTGCTTCACGTATTAATATAAAGGGGATGACAAAGAGTGTAATTTTTTATATTGACAAACTACTAGAGAACCTTTAAATTTGGAATATTGATTTATAGAACCGCTAAATAATTTTCATGCGGGAAAAGTCAAAGCAGCGGGTGACTTGTTATACTCGTATTGTAGAGTGAATCATGCCTCAGGTGTTGCTTAGTTTCTTTCACAAATTGTTTAGTTTCCTTTGGGTATTTTTATGAAACTGTATGCCTGCCACTGAGTATTGTTCTCATCTGGCCCACTATTGTCATGTGACATGACATTTGCATAATCGTACACCTAGCGCTTCTTTATCTACTAGGTTATCGCATACGGTCATTGTCGCTGCTTGATAAAAAAACCCTTCCTTGCGATATAAATATTCTCCAATAATTTGATTTCCATACGAAATGATGTCGGAAAATGCTGTGTTTCATGTAGCTTCGTCTACGCAAATTTATCGTTACGGTTTTTTAAAAATTACCGTTTGGGGAACGTATTGTAAGTAAAATATTGTGTTTTGATCATTTGTTTCACCCGTGATTTTAAAATTAAGAGAAATAATTGAGAATATTATTCAATCAGACGAGATCTTGATTTATGTCAACCTTTTGTTTCTCTGAAGTACCAAAGTTGTAACAAGGTAAAAAGCATTGTTGTTGAATGTGTATTGGTAAGGTTTTTCCAGTACAAACATTTTACCCTTTTTCTCTCTCGAATTATTCCTTAGAATTGAAATCACCATAGCGACTAGTTTTCTAAGCAATCTTCTTCAACATAAAACTCATCGGATCCCAATAGATGTTCGAACTCGATTTGGAAATTTCCGCTCAACTCACGGCCTGTTGAAAACAGCTTTTTATGCGCTAAACAGTACAAAACGAATGACTATCCGCTCGCTGTTTTTTTTTTGAAGATATTTCAATTTTATATCATTTCTCGACATGAATTATTATTAGGATTTATTTAATGACTATAATAACTCAATTTTTATAAGTAATGCTTATCCTCCGTATAAATTTATTGTAAATTTAAATACTTTGATAATGACGTCATTTACAAGAGAATTTCGTGATTATGACGACACGGTAAACTTTCACTGATGAACGTGAACCGAACGAATTAAAAATATAGGTACAGTACATTACAATCAATGACTGGTCCCGAGCTGCTTCTCCCAGCGACTTCCAGGTCATCGGTTTATCTAGTTGCGGTTGGCTCTGTACTATTTTCCACATGCATCGCGTCATCTTCTTATCGTGTAGGTTGTAAGGTTGATAAACAACCGCACACACCTAGTTGTTAAAGTTGTTAAGCCGCCATAGCCCTCTGACATGGCTCATGTAGTTTCTACTTGTCGTAGATAGGAACCGGCGTGCCTTCCGAACCACGAAATGATCTTACTTTTCAATCAAGCTGCAATGTCCTAACCAATCTTGGAAAAGTCACAAATAGATTTTTGACAATGTCCCCGCTAGGAATCGAACCTCGAACCTTCCGCGTGTGTTGCGTGTCGGAATCTGACTCTCAGATAACTGCTCCACTGAGGCTGTTGTAGATGTCAATAATTCAGGTGCGTAGTGGCACACGAGAACTAAAGAATACGTGAGAAGTAAGATAATCAGTGAACTAAAGAAGTTAATGATATTCCTACATGATCTTTGACATACATATTTTATATACTGTACAGTAGGGATCATGATCGAGCGCTAGTTCTACGTAATAAACTATGATTCTGAAGTTATTTTTCAATCGCCACCAATAGTACCTGAAATCAGTAAAAAAACGTGACAAAAACATGAAGTGACGTGTCACGGTGCCACGAGGCGACCTGCTAGTGTGTGTGTGTGTGACCTCCAATGATTCATTATCGATTCATTGACTGTATTCCGTCTGTCAGTGGAGATATAAACAGTGCGGTCACGTTTTGTATGATTATCTTGCATTTTGTAACAAATTAAATGTACATGTTTATTTTACTGATGACGATGATATATTAGCTCCATTGGCAAATATTTCTGTGTCATCAGCAACCAGCTTATATATGTCCCCACAGGCCTACTCTCCTACAGAGATTGCAATAATGAACTTTGTGGTCAATCATTTCAAGTTTTCACATTGCTGCATCTATGTATTTCGTTTCACAGCGTGCTACGTGTAATACGTAGTATATAAAGTAGAATATATATATTTCGATTTTTTTCTATAGACCTCAACAGCATTGCGAAGTTTTCTCAAACAACTTTTATCGTACATACGACATATTTGGTCTGAGTGTCCTAGTGGCTATACGCCTGGTCTCACAATCCGGAGGAATGATACTCATATCCTGACATTATAATCCAATGCCCTATTTTTAGGTTTTTATATAATTACTGCACCAAGCCAGGTTAGCTAAGCTAAGGTACTTTAAAAGTTTATAGTAAAAAAATATTGTGTGAGGCCTTTGTCATAGAAATCGCTACTTTTTTCTAAGTCTCAAACAAAAATGCCACCTTTTTACAGCGGACACGTCGTTTACCAACTTGGACCAATCAATTGGGACAATCGATCATTTCAGTGTTTGCACAAGATAAGCATCTATCAAATCAGTTTGGCGACGCGACGGGCGCAGACGTAAAACAACAACGCTTGTATGTAACTAGTTTTTGTGGAGCCACTTTCCTCGTAACTACTACTTTCCCTAAGTCGCTGTTGATCAATGATCAGCGAAGTATGACGAAATGCCCGAGATTATTGCACTTTCAACGAGACGACTTGAAATCGGCGTCTGATAATTATTACTCAGCACGAGGAGCGTAATACTGTCAAATAAATATTAATATTTTATTAATTCCTATGCATGATGATTTTGCACTTGGTGTTTCATCTCACCTGAATTAATAATTTAATCGGGGTGAAAAGGGGTATGGCAGTTTGTATGGGAACTCTATTGTTTTTGTAGTCCTGAGCAGTCTTTTGATCTTAAATTAAGAGTGACGTGTTTTAGCTATTTTGAAGAAGAAAAAAAAACTTACGGGTGAAAACAGGGATGCAAAATTATATGAAAGTCCATCATATTTGAAGATAATACCATCAAAACAGGTGTCTTGATAGAAAATAAAGAAATACGTGTCTTACAGAGTTATCATGGGGGTGAAAAGGGGGTTGAACGTTTTTATGGGAGTTCTGTTGTTTTTGTAGCATGAAAATCTAAAGTTAGTTAGGCTTCAATAAAAAATTAAGAGTGACGAATGATTAAGGTAGATATGATAATTATTCTCCCATCCCCAATATTTTAATCATTGTTGTTTGACGTGAAGTCATTAACGGGAAGTGCCGCGACAGTTTGACAATTTGTTACGTAGCAGTTACCAAGGGATCCTAAAGGCCACGCGGGCGAAGCCGCGGGCAGAAGGTATATATATATATAAATATCTACATCAAACTTCAGCCCTAATGAAAATACATTCATTCTGTAACCGGGCAGCGTCTCTCAAATTTCACTCAAACTAATTTGAGACAGTTAACCGTGGGGCCCGATCTCAATATTTGCGTAACCGTCGCGGGTTATTGGGGCGGTCACGTTCGACCCAAATCGTCGATAATTAATCATTTCTCTCCCTCGTTTCACCTCTCACCCGGGACGTAGATTAATTGATGCGGCAGATTAAACAAATGTTATCAAAACTGTCACTTTAACGCCGAGCATCCATTTTGAAAGAGCGAAATCCTTTCCGGACAGTGATTTGAAACTTGATCATTTTCATCATCAACTTACAGCTACTCGTAAGCTACTGATGAAAACTAGCCTCCTCTCTAGACTGATAAAAAGAAATGTCTTGTCATTGAGACTTGGCCATAATCACTCACCTTCGACTGTTACATCAGTGGAAGCTGTTATCCGTCACTAATTCCAGATTCAAAGTTTAAATTTAGATTAATGTTCCCGTAATTAAATTCGCGATTTTTAAAATTATATTAAAGAACTTTTTTACCCGCTTCACGTGTAAGAAAATTAATTGATAAATAAAAGATTACGGATAACGTTTTCGTTGTTTAAAGTTTAAATTGAAATGAATACGAAGCGATCTTTTCATTGCCGATGCGGAACAGCCTTATTTTTTGTATTGTAGCAACACTATTTGTTTTACGCGCTGTTTACTCTGACGCACGTCCGTTCTGTTTGCTATAATAATGTATATATTTGCTAAAATAATAACTGCACGTTTTTGGAACGCTTTAGCAACTGAAATCCCGCTTGCATATTTAGTTAGGAAAAGGAAACGTCAATGCTTTTATTTGGCTGAAACGTTAGTAACTAAATGGACACTCCCTCTATTAAATCTGGTATGCATATGGTTCTGTCATTAAACTCCGTTTTTCAAATTCAAATATTTTATTGCTTCATGTCGTGTATACAAGAGATCTCAAGGCTAATACATTGGTCCAGACATGAACCCTGGTAGGGCACTGCAATATTATTACACAACTTATGTCATAATAATGTCAAACAATATATTAAATTTACATGTCATAGCTGAATACAAAATAATAATAATGTCATAGTAATGTCAATTAAATTAATAGCATAATACACAAAATAGAATTTTGTAGCATATTCAGCAGCAATTTCAAGATTACCTTTCTTTACTTTGTTTTACTTCAATATTGTCCTATAAGACTTAATGACGCAGAGGTTATCAACATACGGATCGTCTAAGTATGTACTCGTAGGTCTAGTCAAACCCCTCAGTACTCCTGGTTGCCTAGTACATCGCTCGAAAAATGCAAATAAAACATTGGCATTTCATACACATTTCTTTATATAACATTGATCTCATTGATTGAAGTACTTCGTGTACTCGTAGATATAGAAACCAATCTCCTTGCAAATATGCGTAATTTAATTTAAAAATACGTATTAGAATATCAGTCCTAAGCTCGACTCTAGATATGGATCATAGTAAAAAGTGAGTCTTCAGGTGCTATGCCATCCGTGTTCACAGAGCCGGAAATTAGTTCGGAAATCACTCCTGAAGGTTAGTTACGCTGAGACGTGGGTAGACGGGACACTCCGGAATTATTTGACGTCATTTCTTGTATATACATTTTTAAATTGTCTTTATAAGACACCAACGGGCTCTCTGCTCACTGGAACAGGCTTTCACATTACTGCTGAAAGTTTTGTTTCAGGTACTTTACTCGTAAAAGAAGTAGGAACTCTCGAGTAAAAAAATATCTATCCGCTTTGGAACCATGTCACATTCAACTTTATTTTACATTTCCCTCAACTCACTAAACAGGAAGCATGTATTGTATGAAAGTGACATGGTAAAAAAGTGGATATATATTTTTGTACTGGAGTGTACGTAACTCTCTTACCCTAATTCCACGCAGATGAAGTTGCGGGTAAAAGGTTATAGTAGCTCATATAATAGCCAAGTAATCTAAGTAGCGACTGGACAGTGTTGTCACAACTGTGTGGGACTCTGTCTATCAATTAAATGTGTTTGTAAGGGATCGGGTTTTCGGCTTGCTTATTTATTTAATAAAAGGGGACGAAGAACCTATTTCTTTTTGGTGCGTAAATGGACACAGGCGAGCGTGACTTACACAATAACTGCTGCTTTGTTATTTCTTATTATTAATGGTAATACTCGTATGTCTAATTTTGAAGAAACCAAAGACAATTTCGTCTAATCTCTTTCCAGCCTTTTGTAATTTCAAATTTGGAGTAGGGCTTTAGTTGTTAAAATTATAAAGTAATGGTCGGTAGAGAAAAGCCTCTTACACATAGTCAGTTAATTTTTTTTCCTATTTAGTTTCCTATTTATCTATATATGAGGAAAGTTCGGCTACTGAGACAAAAGAAGAGCTATAGTCATTGTCGTTTTGACACAGATTATGATTTTATGCGTTAATGTTTGTATTAAGAACATTTCATTATAGTTATTAATTGCGTTCCGGTGTTTGTTTCAGGTGAAAGACATTTGCAACGAGCTTGAAGTGCGAGTGTTGTGCCACAAGATCCTGCAGAATGTGTCAATTCTGCTGGACGCTGACCGGGGGTCCCTGTTCCTCGTGCAAGGAGATAAAGCGTCGCCTAATCCTCAGAACGGAAGGTAAATTGCATAAGTTTATATTGTAAATTTAAGATGTGTGTATCGCATTTTATAGATACAATTAGTTGTTTTGCGGGCTTAGTACTTCCGATGATCACAGTAAACTCAAAACAGCTACATGTCAAAACGAACAAGACAAGATGCGCTGCCCCAATTACAGATAGTGCTAAATGTTAACACCCGAGTTGGCCAACTACAAAGGCATTAATATTCAAAAGTACACGTTCGTCAATGTATAATCATATATGCTAATTGGCGTTAAGATAACAGAAGATATTGACAAGGCAGTTTTTTAACTTCATTAACGATCTATGATTAGGTACCTTATCCATGTCGCGTTTGACATAATTATAAAAGAAACAGTTTTGTTTGGTAAATAATACGGACCACCCTAAACAAGTCCTGTATGTAAATTAAATCTAGAAATAGTAAAAGTAACAAAGGAAGCTCGTAAATTCTTAACGTAATTACCATATCTATAGATGCATTAACAATAGAGTCCGTCTGATAGTCTAGACTGCGGAATTACATTTGAGTAAAAGAAGAAAAGTAATAAAGACAGAAACTATCATTTCTTACAATCTAGGGAAGGGTTGACAATTTAAAGTTGTAGACTACATGAATGAATAAGTAATAGTTTATATAGCAGGTATTGTTAACTCAACCCTTATCAGAATCAGAGTGAATTTGGTTACTATAAACATGTCAGTATGGTGCAGGTATTCCGTCGTTAGTTCACATTCTCTTAGTTTCTCCAACAGCGAAATATAGATCATTGTATTAGATAACGCTTTTCACTCCAGACTTCACTCAAATAATGCAACCCTTCTAGATTCGTATTGAAAATGAATTTCTGCATCTAGGACTAACAACGAAATCGAAATAGGAATTTGCACTTGAATGCAAGCAGGGGACAGTAATTTGGATTTATTGCGTCGAGAACGACTTTAGAATCGCCTCTAGTGCATTAGAGGTGATTTCATTTCCTCCTGTCGCCTCATTGTCGGGCGACATGACACGTTTACGAGCATTTCTAGACGGGGGCGACACAAAGGTCGATCGTCTTTGACGTGTTATAATATAAAATTTAAATCGGTAGTACAGAACCTATGGTGGTGTTCAGACTTGAAGAAATAATGGTTTTGGTTACGAATAAACAGATGTGAGGTACGGTGTTATTAATAAGACAAATGTTAACAAATAGTAACGACTACATACGGAAGCTGGCAGACATTTCATTGAGAATTTTCAGAGAACTGCTGTCAGACGTAAAAACTATTTTCAACCGACTTCAGAAAAGGAGGAGGGTCTCAATTCGACTGTATGTTTTTTGTATGTACTCGTATGTTACGCGATAACTCCGCCAATTGTGAACTGATTTTGATGATCCTTTTTATTTATTGGTAAAGCATACTTCTAAGGTGGTTCCATATAAATTTTATCGAAATTGATTGAGCGCTTTTGAGAAAACAAAAAAAGACCAAACATCACCAGATAATTCTACTTCTAAAGATGAACATTTTTAAGGCAGTTGAAGTCGGTTTTTAGTTCTTTTTGAACGCATTAATTATGGTTACGTACAGACGGAGATGAGTTATGACAAAACCAATATGTGATCTCTGTTTACAAAGAAAGCTAGTATTCACAATTGTTTACGTTACAGAAGCCGTCTGTGATTTCTTGTAATGTTTAGAATCTGTTCGAAATACGAATTGTATCTTTATTTTCTAAAAGGAGATTTTGTGTTTTGTGTATATTGATCATTTGACTAAAATAATTAACATTACGTTGTGAGCGACCTGGTCGAATTCTGATATGTGTTTTAAGTCCGTGAATGCCTCTATAATTTGTGCCTTCGTATCCTATTTCTTGAGGGAAATTAAAATAAAAAGCTCTCACCGTGGCAACTAAGCAACCTTTGTTCAAACTTCACTTGGCTCAGAAACATTGTATATCTCCGCATTTTAGTCCTACTTTAATGGTTAAAGAAATGAGCTGCAAGCCACTTGTGCAGTTCAGTGTTGTTGCTTTTCTACTTATAGTATATGTACTCTTATTATTTACATTAAATTACATCAAAAACAATTAAGTTTTAGTAAAATATTTAACAACCAAATGTTTTACAATTTTTATTATGTCTAACGGGTTTGCACTTGACCTTCATATCACCGGATGGTAATTTTAATCTTATGTAAATTTTGTAAAACAAGTGTTTTCTTTACGGAAACACTAAAAATAAGTTTTTATGCATATATTTTTTAATTCGTTTATACAAAACATTTTTTAATTAAAGAACCTTTTGACATTAGTTTGAGACGTCTTGACTAGTAAATAAATTGCAAAAGTCCAAAACATATCAGCCTAAAGATTAGATGGCACCTGAAATTCTATTTACAATAGCGTACCACAAATAAAGCTAAAACCGCAGTAAGTAAATGAAAACATTTTACAAATATATTGCTTCAGTCACACAATGTTGTCTATAAAACATCCCCATACGCGCTGTAATTGCTTTCTGTCAAAACCGTGAACGATCGGTCTTGACTTGAGCACATGAGCAAATATATTTACTCATGTGCCTTGAGTCTCCACTCTTCATTTTTCAGCACCTCGTTTAAAGACGCACATAAACCAAAACCGTAAAGCCTTCATAATTCTTAAGAACTCTTCACATAAAATTATGTCTTCTAAGAGTATTCGATGTTTTTTTACTATGGCATGTGCGGAAATGTAGTTTTAAAATTTATAAAATGTTGTATGTGTAAAAAAAATTTAAGTTATTAAGTTGAAACTTCGGAACAGATATGGGAAATTATGGCCTACATGTACCACAACTCAAATGATTGATAAAATATATTTTATGTATAATATAATTTATAAATACATTATTTTTTATTTATATCTATAATAGGGTAGTCGTTTCAAAGTGGATTGACTAGGATATCATATGAAAGGGCTTTCCTTTGTTGTACCCGAAGTTTTCAAACTGAAAAATCTGTAATATTTACAGTCGTCATGCTTATGTCAATATTAAAGGAAAACCTAGGCTAGGTCTATCTTTAACTTTAGCTTTTAAATTTAAAAAAAAAACAACTTTGACTGACTGGAAAATATGCTTTGTTTTAATCTAATATGTACGAGTATGCCTCTTTCTAGGTTCGGTACCCTTGTTGCTTGAGTCTGACTCGCGCTTGGCCGTTTTGGGAGTGGAATTTAAATAAACATAGTTCGGTAATTTCTTAAGCCAAGGCTACACGACCTGATTGATATATAAAATAATATACTATTATTAATATTATTAAACTTTGCCCAGTTTTCGTGTCTCAATATTCAAATTTAACTTTCGCAGTTCAGAGTCAGTCAGAGTAAAGAAGGAAATATACTTTAAAATGTAAATAAACCGTGCAACTTTTTATAAATATTTCCACAAATTCCACACCGAAAAGTCAATACCGGT
Source organism: Carcina quercana (assembly GCA_910589575.2). Taxonomy (NCBI): domain Eukaryota; kingdom Metazoa; phylum Arthropoda; class Insecta; order Lepidoptera; family Depressariidae; genus Carcina; species Carcina quercana. The sequence continues at coordinate 5,473,404 of OU342442.1, forward strand.
TGTTGAAATGAACGAAATGGAATTTCGTTTATGTCAGAACTTTAGGTTAGATAAGATTTAAACGATGGCAGCAGCGCGCAAAATATTATTTTGTCAAAGGCGTTGGCATATACAAGTATAATTTTTCTATTTTTACTCTGCGGGACATTGATTTTTATAAACAACTTAATTAACCTAGTTTTCGTCATGGTATACTTTCTTCTCTTCTTTCTAGGCGGCTGTTCATAGATACAATTTTGTAAATATTAAATCAATGTTGAAAATTTTCAGACCATTTTTGTACTGTACGAATTTGTTACCAAATACAATGGAGAAATGCGTGTGATTGTTCAACAAGTACGCAGTAAGATAACGATGTGTACATTCAGAGCAATAATGTGTTTCGGAAAGCCTGAACACGTGCCTTGATGGGTGACAATGGTCATGTGAACAATGACTGATTCCTTACAAACACATGAGTGTTTGTAAGTCAGATGGTGTGATACTGACTGTACGCGGGTACATTTCTGTAACTCATTATACATACGAGTTCGTGGGTTGAATACGCCCTTTTGGTCCAGAAAATTCAAACGTTGCTCACAGAAACGAATGAGCACCATCCAGAATATGTATATTTGGCACAGAAGCATGAAAATATAATGCTTATGAATTGATTTGGCTGGTTGTATTGTTTTCCTGAATTTATTTCTCGCATGATGAGCGGTATTCGATGTACGTTAAATTCTATAATTTCCTACGTTGCTTCACTTATAGTCTAGGGATACGTGACGAAATAACGTGGTATTCGCATGGTTGTTTTCCTGGTGAAAAATACACGTATTTTGGTCACGCGCCTTGTATTCGCAAATGTTTACCTGTTCTCGAATTCCGGTGATGTTAGCTTTCGTAATAGAGACCACTCGGACATGTGAATGACTTATTTTTATAAAATTCAAAAAGTTAAAAATCTACCATCTTTTGTTTTACCATCGTTCCACCATATTTTTTTACCAATCTGTCGGTTTACTGAGTGATTGACATATCAACACAGATCAGAAAATTTCAGTTGAAAACTTTAAATTTCTTAAAACCGTCATTTAACGATTTCCAGAGCTACTGACCTATTTTCACGCGTCATTTTTGCTGTTTGCAAATAACTGCGTCAAAATGACTTAATAATCAGTTAAATCGGAATAATTACAGATCTACTATATAAATCGGAGGTGACTTATTGATATGTCATGGATATTTCAGTAACGCAAATTACTATGTGCTGTTCAGTCTTGTCAAAGGCTAGCAAAATGCCTCATTCGTACATTTAATTGTTTCTTTGTCGACATTAAAGTTGCTATATACTATCCTATTTGTATCGAACTGTTGTGACAGGGATTAATTTTATAAAAAGCTCACATTGGCCCCTAGTGCTTCAAGTATTCAAATTTTTAAACTCTATTAAATATACGTGTAGGACCATATTTCGCAGTAATTTAGTATCATAATGAAATCTATGTTCAGTAAGCGACAATTAATTAATCACATTATCGAGAACGATATACCACTCCACAATTCATGTGTAGTAGCGATGCAAAATGTAAGCGAGACTAATCTATATAAACACTACTTTTTCCATCGACTTTGTCCGCGTACAATTCAGAATTTTTCATATTAAAACGGCTTGTTCAAATCGGGATAAAAGTAGACTATGTCCTTCCCCGACCATTTAGCTATCCCTACAAACCAATTCAGTTTCGCATTTATATTAGTGTGAACAAACTCAATAGAATATAATCAGAAGCCAGTGTCAGTTACAAGTTAAAAAGGACAAACATTTTCATACAAAAACCTTGAATTATTCCTAAACAATAAAGACATGTGTAGGTAAAGCTAAATATCATAATAAGACATAAATAAACATAAAAAAGGCTTTGGGAAACAAACATCAAAATACGAGTAATTGCTTGTTTGATCTTTTGACACCAGGTGGATGTGTTTGCGAGGATCTTTATCCTCTTGTAACGACAGCGCTCATAAAATATTTGTGTTCCCCACCGTTTTTGTTGCAGCATGAGGCCCCTCAGACTTTTCATTGTTAATTCCCGGTGAACCGGAGATTACGGCCTTATTTAAACAAAGTTTATGTATAGGTGTTGCTATGTAGCCTTGATAAAATCTGGGTAATCAACAATGTTTTGAATCTTAAATTTGAGTGAAACTTTAAGGGCACCGTTAATTGCTCTCTTTTCGATGGCCGCTCTTAACCCAACTTGAGGTCTTTAATGTAACACTGGAATTATTTGCAAATTTTTCAAGTATTTGTTTTCGAAAAGTGAAATATGTCCGAGTGGATTTATGTTGTCTCGGTTTCGAGTGGCTTGTGAGAGATGCTAGCACATTATTTCACAATGCTGCGGGAAGATCCGTTCCTTCATAAAGAAGTATTCGTTCCTCACTGGCACTGCTCTGGGAACCAGAAAAAGCTGCGAACTCTGTAAACGATTTTCCAGGTAGTGTTGTTTCCAATACAACGTCCGGTCATATAATATGTAAATGACATCAAACAACCTTCTGTTTGACACGTCAACATAAGTCGAGACTTCGGCGAACTACTGGAAATAACTGTGGAAAAAATCTCGCAGTTCCTAAACATCTCGCCAATACAGAAATCTACTTTTCTTGTCTTCTCGTTACTTGCTTATGTGATTAACCTACTTTTTTAGGTAAACGATTCAAAATGATTGCGATAAAGTGGTCGTATTCTTTTTCTCTCATTCACCATGTTCGTAGCGATAAGGTTTCTTATTGTCCAAGTTTCGCACGCACTTTAGCTAAGTTCCACCGCCGTGCATGACGTAACGCTGTTGCCGTGACGATCATCACAGGTCATTAAATGAAATTGATTGATACAGGACCGATTGATTATTCTGTGTTGATTACCTACAATGATTAGTACTATTCAATTATCTAATCTGTAGTGCGCGTTCAGTTCAACTAATTCAATATCAGCAATGCGTATTGTAATAGCTAGGAACAGAATTTCAGGCTTGGACTTCAGATGTTGACGTCATTTATTTACTCTAATTTGTTTCCTAGTTATAATTTAACTTGAGACGTAGACCTAATTAATACGGTCCATACTAATATTATAGACGCGAAAATGAGTTTGTTCTTCTTTCACGTCGTAACGGATAGTCAGAATAATTGATTTCCAGGGAACGTTGAGGGGTCAGAGAAGTATTTTGGCTTATGGCAAAAATAATAAGAACAAATAAGGAAATACGAATGTGTTCTGGTTTCGTCATATTCAATTTTATAAATTGTAGTGTGTTCGTATGTTTACTTTTCTTCTTAAGATAATATCGTAATCTATTTGGAGAAACTGGTTTTCTTACTTTGAGATAATTTTATACTATTGCATTTTGGCACAATACTGTCCTATATAAATTTAGTTATTTATTTATAACTATAAAATGGTACACCTACTCCTAAAGCCGTTACAGATTTTGATTATAATCCGTAGTACATTTTTCAAAGCGTGTCATGGAAATGAATCCGCCTTTTTTTTCAATACAAGTATATAACGTATAGGTGAGTTATGGTGCCGTAACAAAAGCTTTCAGCCATTGGACAACAGTAAATCGTGTATCCGGGACATTAATGTGCTTCCGCAGCGGTATTTCATATTGCCGTTATAGGGATGTAAATAGGACCTTTTTTATATAATTAAGAATTTGATGGTTTTAATTGGTTTCCCCATTCGCACGCTTAACCTTATTTCTCCAGGTTATGTGAAATTTTCGTTCATTTATTACATTCTTGTTGGTCATCCTTAGCGCGAGTTGAAAAGCCCTAGACGCATGCAGAACACCCAAGTGCTCCTCGCAAATACGGTCCCGCATGAAGTCCAATAATAACTCTTTTACTGACAGCATTGTTATTTCTTATATGGATAATCCTAGAATAAATCGCATCAGGCTAACAAGAGGGCGACATGGTTTTCTGAATCGTGGTATAATTGAGATGTGAAGTGACACAGTGCATCTGTAAATGTATGCCAGTCATTCACAAACTACACCGAAATCTTAAGAAAGTGTTAAGAATACGAGTAGGTTTTTATGCTTATTATTGAAGTTGCCAATCATTACAATCCAATGGTTCTTGTATGTAAATATTTGTATTTCACGTCCCACTTTCTCTTATTAATGATTCTACGAATGAAGAGGAAAATCGCTGAAAGGTTACCACCAATTTCCTTAAATTGTTTGCACCCAGTTCATTTAGTGAGCTAACGAGTTTGGCTTAGCTCCAACAGTCTCGTCACGACCTTTTGCATTAGTCTTGGGATCGCGAGCCTTCATTGTCCTAGGACATAACATTTTATGAGTTTACGGGATGACGTTAAACGTTTTGTCTATTGCCCTGTATTGCTGGTGCTTGGAAAGGTTTAGACGCGTAATAATTTTATGTTTTCCCTTTTGCTTCTTGACGTTAGCAATTGTTCTTTATCCTAATTTCTAAATAAAACTTCTCGTGGTCGATGAGTGAGGGGTTCGCAATTCACAAAAAGCATTCCTGCGTACTAGTCGTCTTTTAACATCAAACGAGATAAAGGCCAAATGGAATTGTATGGGAGATAACTGAGTAATTTATTGGGTTAAAAAAATAATGGGTAAATAATAAATTAAATATACGAATGGTTACATACAATGTACATTTTAGGAAGCAGATATTGTTTATACTTGACGTGACTGCGGACGTATCGTTAATACAAAATTCGTTATGGATATTTCTTCCCTATGATATGCTTCATTAAACAAGAGGATTTCAAAAATGCTAGCGTGAAATTCGCACAACGCGTTGTTACTGTGAGCATTTCACTTCAGGGAAATTCCTTCAGAACACCTCCGTAAACAATTTAAAAAGTGTTTCATATCATTGGTCAATTAGACAATTGACGTTTAAATATGATATGTCTCCCTCTCACCGCTTTCAAGCGTTGCTGGTAATTTTCGAGTAACAAGGGGTTTCATGTTGCCGCGGCAGATGTCCTATTTTAAAATTTATGGTAAAATTAATCTAATATGAAACTTTTATATTGCGAATAAACTTAAATTAGTATAATTTTTATATACAATCAAAATTCATATTATAAGACTGTTAGAAATAAATTCAAGTGAAAAATTGAATTACGGCGAATGTTATTGTTTGTATAATCTAGACACGTGGTTGCGTGTCTAGCTAACAGAACTGGCGAGCATCACCGTTACATTTTATATTCTAGAATTTTCATGAAAATTATGTTCCTCATTTTTCCAGCGAAACGAGCGTGGGCGGGCGTTTAATTTAATTGAAGTGTCTCACCAAGCAAATATAATATTCCTATTTATATTATTACTTCAATTAAACACGAGGAAGTTAAGAATAAGGGCAGAATTAAGTAGGTAAACGAAAATAATTGGCAATTTATGTACGCAATTTCATTTGAATACCTGCCTTCTAATTAACTTTACTTCAATTGTCGTTTCTCATAACGATTTGCCATTCCAGGTTTACTTAATTTGAAAATAAAATAAATATAGACGAAAATCAGCAATTACTATAACATATCATGTGGAAACGGTTGCGTGTAATAAGTTACCTGTAAAATATGACGACCGCACTTATACGAGTATCAGTCGTGGTGACTATTCTCTACTTTTTATATCACTGAATGAAACATATTTTTATATTGTGAATATCTTTGGATTCCTGGACCCCATTTTACAAAGAGTATTTGGTCTTTAATGTAGTTAGCAGGGAACGTTTACCAGCTTATGATGATGATGAGGTCTTTAGGAAAGATTGAATAGGGACACAGGCTGAACATGAGTCTTCATCTCGCCTACCGGCAGTGCTGATGGCTGATCCTCAATCCCGAAATACGCATTTGTTTTAGAGAGATATTCAGAAGAAGGGATTAAAGAGAACACTTGAAATTGTGTAAGTAGGATAGTTTAAAATTGCGTGACGTAATTAGTCTGGTCCGAAATTGAAACTAAAAACCATTAATCATCATTTGGTAAGTGGATACTTCACTGGATATTCCAGCATAGGGAAACTCAGTCAAATATCAAAAATACCAAAGCTCAAACTTGCAGACGCCCGGAGCATCCACGAATCTATTTTTGCGTCAGCAGAAGAGTAAATAATATTTCATCCCTCTTATCCCAACACTGCTAGTATTTTTCAGGACAGAAATACCTATTGACTTATAGCAACTATAGACACGCCTTTAGGCAAGATTCATAAGAGTTACATTACAAATAGCGATCATCGCCTCTGCAACAGAAAGAAAATGGTGTACAACCAAAATATATCTTCAGTTTTTAATGAATACCCATAAACCTCCCAGTGCAATGTAAGTACATCAACAAAATAAACACCCACATAACTCAAATTTGATATCATCACATTCAGAATCATCATCAACATATTTAGAATATCATCACGTAAAAGGTGACCGTAATAAGTGGGGTGATTATAGAAAATCCCTTCATAGACAGTTCGTTGTGGCGATCTATTAGGAATTAAAATTGATATTTTAGTTTATAGTATATTAAAATAATATTCCTTTCCTTATAAACAAAAATCTACAACGTATGTGTATTTTTAAGTGAGTGACCGACATCGCTGCGCACAGTCTGTTTTAACATACCATAGCTGCACGTCTACAGTTTTTGCAAGTCAACAGAGATATCTAATATCTGAGTCGAACCCCGGGGCGAGCGAGTGCCGAATATAACAAGTCCAGCGATACGAGTACGTCTACTCACAGTATACCATGCTATACGCTTCACTTTATGCGATCCGCATGCGAATATGCACGAGCGAAATTGTCTTTATACCTTGTTTTATGTTGTTCAATCTTTAGGGATTTCCTTTGCCCTCAGGAGCTAGTATAGTTTTGCAGAATATGTAATAAATTAAATATGCATGAAAATCTTCTGCAGTCTCGTCTAAAGAAGACACAAGTGATTAGATCATTAGAAATGAGATTGTCATAATTCAATTATAGCAGTAATTATTTGAAAAACTATTTAAACGATTTCATGTAAAAGTTTATCAGTTCGTTTTACTACGCATTAGCTTACATAAAAATCTACGGGATTCAGATCTGTTGTTGTCGTTTCGCGGCGATATACAAGAAAAGAAGAAGGCCCAAATAGTCAAAAATAATGAAACGTATTGCACCCCAGGATACACATCATCACGTTTCCCTGCTGTCTTTGCTAACGATATTTGCACTCGTATTTTCGTAAGCAAACATGATCGATATCGAATGACGTCATCAAATACAGCCACGACTTTTTATAAGGATGGTTGTGAAGTGAACAGTTATACAAATCGTTTAAAAATTTATAGAAGCACTTACAAGTCACCTATTCAGTTTCATAACCCGAATCCAAAGTTGAACATTTTGCGTAAAAGTTTCTTTTCATTCGCAAACTGAGCGATAAGAGAGCTTTACAGTAGCTAAATTGGTGTTTAAAAGCGTATTAGATTCATCTTTTCAAGCTGTTCAATGTGGGGTTTATTTGCTAGTTTTTACGACATCAAAATAAGCTCTTTTGAAACGTTTGTATAAAATGAATGGTAAGAAAAACTTACTTCGTTTGAATTTTCACAATAATTTTTACCCATGTTGCTTTTAGTGTTTATAATTCTAGGCTACGAGTACCACAAATTATTTATTTTCGCGCATTTTATGAGATTATTCAGTTTATGGAAATTAAGTTGAAAATTTATAAGCATAAAAAAATTTATATCGTCTCAGCGGCTCCAAATTTGTTATAACCTCACGGAAGGCTCCTAACAAATAACTTATTTTTAATAAAACAAAAACCATCATGTAGGAATATTTGCGCAGAAAAATGCTTCTTCAAATTATTATTAATATTCAAATATAGTAATAACGTTTAGGAGTTATAAGAACTTTGATTTTGTAATAACGATAAGGAAATTAGTATGTTGTTATTTTGCGAAGCTGTGACGTTTCTTTGGTGGCTTCCTACATCTTCTGGGAAGCTCACTTTAGTGGTAACCGACCTCATCTACGTTATTGACAGTCACAAGGTTGTTAATGATGTTCCAAGTGTATGTGGTCAGTCAATCAGTTTTCGGGTTGACGTTGAGAATTTGCTCTGAAATTGATTAGTACAGAGATGACTTATTGAAATTAGTAGTTTCCTAAAAATATCACATCGAATTGTAATGGGTGGAACATCAATATCATTAACGTACAACTTTAATGTAAGCTATAATACCCGCCAGCTACATACTCAAGAGATTCACTATAAAGTTATATGTTAATTATCATTTCTCTACAATTGTAAGATATTTGCTGCACAAAGCTAGCTGGTTCTGAAAATTTTTATGAAACTGTAGTCGTGCGAGAACAGCCTTAATAGAACCTACGGAACTTCACAGCCAAATACATAAAAGTCGGAAATGTGTTGGATAGCGGGAAACTTTTCTATTCAGTAGTCACATTGGTCCTATTCATAAAATTATAGAGGTTATTGTATTTTATTTGCTACTTATAAAAGGCATTTTGGCTATACTCCAATGTTTTAGATCCAGCGTAAGAATGTATAGGAGCTTTTGGCGCTTTGTCTATATTTGTTGTAAATAGCATGACTTGGTTATTTCCTTGATTTATTATCTGTATCGAATTTTCTTCTAACATCGTCCCCAATTAGTTGTAATATTGATGCTATGTATTGTAACGTTCATTCCTTTAAAACATTGTATGTTAATTATTACTAGTCATAAAATATAATTCATAACATAACATTTGCACATTGAATTTTGGGGCTAGGTGTTTAAGAAAATTTATGAGAATTTTCTTTTGGATGTACTGCTGCGCTGACGCCTTGTGTTGTATTCTTAGCAATAATACAATATTTCCAACAATAGCACATTCTAGTTAGGTTGTTGATGGTTTTATTTCCTATCTTTATGCCTTTAAACGACCCATTCTTGTACATAACAAATTGGGAGTTCGAGAACACTCGAATAATTTTGATGAAATTAACAGATTGGGAGAATTTTCCAGTCCAGGGTCCAGGAATCGATTGGTCAACTCCGAATCTTCTGAAAAAAATCGTAGTCAATGTTTACTATGTTTCGCGTGAAACTCAGGCGCCTTAATTGTGTAATTACACCGAATCCAAATTTTGATACCTAGTATTTCGATACAATTTAAAATTAGTAATGAAATCGTTGTGTAGGGACGCTTGTAAAAGCCTTATGTATGTACGCGTTCAAAAAGAACTAGAAACTGACTTCAACTGCCATAAAAGTCTACAGCTAATTTAAGACTTATGTGGTTTTATCATGGATACCATTGTCAGAACTAGGCCACACGGAAAGCACAAGCTTTCAAATAAAAAAAATATTTATATAAAAAATGTTTTGAGGTAACAAACATTTAAAAAACATATCCGTTGAATTGAGAACCTCCTCATTTTTTGAAGTCGGTTGAAAATTGGTTTATAAAGCTTTACAATGCTATTCGTTCAGACCGAGTTTTTAGTAGAACCAGACTAACACTACTAAAGTTTCATATTGTTACGTGGATCTATCTAAAGGAAAGTGTATCGAAACAATCATAAGCGATAGTTTTCAACAACAAAACCGTCTGTCTGTACCAACTATATTATTATATTATACAGACCAATAAAATGTAATGTTATTCAATAGGCATAAAGATTCGAATACTTGGAGGTGGCACCAAGTACTATGCTAAAAGCGTTTAAGATCCAATCAATAAGCTTTTTAACTTCGATTTCAAGAAAATTTAACCAATAATCATAAAAACGTGAACGAATGCCATCGAGCAGAATGCTTCCCCGAGAAGTTATATCGAATCTTTAAGTTTTTGAATGATCACCGGCCGGCCGGTCCCAAAAAGTTAATAGGCCAAGGCTTTATTGAAATTTAGAGCTCCTTACAAATTTGGAACATCTGTCGACTCGTTAAAGAATTCTGATTTGGCTTTCAACTGCTCTGTGGACACTCCAATACTAATTTAATGTTATTTGTGGACTGGATTTCTATTTTCGTCTGGTTACTAGAGTACAATACATAAACAAAATACGTTAATATTATACACTTTGCGATAGAATTCCCTTAAATTAAGGAATTCCTTTAAAAAGTCAGAGAGATACTGTGAAGCCGGCGAAGACGGCGATACCGACAAAGGAATAATTGTTTGGCATTTTACTATGAATTCCTGGTGATATTAGACTATTTGTAGTAGCGCCATGCAATGAAAATAGTTTTAGCGTGCACAAGTGTTGTACCGTCCTGACTCCCGTGACAGGGTTTTACATGGTAGGGTAAAATATGTGTAATGTATATCATAGACGCTTTTACTTTTTTAGTAAACGAAATAAAAGTAATAAAAGGTTTCCGGCTTTAGTCTTAGGCAACAATTTACCAAATATCATCGAAAATTCATTGAAGTCTATTCAACCGCTTCGGCGTGTTTGATTAAAAAACTAATACACTTTCTAATTTATTGTGCCAGTTAATATATTATTTTAAAACAATTGATTAATATCTACGTTCTAAAGATCATTACATTTTAGTTTTGAAATTCTAATGCGTAAGGAAAACAAAATTGTGTGTATGTTACACTTATGCGTATAGCTTAGTTACACGTGATATGAATTTCAGGTCGAAATGTGAAAAGGCGCTTCTTAAAATACCCAACGAATAAAAGAGCCGTTCAACTGATTCCAACATTATTTTATTCTCAGACTTTAGATGATTCAACTGAAATGGAGTTCCATTTACCTGCCTTGTCGTCTAATTATAAGTTCTGGAATAATCCTGAAGTTCGGGTACGGTTGAGTAAAACGCTAGGGAATTCAACGGGATTACAAACCCGAAAGTTGAGAATTAAATCTTGTGTAGTCGGTATCTAGGCGAAGGCCAGTCCATAAACGATGTTTACATTTTCATGATGAACGAAATAAACCGAGTGAAAAAATTATGTTGTTTCGAAAATAATTTTACCAAAATATAATGAATACATCGAGACTGATTTATAGGGCATATAAACTAAAGTCACTATGACCTCATTTTCTGTCCTACTTGTTAATAAAAAAGTTATGTTGTAAGGATTCAAGATTCACTTTATTGACCTAGTAATATGAACATTACACTCGGCACGTCAAAATATTACATATATGCATATTAAAACTATACTTAATTAGCCTAACTTAAACGTTTAACTAGAAATGAACATTTCATGAGTCAAACGTAATTCTATGAAAAATGATTTTAGTTTTTCGAAAGTTCGACTTGTTGGACGAATAAGCAATGCAATAAATAGGTAAGCAGAATTTTGACTTAGCCAATTTCGATATGAGAATACAAAATCTGAATTGGCTTTGTTTGACCTTTAAAAGGATTTCGCAGAATTCCCACGGTTCATGGCTATCAATTTTGACCAATCACAAACTGTTATTTTTTCGTAGCGTCTTGTGAGAGAGTGTAGTTATTAGGATCTTACTAGCACAGCATGCCAATCTTTGTGTGAGTGCCTACTTTATTATTATTCATAGCATTTTCTCATATTGTACGTCGGGGATATTTTATTTCCTCCATTTGGTTGCTATTCATGTCCTGGCTGGCGAGTCCGAGCCCGCCGTTGTAATACATACGAAATTAATTGTTGTCGTAAACAAAATATAAACGTCTTTGTGCTGTATGTTGATTGCCATTATTCTTGGAACCAATTCTGTGTCTACGTTTGTTATGTATGTTTGTTTATGGTTTGAAATATCTTTCTATAAAATATATTTTAAATTTGGTGTCATTTAAACTCGCACATTAAAAACTCTCAAATTATGATATCCTAAAATAGAAGCGGATTAATGTATCTCTTAATTTATACGTATTCTGTATTTTTCTCTCTATTATATTATATACAAATTATTATACATTTATCTTTTTTATTATTTAAAAATTGAGAGCGTGGTTGTGTTCGTTGGTAAACTCATCACTTGATAACGTCTAAACCTATTTTGGCTTATAGTTGTCAGGGAAAGAAAATTAGAAAAGAAACATTTGAATTTGGTCAGGACAATGTCACTCAGGCTGGCTAATATTTTAATAAACTATATATAAAAACAAATGGACAAAGAAAATGAAATTTCGAAAATTTATTTTAACGTAAACACCGATGATATAAACGCCACAAAATAAACCTAAAATCACTCACTTAATTTCCTTCGCGCAATCTGTGACGTAATCAACGAGCGTAAACATCTTCCACCTCTCAGCAAAATAAATCCTAATTAAAACAAACAGGCAAGCAGAACCACAAGACACCCAAAGCTGGAACAAGAAACAATCTAGCAGACGAATAAACGTTATTCCGAGTTCACCAGCTGCTCACACACAGCTAATAACTAATCCGCACCGACGCAGCGGCGGGTCGTAAATGGAGAGTGACACTCGAAAACTTTCCTCGGCGTGTGGATCGCGAGGAAATATTTTCATTGGCCTCCTTTGTGGCACTAGGTGAAAAGGGATATCTTTGATATTCGGATTTTTTCCTATGCCTTAAAAGCGTTGAGGTATTTTAGTATAAGTAGTTGCTTGGAATATTCTAATTTTAACGACCATATATTCTATGGCCCTTTTTGAAAGTCAGAGAAAATGGATATCTATGATATTTTGATTATTGCGCTGCTTTTCTTTTAGTCTATATTTCGTATTTTCGGTGTGTTTTAAAGTAAGACGTTGCTTCTGTTTTACTTGCAATTACTTCTTTAATTGAATCCTTCTATATCCTTCTGTTTTCAACATTTGGAAAGGAATATGTCCACATACATAATTTTCTGTGAGTGGTGTTTTATTCTCAAGTGTCTCGTATGTTTTAATCTGCACCATCCAAGTAGGTCACACTGTTGTAGATTACTTTTCTCGCAAGTCATATACATTCACAAGTTCTTCTGCTTAATATTTTAGGTCCACAGTGACAATTAAAAAGCGACATACATTACCGCAGTTTCCTATGCATAATTGAACATTAAAATAGAAAATTCCTACATTAAAATAAAAATCATACTTAGCCACTAACTTAACTAAATACTAAACAAAATGGGAGAAAAAATACCAGAAACTGCAACTATTTCCCCAACGATTTGATACATTTTAGTAAAATTGTAAAACTTTGATAAATCGCTGTGATTTATTGAAAATTTTCTTTTATAATGTGTTTTGTTTTACTGCATCTAATTTCGCCCTCGAATATAACACAATATATTTCGATACCAAGCTAATTAATCGAATAGTCATATTTTTATTCTGTTATGTGCTCTTCGTTGAATAACAAAATAGGGAAGATGCATTCAAATTCGATTGAGTTGAATTGTATTTTATAGCATAACGGACATTAAAAGAAATCCCACCAAAATAAAAATACATAATAATTTTGATTTTTTATTTGGATGGCCCAAAAATTTAGTTCCTCGAATAGGAAAATGCTTATTAGATTTAGTTATCTCATTGCATTTTGAAAATTTTATTATAGGTTTTTTTATTTGACAAATAAAAACATTATTTTACGAGATAACTCCAAATATCGAACAAGCTCCATACATTTTAACGCTCTAAAAACAAGTGTAACATCACAAATGACACCCGATTTACCTCTATATGGAGCGAGGAGGAGTTACTTTTTGGCGGGTTTTACTAAAAAGTAATCATCGTATCGAGAAAAAAACATGACAGAGACCTTTTTACATGGACTACCGATTTAGCCAAAAATATTTTTCCATGCATCTTCCTCATTATCGCCAGATGCCATTGCATTGGCTCAAGAGATCTATGAGAACTGTCGCTTATGCTCTATGCTCTACTCAACGACGCTTTTCTTCTGGCGTTCAATGTGTACATTTCGAAGTATAAGTAGTTTAGTTCATTCACGTTAAGATTTATAAGCGATGTACGAAATATACAGGTTTATGTTATTTGAATTTGCGTCCAATTTTATCTTAAGTATCTTGAGGGGTGTCCGTAAATTTGAATATTGCTTTTGTAATCATTACAGTTCCCTTAATTTTAAAATTTATGTACCGGGTTTTATATTTTTGGGTAAACGTATTTCTACGCGCAATCTACAGAAATACTTTATTTTTGGGTACTGATTTGAATTAAAGACTCATTGACTTTGAAGAGGTTTCAAATTGGTTAAACTATTTATGCTCGAATCCCTAACGATATTTAACTTTGGTAAGTACATAGTTACAGTTGCAACTAAGTTTCTCGAACTTAACAAATAGTTGCAGAGACCTTAGTAAATTTATAAATAGGTACACATTTGGCAAACTCTAAGCAGAAACATGCCTATCGAGTCGTGTTATACAGGGGATATAACCCCAATTAAGTAAGTTCCCAACAGCGTAAGTACCTTGTATTACGTCATGCAGTATATAAGTTGTATGCCTAATCAGCGACTCATCTTTTAAATTTCAAAAAACAACATTACATTATATTTTGTTATGCAGACTTATCATTATTTCATGTTATTCCCGATCATATAATCCAGATTGTATTTAAAACACTCACTACCAAAAAATCTTGAGTTGATTCATTGGTCGCAAGAGGACTCACTTTAACGTTTATAATATTTGTATAGTTTTGTAATTTACGCATAAACGAGTAGCATTTAAAAACAAAGCAACACATGAAATACACAAATACACATCGAATTCTGATAAAAAGTAATACGGGGTCAGTTCCATCGCGTCGTATAGCCGGTGTACTCCTCCCTCTGCCGTGTAACGAAATGGAATTATGTCCATTCCATACGCATACTCGTACGTCACTTAAGAGGGAACAGCAGATAAAAAATTTCATATGAAATTAAGGGTTTGGGATATAGCTGTTTTCTCAACGAAACGTTAGCCAAATTCAATCATTTTGATCTTATTCTCTTTATCAAAGAATAATCTAGGCCCGTTGGTTTTGCTTTTTTCAATATTTTGTCTACAATTAGAATTATGGGCATCTCAAAACTCAAAATTTCAGAAAAAATTTCTTTCAACTTATGGTACTCATTATTTAGAGTAAACGTAACATTTTCAGAAAAAGCAAAACCAACGGGCCTAGATTATTCTTTGATAAAGAGAATAAGATCAAAATGATTGAATTTGGCTAACGTTTCGTTGAGAAAACAGCTATATCCCAAACCCTTAATTTCACGGCAAAACTAGGCAAATACCAAAAAAAGCTTCAACTGTCCTTCTCGCACAGTTCGGTTCGGGAGGCAGGGTACACTATATCACAACTATATACTGTGTATTATATGTATAAAAATAAAGTAAGCATGCATTAGTGATGTCAATAAGCTTTATCGATTTTTTCGACTAATAGTGGTGGGAAAAATATATCGATAGATACCCTTTCTCGAGCTATAATGGTTTTACCTGTTAGTTTTAATGTTTAGATTGATCTAAATAAACAAATATAAAGACAAATAATTCTAAGGAAATTTATTTTATCATATCATATTTAACAGAACATTTTCCCTGAAATTCTTAGTTGTTGTTACGTTTTGTTACGTGTAAATAATTAAATATGATTTATGAATAAGTGACTTATGTTTCAAATATTTTTTTAATGTTAAAGTTCGAGTCGGACTCGCATACAAAGGGTTCCGTACCACTGTAAAATATCTAAACAGAAAAAAAACACAGAAAAAACATAACATTTATTGCATGGACATCCGTTTATTTATAACTTTTTTAAAAGCTTTTTTATATTATTTTTTGTTATTTATTATTATTGAAAGTCTTGAGAGAGAACGAGAAGTTATATGGACATCGCATGTACAAATCGCTACGGAGACTATATGACCCGACACAGATATCCCGGAGATCAGCCAGCAAGAGCTTGAAATGGCTCTCCAACAACTCAAAAACCGGTCAAGAGCAAGTCGGACTCGTGCACCGAGGATTCCGTACAGAATATGAATTAATGACATACTGAAAATCATAAATAATAGGTACGGTAATATGCACCCAACAATGCTCTACCGAAAATGAAATTCTAAGCTAAATTACATATTACGAAGTTAAGTTTGTAAACATTAAAAAATCAATTTTACTGTGTTACAATTAAAAAATTCAGATTTATTCCTATGGTTGTGCTGTAAAACCTTTCTTCTTGCCAAATTTCAAGACATTAGGTCAACGGGAAATACCGTATAGATTTTGGGTTCATTGCATTTTGTACGGAAATGGTCTAAAATACAGCTATATCTTTTTATTGCGTTGACCTATAAGTTTCATTATTTGACAGATCTAAGGGGCAGCAGACTGGAGTATTCGATATCACAGTGATCCTATAAGGATTCCTTTTTTCCTTTTGAGGTACTTAAAATATAATAGTATAATATGAAGTATGACAGTAGGAAATACGATAGATTTCGACGATATTATTATTCATGTCGACAAATAAAAACTTGAAATATTTTTTCCCAGTTATACATCTCATACACTTAAGACGGGATTTTTAACTCGTCTATTCTATTGTGTGAGGTGTCGTGAAATTACAGTTTTTTAACCGACTTCAAAAAAAGAGGTTATCAATGCGACCTGTATGTATGTAATATTTCCAGAACTGCCCAGTTTTCATATATGTTAGTCTATACCAGCTTCTAAAGAAGTGTGCCAAATTTCTAAAGTGTATGTTTGTTTGTCCTCGCATATATCCGGAACACACACACAAAAGAAAAACACACATAGGGTTCGTGGATTTCAACAAAGCATTCGACACACTCGAACATAGATTTATCTGGGACGCACTGGAAAAACAAGGCGTACATGCAAAATACATAAGAATACTGAAAAACATATACACAAAAAGCACCGCACAAGTGAAGCTAGAATCTACAGGCGAAGAATTTTCGATTGAGAGAGGGGTACGCCAGGGAGACCCAATTTTACCAAAAATATTTTCAGCTATCCTGGAAATGATATTCACAAATCTGGATTGGACGAATAAAGGACTAAATATAAATGGCAAAAAGCTGAGTCACCTACGCTTTGCAGACAACCTGATCTTACTTTCGGAAAACCCGAAAACCCTACAGACAATGTTCCAACAGTTAGCGGAAGAGAGCGAGAAAGCAGGCCTGTCAACGAACTTAACGAAAACAAAAGTAATGTCAAATTCCTCACAAACAGAGCCCATAACAGTAAATAATGGAGAAATAGAGTATATAGAAATGGACAAGACTAATAACTGAATGGCAACCACGAGATAGCAAAAGAAAAAGAGGCAGACAGACTAGAAGATGGGAGGACGACATCAGACAAGTGGCGGGTCCAACATGGACCCGCATAGCGAAAGATAGAATAGAGTGGAAATCCTTAGAGGAGGCCTATGTCGAAAGACAAGCTGAAATGTAGGAACGACCGGTTACTGATACTTAATATAAAAAGATAAGTAACGTATAAAGTAAGCATATTTTTAAGAAAATTGTAACAAAAAATTAGTTCAGCAATAAAGGCTATTTTATTTAATTTATTTTTTATATATCCGGAACTACAAGTTCGATTTAAATAATCCCTTTTTTGTTTACCTAGGTATTGTAAAACTTAGGGAAGACTGCAAGTTTCATCAAAATCGGTTCAGTAGTTTTTGAGACTGGGAATGTTAAGTGTGTATTTCGGCGTTGCAGTGCAGCAGAGCAAATTTAAAATTAATGTTTTAACTGTACTGTAATCTGTATGCCGAATAAATTATTTCTATTCTATTCTATTAGTTAAATGTTTGTTACCTCAGAGCTTTTCACTGGGTGAACCGATTTGGATGATTCTTTATTATTTGAAAGCTGATGCTTTCCATGTGGTCCCATTTCAATTTGGTCCGGTTCTTAGAATGGAATCCA
The DNA here is from genome assembly GCA_910589575.2 of Carcina quercana. Classification (NCBI taxonomy): domain Eukaryota; kingdom Metazoa; phylum Arthropoda; class Insecta; order Lepidoptera; family Depressariidae; genus Carcina; species Carcina quercana. The sequence continues at coordinate 5,491,333 of OU342442.1, forward strand.
TGAGAAAACAATATACATATTAAATTTTCCTTAATAAAAGTAGACTTTTAGGGCAGTTGAAGTCGGTTTCTAGTTCTTTTTGAACGCTTTAACTTGTTAGTCCTTAGACTCTAGCACTCTAGGTACTAAAACACCTCTAGGTCACCTAAAGTATCGTTGGAAGACGAACGTTCGGATATGGTGAAACTAAAAGGTTTCTTTGTTGACCGTAGAACCCTAAAATAGCAACGCCATAATTTATATTGTATTTATATGTGATAGGTACTTACTAGTCAATTATATCAAATACAACCACAGTATGTCGAGACTAAACCAATATGCGAACAATAATTTCTCAAAACGTAAAACAAGGGTTGACGCACGCTCACGTCAAGTTTATTATAATTTTGAAAAATACACTCTAGCCCAGGCGGAGGGGTAGCGACTATGCGCGGCGCGCAGGGGCCTCTTTGGGATGTTATGCAGCGTTATTTGTGTGAGTGAAAGCATGTGAAAGGCTGTATGTGTGCGTACCGAATCGCGACAGCAATAACATATTCAAATACCTACTATTCTACGGAGACTTTGCTTCATTGGCGTCTTAAGCCTTCACGCCCGAGAGAGTATATTGAGTTACAGAGCTGTTAAGCACTTAGGCTGTCCCGGGGAGTCCAAGACTCGTATGAAGTCATCACATATAGGGTACATGTTTCGTTTTCCAGTAAATTTTGAAAATATACACTGACTGAATTTCAATGACTGAAAATCAATGTGGTGTTGGCACTTTGGCAGTAAACAATTTTCGCAGGAACAGAGTGGTCCCCGAAAATAGAAATGTATTGTATACTAATCGCAAGATTTCTGATAAAATTAAAATATTAAAGAAAAACAAAAACTGTTAGCTCGTTTAGTTAATTCAAAATTGTTTTTATTTCATTGAACAAAGTTGTTTACAGAAACAAGGTTGAGACCCTCATGTAAGTATTAATATACCTGTAACATAGGGTCCCACTCTTCCATAACAAAAATAAATTTATATTTAAGGAAATATTTACTTATGCTAATATGCTAATACATATTTTATATACAATAATTGTTATGTATATAATATAATATAGGAAAAGTAATTTAATTTATGTAGGGATTAAGGGAAGTAATTTAAGATAGGGATAGAGAAAGGGAGCGTGTGTGTGTGTGTGTAAGTAGCTCAGTCATGGTTTATAGCTAGCTTATTTTATAAATTGTAATAATTCTTCTGTCTCGTCATATTTTAAGCCAATTATCCAACTGATAAGTGTTTTCTTACAATCATAATATTTCATTTTATAAATGTTAAGATATTTGTTACTTTTATTATATAAATGAGTAGACAGTTTGTTCAGTTGTCGTCTAGCAAAATTTGTATTTATTGGATTGATGTGAGGAACAGTGTAGTGTCTTCTGGTTCCTGTACATGCAGCGTCAAAAGGTAATTGCCGGTGTAGTCTCAGAATGATGTGAACAATATAGAGCTTTCTCACAGTGAGAACGTTACTGATTGAGTAAAGGAGGTCAGTAGGGAATCTGGATGGTTTAAAAAGCATTACTTTTAATAAGAATCTTTGGGCTCAATAATTGTTAGATAATTACAAGGATTTAGTCAAGAAATGATGCTTCTGATCTAATTCGTGCTTTTTACTATCGCTTATGGTGTGAAATTGAAATTTTAAGACCCATGGTATAGGATTTAGGTTAGTTAATATGCTAAACTTAAGTCACGTTACGCAGCGCTTTTCAAAAAAAAGACAACATTTTAATTTCAAGTTTCGAATCGTGTAATCCTATCCTGTAGTATTTTATGGTATCGCCTGTATAAATATTACGAGCTTCAAGGAAGGTTTTCCAATATGAAGATTTAAGTTGAATAGGTTAGACTACAAGCACCCAGCTTAGGGTGACCTAAATACGTCTTCAACGGCGTGATAGTGGGTCCTAAAATTTGAATTACAATAAATCAAGTCTCTAACTAGCGGAACATTTTAGAGGTACAAAGCGTAAAGTCCGTACCAAGGACGTGCTGTGGGATTTAGTTTTAAGAGAGCTAGTTGGAAATAACTTCAATATACTGGCATGCTACTCATGGTACGCGGCGCTGCGTGGCGCGGGTGCCCTGCCCTGTATCATATTGCAGCACGATTTGTCTAGCCACATGCGCTAGTGACACTCGCCTCCTGGGCTTTTATTACAGATTTTGCTACTCACCGCTAGATATGTTAGTTATTTACAGATTACTTATAGGTGAACAAAAAATTGCTCATGAAATAAGTAATTCAAATAAATAAATAATAATAATAATTTATAACTATATTGAATGGAAATCGGTTTAAAAGAAATTGCCAAGTAAATAAGATTAAAATTACTGTAGTCAATATACAAAATACTAAAAGAGCGAGAGTGGGGATTTTTATCCAACCAGAAGCTGTCGTTAACGGCTATGGTTAAAATATTAAGCAGATATTTATTTCCCTGAAAATATAACATATTGGTATGATTAAGGGAAAGCCCAAAACCTAGCATTGAGTTTATGAAAAGTTTCATTGAAAAACTGAAAATATTAAGACACAAATCTTTGCTCTACAACCAAGTGGTATTCCTTCCCTAGTCTTGTATCTAAATTGCTGGGCTGTGTGTAGAGCTGGATGTTAAACGAATTCTTCTTTTAGCTGTTTGCACGATTGGGAAATTCTCCGGACTGGCAAGGGGGAATTCGATTACGTCTGTCGTACGCTTGTCTTGTTTGCTTGTTGTTGGTAGAAAAACAGAGCATCGATCTTTTTAAACATATTTTAAGGAATGGCTATATTAAGGTCTTTCTCATTTTTATTTATTACTATTTGAAAACACTTTGCTTGTACCTATGATTAAGGAAAGCTTTCAGAACAGAGTACTGTAATTTAATTTTCGTCAAATGATATTTTTGCGTATAAATTACATGTTTATCAATGCCAAATGTATAATTTCTGCCCATATAGGCTATCTATTAGTATCAATGACTCCGTGACATCCTGCATGTTCTGCAGGGCATCATAGCATGTAGTAGAAGCACCACGTTTAAGCAAATACTTTCATGGCAAACCGGTTCAATGTGGTGTTCTGACACAGGTTCTGAGGTAGACTGATATCCAGTTTTAGTCTTAGTCAATCGACGATGATTTTTGTTGTTGTTTGGGCGGTTTCCACACTTAGCCAAATTTTGGACAATGTGCGTGAGTAAAAGTGGAGCCAAGTAATCTAGACAGCGGATCAGTGCGTGAGACGTTTGATAGCTCTGCACCCCTCTTGGATCCTCGATTATTTAGGATCATTGCCCGTTGTTGAAAGTCGTGAGCACATGGGCGGGAGTTTCCTCGGTGGCCATAAACCCCCGATACAGTGGGATAAGTTGAAGAATACGACAGTTGACGATGATGTTGAATTCAATGTCTAGACAACTGTTAATTAAAAAAGAGTTATGCATCCCCCAATGGACATGAATATTTACGCGCCCGATCGTGCGTCTAACAATTATTCTAATCCCGATTCCATTGTCCTCAGGTACCTGGTGTCGAAGTTGTTCGACGTGTGCTCCAAGTCAACCCCTGAACAGATGGAGCAGCTCGAGGAGATCAGGATACCCTGGGGTAGCGGCATCGTCGGCTACGTGGCGGAGAGTGGGGAACCTGTCAACATACCTGATGCCTATAAGGTGGGTTCTTTGGCGACAAAAGTAGATCTTTTATAGACGTCCGTCTCCTTAAGAAAGAAGCCGGGTTATGTTGATTTTTCAGCCACTGAAACTCTTTGGACTTCAGCAACTGGAGGTTCAGTACCCTTACCACGCTTGCCGTTTACGTAGCCCTTCCCTTGGCCTTTAGACACTTCAGCTCCGTAGCTCCGGGCTGAAGCGGGGCGGGGTCCATTATAGTTTTAGAATACCCGTTTTTGAAGTATTGTAATGTAACCCTTGCTGCATAAGTATAAAATCTATAATAATAAAAAACCAATGACTTCTATAGTCCTTTAAAAGCGTCATTTTTATCATTTACTTTTTTATTTATCTTTTAAGTAAAACCGAGTTATATCAGTCGAAGTGTATTTGAACTGGTAAAGGTTTAAAAAGTTCAAAATTTCACTGATTGGCTTCAACAACTAGTCTAGTCAACAACAACTTTCGGTATTGTGTCGCGTAAAGAAACAAAAAATGAAACGCATCACGGTGCTCGTTAAATCCTAGAATAACAAATATCAACTTGAAAATAAGAACAAAGATTCTGGAATCAAGATAAGCCAAGTCGTTAAACTTTTGTGGATCTAAATAAATCTTTATAGTGATAGTATACCTATTCCTATTATCAGTTATTGATTCATTGTGTCACGGCAGAAAGCAATTCAAATTACAATAACCACGTTTGGGCAAACCATTAAGAGTTTATTTTCCACAAGTTTCTTTATTCTGTACCTAAGCCACGAGAGAAAACTTCTGGAACTTCGGCCAGTAATTAACGAGCATTCATACGGGTTCTTAAACGTGTGAGTTCAAGTTTATAAAGGTTGAACATAAATGAGAACCAGTTATGTAAGTAAATGAAGCAATACTGTTTATATTTATTAAATTTATTCGGAAATCGCGCAAAATGACAATATTTAATTGTATGATATTTTTTATTCGAACGAAATAATTGCAGATGTGACGCTTGTTGTAGTCATTCTACAAAGGCGCGCCGCTGTCCTCTAGTAAGAGGCAAGATACAACTAAATTATATTGGGTTGAATTTTATGTTATACCATAACGGACATGAAAAGAAATCCCACCAAAATATAAAAATACGTAATAATTTTGATTTTGCAAGGACTAAATGTCTCAAAAACTTAGTTCCAAGAATAGTGAAATGCTTATTAGATTTAGTTTTCTCATCGCATTTTGTTATAAAAACATTATTTTACGAGATAACTCAAAATATGGAACAAGATCCATACATTTTAACGCTCTAAAAACACGTGTGACGTCACAAATGTCACCTGATTTATATGGAGCGTTTTAGCACCGCATGAATACATTTTGGCGAGTTTTACTAAAAAGTATTAGTCATGAGTAGTAGTAGTATTCATAAGATACAGCCTGGTGACAGACGGACAGACAGACAAACGGACAGACAGACAAACGGACAGCCAATTCTTAGTAATAGGGTCCCATTTTTACCCTCTGGGTACGGAACCCAAAAAATGATGGCGGTATTTACCTTTTTCATCTTCCCCATTATGTGTCCGGTCCGATTCGTCTTTCCACGTGGCCACTGAAGATCCTATACTAAGTTTGCTAACACGTGGTCTCTAATCGAGAACTCGTCTGCTCCAGTGATTGTCAGTCCTCTGACCACTGATAACCGCTAACCAACCCACTCCCACTTCATTCTGCTCATTTACTGAGTCTGTCAGCCACTTCTCTGATGTGCTATGTCGGTTCGTGTGCGATCCATCAGATTGTTTTCATCGTATAGTATGAAATATTATTATCATTACTACTTTTATAAATCTGTTAGGTTTATATTACATTCATGTCGCCTTCATAATTATAGACGCTTTAATTTATCCACGTGAAATTCATAATTACGATTTGTTTTCGTGATTTTCAAAGAAAAAAAATTGCAAATCTGAAATATGCTATGCTATAATATAATATGAGAATTTATATTCTCAGTAGAACCTCAAAAATAGTTTTCATTTTTCTAGAGTCCTGGCTTCCTGCATCGAATTTTTTGCAAGATTTCTTCCTTCTGTTCAGTCCATGGACATTAAGTAATATTTAAAAAAGATTACAGCGTCTGAAAGGAATCTATATAACATGATGATGATGATGATGATGATGTCCTCCACGACGTATCCGTCGACGGCGACACCCTGACGCTACCTCCTGGCATGTGCGCGGCAGTGACTTGCGAAGCCGAATTTGTTTTTAAATGTCTTTTCGCAAGTAGCGCAGTACAGCTGTCCTTCGTCGTTAAATGTGTAGTTATACACTTGCTTTGGTCGTGTCTTGCGGATTTGGCGTTTTGCATCGAGATCTTCTAGACGCTTTATTTCGAACGCTTCAATTCCCTTTAACACTTTATTGCGCCATTCAGGTTTTTGCAGTGCATGGCGGTCCCAGGTGTCAGGAGATATTCCACAGGATGTGAGGTGTCGCTTCAATACGTCCTTGTAGCGCAGGTATTGACCACCAGTCTTCCGCTTGCCACTCTGAAGCTCTGAGTAGAACACTGATTTAGGTAGTCGAGCATCTTCCATGCGTACTATATGTCCACACCACCTTAGTTGACCTTTCATCAGCAGGGACTCCATGCCTCCTGTATTCGACCTTCGCAATATTTCAGAGTTTGGTATACGGTCTTGCCATTTTACTCGAAGAACCGCTCGAAGACATTTTAAGTGGAATGAATCAAGGCGCTTGATGTCGCTCCTGTAAAGGCACCAGGTCTCGGAAGCGTACAGTAGGATTGGCAAGACTATCGCTTTATACACAGCCAGTTTAGTCGTGAGTCGCAAGTCGTGTGATGTCCAGACTTTTTTATTTAGTTTACCAAAAGCACCTGCAGCTTTTGCAATACGTGCAGCAATCTCAGTTTCCAAGCGATTATCACTACGAATCATGCTTCCCAAGTATCTAAAAGCTGTTACTTCCTCCAGACCATGTCCAGCCAGTGTTATGTGTGCGTCACATGCAGATGTGCCTCTAGGAGGCTGTTTGAGAATCTTGAGTTTTGGTCGCACTTATTACTAGGCCAAATTTTTGACAAGAAACATGTAGTTGGTCGAGGTACCGCTGCAGGGTTTCGAGACTGTCGGACATAAGACACACATCATCTGCATACAAAACTTCTACAACTGGCAATTGAACAACTTTGCTTTTTGCTCTAAAACGCGATATTTCAAAGACGCTTTTGTCAGTCCTCATATTTAGTACAATCGGGTCATTGCAATTCTGGAGTGCGTCGTTCATCACAGCTGCAAAATACATAGCGAAGAGTGTGGGCGCCATAACACAACCTTGTTTTACCCCACCTGTTACTGGGAATTGGTCTGTAAAGTTGTTTTCATGCTGTACTCGGGCCATCATGCCATCGTGAAATTGACGCACCAGGTTAACAAACTTCTCCGGACATCCAGCTTTCCCTAGAATGATCCAAAGCGCAGCTCGCGGTACACGATCGAATGCTTTCTCCAAGTCTACAAAGCACATGTAGAGACCACGGTGTTGTTCCAGACTTTTCTCTTGAATCTGTTTAACAACGAAAATCGCATCAACCGTGCCTCTGTTTGGACGGAAACCACATTGACTTTCAGGTAGATTTGATTCCACTACAGAGTTAAGGCGCTTGTTTAAGATGTGTGAGAGGACTTTTCCGGCAGCACTTAATAGAGATATACCTCTCTTAATAGAGATATATATAACATATATGATAGTTGACCTGTCAGTCAGTCCGTAGACCGTCTGTTCAAAGCCTTTTATGTATAGAGAAATTTAACCGATGGTAAAATTAAATACGTAATGCAAAAGTCCACTTACTACAACTAATGCTATCTGCAACTGAAGTTACATCGTGTTAAGCTATTTTAAAAACTTGCCCTTGTTCATATTCTAACTAATCAAATAAAATGTCAGTCTAGTCCCAGTATATCTATCCTTTGTCGGAACGTTACCTGAATCCTTTGTTGTTTCACGTGGATCTCTTTCATCTGAGTTCCTCTGGTATGTGCTGCTGTGATGTAAGGTCATTGTCGAACCATTTTATACGTTCCGTTAGTTTCTAGCCTTATGCGTTGTATTAAAATGATGTACGATAAAGATTATTAGTAAGACAAAAGTATTGTAATAATTTTGGTTTGTGACTGTGAATTCTTGCTTATTGAATTATTTAGGTTCAAGTAAGTTCTCCGTCAGTCATCCATCGAAACTTTATTTTGAAGCCTTTGTGTCTGGAGTGTTGCCGGATCCACGAGAACGTTTAGGTAATATGAGAGTTCATTAAGAAAATCTTAATGAGCACCATACGTCCCCTTTAATTACACGAGTCTTGCTTCAAAGAGACTTCGCGTCATTCGAACTCTATATTTGCTTTCGTAGCCCTGAGTGCTACGAATATAGAACAGGCAACACCCTTTTAAGGCTGTGGAAGTCATATTAAGTCAAAGTGATATTGATATATTTTTGCAAACTATTTTGATGCCAATGCAAATACCTATATACCTATATACTTAAAATTAAAATGAAGGCGGCATTTGATGTGCCCTTCATGTACATACCTACATAGACTTCGTCAACGTGGATTTAAGAATTTATCCGACGGGAACTAACTGTTCTTAAGTTCTGCTTTTCTGTTCCATAATCTATCGATCTAAAAAACACGACATTTTAATTTTTCGTTACGTCGTGAATAAAAAACAAACAAACTCACTTTTAATAAAGTCACCATTTAATAATTTTTATATTTATTTGAGACTACTAGAGTTAGTAACTCAAAATATTTAATCGGTACCCTAAAATGTAATTTTCCAAACGCGTGACTGATTGATTTAGTACGGGAAGAAAAAACGTCTCGTATTTAAATCTTATAATCCCCTGTACGCACATTCCGCGTATATAACGCATCAGCTTATGTAGTAATTTCTTCTTTATTGCAAAGTTAAAAGAACCGTTTTAGCTTGCGTACTGCGTGGTCGCGAATCGCAAATTGAGTTTTAAAATTGAATTAGTTATCTCCGACCGAAACGATCTGCCGAAAGCGAAAGCGCTGAGAGGAACTAATTAAATTTAGTGCCAATATGCGAACAGAAAACATATATAATTTTAAAACGGGTGTGTTAGCACTGTCGAAAACCTTTAATGAAGTTTAGATCTAATAGTACGTGTAATTTAATCCCAAGAAAATTTATCATGTTTCGTTTTACATATGTTATCCAAAAATGACATGAATAGTATACATTATTTCGATGTCAAAGAAATAGAAGAAACAGTCGTCAAGTTAAATCAGGCACCTCTAGAATAAAAATGTGTTGGAAATTAAATCAAAATGAGTAAAGAAATAAGAATGTCAATTTACGAGATAACAGTAAAATGTAAAAACATAATGTCATCTCACAGGAATAAAAGGGAACCATGAAATCACGAGATTCTGAAAAAATAATCCCCGACACGTCTCTAGTACAAATGTCTCTGACAGGCGATGTCAACAGTACGCATGAGTTCACGCGAGAATTGTGTAAATTTATTTTCTATTCCTGTTGCGATGAGTGTCCTAAAAATGTTTGAGATTCTTTTATGGAGAGAAAGACGGAGCTTCGTTTCACTTCATAACATGATTTATGTTCGATACTATTTTTATCACAATGAACCTAATCTTTGAAATGTTAGAGTTAGGGATGATTTTCCTTAGCTAAAAGATTCGCATGTGTTTCAATAATAATAGTGGCTTAGTAAATGTAAATTGCAGAAAATTTCCAACTGTGACGACGAGATGGTTTTTGTCCACACACTCATTTGTGAATTAATTTCAATAACCTACCCACTGCATTTTCTTTTTTTGTCCCCAACAACGAGAAACGTATGATGGGTGAAAGCAAAAAATGAAACGGTAATACCCTTTTACGACTAACCATTAAACAATGACAGAGCCAGGGGGTTCGAGCTCATCTCTGACATTATACAAACAATTTGAGATAACAACGTAACTGGGAGAAAAAACACCGCTCCGTAAACTTTTTCACCTTGTCGGATTGTACAGCTGATGCTTTATATTCCAAGTTAATGGCATCATCAAGGTAAAACAGGCGCGTGTGGGAACTGCTGAGCAATTTGGCTTATGGGATATTTCGTGTTAAATATTTTTCATCTTGATAGAGTATATTGCAAGGGAAACGATTACAATTCTCATCGGTCTCGAACGATACATGTAAACTCTGTGATGTTTTCTCTTTTCAATTTAAACATCTGCATCATTGGCGGTTGGTTTAATTAACATTCCCCATTTTATGAACGTGTGATTACAGTCATCAGATAATATTATCTTTTATCGATTCACAGAAGAAGTCTTTACCCAAAGTAATTATGTCAAGTGAAGATGAAGCGAATCAGGAATAATTGAGTCAGACATATTACTTAAAACCTTTGGATACTCTTTAAGTCTTCAGTGTAGTAATATTAAAAATCTGCAAACAAAAGTAGCATCATGTACAGCTACTAAAAAAAGTAAAACTACTTGCAGTGATTGTTACTTTCCGTTAGCTCATTTCATTGTGCCTATGAGGACTGTGGATATATTCTTGGCAGTACACAGCGACGGGACGTTTACGAGTGTTGTGTTTTATTCGGACCACGTCGGTCGTCTTGTGGCATGATCTCTGCTTCGTCTCAACTTTTATGATTCATCTTGTCGTAAAAATTCCGTGCGTGCCGTCTACGTAAGACATTCGTAAGGTTTTGTATGATACCATTTGCATGAGCGTTAAGCTTTACGCATTTTATATGGGTGTACCACAAGGATATGACTGGGGCCTGTAGTCTTCCATGTGATAAATACTCATCTGTTGATACTTCAGAGATTTAAATAAATAAATAAATACTTTAAATTGTGTTTATTTTCTCCACAAAGCACCTTTATGTAGATGGGATCGTAGCTTGGTGGAGATTGCCTATTGAACTTGGATTCACTGTGGTTAATAATTTTTATTTTACTGTAACTGAAGTAATGTATGTTTTTAGAATTTTATTTTGAAATTATGTTATCAAAAAAATACAAATTCTATTCTTGCATTAAACGATGAAATTGACGCCTGAAAGCGATATAAACGGCAATCACCTAGTCAATGAGCGAACGTTGTGAAAATACATCGTTTCTCCATTATTTTCGCCACTGAACATTTCACAAGCATTATTAATGTCAGTTTTCCGAACTCGCAAAAATGACTGATTACCGCAGGCAACTTTTTTCAATACAAATATATCAGGAGTTCAGACGTTATAGACCGTGTAATAATATCGCAAAATGTTTCACGAACCGGCAATAAAAACTTTAAATCAAATTCAATCGGTCAATGTCTGTCACAGTGTTCATCTGTTTTCTCCTTTTAGATACATTTTATATGAATTGAAAAATGTTCGCGAAGTTAGAGAAAAGTTTTCGACGAGTCGTTTTTGTGAATCGTTATTGATGGTCTGTGAATGCTTGGAATGGTTTTTAAAAGAAAAAGTGATCTAATGATATTTGAGCAGTATTCACGCACTTTACTGCCGATTTTTCTTCGAAACGATTTTTAGGGTTCCGTACCCAAAGCATAAAAACGGGACCCTATTACTGAGACTCCGCTGTCCGTCCGTCTATCTGTCACCAGACTGTATCTCATGAACCGTGATAGACAGTTGAAATTTTCACAGATGATGTATAAATGATTCGACATTTGAAACGATGAAAGCTTACACATAAACCCAAGGAGGATTAAATAATTCAACAGAATAATAAAAGTTTATAGACCTGCCCATCTAAGCCTGTATTCGTAGCCATTATCTGCTTGGGTCATTTATCAACACACGCTACATTACACGTTTTAATACAAAACGCTCCAGCAATAAAAGCGGAGTCGGAGGAACTACTTCTGTGAGTTTGCTATGCGTCTGATTTATGTGTACATTGGTCATAGAATTGACAATATTTATACTGTTCCAACTGCCAGCAATAGATATATATTAGTTTTATTATGTAAATACATAATGTTGTACCATTGGTTTGGATTTGAATATTAATTTTAAATAGTATTACAGTATTTTCCTAAATCAAATTTAAGATATTTGTATGTGTTGGTAATGAAATTATATTATTCTGGGCATTGAATTCGTTTTAAGCCCACTTTCATTTCAATTAACATTTAAGTATACTTTTTCTAATTGATTGATGATGAATCATCATAGCTTCCCTCAAATTCATAAAATCTGCGAAAAAACTTACTCATTGTATGTATATGTGATACACACAGGAACTGGGCGTAGGGACAAGGAAGCCGAGAAAACAGAAGCTAAATCTTTTTTCGTTTATGTTTGCGTGTAAAATTCACAAAATTAATGCCGAAAAAGAGATATACGTAAATGTTGGAACAATTCACCTATGTCCATTCTGTTCCGGAGTCGGTAATTTATGTCCTGTTTAATATATGGTTTGGCAAACCTGCGGCTTTATCTCGTTGGATAGCGCAGTCTGCGAATTACGCAGGTACGAGCTTATTCATTGCTGTCGATTTTTCAACGTGACTCGAATGGAGAGGCTTTCATTCATCAAGCCCTGATGTGGAGGTGTGATTTTTTTTCTGTCGTCAGCAGATTTGTTTTACGCTGGGTTGGAATTGCTGGGGCTGTGTGTAACGATGACTTGAAATTCATCGTAGTCGCTGTAACCGCAGTAATGTGAAGATAAATTCTATTCGATATTTCCATCGCTTTTTTAAACGAAAGTAAGAAGATATAAAAAGGTCAATGAAAGTCATCAATAACACTTGTGTGTAGAATATCGTCACCACACGATATCCTGAAGCTGGGGCTGTCAACTGTGGAAGTGCAGCACAAATTTGTTCCTGATATCTGCAACACTAATCGGTGAATTAACTACACTACAGGTCTGCGTGCTGTCCCTGATTAATGTCTACCACCAATATTATATAGCTTACTTAATTGGATGTGTATTTGTGTATATCTACGTCCATTGCTTTTGTTTTCTTTATAATTTTTTATTTGTTTCGTCATCATACCAAGTCGTGAAATGTTTACAGCTTTACATAGCTACTGCTTTAGTTGTTAATAAATACTGTTTTAGTAAAATTTTCGATATACGAGTACAATAATACAGACGGTACAAATGTTTAAAATTTGAAATCGTGATCAACTGCATAAGTTCTCTGCTCATATCGAATATCTCCACACTCTCCATTTAAACTACACTGAATAATTAGAAGGGGAATAAATTACTACGAGATTACTTTGAGGTACTGTTTTACAAATATCGATAATGCTTTTGGTAATCAATGTTAATCCAGTCCGATTTTTTTACCCCGTTAAATCTCCTGCTTAACTTGCCCAATTTTTTCGGCAAATTTGAATAAAAATGTTGGTATATGTTAGAGCATGGCATGAAATGATAATACAAAAGCAACATTAAGACTAGAATCGAGTCAAACGCTGCTTTTAGTCTAAGAAAACGAAGCACTAACAATCTAACGAGGCAAAAAGCTTTGCTACAAGCTACGCTTATAAGTCTTTGCAATAAATCTTACTAGGTTTCCTAGAGATATCTCAAAATTCTGTTCCTTATCTCAAACAAAGATGAAACACGGCCTAAAATACCGTCTTTCCCAAAAAAAACTACAGTAATTTTCAGTAAGAAACGTGGAGTCGAAAGAAACGGGAAGACATAAATAACGCGAATTACACGAAAGCGGCGCGTTAAAACGCAGCGAAAACTTATGATTTCAATCTGTTCCCGAAGAAATCTCGCGCTTGGTCATGTAATCCGGCCAGCGTTGAGCTTGTTACCATGAATTTTTTAGTACAAACCGCTGGGTTACTTGAAATATGTAACGAAATCTGGTGAAGCGCCCAAAAGTTTTTCGACCTCTACTATTGCTACCCGCGCGGTTGGACCGAAAACTTCTCTCTCATTGTTACGATTGTAGCGATGGCCATCCTTTGGTAATAATATAATGATTACTGAATTCTTGCGCATATACAAGTTTTGTAGTTCTTTATCATTTTAAAATTGTTTAAGTTGTATTGTGATATTCGGACCGTCCATCATACTAACTTCCAATCATGCTTTAGTTTGAATTGGCTTATGAGTTGGTGTTTTTTAACACGCTTTTATTAGCTTCACCTGTATGTTTGTGGGCTTGTGGGTTTGTGAGTTTGTAATTCTCCTTCGCGCGCCTGCTGCCTTCCTTGTCAACCACCCATAATTAATAATTGGTGCAAATAGGACAGACATAGTTCTGAGTGTTCGAAGCGAAATTGCTCACGATCGTCGATAGCCGGCCAACGAACAAGATCCGTCACCGTCCATAGAAATTATATCGAGTGTCTTCGTTTTTAACACGCGCGCCTGCTGCCTTCTCGGCCCTAGTAGCTGATTTTTTATGGCTCACTTTCCGGAATAAAACCGGTCGGTAAAGAAACTACCATCAAATAGTTGATAATCCATAGTAAATAAAAAATTGGAAACAAAACTAAAGAACACGCTTTGATAGCATATTAAACTAAAAAGTGAAAAATAAATATAGTTTAAAAAAACACGCTTTTAAAGAATATCGAACTAAAAAGTTTAAAATAATTTTTAAAATAAAATAAGCTTAAAACAATAATGAACGAACAATAAATACTAGTATTATTGTGAAAAAAGCGTTGGGCGCTCGATATACGAAAAATGTGGCACAAAGTTTTTGTTCGTTCATTATTGTTTTAAGCTTATTTTATTTTAAAAATTATTTTAAACTTTTTAGTTCGATATTCTTTAAAAGCGTGTTTTTTAGTTTTTTTAAACTATATTTATTAAACTTCCTATCCAATGTTAATGTTAATTTTTTGGTATTTTGCGAAAGTAACTTGTATGTTGCCTTTTCACAGCTAATCGACTCAATTTATCTTGATGAAATTTCGTGCATACGTATTCTGTGGCATGAAAAAGGCTTTAGGCTTTTTATCGCGATAGTGTTCGATATAATAATACTAAGGTGAACAAGCATTTTCTAACCAACGCGTTTAATAAGTTGGTAACATCGTCAGTTGCCATCAGATGAGATCGCGGACAAGCGTTGTTCTATCTACTGTAAAAAATACATACATAATATTTAGTAATATAAAATTTACGAAAATTCGTGGGAAACCCGGAGAAAAAAAGCTCTCCAAAAAGTAAGAATCTTTAAAAAACTTGCTGGAGGAAAATTGCCCCACTTACATATTTAAGGTTTCTTTAAATTATGTTCCACCATAAATATCTAGGAGCCACGCTAAAAGCAGCAGCGAGCGTGGCTTTAGTAGTAAGTCGAGATCAGACTCAACCAGAACACATAAATTATTCACACGACCCACAGTGGATAAATTGTGTGCTTAAAAACGTTAGCCCTCTTTACTCACCTCGTGAATCGCGTGCTGGGTTAGATTTACATGCCCAACTCATTTGTATCTAATAAAACAAATATTGAAAATACACGAGTTGATCTACAGCCTTGTGAAATAAAAAGTTGGCTGTGCAATTTTTTTATTTGTTTGAAATAAAACAATACTTGGCTGCGGTTCCCGAAAGAAATCTTCGACTAGAATGTCTGTGCTGACGTCAGGGTTTTAGGCTCATAAATTATAGATTCTGCTTTCATGGTATTGTAAGCGTTGTTGAAGTACTAATAAGCAGAATAATTATCTAAACATATATGTAGATATAACGTTCAAATATGTATCTATAGTATACTTGGGTATTTTTAAGAAGTGTGAAAAAATTGCTCGCAAGCACTAATAATGCTTAAGTAAATGTGAGTTTATTGATTTACACAGATAACGTGTTTTGCAAAATAATTACATCTTATTTTATATAAATGGGTATGTATTCTAGAGTTGAAAGTTTAAAAGCAATTCAAGTTTTTTTGTTTCTATTAAATACGTCTGTTAAAATGCAGTGTATCTCTTATTCTACTGTTTATAACTTAAAATGTCAAGTGCTAACTTTAAAGCCCGCTGTCTCGTTAAACACGAACTGAAACGTGACTTGCTTTACTTAATAAAACTTCATACATCTCTGCCGGTCTATCTTTGATACTCAGATATATATTTTCAGTTTCCTACATACTTTTCGACTTTGTTGTTTAATTTTCATCGAGGGGACACATCTGTCTTAGCTGTTCTGATCTACCTAAAATGATCTAGATCAGAAAAGAAACTGGGTTGATCGAGTCACACTTACCGCTTGCCAGGCTTTCTTGATTTGCACAACTGCAGGCGTACTGAGGCAAATATATATCAGATATATGTAGTTTGTATGTAATTCGCGCCTCTTTCTGACCGGCCAGCAGGTTCTCCGGGGATGCTGGCCGGTTGTTTGCTGACCGAGCGTGCTTGACAGTGCGGGCAGACAGGTGTGTCTAGAGGTGTCTCGATCATTACATTTTGTATAGCATACTCGCCTTCCGGATTCCTGATGATGTAGGTAGATCTGAACAGCATAGACAGTTGTGTCCCCACGCTTAAGTACGGTCCCGTCACGATGAAAGAATTTGAAAATGATGCCAATAGTAACAAAAATTGAGCTGGAAAATATGTCAAAAAGAACCGACTCTTATGAGAGCGCATCTGACATCCTCCCTCACGGATCGAGGATTTATTTGCTAAGTTCATTCGATATTGATCATTGTTGCCTAGGAAACTTTATTGATGCTGCCACAAAATGCTGTGGATTTCAAAATACGCTGACTGCAGTCATAGATTAGATATTAATACTCCATCTGCAGTATATCGTACGACGTGTTCTATCGCGTCGCGATTTTTACGCGTAGCTTCAACATATCGCGGCGCGGTGGTAGATAAATATCAAGTTTTCTTATAAATATATATACCTACATATGTAATTGCTATAAGTAGACCGTGCATGACGTGTTTGATATTAGTACATACCCGTTAAACTTTATCTCTTAGTGAAACTCTTGAAATACGAGTACGTTAATACTTAAATGACGCTATGGCTGCATCTTTTGCGCTGGTCGGGTGTGATCGTTCTTGACACACAGTGTAAATTACTTTTTTGCAGTATTGACGCATTTTGATATTAGATAGGCTTCATTTTAACCACAATAACACTTTGCTACACGGTTACATTGAAATAGACTATTCACTCTGAGCTTAAAGACATCATCCAGCGCTACACGCTAGGGAAGCACAGATCCTATCAATACGCAAAATCAGCGCATTCTGAGCTTATAGTAAGAGAGGCCCTAATGTGTATCTATTCTTTACAAATAATCTTATCTTAGTTATAATTTAGTTTCTTAAACGAAACTTCGGCAAAATTTTAAGAACTAATAAGACATACTCGTGCGGATTTCTTTCATCCTTCGTCTCTCTCTAACAGCTAGATTAGTGTACACAGAATTGTTTACAATCTCTCCGCAATGATCTAGTTGTTCCGTTCTCATTAATCATTTTCAAGGTCTCGTTTTAAAGAAAGAGATTAATCCAAGTCTGATCCATCTCGGTAGTACCGTCGAATGACGTCACAGCCTGGCCTCAATCCAAACCCGTGACCTTGCCAAGATTGGCAGTTCATGCGTGCTCACGTATCCACGGTTTATGAAAACAATTTGCATACAAATATCGCCGAACGATCACTAGATGGATAGCATCAACTATGAAGCATTTACTGTTCTAAATACCGAGTTATTATAAACTCTAGTTGGATGTGGCATCATCAGTTTTCCTATCCTGACAGAAGTTTCACCTACGTCGAAATATCCTTGGATACTTGGTTATTGGCACGCTACACCTTGCCTGATAGTAAATGATGATCAGGCTTAAACTTAAAATGGATGGGTGCTAATCCAAACGACTCAATAATTTTTGATAATTTTACATAGTTAATAATAAATAATAATCGGTTTCTTCATGTGTTTTTCAACATAAGTTAGTAGCAGCAAGTAGGCTGCTAGTTGATGGGTCTTTTCTGTGACTTAAAACTATTACAATGACTGTATGAAACCGTATTGGTCTAATAGGCTTACAACTATGATTAGGGCTCTTCTATAATTTCACTGTCTCTCTTGACAATTGGAGTGATAACCAAGTAAAACAGGGGTTTTTACATGATCGTTCCGTGTTTTCGAGAGAGATAAGCAACAGCGTCTTAATACTGTATAATATGAGACTTATTGGCAGAATTGGAGTCATTATTTGATACCCATGAGAGTCCTGCTCGGCAGTGCAGTAAAGTCTTCTACAATAAACTTTTCAAGGAAGAATGAATAGGCGCATCAAAATAAATGCTAAATGCTGCTGAAGTCGTTTCATTCTTTAGTGTTATTTGCATAGAATTTAAAGCTTCCACCGAGGCTGTTGTCGCTCGTTTATTCGAGACTTGTCAACCATGCCAAGTTGACTGTAAAATTGACATTTAAGTGTCAAATGGTTCCCTCTTCTATTTCACGGCTCATTGCGTTGTTTTATTGCTGAAAGGTATACAGTCTTACCACAAAAAAGATAAACAAGCTTTAGACACACGTTTTGAAAAAATGTTACCACAAATGCATGTTTAGCCGATGTCAGCTTAGACACTGCTTAAAAGAGGGTATGCTGTTGTCAAAGCGCCCATACAAACGTAGTCCAGTCATATTTTGAGTATTAAGCTATGAAAATCTATGAAATTTTCAAGGCACAATCTAGAAACAAATATCTGTGTCGGTGGTGAGTCAGATTTTCGTTTAAATATATGCTTCCAGAGTTACAGGGCGTCAAAGTATTGTATTTTTCGGTAATAAAAAGCCCCAACTTTGAACCTGATTTACAAGAGTATGAATCAATTTAGAACAATTTGGAAAAACCACCGACATCTGAAATTTCATTAGTATACTGTATTAAAAAAATGGTTACATAATATACTGTATCCTTCAAATGATCCCTGGACTACGAAACATCCAAATAACGGGTGGATAACATCGCGTAATGTATGCTGTCTCACCGTACGCGCTCGGGTAGGATAGGGCTCGGAGAGGGACAGCTACAAAACAATGCAACCTTGAACGCGGCCACGTGGTCTTACCAAGATAGCCTCTTAACATAAAACTTTAATTTGAATTGTAGCCTGTCATAACATTCTCTGCCGGAATTCGCAATAGATTTCGTAGACTTTGTTGATTTTAATGATTTTGAAGACGTGGAATTAATGGACAACTATCGTGACCGTTTTAACAGTGCGAATAAATACATTTGAACATTACAACGAGCGCAACTTTCGAAAACGCTACAGATTTAGTAAAACTTTCGGGGAAATTATTATTATTATTCATTTATTTCAGGTAACAATGACCCATAAGGATATATACAATACAATAAAATACATTAAGTTAAACTACTACACACTACAAAAATATTCTGCACACTTATTTACTATGGCACGTTGGTGCCGCTCTGGTGGTGTTGGTCGCTATCTTTCCTCTGAAGCGACGGGTCAGCTTGCAGGTCGGGACTCGAACCACGAACGACTTGAATGATGTACCGTGGCGTGACTCCAGCTGCGCCATCCTCACGGTCTAGTTGGACCTCTGCTATATATATTCTGTGACGTCCTGCATGGTGGTGATGAAATGTAGGCGTGACAGATACGTGGCCGTGGTTGGAACTTCAGCGCGCAGCAGGTAGTTGGGCCCTGTGGGTGCGGTTCCGCAGCGGTTCCGAGTCACTCGTTTACGGTACGCCTTTTTCGTCTTGACTTTCTGAAATACATCCTCGTCCGTGTCATCAAATCGGACGCGCGTCCGCTGCTGGCTCGTGGTCGTCTGCGCCTTCGGTAACACCGGCTGCTGGGCTTGAACAGTTCGTTTGTTAGCGACGGAAACGACTGAAGCAAAATCACGTCGCGGTGATTCAGCTTCTTTGTGTCCAGCAGCAAGCCGTTTCACTGGAGGCTGAGGAGGCTGGTGACGTCGACATGGTCACGGTGACGGGAGGCAGCTTGTGCAACTCCTTCGCTACAAACGTAGGCACGTCGTCAGCATCGGTCTCTTTAAGCACAGTGATGATATCCTGCAGGCTCTTCGGTGTCCCTTCACGTCTGTGTGACATCATCTGGTCGCTCTTATTGAGAGCCGCGTACTGCAGCTTCCTCGCCGCAGCTATGTCAGCCTCGCTGAAGCTTGACTTACATATCTGCAACGCTCTGACTTCGTCCATCACATCCAGCTTCTGTTGCAGGAACACGAGGAGTTCGCCACGAGTTTTTCCTCGCCCATGACGCTGACGTCGCAGCGGCTAGCGCCGCGCTTCGCAATTTATAATAAAATAAACGTAGTCACGTCCACACGAAACCACGCATGACTCGAGACGAATAATCGTTGATATAATTAAGGACGATATTCCTCACGATAGCATAAACTATAGCTCAATTTTAATATTCGATTCACAGATTCGATTGAGAGAATAAAATTAACCTGACACCTGACACTGACCTCATGTCAGTGAAAATCACGTTCCATTGGATGTATAAAATTGTTTATTTAAAAAAGATTAGCATTGTCAATCCACCAAATGTACGGCAACAAAAGCAAGCGTGCGTTTATATATTACATAAAGTATATATTTCGTATATTTTTATAATGTAGAAATTACTGAATCAAATCAATTTGATAAATAAAAATTATGTTAAATTTAAAAAAATGCTTTCAATGAAACGTTTTCTAGAGGTGTCAA
Organism: Carcina quercana; assembly: GCA_910589575.2. Taxonomy (NCBI): domain Eukaryota; kingdom Metazoa; phylum Arthropoda; class Insecta; order Lepidoptera; family Depressariidae; genus Carcina; species Carcina quercana. Next base: position 5,511,800 of record OU342442.1, read on the forward strand.
CATAAAATAAAGATACGTCAAGATAAATCGTGCCTATGTAAACAAACGTTGGATATGGTTTTGTGGTAAACAAAATTAAACAATTGTCTATGAAACAGAAAACAGAAACAGAAACTAATCTCAGCATCTGCTATGGCAGTAGCCATAGCGCTGGTTTTCAGAAAAGCCCTATATAGTATGTAAGGCATTAAATATATGTGTAAAAGAAGTGTATGTGTGACTATGCAGTGATTATCTTTTTAATACTGTCTAACTAAACTGGTATTTAACTGATGAGTTAAAATATTTTTTGTGGTAAGACTGATAATGTTTTGCCCTTGACTTCGATTTCTGTGACGTACATTGCGATTCAGGTTAAATGTTGGAAATTGGGAAAAATTGTAAATATAGAGGCATTTGAACACAGTTAACGGTTTTATCTTAAATTCTTTACAGCTCGAAAGGAATATTTTGAATATAAATTATTGATATATGTATGACATCCTCAGTGTGTATTAGCATAACAATCTACAAGGAAGGAAGTAATTTTATGACAGAAGTATCAGCTATCTTCGTTGTTATATTATATCCATGGAAAACGACTTGTATCTTCCTGTAGTGATTCTGATAATATTTCCTTTACAAATAAGCTGCGTCTGACGTATTCCGTGATTCCGTATTATGTTTAAATTATTATGATGTTAATTATGTGTAATAAACTATATTAATATTGCAAAGGAAACTATTAGAAGCAGGTTGGAAACTACATATATTGATCCAGAAACAGTCAACGTTTCTAGGTGTGAAGTTCAAGGTTATTTCGAATCAAGTCTTTTCAATTTACGGAATTCATTGAAGGTCGGTCAGATTACGGGTAATTTAGTCTGCGAACTTCAAGCACATTCATTCTGTGATACCCCAGCTTTGATTCACCTAACACCGTTTCGAGAAACTGGAAGTTGCTCCACGGAGAAATTTTGCTTTCCCGCAAGAAGAAATAAAATTTTCCCTCTGGGAAACTTGTACCCGAATCGAATTTCATGCAGTGGTTTACGGTTATTGAATTCACGATGTCAAGTTTTTTGTTTTAAAACTCTTTTCAAGCCAAAGCGGAACATGAACTGAAGCCAGTTAGTCTTCATCGGAAATTCTTTGGAGCTTCTCGAGCTAGTTACTAATTTCTTTTAGAAATAGTTTTGTGGTGAAACTTTTCCGGTAAGTATTCTCTATGAACAGCTACCACCAAGCCGCGGGAGCGTTTTTCAATTAGTTTTTGGAATGTTTTGTATATTATGAATATTTTTGTTTTTTAAAAATACACTAAAAAATTTACTGATCGTCTGTCCGGGTTTTCGAAAATCCATATTGTGTAGCCCACGTAAATTCAGCTAATCATATTATTAAGTCCAAGATCACATTCCTATATTGTTTGTCAGAAAAATGAAAGTAAACTTACTTTCAATTTATATTTGAAGCTGTTTAGTTTGTATATTTAAAACGCGTCAGCTACCCAACTAAAATGGCTCTCTACTAAGCTTGAGTTAAGTAATTTACTATTTGATTTAATTTTATAGTATTAGTATAGATTTAATGCTGGACCACTATTATTGATGTCAAATATACATCGTTAACGATTTATATCGAATACCAAAGTGTACAGACTAAATCCAAAATTTCGCAGAATATTCTTAACATCAGCACAGAATTTATAATACTGTTTTATTTTCCGAACAGTCTCAGTCCAAACCACATTGGATTTATAAATACTTGTTTGTACCTTGATTGGTTTACAAACATTTACCCGAGAATTGAGACTCGTCTGTTTCATCAATCTAAAATTATTCTCTAAACTGTTCTAATTCCATTTAATCTTCAGTAAGATTGGGGTCGTCCAAGGCTTTTGTTTCTAAGTTTAGTGTCCTAGAAATGAACAGAACTAAGACAAATTATAATAACGGCTTTTAATTCAACAACAACTACAAACGCTTTTAAATAGGCTTTATTTGAATTTTATTAAGCATCTTTAACAAATTCTGGAACTGCTAATGTACTTTTGGTACTTTTTGGGTTGATCTGTGTAGACCTTTATTTTTGTTGTTGTTGAGTTCTAAAACGATTATTTTAAGGCCACGTTTTATCTTATCGTGATATTTGCATAATACGATTACAAAACTAACGATTTTACGACTTTTTGACATTTAAAACAGGATGAGAACTAAATTGCACTGGTTTGTAATGTATCGATAGCAGTATACACTGAAAGTTCAGAATCATTATTACCACTGGTTTATATATTAACATTCATGATCAGCTGCACCAGTTCACTGTTGGACATGGCCCTTCCCTCATATATCACAAAGACGAATGAGCTGTCCATGACGGAATCATTATCATAATCACCTCGCGTTATTACAATTTTCATTATACAGAAATTATGAAAATAAAACATCACGCACAAATAAAATACAACATCAACAAAAACTCACAAACATATACATTACATTATTTATTTATCAAAGCACAAAATCGTACACACATCCCAGACATGACATATTTTTTGATGGACAAAATGTGTAGGATCAAATAGCTTGGCCCGACGGCCTATTTCGAAACAACAGGTAGGTAAAAACAACAGTGAACTTTATTAAATTCTGAAGCTGGCACAGAATATTGTTTAAAACCATTCGTCAGTATTTCATACGGTTTTAATCTCCAAAAATAGTAAAATATTTCCGTTTCAACACTAGTGAAAAAAGTAACTCTGTAATTGACACACAGTAAAGATATTTCCAAAGCTTGCCAGCCATGTATCGACACACTCCCTGGTTGGTTGTAACCAATCTGGGCAGCCGAAAGTAGAACGTGATCTACTGGCGACTTTGATAAAAGCCCGTTTGGCTTCCGGCCATTGCTGAATGCGGTTTTCCAGGGAGTATGTTCATTTTCACTCTGTAAATCTTATCGAAGTAATATACTGCATAGCGGTGGGACCGTGGGAGTTTCTGCCTTAAATTTGTGAAAGTCTTCTTGTTCTTTGTATGCGGTGAGTTTTCTAAGTTCAGCGTCATGTAATACGTCTATGGACACTATTGATATTGCATAATACTGATATAAAAATAACTAAGATACCGCCCCTGAGTTTGAAAGGCTCAGCCAACTTCCTGCTGCGAGCCGCGGCACCGACCACAGCCATGTACCTGTCACGCCTGCATCTTGCACCACCAACACGCAGGCCGTCACAAGCCACATGAGGGTGGAGCAGTTATTTAGGAGTCACACCACGATACCGCATGCTTCAAAGGGCTTAGAATATAGGTTTATTATTGCAGTTTGAGATAATTTCTTTTATTGTATGTATAACTATCTGACAAATGAATTATAATACCTGTAACATCCGATACGACGCATTTTATAGTACGTAATTATTAATATGAATTATTAATAAATAAAAGAATGTTTAATTTCTTCGTCTTAAGAGCCACTCTAAAACACTTGAAAACACATCCGAGCTTATATAATAAGGATGGCTGAATCGCATTTCAAATCGGAGTACAAAGCACTTGGACTGCAGAACATGCGGTTTGCGGTCCGTACCCTCCGGTTTTGAATACGCTCTTGGCACAGTTACCTCGTTTAAGACTGTATGAAACACTTACAGCTCAATTAGAGATGTGTTAATAAAACAGAATTGCATAGCTGTTTCCTTGTTATAATCATATCAGATTACCTTACTTGAAGCTGCACGTTCAATTTGCTCAATTGGTGACGAAGGGTATTTGTACTTGTTACAGGATGAAAGGTTCAACCACGACATCGATCAGCAGACAGGCTACAAGACACGATCCCTCCTCTGCATGCCTATCAAGGATATCAATGGAGAAGTCATCGGCGTCGCACAGGTCAATACTGAATCTGTTTGGTTTTTCCCTTTTTTATTGTAAATCGCTATTTTATTAGAGCCTTTAATTGTTGTTTAACATAAATCTTGTTTGTTCAATACGTCGGCGGCGACGCAAAGTAAATTTTGGCTTGTTTACAAATTTTGAATGGCGTCACCCGAACATCTGCCGTTCGCGACGAGAAAATGAGGCTTTCCAAAGATGAAATCAAAAAAGTTTTCCGGCCCTCTTATCCTATTACGTTATAAATATCCCGAAGTTATTCGAAATTGCTTCGTGAAAATGTTATATCAGACTTCAGGAATTATTTCACATCGCCTTGTTTCGCCTGCTGTGATTACAAGACAGATATCCGACGATCATACTTATAAAATTATAACGAGGTAAAAGAAATCAAGAATCTGCAAAAATTAAATTATACTGTTTTATATATTGTTAGTTGAAACACTTAGATATCCACACAATGTCCAAAAGCGGTAAATACTTTGTGTACTTTCCCAGCAACTTAATTCCTGTCAAAACTTCACCCATCAATCGTCCTGAAAACAATAAACATTTCCAATCTCCATTTCAGGTGATAAACAAACAGAATGATGGACCCTTCACTGCGAATGACGAGAAAGTTTTCACATCGTACCTTCAGTTCTGTGGCATCGGTCTTCGTAACGCTCAACTGTATGAAAGATCGCAGCTGGAGGTGAAGAGGAACCAAGTCCTACTGGACCTGGCGAGGATGGTATTTGAGGAGCAAAGCACGATCGAGCACATGGTGTTGAGGATACTGACGCATACGCAGAGCCTTATCAGATGTCAACGAGTACAGGTAACTGAACGTTTTTGGAGATTTCTATACAGCGTGTATATTTCATACGGGCGTATATTTTGATGGCAATTAGAGTTAGTCATAAACAACATATTTGCATTAATTTCGTTAATTAACGGTGTATGTTTTTCCATACAAAACAATTGAGCACGCAATGTATTAATTACATCTAAAGTTATCGACTGATGGAGTGTTCTTTTTACACGTCAAATCATGACGCAATACATTGCTGCTCGGTCGTACTTTAAAAATAAACACAGAAGGCAGCAGGCGCGCGAAGGAGAATTACAAACTCACAAACATACAGGTGAAGCTAATATAAGCGTGTTAAAAATGATTAACTCTTTATTAATTAAACTATTTAACAAAATTGCTTTCACATATGATTTGTGATGATCTTAAACTAAATGTGGATAAATTATACACCCGTATGAAATATACACGCTGTATAAATCTGTCCACTATATAATCTGAGGAAAGTAAAGTGTACTTATATGTTTGCAAACCATATCAATCACTCTTTGACACTAATTAAGTTAAGAAACACACATTACTACACATTTGCTCCGACCCGGGCATTGACACTTCGCTGGAATTATTCACAAACATCGTGTAAGCTAGTTAGAATCCAGTTTTCAAGAGTCAACAAATCATACGAAGTGACGTCAACGAGTCAAACATAATTCAAGTACACGTTGATGTGACGCAAAATACGACTTAACACAAATTTGCATATTTTGTAGCACGACTCTCGCGGATAATACAATTAATCTCGTTGAATAGACATTCAAAAGGGTAACTGTTCGAAGTCAATTACGTTTTAGGTTAACATCTTGTCCCCTTCGAATGTTTGCGAACGTGGTTAGCGTTTTCAAGTCTGTTTTAATTAATAAGGCTAAACACGATCCTAAGCTAACACGCTGAGTCAACTGGCCCTAACACCCTCGCAGTAACACGTCTATTGGTAGGAAGGGTCCAAAATTTACATGCGTCAATATTTTATATTCGGCTTAGAGTCGTAAATTAATGATGCTTTGAATTTATCTGCCATAAGTCATATGGTCCTAAGTAAACTTAATTATGAGAAATACGGTCTAATGAATTTTCATGTGATCTTGTTGGAGGTACGAGTAGTAGGTAAATGTTTCCTCGAAAACAATACGTCATTCTTGCGTCAAAAGAATTTTTTAATAAGAAATTCATAATGACAAGCATTCATCTGCATTCCACATAACTTTATGTTATTACGAGCATATAGGTACACTCCATAATTTAAATAAATTTCAGCAAAAATTCTTTTTTGCCCTGTTGCTTTTGCCTAGCAATAAAAAAATAATCGTTCCATGATATCACCACATTGACCACCGCACTTATGTTCTAATGCTGGACCTGTTACTACGTGAACTAACACAATTCCAGTTGAATTGAAATGACAATGTTGTCTGTTGGTTTGATAATTAATTTCGCTTTGTTATAGAACAGTCTAAATTAGATAGTGTTTGTTCTCACGTTGTGCGCGTTTAACCGTCTAGAACAAATATGGTTGAAACGGGGTACGTTGTCGTATTTGATTTGATGCTAGGATTGTGTAAATTGATAAAGGGCTTCCTACGAATTTACAGAGAAATATGTCTGCGGCTGACGAGGTGATCGTGTCCTTGCGTTCTTGATTTAGTTCATATGTTCACAAAATGATTACACTACCTCCATTCACAGTAAAAGTAGTTGCCCTGCTAGTATTTAAATATGTTTCATGTTTTGATTTTTCCTTAGAATAAATAAAAACCTTTTCGTTTCATCTATATTAATAAAACGTAAATATTGCTTTCTAATGTTATAGTTATATGCAAAAATCAAATAAATTTGTAGTAATTTTTTTGTTTGAAGCTTCACAATCCCGGTGTCTTTTAAAAAAAATTATTGTACACAAAATAAATGATACAAATGGAACATGGAAGTTTAAAAAATGCGCAACAGGTGATATTATCGCTAAAACCGATATCTACCGAGACAAACTTTGGGTACAGAAAATAAAACAGAATATTTTGGGTGGAGGTGTAACAAACCCAAACCAAAAGTTATTTTACGGATGTAATAGTACTACTACATAATATTAAATGCTAGGAATATGCGACTTACGGTGAAATTTGAATGAAGGCATATATTTAGCTTCTCTGAAAGCCTCGAGAAGAAAGATTCTCATAGCGTTCTCTATAAATGATAATGAGATTTTCACACAAGCAATAAAAGTAGTGTGAAGTGCAACCCGCAGACTTACCACAGGGGAAAACAGGAAACTAACAGAAAGCATTGAACGCCAGTGACACAAGACGAAGCGGAAAAGTCTTTTTCCTACACGGATTGTTATTAAATATCAAGACCATACATTGACGCTATGTTATATCAAATAGTAACATCTTTAATTTACAAACGGCATCAGATTCAGTTCCCTTGCCCACAACGCTTCACTTTTTAGATATCCCCGTAAGCTCTATTTAATCGTCTCGATCTTAATGATGATTGAAAGTCGGAGCCGTCGCTCGCGGCCGGCGCCGGCGCATACTTATCATCGGTCATCGCGAGTCCGCCTGAATGCTAATTGAAACTTATCTGTCATTTGCATCTGACGAGTCCGTGACTTAATTACGTCTTCATGCCCTAGTTTTCTGTTATTATTCTAGATCAGGGGTCGGCAACGTTCTTTAGAGGAGCAGAAAGTTATTAAAGTAATGGCGCATGTCTTTTTTTTATAACAGCTGTCAAAGGATGGACAAAACAATTACTTAATAGTGGAAAGCTGTTCCTTTCATTAACCGACTTCATTTAATATCATTATTGATAATGACAGCAGTGTTAATAGCACTGTTGTGTAAGGTAAAAGATTCTGGATGCGCACTCTTACCACTTACTCACTCATCACCATCAGGTCATTATTAAGTCATTAAAATTTACTCTGGATCTCCTGACAAAATTTTTAGACTTCAACAGTTGTGTTTCTCAAAACGTTCAAAATTTTAAAAGTGATATAAATAAGTTATAAAAGAGCCTTAGTTTGACGATCCCTGTCCTAGACGGAGGAAATTTCCTCTTGTCTGTTTCAACTAGACTGTAGATATCTCTTCACTGGGTATCTCAATGTTGTACTCGGAATGAATGGTAATGTGATAATATGCATTCATATTGTATGCTGTCATCGGGTAATCTTAGCTCACAAGAGAGCTCTTGTATCTTGATTACTACAAATTTGTTGCCTAAAATGTATACATTTCATATTTGTTTGGAATACTTGTCAATATAATGCTTAAAAACAATGTATAAACCTATTAAACCAATATTAAACGGTAATCTATCACAAGACCCAAATTTACGTGTCGAATTTCATCTGCAAGAAAACAGTCGACTAATTTTACTTTAGCCATATGCATTCTTTACTTTTAGAATACCTAAATTTCAAATGATAGAAGTAGAAGTATCGTTTTGCCAAATTATTTTCAAAATGACTTTTTACTATTGGCCGAAGTATTGTTAAGCCTTTTTTCATTTTCCATGTGACTGATTTAACACATTTTTTGTTTAACAAAACAATGTTTTACTGAAAATTAAAAATATACCAAATCTTGATAGCTCAATTCAAAATCTTTTGATTATGCAAACAATCAATAACTTTTTAATTATTAAACAAAATTGGCTACATTTCCTGCTCCTCATTAGGACAGTCTGTCATAAAAACGAATCAGTGAAAGAAAGATTCGTGTAGGTTAGGAGCACTTAAGTGTTCGTGGAGTTCCCCGTCCTAAGTAGCCGGGAATTAAAAGATTTCTTCCTAAAAACACTTAGTATAGAACTGCGACCACAGGCGCGCGAGGCAGCTAGCGCAGCAATTAGCGTTTCGCATTTATGCCAGCTGCACTAGTACTTACTCGTTCGCATGAACCAAACCTTATACAATAAAACAGGAACTACTCAACGGACTGGGATAAAATGTAGTCTATCTCGTACTTCATGTCATACACTAAACATGCTCGTCAAATTTTAGCTCAATTGATTGTGCAGTTGAGTCATGTCATGACAACCAACAAACTTAGTTTAGAATGTATAATATTACAGTGATATATTATTTGTCAAAATCAGTCAACTTTGCAGACGAGTTAGTCAATCTCAGATATCAGTGGACATATGTGGACGTTGCTACTGTTTTCTAGAATGTTCCTCAACTCGCCTTCTTCCACGTGAAGAACACTGAGTGATTCTATTCTAACTCCGAAACTATCGCATAATATTGTTTGAGTGTCCTCCTCAATAATCTTGAAGATTTTTATTCCCTTTCGTAGTGCAATACTAGTATATCATGTATGACACTTAACGTTGTATCGACTTATTGGGACTTTGCCAAAAATCCAGACATAGAGATGTATGGCTCGCTCTGTTATCGTAAAAAGACAGCCGAAAGAGTGGGAACAGCTAAATGTGCGCTCGTTCCATTCATGATAACATACGCCCTAGATTCTACAACATTTGCTCGTGTATCAAGTGAAATGGATTAAATGGGATTCATACGGCCTTGACCCAAATTGTGTCGTTTATCATCTTTTACGATGAAACAGTGGCTTTGCATACATACGTTTTGCTATGACATTGCATTTCTCTACACTTTCTTCGCCCTGTAATACTTTTTCCTCTTCTACCATCAATCATAATTTTCGCACTTACTCGTAGATTAACGCCACAAATGAGGAGCAATGAAAATATTCCCACATTATAACCGGTCATTATGATTTGATTCTTTATGACAAAAAATTAGATTCAGGCCAAATATTACGTGTCTTAGATACCCTGACGCTTCGTCATTCAACACAAGGTTGTTTCAGTAGTTCAGAGGATCTGAAATGTAGATATAAATGTAAATAGGAACTAGATATAAATATCTACATTATCATTTTATAGCTTGGTAGGAGCGGTGGACGCATACAATATCACGTGTTATTTCAACAAGCTTTCATATAATCTGAATTTAAAGTGATAATGAAACCATATGATAGAAACACATGCTTATTCATAAGCCTCAATTTAGTTGGGAACGGGCAATAGCTCGCTGCAACAAAATTGTGGTATTTACAATATGATTTGGCGGCATTGTCCTACCAACAAACATGAGTGCTTTAATCCTCTTTGGTACCATTATTGTGTTGCCTTTACGATGAATTAATTGTGAAAAAATCGGATTAGCATCCAAGTACTTCTAATACGGAAAATATCGGACTGGAAACCCATGAAATATGATCTTGCTGGAGAAAAATGATATTTTCTCCCTGCGCTCCGTAATAAATTATGGCAATTTGGGAACGATCGAGTGGAACCGGATCAATGTGAGGTAATCATTTAGCTGGGTGCTGAACATCATCAATTAAATGTTGTGTTGATATGATACAAATTTCCAGTTCTTAGACGAGTATTTGGAGAAAGCGTTTAAAAGAAAAACCACGCAAAATATTGTGTGGCTAACATATTCAACGCTTCAATAAATATACATAAATAAATACATGTTTATAAACCTTATCAACAAATAATTCTTACAATCGATAATCGAAAAAATAAAATACGGGCGGCCTTATACCGATATGCGGTTTTTACCATACAATCTTTGGGCAGAGGAAAAATAGCGTAATATTTTTTTTTTGGTGGTGGGAGTAACAATACATTAATAATAATATCTAACTGTTCCCTGATTTAAATATATTTCTTTGTATAATTTCGTCTTACCTCATCTAAATTTAAGTGATAACAAAACCGTATATTGCATGCGTGTATAAGTAAAGTTAATCCGACTTGGATTTTTGTGTTCTGACAAAGAGATTTTTCGAGAGGTCGATAAAACTACAATTAATGTGCAGATCGCTGGACTTAGAGTGAGCCGATTTGGAAGAAGACTTACAGAATGAGTTGATACCCTTTCACAAATATGGAAATTACTTTGTCTCGTATTCCTCACAAAGAAACACCATTAATATCATTATGATCCGTTTTACGAGTTCCGTGATCTCATAATGTGAGGAAAATGGAGTTGTTAATGGTAATATATTTCTGGTAGAAATGTATATTTCATAGAAGTATGTATATTATTCTTTTTGTTTTCATATAACAAAATGAAATTGCAATTTTCATACCTAAGTGAGAAAGGTCAAATGATATTCCAGAGTTTGTAGGGACTGGAATATACATATATCTGAATTATTGATAGACAAGTAAAGTAGTAGAAAGAAAGTAAGTTTCGTAAATACCAGATGCTTTGTTGGTTCAAGTTTTGCTAGTACAGCTAGGGAATGTAACACACTGTACGGGTCTATTAGGTAATACGATGAATTATTATTAAGTACCTACCTACTAAAACAGTCATGAGTTTCTAACAGCAAGCCAAATTTTAGCCAAAAATAATAACTTAGAGCTTTAGAAATTGCGAAGGCTATAATATAATTCGTATATTATTGCTAGCCAAGTCAGACCTTAGGCTACAATATATTATACCAAGTCATAATAATAAATTATATTTTATATTGTTATAAATAAATTTTAGGACTGGCCATTGAATTTGGCACCCGTTTTTGTCGTTGAAGTCAACAATCAAGGCATATATCATAATATTGAACTTGGCTCTCGTTTCACATTTACGTTTTTGATAGGATTAATATTACGTGACATTAGCTTAAATTGGTTACGAAAATACTGTTTTTGAAGCTAAATTTTAATTAGTAGTAGTAGGTCATTATCTATGTTCTTAATAGCACAGATGTGTTCCGATATGAAAGGTAGCAGAGTAGCAGTGCCAGCGCCTCTTTAGTTTAATGCTTTCTGGGTTTGCACGCTTTACACCCAATAGCCTTATCGTCATTTACCATCAGGTGAGATAAAGGCCAAGTGTAAACCCATTATACCTAAATATGAAAATGTAGTATTTAAGTACGACATTCTTCATGAGAGTACTTCATACTGAAATAACTAATTCAGAAGCGGTTAACACAGAAAAGTTGGTAAATTTTCTGGAGTTTTTTTAATGTTTAATCTTAGTTTTATCCTTTTAGAACGACTTATACTGAATATCTTCCGTACAGCAGTTACTATTTCTGTAATTCTATTGCTTAGGCACTTAGCTCCAAGCAACGCACAGATGACGCACATCCGCAGATAACGCGTGAAGGCGTACAATCCCCCGAGCTACACTTTATTGGATCATTTCCAAGGGAAACTCAATTATGGTGGAATAGAACAATGCTTGGAGATATAACACGATGAGCACTTTAGTGGAACTCTGGTCTTGCTCTAAAAAAGCTAGAAAAACTTTAAGAGCAAAGTCGTGTCAGTTACAATCCGTTACTTGGAACAATTGAGTTTTCAAATTCATCGCTCAATTCTATATCATTCTTTATTAGTGCTCACTTTCGAAGTAAAAAATCCTGTATTTTACGCGATATAATTTACAGTGAATTTGCATTCAAATCGAGTCCCCAAAGTAGATTAAAATGGTTGTCCGAGCAGAGTAAACCTGCCCCAGAACGAAATTTTGGTTCGAACCCAATTACCGTTGTTTGTAGAACAATATTGCATTTAAATTTCCTCGGCGTGTTTGAAAAGATAGTACCTTGGGCATCTAATTAAAACATTGAATACAAGCTCCTGGTGCCAGAAAATGGTTTCTGAACATACTTAAATGTAATTAATTGTAAAGCATCATAAACATGTTACTTGATGTTTTTACTTAGTTCCGAAAATAGTTTGTCTTCATCCATCAGTCGCCAATATGATGACTGAATGCTTATCCGAATCCATACCACTATTTCTGGCCTCCTTGTCAGAAGAATCATATCTCCTTAACAGACCGTTGACAAAAAAAATCTTTTGTGGCCGCGTAATATTCGGAAAGACTCACATTGGCCTTTTAATAACTTCCCATAAACTTTTGTTTGCGCTTGAGTAAATCTGTCTTCAATGGATTCGGGAACTAGTTCATAATATATTATGTGTCTGGAAGTAAATTTATGTTCGTGGTATAGTTGCTGTTTCTTCACTTGTCTTCTCGCAATTTATTAGGGCAATGCCCTTAGGTCTCTCTTAATATCTATTGGATACCGCTTTTATTACCTATTTATGTTCTTATTTCGTATTAATGTTTTTCATTCTCAATTCCTGTGCAACGTGACATTTTCTCTTAGATGTTACATACTTTTAAACTGATTACACACATATTTTCGACACAAAAATACAAATTTAAAGTAAATTTTAAGTACGAGTATACTTCGAGTTAGCGATGTTTGAACACGATTTGCATTTAAATTAACAACCTTTGAAAAATATGCTGCATAATAATTCATATAAGTTTGCTGGTGCAATGAAGGAACTTGTCGTTTGCAATATATCTTAGTTATTTACGCCTTCTTTTAAAGGGCTGCTCTACAGAAGGGTTACTCAAACTATTGCTTAAATTGTTGTAAATGTTCGGGAAGCAAGGCTCATTTATTACACAGTAACGATATCTGAAAAAGTCAATTAAAAAATCATTTTTGACGTCATTAAATACTTACTTTCATAAGGGGTTCTGTATTAAATAAAGTATTAATAACTAGATGCCAAGAATTGCAGTGGGCTAAATACATTTTCACTTAAGTCTATTGAGTTAGACAGTCACTCAAACAGCAAATACTATTTACAGGTGCTTCTAGTCCACGAGGCGTCGAAAGGGAGCTTCTCTCGAGTCTTCGACCTGGAGGCTGGTGACGAGACCGACCCTGGCACGCCTAGGACCTCACCGTACGAGAGCAGGTTCCCGATCAACATTGGCATCACAGGATATGTTGCTACCACTGGAGAAGTAAGACATTCAAATCTCAGAATTAAAAAAATAGCCAAGTGCGTGTCGGACCCGTGCGTGTAATAATCTGAACTGTATTTAAAATTGTTTGCGTGTTTTTTTACCTTTTTAGATTGATGAATTCTCCCATTAAAAAATTCTTTCGTTGCAAAGCTCAGCTAATAAGTTTTAATATTGTGGTGCATGGTGCATGGTGCATTCAGACACCGACTAAAAAAACTTACTACTAGGGATGTAAATGCGACTTACATCCCGCTGCTTGGGGAGGGATAATAATAATAATAATAATAAAAGAGGTTTATTCATCACAAATTCTTAAAACTAACAATTGAACATCGTATATTATATATGTATGATGAATGGGCTAATAGCTCAGCATATGTCTAAGAGGTTCAATACCTCGAAGACGCTGTTATTCTGCTATTGCCTAAAAATTACAAAGTTACTAAATATTGTGAACATTCAAATTTAAACTTTGACACACTAAAACTAAAACTATTTATTTATTTATTATACTAAGATTACGAGTACCGTCTAGCCTACCATCTAACACAAACAGAATACAATACTAAAACACTTCTTATATATTATGAACGGATACTATTCCCAAGGTCCTGGAAAAAGTTTTCGATTGCTGAATTTCAGATGAAGAACTAAATTGCTGTTGCCAAGTTACAAGAAATAGTTTGTATTTATTTATAAACGTAGACACAGTTTTACAGGCTCTTATAGGTGGTGGTATATTGTTCCAGCACTTAGATGCAGCATATCGAAAACTTCCTCTAAAAGCCTCCAGTCGAGGGGGAGGCAGTATTGCTTCGTCGCCTCGGTTCCGGAGCTCTCGTCTACTATAGTCTTTGTTCCACTTTAATTTTCTAGCAAGGTAGGCGGGAGTATTAGTAGATTTGAGTTTGTACACAAGTGTTGCCAATTTTAGGTCACGCCTGTTCGACATATTTAGTTTACGTGCGTTATTTAGGAAAGGAGTAATATGTGCCCGTCTCGGTACATTAGTACAGAACCTGACACAAGAGTTTTGTACTCTTTGTACGCTTCGTTCTGTTTTATTGAACAAGCAGGGACCGTATGCAATGTCGCAATAATCCAAATGTGAGAGAACAAGAGAATCTACCAAACGTTCTCTAACAGGATGGAACAGCAATAGTAGTATTCTTTTTAGTCGACTTTTGAGATGCGCGCAAAGAGATCACATTATCAGTGTTGTCATTTGGTATATTCTAATCATGTCTAAAGTTTAGAAAACCTTAAGTTTTAGTTTTTATTGGCTATGGAAAAACCAAGAGACGGTGTCCTAACACACTTGACTGCCATAAATTAAACTATTGCACATTTTTAAACAGCCTAATGCAGTTACTCTTTCCATAGCATACTATATTCAAATGTATGAAGTCGTAACCTTTTGTGATTGCGTGCTAACTGCAGCCCGTTGCCAAATTTTGCAGCAAAATGTTCTTTGTTGCGTCGTTTTATGTCGTATGTAATGGTGTGGAAAGTTAAACGATTTGACTGCTGCGAAATTATGACTTGGAAACTTTATATAGAGACAACGACCTCTCATGAGTTAATTTAAGTCATTTGAAATGCAGTTCATGCTAAATTTAATCAAGCTTTTAGTTTTCACTTTAACGTTTAAAGTTTAGCGTATAGTCTCTTGCTCCATTGTGTCATGATGTCCTTTTCTAAAGAACTTCTCTTCTCCGACTTCAAACTTATATAATTAAATATAAATATTACTGCTATATTTCTGGCTATTTTAAAGGAACATTTGATGAAATAAAGTGTTGTGACGATTGGTCAAACGATTACAACGCTGTTATTGGCCTACATACTCTTAGATACTTCAAATTATAATGGCAAAAAAGATAGTACGGGTAATTTTCCAATTCAGGGAAAAAAACGTTTAATGAAATGTATTTGTTCACAGACTGTGAACATACCGGACGCGTATGAAGACAGCCGCTTTGATGAGTCGGTGGACGAAGGAACTGGGTTCAAACACAACACCATCCTGTGCATGGCCATCAAGAACTCCGAGGGGAGGATCATCGGTGTGATTCAGGTGATTATCAGTCGGTTGAATCAGGCGGATGAATTTCCTTAAAACCGGACTGGTTCAACTTTTTGTTTATAGGGAAGCTTGACTAATTTCTTCTCCTTGTAGAACAACTTTTGATGACAGTCCAATGTTAAAATTGTTTCCAATACTCTTTCATCTCAAAAACTTTTGCTAAAGCTACTGCACGTGAACGAAACTGTCACTACCACCAAACTTTTGCGGCGCACCGTTTGATAGTTGTAATTATAGTTGGCAGGCCACAGTATACTTAATAAACATGTATTTCAGATGAGTATAGCAGACACTGTCTCGTGGATAATATGGACTCTCAGATACTCGTATTTCGCACAAATATTTTTACAACCTGCCTAGACAATATATGACATAATCACTCCTGACATACGTACTTAAAGATCAAACTTCATTTTAAAGGAATCTTGTTGGTTAGCTCCACTTTGCCATAATGACTCGAATAAGGCTAAATGCGGAAAACATATAATACAAGACAACAAGTTTATAGGTTGTTACGTTTGAACCACCGCCTATAAATATACAACGACAATGCATATAAATATTTACGAAAGATATGCAAACTTCACCGCTATAAAACTACGAGTATATAAGCTAAAACACGACACATGTTTGTTTATTTTACGAGTTATCAAGAGAGGTGAAACGGGCAGTAACAAATATCGAGTACAATACTATTGATCCGTGTAGTGCAATGGATAAAATCCATCATATGAATCATAGAGAGACCGGTCGCCGGGGCAATCTGGGTGGGATTATGGATTTATGCACAGGAAACTCTTATTCAATGTTCTAATTTTTGGGTGCATTTTTGAATACATTACCATGTCTGCCACTGCCACACATAACCTTGCACAAATTTTATAAACAAATGTTATTTAATTTATTAAACTTCAACTCTAGTACCAATAAATTTAATTTAGTCTTGAGTGGCTCCCAAAACAATATAATATTTAACAAATATTATCGAGGCAAGCATGAATAGTAAAGTAGCTGAATAAGCATAATCTTATGAAATATACCCGAAAGTATATGTCGGGCGCGTGCTTTCCATTCGGAAGCTGGACGAGAAATAAAATAACACAGGGTATGTATGAACACAGATTGACCAGTTTTAGAAAACGCTTTAATAGTTTTGTTTAAGATTTTTTTCCTCATCCAGTTGCGATTCCAGGGATAAAATTAGTACAAGATATAGAATTTTTTATCGATTTATGATAGTTTTGTCTTATGGTTTTAGGTTTATAATGGATTCTTCCCGTAGAAAGATTTCAGTGTCAAATCTGTGTTTGTATGTGTGAGAGATAGAGTTTCAGATAAGCACAGGCGAACATGTTGAGCAGTGTCCTAATCTGGCTAGCAAATGAAAAGTCTGCAAGAAGTAGACGCACTCCATTGTGATAATGCTAGTAAACCATTGTAGCGCAATGCGGGTGTATGCAATGCTTCGGTCTACTGTGTGTAAATGGTACGACAACGGCTGTTGGTACAGCGGAGTGAATCGCTGCACTAATTGGCTCGTTGCGTCAATTTTGAATGCAGCGCTTGTTTGCATACGCTGAAATGTTTTTCGGTGAGATTCGAATTTCAAATTCAACTCCAACGTAAAGATTGAGACTTGTTGGCGTTGGTAGGATTCCAGAAGCCAAGCTGCATTTAAAGGGCTTCAAACGCTACTTAAGGAAATCTAAGTAGTTTTTTTACCATCTTCAGTTTCTATTTGTCTTGTGTACATAAATGTAAAATAGACAATATTTTTAAGTTTATTTTACAATAAATAACTTTTCTTAATAACCGAATCTCTATCACTAATCGCTTAGTCCAATATGGTCACTTAAATACTGTAGTAGTGACTGTAAATGCTTTTATGTAATTTCCTCATTTGTGATGTCTGTAACAATTTTATCTCGCTTGCTGTCCGCCTGAGATACAGTTTTGTGGCTAGAAAAAGAATGGGAGTAACAAAACTTTCGCAATTTTCTACTTTTAATTCAATTTAAAGTTTTCCGCATTGCGTCACGTACATCGTACAATGGAAATTGTAAACAATAAATTCCATTTCGGAGTAAATTTATCTCTCAGGTAATGCAAAATTCAGCGTACTTTGAAACGGAACTAAATTCTCAATGAAGTAAACTTTTATTGGATATGGGTTCGGCCTCTATTTATTTAAGTGTTATTGTACCTTTACCGTATCGCACTAGTAAAAGGTTTTAAATATGCAGTTAAGGTTTAGCTCGTTTCCTTCCAATGTCCCTTGAAATGTACCTGTGGAATAATAAAGTCTACGGCTTACTTGCGTTATACGGTGCTCAGACACAAACTTAAGACGCCAATGAAGCAAAGTCTCCGTAGAATAGTAGGTATTTGAATATGTTATTGCTGTCGCGATTCGGTACGCACACATACAGCCTTTCACATGCTTTCACTCACACAAATAACGCTGCATAACATCCCAAAGAGGCCCCTGCGAGCCGCGCATAGTCGCTACCCCTCCGCCTGGGCTAGAGTGTATTTTTCAAAATTATAATAAACTTGACGTGAGCGTGCGTCAACCCTTGTTTTACGTTTTGAGAAATTATTGTTCGCATATTGGTTTAGTCTCGACATACTGTGGTTGTATTTGATATAATTGACTAGTAAGTACCTATCACATATAAATACAATATAAATTATGGCGTTGCTATTTTAGGGTTCTACGGTCAACAAAGAAACCTTTTAGTTTCACCATATCCGAACGTTCGTCTTCCAACGATACTTTAGGTGACCTAGAGGTGTTTTAGTACCTAGAGTGCTAGAGTCTAAGGACTAACAAGTTAAAGCGTTCAAAAAGAACTAGAAACCGACTTCAACTGCCCTAAAAGTCTACTTTTATTAAGGAAAATTTAAGATGTATATTGTTTTCTCATGGATTCCATTCTAAGAACCGGACCAAATTGAAATGGGACCACATGGAAAGCATCAGCTTTCAAATAATAAAGAATCATCCAAATCGGTTCACCCAGTGAAAAGCTCTGAGGTAACAAACATTTAACTAATAGAATAGAATAGAAATAATTTATTCGGCATACAGATTACAGTGCAGTTAAAACATTAATTTTAAATTTGCTCTGCTGCACTGCAACGCCGAAATACACACTTAACATTCCCAGTCTCAAAAACTACGGAACCGATTTTGATGAAACTTGCAGTCTTCCCTAAGTTTTACAATACCTAGGTAAACAAAAAAGGGATTATTTAAATCGAACTTGTAGTTCCGGATATATAAAAAATAAATTAAATAAAATAGCCTTTATTGCTGAAATAATTTTTTGTTTTAATTTTCTTAAAAATATGCTTACTTTATACGTTACTTATCTTTTTATATTAAGTATCAGTAACCGGTCGTTCCTACATTTCAGCTTGTCTTTCGACATAGGCCTCCTCTAAGGATTTCCACTCTATTCTATCTTTCGCTATGCGGGTCCATGTTGGACCCGCCACTTGTCTGATGTCGTCCTCCCATCTTCTAGTCTGTCTGCCTCTTTTTCTTTTGCTATCTCGTGGTTGCCATTCAGTTATTAGTCTTGTCCATTTCTACATACTCTATTTCTCCATTATTTACTGTTATGGGCTCTGTTTGTGAGGAATTTGACATTACTTTTGTTTTCGTTAAGTTCGTTGACTGCTTTCTCGCTCTCTTCCGCTAACTGTTGGAACATTGTCTGTAGGGTTTTCGGGTTTTCCGAAAGTAAGATCAGGTTGTCTGCAAAGCGTAGGTGACTCAGCTTTTGCCATTTATATTTAGTCCTTTATTCGTCCAATCCAGATTTGTGAATATCATTTCCAGGATAGCTGAAAATATTTTTGGTAAAATTGGGTCTCCCTGGCGTACCCCTCTCTCAATCGAAAATTCTTCGCCTGTAGATTCTAGCTTCACTTGTGCGGTGCTTTTTGTGTATATGTTTTTCAGTATTCTTATGTATTTTGCATGTACGCCTTGTTTTTCCAGTGCGTCCCAGATAAATCTATGTTCGAGTGTGTCGAATGCTTTGTTGAAATCCACGAACCCTATGTGTGTTTTTCTTTTGTGTGTGTGTTCCGGATATATGCGAGGACAAACAAACATACACTTTAGAAATTTGGCACACTTCTTTAGAAGCTGGTATAGACTAACATATATGAAAACTGGGCAGTTCTGGAAATATTACATACATACAGGTCGCATTGATAACCTCTTTTTTTGAAGTCGGTTAAAAAACTGTAATTTCACGACACCTCCCACAATAGAATAGACGAGTTAAAAATCCCGTCTTAAGTGTATGAGATGTATAACTGGGAAAAAATATTTCAAGTTTTTATTTGTCGACATGAATAATAATATCGTCGAAATCTATCGTATTTCCTACTGTCATACTTCATATTATACTATTATATTTTAAGTACCTCAAAAGGAAAAAAGGAATCCTTATAGGATCACTGTGATATCGAATACTCCAGTCTTCTGTCCCTTAGATCTGTCAAATAATGAAACTTATAGGTCAACGCAATAAAAAGATATAGCTGTATTTTAGACCATTTCCGTACAAAATGCAATGAACCCAAAATCTATACGGTATTTCCCGTTGACCTAATGTCTTGAAATTTGGCAAGAAGAAAGGTTTTACAGCACAACCATAGGAATAAATCTGAATTTTTTAATTGTAACACAGTAAAATTGATTTTTTAATGTTTACAAACTTAACTTCGTAATATGTAATTTAGCTTAGAATTTCATTTTCGGTAGAGCATTGTTGGGTGCATATTACCATACCTATTATTTATGATTTTCAGTATGTCATTAATTCATATTCTGTACGGAATCCTCGGTGCACGAGTCCGACTTGCTCTTGACCGGTTTTTGAGTTGTTGGAGAGCCATTTCAAGCTCTTGCTGGCTGATCTCCGGGATATCTGTGTCGGGTCATATAGTCTCCGTAGCGATTTGTACATGCGATGTCCATATAACTTCTCGTTCTCTCTCAAGACTTTCAATAATAATAAATAACAAAAAATAATATAAAAAAGCTTTTAAAAAAGTTATAAATAAACGGATGTCCATGCAATAAATGTTATGTTTTTTCTGTGTTTTTTTTCTGTTTAGATATTTTACAGTGGTACGGAACCCTTTGTATGCGAGTCCGACTCGAACTTTAACATTAAAAAAATATTTGAAACATAAGTCACTTATTCATAAATCATATTTAATTATTTACACGTAACAAAACGTAACAACAACTAAGAATTTCAGGGAAAATGTTCTGTTCTAGAGATAAAATAAATTTCCTTAGAATTATTTGTCTTTATATTTGTTTATTTAGATCAATCTAAACATTAAAACTAACAGGTAAAACCATTATAGCTCGAGAAAGGGTATCTATCGATATATTTTTCCCACCACTATTAGTCGAAAAAATCGATAAAGCTTATTGACATCACTAATGCATGCTTACTTTATTTTTATACATATAATACACAGTATATAGTTGTGATATAGTGTACCCTGCCTCCCGAACCGAACTGTGCGAGAAGGACAGTTGAAGCTTTTTTTGGTATTTGCCTAGTTTTGCCGTGAAATTAAGGGTTTGGGATATAGCTGTTTTCTCAACGAAACGTTAGCCAAATTCAATCATTTTGATCTTATTCTCTTTATCAAAGAATAATCTAGGCCCGTTGGTTTTGCTTTTTCTGAAAATGTTACGTTTACTCTAAATAATGAGTACCATAAGTTGAAAGAAATTTTTTCTGAAATTTTGAGTTTTGAGATGCCCATAATTCTAATTGTAGACAAAATATTGAAAAAAACAAAACCAACGGGCCTAGATTATTCTTTGATAAAGAGAATAAGATCAAAATGATTGAATTTGGCTAACGTTTCGTTGAGAAAACAGCTATATCCCAAACCCTTAATTTCATATGAAATTTTTTATCTGCTGTTCCCTCTTAAGGCAGTAAGTAGCTTGAGTTGCTTCTACGAATTGTGTTCTAGCCATGTCGTTGTATCTTTATTGGCTATCAAGATCTATGACATCTTTTGCTCTATGATTCTTGACAGAAGCTTATTTATTAATAGGTTTCGTTGCAGTATTTTTGCTCAGATAGAGCAGACAGTGTAGTGTTAGGCTGGCAAAACTCTTAGTTACTTATTTTCATCGCAATTTCTTCAGACTTCTGTAACCCAAATAATAGTGGCCTTGGTCCTTCGATATAGCAGTTACTTTCATGCAACATCACGATTGGTGGTACTCGTACCATCTTGGTGCCAAATAACAAACAAAAAATAACGAAGTGAAATGGTGATATGTAATTTCAGATCTTATAAGCGGTCGTTCGTCATGATCTTTGAGATGTTCAGCAGTGGATTTAGTGAACTTTTTGTATTATAAGATCTTGTTTGCTTGCTGCGATCTCCGGAAAATCCCATTTTAACTATCTGCCAATGGTAACCTCGTTTACTATTGCGTAGAAAAATCAATTATAAACAGATAACCGGTAAAATATGAACAAATAAATAATTACCTTGTAAATGTCAATACTGGTAACAAAGTTTCCGCTCTAGTGTTGGCGGTAAGATAAACGGAGTGAAAATGAGGATTTGGTTTAACATCACAATAACTTTCTTACTTCCAGCTCGTCAACAAATTCGACGACCTGCTTTTCACCAAAAATGACGAGAACTTCGTGGAAGCGTTCGCCATCTTCTGCGGCATGGGCATCCACAACACGCACATGTATGAGAAGGCTATCACCGCCATGGCAAAGCAAAGTGTTACACTTGATGTAAGTTACAACTTGATAACTATTTTTAATGAAAATCCCAACTTTTGAAAATTAAATTAAAAGATTTCTTCTGATTAGTTACGATTTATCTTCTCGTCCATTATACCTCAGTGTCTAAAGCCCTAAGTCTTTAATCAGTGCGTGTTGCCAGTGATGACTTTGGGCCTTTGTGGCCTTTACTGTGGGCCGAATAAACGAGCTCAAAGTAATTCAGCGAGCTATGGAATGAGCTATGGTCTGAATTTCTCTATGCGGCAAAATCCGGAATGAGGAAATTCGTAGACGGAGTACATAATTCGACGAGTCAGTGCACTGAAGTGGCAATGTGCAGGACACATCGCTAGAAGAACGAATAACCGATGGGGAGGGAGAGTTCTCGAGTGGCGAAAACGTACCGGGCCGACCTCCTACTAGATGGACTGAGGACTTAGTAAAGGTGCGGGGAGTCGCTGGATGCAAGTGGCTCGGGACCGGTCATTGTGGTATATCATGAAGAAGGCCAGCAGTGGACGTTTTCCGGCTGATATCGATGACTTATCAAAGCCAGCTATTTTATCTTAAAAGATTAAGGTAACGCACATTTTCTATGGAAGCATTCTGAGCGAGTTGTCGTTAATGTACCTCTGAGTAAAACTTCTGGTTTTATGACCCTACAATATTAACTTATATTTTTTCTTTTCAGGTATTAAGTTACCACGCGTCAGCATCGCTAGACGACGCCCAGCGGTTACGGGTAAGTTATACAACTCAATTAGCTAACACTGACGACAATACAATACGAGACTTCGTTATTTTCCGTAAAGTTTGCTCGGCCCGTAGGCGGAGTGTCCTAAACAACAATATAATTAACAAACTTTGTTTATAACGTGATAATCTTATAAAGTAATTGAAGTACTTTCAGTGCTCTGTTCGAGATGTTTGCAGAATTTTGTTTAATACGTTCAAACAATATTCCGCTGTTTTCGGGGGAAAAGCGTATGTTACACATTGCAAAGTAATTAATTTTATGGGATGAGTTGTTCGCGTTGTTTAACAGTAGATTAAGCTACGTCAAAGACTTTAGAAGATTAATTTTGAATAAAAATTAACTGAATAAACTTATTTCATCTTTGTCAGCTACATGAGTCTCCATATTTCGATGAGGCTATTTTATTCTTGTGATTATTATTGTTTTCCACCTGACACGCTCTCATTCATCTTTTGATTGTCAATTGAAGCTTTGCTCGTCTGCTGAAAATGAGTCGATGTGAAACGAGCTTTCCATGAGAGGAACTACCACACTTAGCAGGTGGATTGGTGGTCATAGTAGGATATTGATACATAGGTAGACGCTGTTGGATATCTCCTGAAATATCCTCTCAGTTGCCTTTTAAGATACCCACGGGAAGACGGCATCAGCCGGGAAACGTCTAGTAAAGAATATAAGCCTCTCCAATGGTACGCCATAATGAGTAGTAGAACTAGCTGCCTACACCTAGCGGCTCCCAACTACCTAGGTCTTCGAACCATCTAGGCGTCGGCACAGTACACTGTTCTAGGTACGTGATCGCCACTGACTCAGGAAGACAATGGCTTAGTATTATTCTAGATGAAACATTACACAGCCATTCGTATAGCCGGAATTACGGATTAGTTTTTTCCCGAATACATTACTCTACACGGGCTTTACTGAAAACGGTATATTGTGAACTCCTATTCAATTTGAATCAATTTCTCTTTTCAGACTCTGAGGATACCGTCTTCGGTTCACTTCAACCTCCACGAGCTGGATTTCGACGACATTGACCTCACAGATGACGACACTCTCCGAGCATGTCTCAGGATGTTCCTGGATCTCGACTTCGTTGAACGGTTCCACATAGATTACAGCGTACTTTGCCGATGGCTGCTCAGCGTCAAGAAGAACTACCGCAATGTAACATACCACAACTGGAGGCACGCGTTCAATGTCGCTCAGATGATGTTCGCTATATTGACTGTAAGTGTTTACTTCGCCTTCTTTGTTTCAAACTCTTTTCTCTCAAAAGTTAGAAAAAAATGTGGTACGATTACATACAGATCGCGGTACTTTTGTCATATCCATGGCCTTAGCTCTTTCGTTTCTAGATATGACTATTTCTAATTTTTTATTTACACATTTTTATAGGAAAAACAACCCTTAAAATAGGAAAAAACATAAAAAAAGACCCTTATAGGATCCATTTTATGGTCCATTTTCAAAATGTTTTTATGTTTGTTTATTGTTCTTAATGTAATTTATTTTACTTTCTATCTACTGTAATAATGACTTCTCTTTCTTATTTTATGTTTTGTTTTTATTAGACCTCTTATTTATTAATAGTAGGATATTGCAAAATTGCAGGAGACGCAGTGGTGGAAGATCTTCGGGGAACTGGAATGCTTGGCTCTGATTATCGGCTGCCTGTGCCACGACCTTGATCATCGAGGGACCAATAACTCTTTCCAGATCAAGTAAATACTTCAGTAATTATTTTTAAGTCTGTTTCTTTAGCAAAAATAGAATAATTAGTTATTACATTATTGTAATATGTATTAAAATTTCAAAAAGACAAATGACGCTGTTCCTTGTCTTAATTTTTAACACGCATTAACACGAATTCGATCATAATGATTTCATAAAAATTTTCTTTTACCATAATACGAGTATTTTTAAATATAATTGTACCTTATTACCATTACATAGCCATATGACATTGGCTTATTGTCAGCTGCAATAGCTGTTACGAAGCTAATAGTCCCTAGGGGCTTTGAAAGATCATAATAATTAAAATAAAAAAAGCATTGTAAATTAAACTACGAAGTTCCATGTTACCTATAATTATTTCCTGTCATCGTTATCCGATGTCCTTTTTTAAATTATTGCAGCACAAAGCCATTAAGAAAGGCTATACAAAAATATTGTGGTAAAAGAAATTTAGCATGAAACTTTTTTCGATGCGACTAGCCTTTAATATAATTTGTGTCATACAAAATGTATTAAAACTTATACGCTGAACACAAATTGCTTACATGAGATTTGAAATGTAGCCCTAAAACTAACTACAATATGGTTCCTAACTACGGCTTTATACCTTACCGACACAACTTGATGTCTATTTTGGTGGCAGTTGTTGACTTGATTTGCATTTTAACAAAATTCCATTTTTAGGGCATCTTCACCCTTGGCTCAACTGTATTCGACATCGACGATGGAGCACCACCATTTCGACCAGTGTCTCATGATCCTCAACTCCCCTGGGAACCAAATATTGGCAAACCTGTCTTCGGAAGATTACGAAAAAGTCGTCAAGGTTCTGGAAGATGCCATTTTGTCCACTGATTTGGCGGTTTACTTCAGGTATGTACTTTTAATATGAATAGCCGACAACAGGCTAAAACCACGTCTGGTATAAGGTTCAGGGATACCAAAAACTGTCTTAGCGCAAGTTAAATTTGTTTGCTTCAAATAGTTTGGGATACGCCCCTCGGCAAGTCTCCGTCCTCGCTTGTGTTTCATCATCGAATCAATGAGCTGCATAGATCACCGTGGCGGGCTTTTCATGTAGGACTTCCTATAATAACCACTTTTAACAAAAGGATTGACAGTCCAAAGTACGATATTGGTGTGGTGATACCAGATAGACACTCCGTCTCCTAGAATAATCCTTAAGTTGCATTTTACATCATCCATGGGAAATATATGGGGTATTCCTATTATAAGTTAGGACATGTGTTTCTTTATTCACTCGCAACTCGTCCAACATGTAAACTCTCTCAATAAATGCATGTTTATAAATGCGTTCTGTTTTTACAAAATTATAACTGTTATAGTACTGTCGAAAACATCAAATGTCATTACATTGACGCCATCTTGATTTTTTTGTTAAGTGTTTTGTGCGTTTTTAATGTTTTTGCACAATACAAAATGTTCAAAAATGGTGTGGAATTATGCCACGAGAACTACTTGCTCGATCGAGATAAAAAGTAGTCAATGTCGTTTCCGGTCCATCAACAATGGCTCT
Organism: Carcina quercana; assembly: GCA_910589575.2. Lineage (NCBI taxonomy): Eukaryota > Metazoa > Arthropoda > Insecta > Lepidoptera > Depressariidae > Carcina > Carcina quercana. The sequence goes on from OU342442.1 coordinate 5,538,287, forward strand.
GCTTTACGACGTTAAGAAAATACAAACTAATTTTCGCATTTATGACAATAGTGTTGATTATCTCACTGTCACTTGTTATCTGGTGAAATGAAGCTCTAATGCAAGCCCATGTATACAATTCATTGCGCGTTACTAAGATTGTTTTCTAATGTTTCAGCAAACGCAAGGCATTTATCGATCTGGTGAGTGAGGACCGTGTGGTGACGCCGGCGTGGGGAGAGTGCGAGCAGCGCCGCGGTCTCCTAAGAGCGATGCTGATGACGGCGTGCGACCTAGCCGCCATCACCAAGCCGTGGCCAGTGGAGCGACGGGTGGCAGCTCTGGTTGCAGGGGAGTTCTTCAGACAGGGAGACCTGGAGAGGCAGAACTTGAACTTGACACCTATTGTGAGTTTTTTATGTGTTTGTCTGATGCGTGGTTTGGTTGGTTGTATGACATTTTCCATGTAGGTACCATCTTGTTATCAAAGTCTGCCGTCAAACAACAGTGTGTTAATAGCAATGTTGTTTTACGGTAACAGAGCCAGCGCATCATTTAATTGAGGCTTCTAGGTCAGCACGCGTTCCATCCTTCAGCCTTGTTACCATTACGTGAGATTGAGACAACTATACATTCTAAAAACACAATTTAGTCAGTATCAGCTGGAACACGCTCCCCCATGGTAGGCATGAATGACTCTCTTTCCGCTAGTGTGACACACTGCTTCACAATAGTAACGGACAACTGAGAGGCCATACTGCCGTAACGCACAGGATCAGGACCTCCACATTCAGATGATAGTAGAAATGGTATGGTGGAAACAGGCCTCATCAACTATGTCGCTCTATAAAAGACGAAACACTATTAATAATTATAATTTAAAGGAGTAAATAACGGTTTTTATTTTGTATTTTCCAGGATATAATGAACAGGGATAAAGAAGACGAGCTACCGGCCATGCAAGTAAAATTCATTGACACCATCTGCTTGCCTATTTACGAGGTAAGTTTTACATAAATTGAATTATAAATCATTTCTTATCCCAAAAAACATGATGTGATGAATTGATGACTATAATTTATATAGAGAGAAAGACTAAGAAAGGGATGTTTTTGTGCACTACAATTTCAACGCGTTTGTCATATAATTTACGATGTAGTTGAATTACTTCACTCGGCTAACCTAGTGGGATAGGAATTGCTACGGGTATATCATAATCTCGGTGTGGTCCGCCCCTTCTTATCCCGTGTTATCCCAAAGGTTTCGTAAAAGGCGACTAAGGGAAAATTTTCCAAGAAGTTGGCAGTAGCTGTCTACCTATGTAAATAGCATATCACTGCGATAACCGATCCGCCTGCCAAGCGTATTGTTTCGAAATGAAAGTATGTTACGGCGAGGGGATGTTGTCATAATCACCACTTGGCTAGTAATGTAACGACAAGGGCAGCAATTGCTAATATCACACATGTCATCTTGCTTGTTTATCTTTTAATGCTACGGAGAATGGTAGAATTTGTCAATATCACAACTTTACGGATTATCTTGTTCCGTTTTCAAGAATGTAGATTGGCGGTTCCACCTCTAGCTTAGATTTTGAATGGTATTATAATTAGCTTTCAATATTTCCAGGCATTCGCTGTACTCTCTGGCTCCTTGCAACCGATGTTGGATCGAGTGAAAAGCAACCGAGCGCACTGGATCGAACTCTCCGACAACGAAAAAAGCGGGGAAAAGATCTTCTACGGAATCGAGAAAGATCAAATCGAGAGGAACGACAAGTCGAGCTTGAGCTCTCAGAACGTTGACGATACGGAAAACACGTACGACAGTAGCGGTGCGGTCAGTTTGTCATCGGAGACGAATTCCAAGTATGAGAACCTCGAGAACCCCGTGGTGGGGCTACTCAGCACGAACGTGCTTCTGCCGAGGGATAACAAGTTCTGCAACCTGAACGACGTCAACTAAAGACATTCTTGTGATAATGAAAGTTATCGGCTTACGTCCATACCTTGTTTCGAAGACCAATAGTGAAGCCAAATCGTCCATTTAGGATGTTAGATAGGTCGTAAGGTATGTTTTTGTTTTATATATCTTCAAAGCACAACTTTGATTTGTACCACTTAAAATAATTTGTACAGTACAGTATGCATTTTAGATTTGTTTATAAGATAAATTACTTCATATCAATTGTTCCTATTGGTCTGCGTGTAATGGGGGTCGTATATTTAGATGCGATACAATACGGCGGCATTGTCTGGTGTGTCTGAGATGTGTGATATTTGTCTAGTAAATAAACGATTTAGTAGAATTTCAATTATATCTAACGCAAGGCGTTTTCAATCTAAAACGATCATGGCTGCACTATTTTTTATACTTCATGTACCTAGCTTTTAAAATTAAGATTGTTCGTGATCGCAAGTCTTTAGATTCACTTACCTCATTTGTTTATTCATTTGTCATCTCTTGTTTAATGAGTCACATTGATTCCGATTTTAGATTCGATATCAATTATCATACCATGGTATGTTCTTTGTGGTAGACCACTTTTAACACGCACGTGGTCTACCGCTAAGTGTACATCGATTTTACTAAAGTAAGAAGTTTTCAAAAGTTAAATTAGTTAAAGGGCCTAACTGTCACGATGTTAATATCTAAAGTAACGTTTAAAATACCAAAAATTTTAAGTACATCTAGTACCCACTAAATTATAAGATATTTTCGTCAATGGTTTCAGTATGATTCGTTGAAGCTTTGAGTATTGTAATTATAGAATTTGACTGTAAGTTCCTTTAAATCTTAATTTGTAGTAAGTGTTGTTTGTCCTTTGAGATGTTATCTCTTGTAATAATATATCTCGGGCAAAGTGTATTTTGTATACCCGTACTTATGTATGAGGAGAGACATTGTGTCACACAATCGCATAATTGTACATAACTCAATGTTTTATGGAATACTAACAGAATATTTTTTCGTAAGTACTTACTGTAAATTCGGATTCTAAAATTCAGTCATTTTTCTGTTATGTACCATTATAAATGAATTACCAAAACATTAGTTATCCTTTGTCTAATAAAAAGGAACTATATAGCCTCGCATGCTTTCTTTTATGCAACTACAATCTGCAATGCTTAGACAGTTATGGTACCCGGAGATCCATTCCATTTTGTCGTACCTTATAAAAATATTGTTTGTGTTGTCCAGTAATTCTTAATAATAAAGTCAATTAAATTACTATACATTCATAGGCTTTAGAACACCTACAAGGTTTTCAAACAGTGTATATGAGAGCTTTTTCTTGACCTAAAATTTAATTCGTCTTTTTCAATTTTCACCGAACCACGCGAAAATAATTGAACAATTATTTTGTAACAATAATATTTTCTAATTGGAATAATTCTCTCTATAAGCGTTAGGTATTTACACGAAGAAAAAAATCTCAAATTAATTGTGTTAAAATATGTACAAGTTTAATTTTTAAGATCGATGTAAGTATTATTAGAGAGTAAAATTAGAAAGTTAATAGTCGTAATTCACTAAATGACGAGTTTTGTGGTGTGTGAATTATGGAGGTTGTTTTGTTCCAAACAAAAATGTTATTTATTTATGATTAAACAAATTTTGAAATAACAAAGTTTCATTATTTCTCTTCTTCACCTGTAAGCTGTGACTTTCAGCTCCAGTTCAAGTGCCCGTGTCACTGGCGATTAAGGTAAAACTTTATGTAGATTTTTCTATCGAAGTGCCTTTAGTACAAATTCATTTTAGGTAAAATGGTGAATGCTTCGATTCCCAATGCGTTATTATTACTCGGTTAGTTTGGTGGTAGCGCATTTTTCTATGTCCGCCTAAGCTAGGCACCACTATTTTTTATCTAAGTTTGCTGACAAGCAGCAGTGTTAATAGCACTTTTGTGTTCCAGTAATAAAAGGTAACATATGGCTTGATTAAGTTGGAGCTTCTGGTTGAATACATTTTCCATCTTACGGTCACTTACCAATGCGATACATTTGAATAAATGGATTTGGGTATTATCTGAAGGGAATGTACCATTCATAAAAAAGTGTTTAGGTGACACAAGATGATATTTTGCTTCATTGCACCTGAACAGTAAAATCCTCACTCCAACAATTATAATCTGCAAAGAAAAATGTTCTTAAAGAGACCCCGCATACGGTGATAACAGTAAGGGAACTTTTTGGACAACAATAGAAATACCACTTGTCCCATGGTAATTATTTTGTTTTTTATTACCATTGAATTGGTACCATAACGGGGGTACCGATGGGCATGTCCTTACACTAGTAATATATATGTCTATGCCTATGGCGCTGTACAGAGGTGGCCAAAGAGGATATAAGCGGTGGCTTTCAGACGATAACAGGCATTCTAAGACCGTAACACTGAGCCAAAATAAACGGTACGATTAAATAAACGATTGCATTTTTACAAAAAGTCTGCACTGTGTTCACATATGCCAGTCACCCCGCATCACAAGTAACGTCTATCTCAAACCCACCGAATCCTACTCTGGAAATTGTACCTGCTGCTGCTGGCTTCTTTCCCTCCATACCTCCGTAGAGAGGTTACTTGGGCCGCAAGTACACGAAAACAGGACTGACCGTGAGCCAAACCGCCTAAAATGTACCGTCAGAAAAAGGAAAACTATGACAAGATTCTTGACTGAACAGAGCGTCTCACATAACATGATGGCCACTACCAACAGAATGTGTGAAGCTTGCAAAGCCATCAACAGCATGGAAAGAAACGAACTTTGAAATAACGTTCATTTTCCCGCCTTCACAACTGAGTTTGTTTGTCAAGGTGTTTAAAGATATCTCAAAAAGTATATCACCTTTCCCATAACTATTCTAAATTTCAAGTAGATATCCATAGTTGTTGCTACGATTATCAGCTGTGACATTGTGACATACAGACACCAGATACATTTATAAGGGTTCCGTTTTTTCATGGGATGTTCGGACAGAGCTCTAATTAAGTTTTTCTTATGGTATTGGAAATATTGTTCAATAGCAAAACCGGTCAAGTGCGTTTCCGTAAAATTGAAAGAAATACCCTAAAATAAAGTTAATAACTAATTTTGTGATGGCGTTTTTGCTTATTTCTAAAAAGCTGTGCTAGGCTAGTTAGACATCTCATTAGGTTTCTTGTAATGTAGAGCTAAATGCATAAATCAATATCGTGTATTTATTCATGGATGGTAGAAACACTAAAAAGTGAATGGTTTTATTAATGCTCGGTGTTGGCAAAGCAAAACTATTGTAAATTCTAATCTTAATGAGCTGAAACATTTCAATTACTTTGCCAACGCATTTTTGAGAAGTTTTTTTTATTCAGCCGTCACTTTGTTTAAATATATTATAAAATCAGCGGCAAAATTCTACTGCTGCTCTGACAATGCGCCTTCGTCATAGATTGCCATGATGTGGGCTCTGCGGTGGATTGGCCATCGCAGTAATATGTTGATAAACAACAGGTAGACGCTTCTATTCGTCTCCAGCGATTTGACCATAGACAACATTTTAACCTACGAAAAACATTGTGTGACCGTATTTTAAAATTATAACGAAACCAAAAAGAAATCACACTCATATTTTAAATTAGAAAATAAATACGTCTGAATTTGTGCCTGTTGCCTTTATACGACTAAATCATCAAGCCGATAATGAAAAAATAGCATTCACGTATCCCCTGGGAGTTCATGACATATTTTCAAAACACAATATATTCGATACCCATATCATCGACGCCAAGTAATAAATTATAACAATAATAAAACTTTAAACAAAAACTAAACACGCTTTTATCAATAATGCACTAAAGTACAAATCATGTTATTTATATTATAAAAATTGATTGAAACCGATAATATTTTATGATTGACTACGTTTTGGGACTAACTGGTCGAAGTAAGCTTTAATAACGTTATCTAGTCACTTATTCCTGCATAAACTTTTGTATTCGAGGGCTTATACAAACACATTCAGTAATAAAAACAAATAGTATCAACACATACAACAGAAATCGAGACCCATTTTTAATATATATTCACGTCGGCTGTACATTTTTAACTAAAACTGATTCATGCGAACACTTTAATTAACAATAAAATTAAAAAACACCCCCCAAACAAGCAATTGTTCCAAGTTTACTAGTATAACCGACCATTCACGTGGTGGCGTGATCGGTAAAACAACGTACACGGCGGAGTTAATTCCACTGCAGTTATAAAAACCTGTATACGAAACCAGCAATCTACATCGCTTCGGAAAAACTTGGCCCCGCCTACTCGGCCGTCTGACTGTACAAAAAAATATGCACAACATTGCTTCCCGCCAATATTTCCATCAATAACACTGCGCATGTTACTCTTGTATCATCGCGTCCTTGTCTCGTGAAATCTAAACGAAAGCGATGGAAGATAACCTCAAAGCGGCTACGCATGCGCGAACTTCAGCCTTGGGAAAACCGAGGATCCGCATTTCCCCGGATCACCACACTAGTCATATTGTAGTGAAATTTAGATATCAATGCAGTGGTGATAAAAAACCTAAACAAATTTTATTATAATGTAATCAAATTATTGTAGGTGTATAATAATTAATGAAATAATGCAATTCGATTGACTAGTGAGAGTTTTGAATAATAAGTTTAGGGCGATTCGTTTTAAAAATGAGATATAGTGAAAATTAGTACCTGTAAAATTGAGTTACGTGTTGTGATTTAAAATTAAGGTTCTCTAGGGGTTTCAATAGTAAGTATCGATGTCACTTTTTTCTATTTAAAATCATTCAAAGCGAAATAGTGCGTCTTCACCCTAACACAATATCCATGGTAGCATTTCTTCAAATAGGCATAGATTAAAGCCAGTCAATATGGACACATGTTTATTGAATCTCGTTGGGTTATTCAGGTAAAACGAATACCAGAAAACTATTCTTTACCGGACACACCAACGCAGTCGATCGATATCTCGTGGCCTGTCGAATGTTGTGCATGTTTCATTCCGACAAAACTCATCACGATGTGAAAAAATTGGTATCTCGTCAAGAAACTGTTCTCGTTGAATGCAGTAAATAGTCTGGAGCTATTTTCGTAGAGTTAATAACACAAACGTTTACATGCGCTCATGTTTTACCTACAGTTTTAATCCTTTAAGAACGAAGCAAAAAGTTTTCGCAGAAGCAGAAGTACATACGGTCTTCCTTTTCAAATCTTCTTTCAGAATTTGTTACTGGCCAGATACATGCAAGACGAAAAATAATTGCCAGCTGCAATGGCAGCTGACAGTTGTTATTGGGTAAAAGTTCGGGAATTTTTTTGCTGTTTTGAAAATGCTGAATAATTTACCGCGTAAAAAGATATTCCTAAATGTTAGTTAGTGATCAATTGAAGTTAAGCAAATATTATAAAGAAAACTGGACCATAAGTCAACTTCTTAGTGTATACATCAGTATTCCCTATCAACCTCCGACATTCACTTGAAAAATGTGATTGAAAATGGGATAAATTGTGTGAAAAAATGTAGGACCCGCAAGTGATTTTTTAAAACATTTGGTTAGTAACAAAGACCTGAAATAAATATTCGTCTAAAATTAGATTAATATTGGTACAGTCTAGGGCAAAGATTTAGCCTGTTTTTGTCCTCTCTTTGCTGGGAAACAAACTTAAACACAAATTTAGTGTGGCCCTAACCTCAGCTATAACTATGCGTTACTCTTGAACCTACTCGCAGATCTACTGCCAATACTCTCTCTCATCAACCTGTATAATAAATATCCTTATGTCACTGTTATCTTAACAAGCTGTAGCTTAGACTCCATAGCGCGCCAGTGGCAATGACTTAAAAGTGTGGCTTGGTCTCTGGAATTATTGTATTATTGCGGAGAAATGTAGAATGGAGCAAATGAGGGCGCCACTGGCGCTCCATCTAGTGTAACAAAAGTGTGTGAGAGGTTTTTTGTACTGGACCGAAGATCTACCACTGTATGTTACCCTGGTACTATTACTACTGGGCTAGCTACCACCAAACAGAAGTGTAAATAGCACTACTGTGTCCCGCTTTGAAAGGTAACGGAGTCAGCGCCTCATTGGGTTGAAGCATTTGGGTGCGCACGCTTTCCATTTCACGGCCTTATGACGTCACCACCAGGCGAGACGAAGGATATTGTATACCCATCACAATCGTTGTGTTATGCTAGGAGAAATAGCTTAGGGAAACCAATTAACGATATTGCAAAAAAAATGGTTCTATCTGATATTTGATATCAAACAGGAAATCAGTCCAATGATTACTATCTGCGAAAATACCATTATTGTTTAACATATATCCATTATTTTCCCATCAGTATTCTGTTAAATATTTTGTTTTGAAATATTTTGTTGTGTTTGGTAGTTGTATAAAATATTTTGCAGACAATTTTGTTTGACGTAAAAGTAAGAATTATTTCAAAATGCTATTTGTTTTTCATCACAATTAAAGACATAAAAATTATTGTTTATCATACGTAAATGAGTGGCCTGATAGCATTAACTTGGATCCAGATACACAAAACTAAACTTAGTACGAATTGTCCTATTTGTTGTGGGATACCAAGTTTGAGTCTTGAAAACAGACATCAATTTTGGATCGAAACTACCAATTATTTGTACGGGGAGTTACGTATATCAGGAGAAGTTCTCCGGCTGATGATTACTAGTTTTTACCTTTTTTTCTTCGTAGTATCGAGATTATTATTAATATATCGGCCTATACTGTCTCACTGCTGGACCAGTGCCCCCTCGAATCCTCGTATCTCTCTCAGGAGCCTCCTCCTGACAGTCGTTTAGGAACGAGTCCCGTTCATCCAGACATCTCGTGGTTTGTCGCGTCGTTTCCTGTGGAATTTTTTCCTACGAGTTCTTAGACATGTGGTGTCGATTGAACTAGAATTGTATGAGCAATGATTTTGACAAGTAATTAATTGTTTTGCAAATTATTGATTCACTAACCGGCAAATGTATACTGCTGATCACAGGACTCCACCATGGTTCGCCATTATGGCCAAGTCCATGCCCTATATTAATTATCCATCTCAAAATTTTCCAGTAAACATCTCTGTATGCTTAACTTCCAAATATATAATAACTTCATTATTTAGCGTGATAAACACTTACTTGGCGTTATCATAGTTGTTAAGTTCGCAGTTATAGCCGGTCGTTCGCCTACCGACCGACGGCAGAATAATGTGATATTGTGTATTTTGTGATAATAAAACGACTGCCCCTTTTATTATAGGTTCAAATAGGCTGAATCAACTGAGCTCCAGCTGGAATCATGTCGAAAGGTATGTGTTGTGTTTTATTTGTTTTCATACAACTTATTGTATGGACATTGTTATCCTAGCATTTAAGCATCTTGTGTAGTATCGATTTTAACACGTTTCCATGGGCAGAATCTATTCACTTACAACTAAAAGAATAATCAAACCAAAATTGTTTTGCAGCGAAACAAAATAAAATAACGTGTAACAATTTTTAAACGTGTAAAAATAAAATAGAATTTCCAATGACAAGTTCAGATTGAACAAGTAGTTTGTAGAAACGATTCGAGATATGATAAACCCGGGGTTCTGAACTTGGAAGGATACGTTAGATTTACCAAGTAATAAAGTTCAATTTTCAGCACCTACCAACTAATGCTATTGACTTGAAATCTTGAATAATTATAATAAATAGTATAACATACAGATTCTGCTACTTGAATAATTAATGAAATATTTAAGACATGACTTTGGGTAAATGTTACAGGAAAAGCTAAGCGATGTCTCTATATAGTATAGTTTCTGAGAAATCATCAGAAACTTAGTTATACGCTCGTAAAAATGATCCTTACGGATATATGAAACACAGACCAAAGGAGTGTTTTTCACCTACTAAAACCACAAAGATGAAAATGATAAATTAACGTGTATTTTATTTTTAAAGCAGCGGAAGTTGAACAGCCAGTAGGAATATTGTCAAGACGTAAGTGAAACCATGTCTGCATGACCCGAGTACATGGCACGTCCACTAACCTTACAGAAACTGCTAGCACTCTTGCTATGATTTTTACTTTATGATTACTTTGAGTGAACTGTAGTTTTTTGGTGCTTCACTATCTGCTTACTTTTTGAACTGCCTCTGCTTTGTCTGCTCTTCCGTAGTATCGATTTTTCAGTAATTAAAAAAATTCTAGTATTATTTTTGTAAATTAACGTCTTAATACAATAATTTCGTTAACGCATGTTAAGGTTTGTTTCTGACTCTGACTCGTATGTCTTGTTGTCATGTGAACCCTTGTCACGAAAACGTAGCTTTAGACGCAGAAAATTGATTTTATTTGAGTTGGAATCGCGCACCGAGGGCTCCGTACAGAATAATTGACATACTTAAAATCATAAACAATAAGTAAGGTAATGCACCCAACAATTCTCTACCGATAATGTAGAACCAATTTGCAGTTAAATTACATACTCGATCAATGGCTTTTAACTACAAAATTATGTTTGTAAACATAAAACTTTTGCTGTAAAAACTTGTTTCTTGCCAAATTTCAGTATTCTAGGTTAACAGGACATCCGGACTATAGATTGATTATGTAGGTATTATGTGCCTATATGTTTTGATTCCCTTGCATCGCAAAGGAAATGGTCTAAAATGCGGCTTTTATTGCAATCACCGAAGTTATTTACGTCAAAGATTCAAGTGATTGCAGATTCAAGTATTCGATATTAATTTCAACTTGATACCTCTACGTGTTCATGAGAAAAAGGGTCTTGAAGACCGACATACTAGCAACATCCTGTTAGGGTTTCTTTTTTGCATTTTGAGGTACGGAACCATAAAACCGTAAAAAGCAGTTTTAGTCAGCAAGTTATGGGTCCATAGAGCGACAGTGGCTTCCTCATTTGTGCTTTTCTACATTCATCCGCAATTATACAATAATTTCAAAAACCAAGCCAGACTTTTTCTAGTCATTGCTGGTTTACGGTTTAACTTTGGTTCGGTTTAGTTTGTGCAGTTACTATCAATAAAACAGTTAAAATTGACCACTTTAGGTGGTTCAATTTATAATAACTATACAGAATCTAAACATTAACCCATGATGTATCGATAAACCGTATACCAACACTAACTACAAAAAGTCCGGCTTGGTGTTTGAAATTATTGTATAATTGCGGAGAAATGTAGAAAAGAGCGAATGAGGGAGCCACTGTCGCTCTGTGGCCTCTTGAACCTTAAAGAATATAAAAAATTGTTTTACTAAAAAAAACTCAGTACTGTTCCATCATCATATTAGTATGTCGGTCTTTATTTACTCGCTTACTACGCTTCAGAGCTATTATTTTCTGTACTCATTATAAAATCTATGTGTCACATTATTACTGCTTTTATGACAATGTCTATGCAGCAAAATACCTTACTTCCTCAAACGCAAATACAAAACAATGTCGAAATGCACAGTTTCAAAATGAGGTCAAAACATATCATATGACATCTGCTTAATGCGGGTCATCAGCGTTCAACTAGAAACTTTACATGAATGGTTCATGTAAATGTTGTAGCGTTATTTTAAATTGGAATCGCCATTTTATCATTTCGATCACAACTCAATAGTCATACTCACAAGGCTGATTGCAAAAGTAATATCCTGTATTTGCTATTTATATATATACTGTAATTAATGTCGATACTCTGATATTGTAGTTGTTTGAGGAGTTACAGGTTCGTTTATTTTCACAAAAACATTCCTTGACATAATTTAAAAATATAATTTAAACACATGAAGGATAAAACTTCTCTCGAAAGATCAAAAGCGCATACCGTTGGCGATTGCAGGGGATCCGGCACGCGCCCTCCATTAAGAGGGTATGCTGTTGTCAAAGCGCCCATACAAACGTAGTCCAGTCATAATTTGAGTATTAAGCTATGAAAATCTATGAAATTTTCAAAACACAATCTAGAAACAAATATCTGTGTCGGTGGTGAGTCAGATTTTCGTTTAAATATATACTTCCAGAGTTACAGGGCGTCAAAGTATTGTATTTTTCGGTAATAAAAAGCCCCAACTTTGAACCTGTTTTACAAGAGTATGAATCAATTTAGAACAATTTGGAAAAACCACCGACATCTGTAATTTTATTAATATACTGTATTTAAAAAATGGCTACATAATATATTGTATCCTTCAAATGATCCCTGGACTACGAAACATCCAAATAACGGGTGGATAACTTCGCGTAGTGTATGCTGTCTCACCGTACGCGCTCGGGTAGGATAGGGCCCGGATAGGGACAGCTACAAAACAATGCAACCTTGAACGTGGCCACGTGGTCTTACCAACATAGCCTCTTAACTATTGTGCTCCGCGGGCCAGGCTCTACGACTTAATGATATGAAGGGAAGGAAACCATTAAATATCATAATTAACGCGTTCAAAAAGACCTAAAAAAACGACTTCAATTGCCTTAAAAATTAGTTTTTGTTAATTTTCTCACAGAGCGATCAACCAATTTCAATGAAATCAATATAGGACCACCTCTGAAGTATGCTCTACCAAACAAAAAAAGAATTATCAAAATCGGTTCACTATTGGCGGAGTTATCGCGTAACACACATACAAAAAAAAGAAAAACGTAGGCGTCTAATTGAGAACCTCCTCCTTTTTTGAAGTCGGTTGATAAAATTTAACTAAACACCATACACATTACACATACAGTGAGCTATTGGCAATACATACATCTAGTAATATAATATACATACACGTATAGATACCCTAACCTGCCCTATTTTAGTCGATCTTGACATTATAACTCGATGGGTGCTGTTCCAATATGACAAGATAAAAACTATTTGTAGCGTATATCAGAGATTAATAGTTGATGGAATACCGCGCTATCAAACCATGGTGTTAGATCTTAATACTATGATATATGAGCACAATAATTACTTCATGAATACATTAGATATTATATACTTTAAAAGAGATATTTTTAGTAACTTTGAAGGAAGCCGCGCCGCGTGCTATCGACTATGAGAATATGAGCACCACATATGATCCCGCGGGTGTCGTAAACGGCGACTAAGAAATAACTATTCAGATGGGCAACATTATCTATCTAGGTTACAAAAACATCTTACTGCGATCACCAATCTGCGTGTCAAGTCTAACAAATCTCATGTAAAGCCAGAGGTGTGGATCTATGAGGGAGGCTCACATCCAACGGTGGACTCATGTAGCCGATACTGAAAGTAGTTTTATCCTAGGAGTATCCTAAACGTAATGTTATCTTATTTTCAATATAAATCGTTCCATGTAAATACCATTTTCTAGTCATGGTCGGCTTGTAGTTTTTAGCCCCCGACGCAAAAAGAGGGGTGTTATAAGTTTGATGCCGATGTCTGTGTGACTGTCTGTCTGTCTGTGGCATCGTAGCTCTCGAACGGATGTACAGATTTTAGCCGCCCTATTTAATTGGGTACTTGACAAAAGAATGCATTCTCTCGAACGAGAGAGACCGTGTGAAAAGATAAAAAGCCAAGTCGAATATCTCTCGATACGACTAATACTTTTTTAATGTATACCGTTGAAAAGTAATTCTAGCCACTTTATAGAAATTCTAGTTACCATTAATTATTACGAGTATGTGCAGTGTGCACCTTATGCGGACGGGTGTGATGGTGCGGATCGGAGTTATATGAAGATGATATGTAGGGAGATGTTGCCCATTTCCTAGTATATATCTAATACTACATTCCGACACCTAAGGATATTAATTCTTAAGTCTGCGTGGACTTAAGGATTTATCCCACGGGAACTACTTACTTGCTCAGTCGGAATATAAAAATATTTTAGGTACTATTCCGGGCATTCAACTATCCCTTTGCAAAAAATCAAGTCATTATGTCGTTCTGTTACGTCGTGAACGTATAAGGAAATGCATATTTTTTTAGTAAATTTATCCCGCGTCAGAGACAAATAAAAAGAAATCCTAGATAATAAAAATCAGCCCGGCCTCTGCAGTTATAAGCGGTGTAACTAACCCGACTTTGTTTTATTTATGTAAGATATACGGAAATAAACCTATATCTATTTTTCATACATCAAGCTTCCAACCAACCACGGTTTTATTGATTCGTCGATAACTAACAGTGACCAAACCTTGTGTACGTCACGGCGTGACTCATGACATCATGACCTTTACCGTAACACTGTACTTAGTTTGATCAACTGATGATATCTATATTGTTTTTTATGTAGGATGGGTAAGCACTTGGCCTGCACCTCTCCTGATGGAAAGTGCCGATAGTCTGTTGGATGATAATCGTCCGTACCCAAGTCAGTGAGGATACCGGAACATAACAATACAGTACTAGAACATATTATGACCTTTTGTTTAGCCTCCGTGACCTAATGACTATACGTTTTGACTAACTGGTTCAATTCTAGTGGGAGACCTGCCGGTACTCGGTTTGGTTAGTGATAAAGTATTGTCTATGTCCGCCTTGCTAGCTACCACTATGTTACCTCAGTCTGCCGAATGGCAGCGATAATAGCACTGTTGCACCTGTATGAAAGGAAGCAGAGCCACCGAGCGCCTCATTAGGTTGAATCTTCTTGGTTGCGCACGCTCACCATGTAACGGCCTTATCATCACGTACCATCAGGTGAAAATGCATAAACATGCATTTCGAAACCTCGATCCATTTGACGATTCGTAGTATATCTAGCTTGACCACCACGTTTTATTTTAGTACCTATATGAGCAAAAGAAATTTAACATACGACTAGCGCTACTACTCCTAAATTGTAATCTAAAAACGTAAGATAACAAGTCTCTTAGTCTACTGTCACACGCTCATACAAAACCTTTGAAGCACGATTGAGATTCGAGATCAAAGTTTTTTTTAAAAAAAAGCTCCGTCGCCAATTTGGTAGTTTATATATATTTGGTAATGAGCGTTGAAGGAGGCTCATGTTCAACAGTGGACCTATGCACGTGATGATGACGACTTATGTTAGTTATAATGTTATAATGCTATTTGAGTACCAGTTCTCACATTTAAAAAATCGTTCAAGCTAACGATGCTATTGGAGGCAATCAAAACACTTGTCAATTCCTAGAGTAGCCTCGTCGCATTATTAACTTATTTCAGTCAGTCATGCGATCGATACCGTACGTTTAGTTTTGATGGCGTTTATCGAATATCTACTTTCATATGGATACTACGGAGCTGTGAAAGTAAATCGATATTTTTCTAATTTTGTACATTGTTATCAGTTCCATAAAGCTCACTCCTCAGCATGAACGACCCTAATAGACCGCCAACGGCCTGGCTTTTGTTGATTATTTGCTATAATCACCACAGTAGCAGGTTTCGCAAAATAAGATAGATAAGATAAATATTTATTTTTCCACACACTTGTTTATAATTAACAATTTATATAAAACACATTCAAACAAAGGCCATGGAGCAGTGTGTGAAACTGGTGCCTGAGCAGGTTACCCCGTGTTTCAGGACATCAGGTTCTCACCTCACAGTAAGATTGATTATATTAGCACATGTATGGTGTGGTAAGCATTGTATAGTAAACACTAAATAAAATATATAGAAATAGATTTAAAAAAAACAATAAGTCTAGAGAGAGAGTGTGTGTATGTGTGAGAGTGAGTGTGGTGTGAGGGTGTGTGGTGTGAAGGTGAGATTTATTTATAGTGACATGACTGTATACATACACATATAAGATATGTTAGCCCGGTACACCATTCAAAGCTAAATTTAGTACCAAGAAATCATATATCTGGCCTCTTATTAAACCAAACATTTTCAGCTCCGGAAAGTTCAACTCCAATTAGCCATCCGGTTCGCTGTCATTTGGTGTTCCCAAGCTTTGTGCGCAATCACTCCAATACAGTTTCATTACGGTAGTTCCCATTGTGTTAGGTTGTCAACGCTGCCGCTGCTGCCTGGCTGACGATGACGGCCCACCAGCTGAGTCATCCAGTTTAGGGTACCGTAGCCAGTTGAGGAACCATTCATTAGAGCACGTAAAGTAAATTTGTGAAACCTATTGTTTTCCTCGTCTTGTAACTTTCCGCGGGTGTCGTATTGAATAGTGCAATGTTTCAGGAGACGGTCAGTAAAGTTTTAGTACCACTGATGACTTAAAACGGTCATAAACCTGCCTGCCAAGAAAGTTTAGTTGCCTCAAGTCGACATGTTCGACAGAATACAATTTTTTTATTATTATTATTTTAACAGCCTATATATGTCCCCACTGGAGGGGCTCAGGCCTACTCTCCTACAGAGAGTGTACAATACATACAATACAATACAATTACATACTTTATATTCATATTAAGATCTTTTTAAATTTGTATTCTAGCAAATAAATCTTTCTTTCTTTCTTTCAAGTCGGTCCGTTGAGGGGAACTGAGCGGAACGCTCACAAAGCAGTGGAGTGTATCGGAATATTTTTTAAATATTTTAATAACACTGTTTGATTCAGTTCAGTCTCCAAAAGTAACCATTTTAATTTTTAAAACTCTGTGTTGTCGTTTGAAATATTTTTAAACGACTTCTAAAAAGGAGGAGGTTATCAATTCGACGGGTATTTTTTTAAATCTTTGTTACCTCAGAACTTTTGACTGGGTGAACCGATTTGGATGATTCTTTTTTTATTTGAAAGTGCTTCCCGTGGGGTTCCATTTCAATTCTGACAACGGAATCCACGGTAAAACGATATAAATCTTAAATTTGTCTTAGTAAAAGTAGACTTTAAGGGCAATTGAAGTGGGTTTCCAGTTCATTTTGAACGCGTTTACTCATTGTTGAAAATACTTAGAATAACGTTTGGTCACGGTCTCAATTGACGGTAAGGGATGGTGGCCGTCAACGATATGTACGTTGGTATAGACTAGCAGGTGCTCGTTGTTACCTCCAATGTTTCCCAAACGATGTGGTTGGAATGTTCAGGAAGTATTTGAGGTTTTACAATTTCATAACATTTAATCAAATTTTGAATGTGACAAATTAAATTGTCCACTACTATTGATTCATACAATATCTATCTTATATTATACACATATATACTTATATATTTTAAAAACATACAAAATCCTCCTTGCCCGTTACACACTTGGCCGTTTCGTGTGGTTTTATTGAACCGCTGAGTTCATATGTAGGTGTGGACTGCAGGGGCGGGAAATGACATCGATTGTTAATTGCAGTAATGGGGATATTTGTACACGACACAACCGCGTGCCCTTTGTGTTGTGGCGTGGCGTTGTCTGGTGAAATGATACCACCAATTATAATAAAAAAATATAAAATCCACTTGATTTCTCAATCGATTTCTTTGACTTCAAGGTGCGGCTCATCAGGAATGTTTATTATTTTAAATAATCCGTTCGCGGCTTAACCTTTATGAAAAACATTTCTTTGTGACACTATACCCACCAATAGATTTATTTTCCAAATTTCAAGTTTCTAGCTCAAACGGTTTGGACTGGGTATTGATACGTCTACCAATCAGGGAATTCTTTTATTATTTATTTACAGTATTTTTACTTCATTTCAGTTCGTCATAAATTCCGTATTTAGGGAACGACAATAGAACTTGGAACGATTTTTAGCAGCATTCTCATTTCATAACATTATTTCTTTATAACTGTATACGCATAAATTCAATTTAATAATGGGCTAGACGTGATGTAAACAGACGTAATGTATTGCATCATTGCTTTTCTATAGTAAATCTCATCAATCATCAATCAAATTATTTCTTTACACTATTTTATTTCCTAGCATCAACTACTTAAACTTCTTCTAAATGTCATGCCTGGAAGCGACGGCTTCTATAATAGTAATAAGACAATGTGGGTTTTTGTTTTTTTCTTTGAGGTAAAATAAAATAATAATATAAAATAATATAATAAAATAAATACGGTCACCATGCCCTAAATATTCAAATTATATGCTGATTTGAGTTCATTAAACAACACGCCTGTGAAATTGATACGCTCAATCAATTTGAAACCATTCGTTGGTTTGACTCTTATCGGTCGTTTCACCTAGATCATTTCATTTTATTACAAAAACACTTCACTAATAAACTCAGAGAGAGTGATATCTTATCGACACGAAAAGGAAAATAATTTTCGGTTTACGTATATAATTGTGTATAGTCTAGGTACACCAGTGTAAAGAATGATTATAAATTTTTAAATCACAAATTTGTGTATTTTAAAGATGGAATTTACAAACTGCTGTTTTTAATTTTTGTTGTCTATGCCTAAGATTGTAAATATGATATGAATACGAATTCAGTGTCCAACGAGAAATTGCTTACTGTTAATAGTCATGGATCAGGCAACAAGTCAGGCACCTAAATGAGATCGCTGCTAGAACTATGAAATTTAGATAGTAATTTGCAATGAATAACACAAGCAACAGTTAAGGTAAGATTTTCCGGAATTCAACCCTTTTCCTTGAGCAGTGTGTAAGCAAGCAAAGTCGCTGAGATGAGCTAGTATCTAAAAAACCGTACACAATGTGACAACTGCCAGAATTGGTTGTTAACGCGATGGTCGCAAAAGATAGTCGGTCGTTGCACTCTGTTGGCCGCTACAATTACACAGATCGGTGTGCTCTTGTCGGTCACTGAGAGCCGTGCACGGGGTTTGTGTGTCATAGCAACCGGACCTGCAGCTGCTCGCAGCGTTCTCGACGTCACGGCAACAAGCACGTGGACTAAGATATACTGGAAGAGAAGACTGTTCGATGCAACGCTTCCGGGTATTCAAAACCAAACGTCACTCTGATGCGCTCGGTTGCGGTTCGTCGTAATTGGCATGCGATCGCACTTACAAATCTCCCGAGGTCGTGCTGTTGTTTCGCGTCTGTTAGGAATTCTTCATCGCACGATGAAATCTTATCGGATGATTAAGTGACAGGTAACCGTGTGCCAATTGCGATGATGCATTCATAGCCCGTTTCAAAAATTTGTAGAGCGCCCCTGTGACAGTGGCGGTATAACATCTGGATGAATCTTCACTCACCGTACTTGCGGCCTCTAAATAAAATATATCAACGCTTCTAATCGAGTTCTAACGTCATCGGTCGCTTGTGACTTCTACCGACTCAGCGTCAGGCCTGGTCTTGTACACTTATAATTTTAAAATGCCATTATTGTATATTTTAGTTTAGTTTATTTGTACAATAACATATAAACCGCACGAAACAGGTAAGACTTAACGTCGAAAACAAAGATGGCGACAGTAAAATGACATTTGGCGCTGTCAATTAGTACAAAAAGAATGATTTTGTACAATTACAATAAATGCAAAAATGTAATTCTAGTATCTTTCTGTACATATTTAGATTTTTACTTGATATTTCAAATAGTGTACAAGTGCAGGCCGAATTTGAAACGTCTCTTTTCCGAATACATATTTGATAGAAGCGATTGAGATGGCAACTTGGTTGACTTTTAAATCTTTCGAAAAATATAAACGTCACTATAGTCAGTGAGAAATCTTTAGTAGATTCTTCTTTCAATCGCCTAATACCAAAATTGCAGTTGGTTGCAGTTGTCATGCAATATTTTGTTATACATACCCATATGTGGCGGGAATCGGTGTCTTCAATTACTTTTTAATTGTTACTTAAAAGTTTACCACATTTAATCCAGTATATGTATATCTAAGTTCTCATTTCATTTAAAAGTACATTCGGATAGGTTTTAAAGTGGTTTGAACGATCCAATTCATAATATAACCTGGCTTGTGGCTAAAAACCTCTTTCAGATCAATATGCCTGTTCTATATGTTTCATCATAATCATTTTTCTACATCTATTCTCCCTTGGACTTCTTTGTATCATCATATACCATACTTTATCTGACACTCCACAAAACGGTAGGAAATGTACGTGCGAATCGAAAATGAACACGTCGTTTGTCTAATTCTAAATATGTCTATAAAGCTATCTCATCAAAGATCAGCATAAACAAAACAACCGTAGAAACAGCATACATATTTGTCATATCGAGTTATTCTATTTCCATAATGCGACAAACGAAAGCATCTGATGCAGGGGGCGTTGACCCTGTCCAGCCGGTCCTGACACACAAGAGATATGATTCCATAGATAACTGTATAGATATTTTTTATTAGTGCCAAATTGAGGTTATGCATTTGATTCGTGATTCGACTATTTTTTATAACTGAAGAGTTGATAGGGTTAACTGTTTTAGATAGACTGACTATGCGTCACATTGAAATGATTGTAGAAAGACGCCAATTTGTTTCACAGAAGGGGAAATTACACGTTGTACGATCCAATTGAGGCTTAAGTTGGAATCATTATTTCTTTAAAGATACCGGGTACCGTATTCCCGGAGAACAGTTTATGCAATTTTCTTTTTGAGTATTCTTTTATGGGGACTTCTATATTATGCTGTACAATATTATATGCAGTCCTGCTCAGCAACGGGCGTCAACAACGGTACATAATTTAAAAAAATATTGTTGACGATTAAAAATTGCAGTTATGTTGTGTTTGTGACGAAATCCATTGTCAGTGTTGTCGTCAACAAAGATTTTTACCGATAATTTAGTAATCGTCTCTTGGAGATTATGGATATTAAGAAGCAAGCGCTTTTACTCTTCTATGGCAACATATGATCAAACTAGTACTATTAAAAGATAGCCTACCTACAACTTAGCTTAACTTACAGTGTTTCGCAGCTAGTCTCACTCAAATCAATTTAAAACACATTTGTCGTTGTCTTGTATTGTTAAATCATACGGCTTGATTTTATCAAATGCAAACGAAGACCGCAAACAATGCTCTATGTATTGTGTTTTTGTACAATTACGGAATATGTGGGTCAGAAGCATCGCATAACTGCTCATGACACAATACGCCACGCTCAAGTTTGATACGTGTTGGCAACGGCCGGATGTACAAAGATTATTTCGTCAAATTGGTCATTTAGACTTAGAAAATTTTGGTAAATTAAAACTAATTTTACGACGGAATATTTATAAAGAAGGCAAAGGTGTTGCAAGTCAGGTTGACACGCACTGGGAATGTATTTTTAAAGTTTTTCTCCTCTGAGACAGCACGTATAGTGAAAATTGTTGCTATAGTGTTATTCAGTGGTTGAGGTGACGCTAAAAGTGGTCAAGTCACCAAGATAATTGATGGGTGCCAACGCTGACCTTACCCTTTCACTGTGTTTGCTTCCTGGCATGTCGTGCTTAATAATTAATTACTTCGTCATGATTGATGTGTGATAAGGACAATGGTGCATTACCAGTGTAAGGGTTTGATCTGCTGTTTTAAAACTGCTGTTAGTATTAGTAATACGGCTTGTGTCGTGAACATAATCATTGAGTCAGAATATAGAGGTATAGAGAGGAAAGAGTCCACTTCTATAGATTACCGTAAGCCGCTGGAAGCAAGCAGCACGGGACTTATGTACTAGCACCTAATAAACGGTTGGTAACACTGACCAAAGCCCTTTTAAAACCTTCCACGTTTCCGTGCTTACTCTTTGGCACAGAGTGTAGGCGCAACTGGCTCCATCTGCTGCTTTCCCGTTATTCGACACAGTAACCGCAAACTGAGAGATTAATTTAACCAGTCTGTGCTCTGTTGAGGGCGAGGTTTACTATGTGAAAATCTAAGTACACCTTTAAAACTTAAAACAAAAACAATTTACATTCTTCTCAGTATCATGCCGATAAAATAAGCGAATCAAAGAATTGGAGGTCTTTTACGTAGGAACTATATTAATTCATCATCAACAGTCTATATACGTCCCCACTGCAGGGGTTCAGGCCTACTCTCCTACAGAGAGTGTATGGGTCATAGTCCACCACGCGGGCCCAGTTCGGAACGGCGGACTTCACATGCCTGTTCAAGACATGCAGGTTTCCTCACGATGTTTTCCTTCACCGTTAAACAATCGGATAATGTACTTGAATTGAAAACCAACTCATAGGTACACGGCGGGATTCGAACCCGGAACCCTCAGATTGAGAGTCCGCGCCTTATCTCTGTAGCTTTATATCTAAGATCAAGATAATACTATATTAATTATATGGTAATGATTTAAATGATGCTAACAGTAAAATAAATAATAAACAAATATTATAATTTAAGTCAGATTTTAGTAATTTTGATTAAATCTAACCAGAACTTCTAGATAGCAAAATTGTATAGATCTTTGATGTTGTTAGTATATTTAGCAGTACTTGGGGAAGAAATATACACTCAATAAAAGTAGAATACATATTTAGAGGTATAAAGTGTCACTTTTCAATGTCTGATCAAATAACGGATAATATGTGAATGTGACATTCAATGACATTCATTCCAGTCGTCGGATCGCTCCTAATCGATACCGAATAAAATATATGGTCACTTGCTAACCTTCCGGTTTTAAAAAAAATACACATATAAAACTCTTTGCACATATATATTTTATTGAATAATTTATTATGTGCCTGGTGATTATTAATTATAAGCACTTATGAATGATAGCGTCTGTTTCTGCCTCGTAAGTCTTCAAATCTTAATGTTCTATTTTATAACAAGGACTCTCATACAGTTCAGCGAAATGTAAGAGTGATCTCAATAACCGGGTCAAGTAAAATCGGCGGCGGTTTAGTACGATGATGAGATACACTGTCATAAATAAACCAAATGTTTTGTTTTCCATTTCAATGGATGGATGAATGTGGTAGGAATTCGTGATGGTCAGTAATTTACTCGTATTTACTGTTGGTATCTTTCATTTAATGTACCTTTTCATTGCACTGCTATTCAAATGCTCTTGTTTGTTGAAATGCTCTCTCTGGCTCGATGCGTCTGTTCAACAAGCGGCATTAATTTGTCTCAGTGCAGGATAAAAGCAAGAGATAATAGCTCTATTTCGTAAGAAACCAAATTATCTATAAAATTCAATATAGGCGTTACAATGCCTTCAAGCTATTTCATAGTATTACTACATTACACCACAGAACACGAGTGGAGACGAACCCGTTTCATTATCGATCTCGAATCTTACTCTTACTTAAGACTTAAAATACTCTTTTTACTTTATTTAAGTAGAACTGTGTAATTTTCCACTTGAAGCCCAAGATAACTTTTAAAAAGATTAATCACTATTATCATGATAAATGTACCTATCGAGGTAGTTGTTGGAAGCGTTTCAATGTTGCAAATTAATAAACCTCGATGACGTCCCGACGGACAATTAAATCTCAACGAGGAAGTGATACAAAGTGCAACGGGCTCTAGATTAATTTACGAGCTGTATGAGTGTCGGGCAGCCTTGATGGCATAGTTTACTAGCAACAATGTTCAAATATAATTTATATGAAAAATAATCAATAAACGCAATGCAGAGATTTCACTTAGGAACGTGAACGTTAATCAAGATTATTAGTTTCACGAAATCGATTTTTATGTTAGGCAATGTGATGTTTTTACAATGCCAATTGCTTCTAGACTAAAAACCTTTCTCGGAAAAACTTTTGCTAAGCGGCAGTTGTTGATAAATATGGGAGATATTTAAACAGCGAGTAAGTTACTGCCTACATATATCGATCTGTCTCAATAGATAAACCCCAAGAACTGTTAGGTTCTTGTACTGTATATCTTATTCGCATTGAGTCAGAGTTTATCACCGCTATATATCAGGACATTGTGAAACATGGATGTAACTGTGGGCAAGACTTTGTGACTATAGTCATGTAGCGCTGAAAAGTGGGCCAAGTTTGCCCCACTATATGTTCGCTCGCCAAAGCTTTAAGCTCGACCGGTTGGTAGGGCATCGACCCGGCAACCTACTGGCTCACCCCGCACATTTCGCCATTTAGGTTTAATAATATGCGGAGCTATCCTTAGATTAATCTTATTAAATGGCTCCTACACGGAGACAATACTAGTTATATCTCAAGAACGGCGGCGCCAGATTTTGTGTTAAGAGTAATTAACAACCATAGCGGTAATTTTGCAATTCTGCAGGATAAAAACTCTATTTGTTTGATTTTATAAAAAGCTACTAGCATAGTGGACTAACAACAACCCTTTCGGCATATTAGGTCTAGTTCATGTTACGTCCGGTGTCTGTAACGTGCGAATGTGTTTTTCGCAAATGTCAAAATGTTCATGCCATGATAAATGTCCACTTAGTCAGTTTAAAGGCAGACGTGAATAATTTTTACGGCTGAAATGCGGCCTCTCATTTTTTAAAGATATTACTAATCTACGGTTTGTAGTTTCTGAGTTGTAGGCGTGTTAATGTTGACAGTTGGAATGAGGACATTTCATTTCGGTAAAGATACAAGGTTTAGTGGTTTCCATGATATAACCGTTTAAATTTTGACAGCTTTTTTCTGAAATAAAGGTCTCGTTGATAACTTATATTTTAGTACAGATGACCCTAGTAAGTAGTTTTCGGGAGAAAACCATTTAATTTTGTCAGCTTTCATCTGAGTTTCAAGAAAAATCAAAGGGGTTGAAAATGTTAAAACCGTTGATTTGTCTTCTGCACGATACCAGACTAACAGAATCCCAATAATACGAACGATTTCTTATATATTGTGTAAGAGTGTGATTGCAAGAGTAAAAACAAATTTGTAGCCAAAGCAAGCATAAGGTTTTTTATTAAATAAACGCAGAAGTATGCGTACAAACAGATCAAAACGACACATCTGAACGATTACAACTCTGTTAGCAACTGGAATGCAGCCAATCATTGCAACTTTTACAGCATGACGTGCATACTAGAAATGGCGACTGCGTTTTGCATTCATCGCCTGCATGTAGCAATGAACAAGTTCAAGGCTGGTCGGGTCCTGCTTCCCTCTCGGAATATTCTCGTTCATACCGCAACTTCTCAGTTTATTTAAACCACTTTACCTTAGAAAATTGATTAAAATTTGATTTTATCATTTTGATATTAGTCTTGAGTTACATTGCAATCCATAACACAGCTATACCCGTTTACCACACCGCTATATTTCTACGCTTCTAAAACACCGTGTTAGCGTGGTGGCTAAGGAATTTTTATGCGTGTGCAATGTGGGGGCAAGGCTTTTGTCTAAAAATATATATTCGAGGTAGTGAAAGGGTTTGGGATATGTTGAGACAAGTATTCTACCTCTAGAATAAATTCGATACGTTTCCAAGTGTATTCCTAATGAGCATCAACAACAGTTTTAATCAAAGTTGTTTTGGTCATATACTTCAGTGGTGACAATGTTATTTGAATAGCTTTAGAATAAAATAAGTACTGTGGAAATGAGAACAACCCTCCACTGCATGCGCACACGTATTTAATTCTACTCACAAACGCGACTACCACCATTGTCTATCACTCGAGAACCAGGTTCAGGGACCGCATAAAGGATTAATGACACTGCTGTAGGGGGATAACGCGATGCATTTTATTTGTAAACTAGCAACGCAAAAGTAGTATTTCGATAATAGTTTTCAAGTGGTAGAAAATTATATGCCTATAGCTATTCCCTTGTGGTGTGGTCTCTGCTATACCACATGTCATCCGGCAGGTGTTATAAATGCAACTAAGGGGGAAATGTTAGAAAGATGGGCAGCAGCATTTAAAACAACATCTTACTTATATCACCAATCCGCCTGACAAGTGTGGTGTTATAGCAAATCCC
The DNA here is from genome assembly GCA_910589575.2 of Carcina quercana. NCBI lineage: Eukaryota > Metazoa > Arthropoda > Insecta > Lepidoptera > Depressariidae > Carcina > Carcina quercana. Next base: position 5,564,008 of record OU342442.1, read on the forward strand.
GTCATGGAAATTCTTACGTGGGTTCTTAGGGCTTTTCGATTCCAACAAGTGATTTATGCAGCTGATTCCGATTATAATAGGCTCATTTGTGCGTTGGCATAATTTTCAAAGTTTATTTAGAAGTTAGATCTGCAAAATTATTGTAATAACGTTTAACTCTATCGCGACAACTGATTGTTCCAAGGGAATATTAGTTGATGCGAATGTCTCTGCTTGTTCTATGCTACTTTATGTTCATCAGTCATCAGATCCTTTTCATATTTGCCTTATAGATTCTTTCCATAAATACAATTCTTGTACGAATAAAATATATTACTTAAACAAACAAAGTCGTGAGCTTCCAATTAAATAATGCATCCAAAAGTTTCTAAACTTACGTTGAAATATTTACGCGACGTTGTGCCAGGAGCATCTCGCACTGCATGCACACTGCACTTGCAAAATGTTTACACATTGCCTCTTTACAATTGCAAACGTATCCGTCTAATGTTGTCTTTCTATTTTAGTCAATAGTACTGGCTCTGTGCCTTACATACATTGTCATAAATGCACAGATTTTATGTCTTAGGAGCATTGTGTTTGAGAATATTTGTTTCGTTTATGCAATTATGTAGACCCCTACTTGCGTTTTACTTCTCACATTTGTTAAACATTGTTTTATTTGAATAGATATAGATCTATATTTTAATAACTAATATTGAAATAAATAAATTAATACACCGGCGGGCAGATATCTTAGACAGGATTGATATTACTGGAGTAACAACAAGAATGCTACCAATGTTCATCTTTACGTCATCGTCCCGGTGTATGACGTATTTTTATAACCAAGCTGTAATTTCGATTATCACATTGTTATTTGTCGTCGAACGTATACAAATATTAAAGCTTGTAATGAAACGTGCATAATGAGTCAAGTTTGTACTGAACGAAATGTTCAACACACGGTTTAGTCGATTCTACTGAACTTGGATCCGACAAGCTCTTGAAACATCTGAATCTTTCTTGAAGCAGCATCGGAATTAAACCACCTACAAGTAATACCGATTGTGTAAAGCACAAATTATAAACATTGCTATTTATCATTTAACGTTCGTGTCGCTCTGACCATCATTAAAATGCCTTCATGACGGTGTTCAGCTTTGAGATCGGGATTTAGTATAGTGGCGTGACTCCGCGTTGGTGACTTGGTTGACTGGCGTAGGTAGATGCAGGCGTGACATGTGGACAGATGGTTGAAAGCAACTGTGGTCGGTACTGCGATAGTAATTTCAGAGACCATCACTCCACAATCAGTAGGTGTCGTAGATGGCGACAAAGAATTTGGTCTCTGGCATTGGTAAAAATAATAACCATAAATCATGGTGGTCTCCCAAAAAATATCATAATACCAAGTAATAATCAAGTTGGTAGTTCTTAGGCAAAATTCGCAAACACCGTATATACATAGCATTTCGATGATAATTAATTAGAAGCAAACATTCCAACGAGACATTAGTGACTCCGCTTTGTAATTGATTTCCTTTAGACATAGCTCATAAAACAACCGTAAGCATGATTGGATCCAGCCAAAGACCAAAACAACGAGTCGAGTGCTTACCGTTGCGACCCATGTCAGCCTCAAAAGAGAGAGGTGGCTAGGCTTGGAGACTGGGGAAGGCAGCCTGCCGCAGCATGGAGGCGCATTGTCGCAGCGGACGGCCGCCGCATCGGCCGCGCGTAAAACCTGCGTACGCGCATCACGCGATATCGTCAGCAACCTATCGATAAGTCAATAAACGGACCGCGAAAATCGATTTATAATAAAACGTCAACACGACACAAGTGCTAGTTCTAGGTAAAGTGGTTGCAGCTCGATTGTCGTAAAGGTTTATTCGATTTGAAATTTCATGTTGTTTATGAAATATTTCGACTGTTTATTAGTCTTTTTATTGGTCTTTGATGGGTAACGGTTATCAATCATTCAATACCAAATTCCGTCAAACTAAGGTTTTTAGTGGTTATATCTATTCAGAAGCATAACTAAAGTCAAACTCGTGTATCATCTGAGTAACATATCTAAGTAATACTAAATTAAATAAATCACTATGCAAAGGTAAATTACTCAATTTTAATAGTGAGAAATAATAATCATAATAGTGCTAGTGCATTATTCTAATTGAGCTAGGCTAATGCTTGAAACTATTGTTTTTGAATAGGGATCAAGAAGTCCATTGTTATAATAATAGTTATTTATTGTGTAAAAAGCGATAGGCGATCGTGCCTAGAGCCATCACACGATTCATGTTCCATGGAGGAAATTTGATAGCTATTGTGCGTTTCTAGGTCAGACCACTGTGAAGGCATCTTTGTTCAGATCTACGAGTACGTGCTATTCAGTTTCTTTAGTTCAACTTAACAGTTTCTCGAACTCTTTAAACCACTAACAGAGCAGCACTTCAAATTTCAACCCAATTGTTAAAATAACTCGAAATCAAATTCTCATTTTCAAGCAAAACTACATTTAATGGGAGTCAGAATAAGATGTGTCAGTTTAAAATAAATTACTTAAACAGAATATAAAGAGACCGTTTAGTATGTTATTTAAAATTGCAGTAGTTTTATTGATTCCTATTTACTTATTTACAATCAATGACTACTTTCGCATATTTCCGATTTCTTGAACTAACCCGTATTTCCAAGTTCGTCCGTGTCGCAACATTCCTCAGTTTGTCCCTTTCTAATCCCTTTCAGAGAATTGCTTTCTATCCTAGTGCTTTCGTAATCAAAATGTAACCATAAACCAGTACGTACTGTAAATTATCCCACGGGAACATTTCCAAGAATTAAAAGGCGTGCACACTTCGTGTGTACACTTTGCAAAGTGCAAAGGTAGAACAAACAAATACACTTTCCCGTTTATGATATTAGGGTTAGATATATTACAATAACTATAATTATTGCCTATATTTCTCATACGCGACGTACATGACAAATTTCACCGCGATAGGTTGTGCCCCATTTCATCTAATGATAATTGTGAATAAATTGTAAGTCAATGAGGTAATGGCTGTATTTTCTTTTATTACCGGAACAGCCAGTGCTATGGCCACTGGTTTGCTGGCATTTTTAGGTAACATTGTGGTACCTAGCCAGGCGGGCAAAGAAAAGTGCACCACTGAGCGAGTGCCACTGAGTACGCACAGCTACAGGTCAAGCTATACATTTCCAGTATAAGCTGATCTAGCGTCGTGCGGGAGTGCATTCAATGTGAGGTCAGCGTATACTGGATATATATAGCTTGATGTGAAGCCGTGTGTACTGGATAGATACATGGTAAAAGGCTCGACTCTAGACAACACAAAACACAATCATTAAACAGCATTCCAATAAACGTTCCACGAAACCCTTGTGATGCCCTGCCCTGACAGACATGTGATCCAGCCGTTTCAGCGAAGTAACAATAAACATCCTTCGATATTGTCATGCTCAAGCATCAAGCTCATAGGCGCTCAACAGTACGTACGTAGTCTGCGCGTGTGTACGTGACTCACTTGCCGTCGGTGTCTCGTTTCGTATGCGCAAGCGCAGCGCCTAGGAAGTGCATTCGTGTACCTACGTGTACATACTCGCGTTGCGTGAGTACAGTTGCTTGCAGAAATCATTCTGATTTTGAAATTTAGTTGATTTTCATTATAAACTGCAGAATTATATTTTAAATGGTAACGATCCGTATTTTTATGTCGAAATTTAAATTTTGCCTTTAATGCTTATTCCGTCATAATATATTTTTCATAATGCTGTCATAATCATCTTTTGAACACCAAGATTTTTAGGTTTGAATAGAATAATGACAATTTCATTTGCATTGATATTTAACTTTAATAGCACGATTTAAACAAGAAATGATTGATTTTTCAGATTTTGGCATGTTAATACAATGCTTATCAAAATTTAATAACTAGTACTAATTTAATAAATAAATAAGTTGTAATATCCACTTTCTTAGCTTCAGCTCAATGTAGTTATTTCTTTGTTATTATTAGTTATTCAGCCACGTCCATGTCGCTTATTTGCATATTCTAATAGGTACATCTAGTGCTAAGTTCACTTTTTGAAATTAGTCTGCTTTCAATGTTGGTTAATCTGCGTGTAATATGTAGAGTTCAAGCATCTCCAAACATTGTTACTAAGGAAGTGTAGCGGCGTTTGTCAGTTCGAGAGATGAAAGACCTGATGCAGATATTATATCCCGTTTGTGATATCACTTTCAATTAACGGTGAATTTCACTACATCGACGTGACTATAAAGTAATTAAAACGGTCCGCCTGTGACCGCGTAGCTTTTACTGTTGCCGTGAATCTCTCGTGCAGAAAAAATGGCGAATGGCGAATTGGCGACCTTATCAAAACACGCTGTATTCAGAGTTCGTTCACCTCTACTGTTGTTGCCCCAGTCTGTAGAGCTACAATCGTCGTATTGTGTCGAGGTATTCTAAACTTCTATAACAAATATTCTCGAATTTCTCAATGTGATAATCTCGTGATAGAATATAATTTGTCTCAAAGACAAACGCATCCTTTTAACGACGCTCCATTAATAAAGTTTCATCAATTGTGACACCAACATCATACTGTTGTCGTTGAAACAGCTCGCGGGGGTGATGACATCTATCAGAGCCTATCATGGAACAAGTTTAGATGACACGCAATGTAATTTTATTGTTTCGTGAACCAGATCGAAATGTTAGAACAACCGTTAAGTGTGAATACTCCAATAGCGGAAACTGCCGTCATCCTGGTCTTTTTATTTTCATCAACACCAGTAACTGACAAATTGTGACGTTGCAAAAACGAGGAGCTGACTTTTTGTAAGTCTTTTTGAAGGCTCGTGATTAGTGATATGTTGGAATGAACTCATGTTGCAAGTAACCGATATGGACACAATTTACAAAGGTTCTGAATATTCTACAGTGACGTTTTGAGCTCTTATTAGCACCGAATTGTTTAAACTAACAACCGTAGTGTTTCCAAAACGTTTGTCGTCTTAACCCCAAAACAAGACCAATAAACAACGTGAGGAATTTCGCAATCAAACAGCAATGTTCTGTTCCCTAGTTGTTGCAGGCTTGAAATATTGCTAGAGGCGGACGTGGTGATTGCTAATCGACTTGTTTGCTCCAAGTTTATTGTATCGCCTGCTGTCGGAGGTACCTTCCAAATATTAGGTCATACAATGTCTCGCATTAGTGTCACAGATTAGACGTAGGCTCTTATTAAAATTCTAAAGAAATGAAACTTTAATTCAAGATTTGTTCTTTAAAAAATAATGATTTCATTGATTGTTGGAAATTAAACTTTTCACACACCCAGAAAGCGTTCAGACCTGGACAAGGTGCTAGTGGTACAGAAAAAGAATCATGTACTAACAAAAATAGGAAATTACGAGAATATCTAAATATAAACGTCATACTCAGACACAAATTCTGAGTTTTTTTTAGAAAAAATGTACCAACATACAACAACAGATAGATATAGTTTAAAAACTTAATTAAAGGACCTCTTGCATGTATGTCAATGTACGTATTCGTCTACCTTTGTGCTTGTGAATAGTATGGGATGATAATTTAAATTTTAAATATTGAACGTCTATCCAAACACTTCACTACTACATGCAAGAGGTACTTTCCTTAAGTTTTCTTACCTATAACAATCAAAAATCAATTAAATTAGTATTGCACATTTACTTAATTTACGTGAATTCATTCATTATATTAAGACGTATTATGAACAAAAAAGCAGCCAAGCGTGTGTCGGGCCACGCGCAGTATATGTTTCCGTAGTTAAACAGATTTTATAAAAAGTAATTTTAAAGCTTAATATTTCGCGAACAGATGTAAATCAGAAAAGTTGTGTTTCTAGACCCTCAATATTTTTAAAAGACTTATTAACTATACCCCACACAATGGGGTAGACGCGAAAAAGCTTGGTTAAATTAGCATATATACTACAAGTTTGTTTATAAGAGCTGTTGTTTGGTTCTGTGTGCACGCATAAAATTTAAACATCATAAAACAGACTTCAAAAGTGAAGCGACGCGAGCTCTAAATATTTACGGTTCATAATCACTAGAGTTCCCAACTGCACTGAAATTAAAAGTGATCGTGAACCATAATGATGCTTGGGCACTAATCGAAATAATTATTGTGTAGCGAGACATTCATCATTACCCAGTCAATTAAAAAAATCCCATACAAGTTTTAATGGCAATCAGAGTACACAATCTGGTATATAAACTGAAGGAAAAAATATATTCATATTCATACATTCACGATCCTGACTTTTACGAAGTCTGTCAGGTATTCCCTTCTGCTTTTAATAGTCAGCTGTCCATATTTGAATAATGAACGACTTTATTGATGATTTAAATACTCCTTCATTTATTTTTACGTGTCATTTTTTCTCGACGCGTCATTTATAAATTTGGTATTTATATTTTTGGCTTTAATCAATTTTTAAAATGAATTGAATATATTCTGATTATTATGATTATATGGGAATTAAAAACGTTACGTGAAGGCAGACAAAAAGAAACATAACCAACAAGTAATTTACTTGCTGATTTTAATTTGTAAAAATGATTTAATGCCTATGTATAACGACGTCAATGAATGCCTCACTCACATATTATACATATATTAGCTACGTTGTTGTCGTTAACGGAACTGAATCGCATGCCAAAACAGATGAATGCTTTCAGCTGTTGTGACCGTTTTGAGGGTCACATTTATGTATAAACACTGGTACTTTGGATGTATAGTTTAGAAAAATATTGTTGTAAATGACATGAAAGTATGTTGGTTAAGAGAAAATTTTCGTAGCGAAACTATCGTTCCATATCAATGGTCTATTTAGAGGCGCAGGTGTTAAATGACTAAGTGTTAACACCGTATTTCCTAATGTTCTTATCTATTTCGTACAGTTCAATAAACACAGCCAAGAAAAAGATTGCTAGTCGATGAAAACTGAAGTTAGATTAAATAGATAGGGACATTCGAAGTTAATGAACTCAGAAGGCCGAAGCCTCGACAAGATAACTCTATAAAAACCTTTAAGTTTTATGGATTTCGATTCATTCTGGTATACAATAATTCGATATCGAATATCTTTACGACAATCCAAGTGAGCGTGTATTTATATTGTGGATGTAACGAGATAAGTTTTAACGTTTTAAACAATTCAAGCGTCGTTGAATAGGCATCCGCGAGGCAAGGAAAAATGGTAATGCAGCTGGTGCGATAACGTTGGGTATAAAATAATGTGCATAAACGACAACAAAATGAGTAGCGGGAAGTTTGGTTTTACCACGAAGAAGGACAAAGCTAGTGTTAAGAGTGAAACTAAGGATGTGTTCAGTATTAAAGAAAAATGTCTTAAAATTCAGAAAAAAATAAAAAAGACTGAGAAACCGAAGACTGAAGTTCACGAAAAGGAGAAAACCATCTGGTGGAATCAGTGCAATAGCCGTAAGTAACAAATAAAATATACATACCCGGAGCGTCCGTGTTTCGTCAAACAGATTTGCGTCGCGAGCCATCGTTGTAATAAATAATTTTCTATTATAAGAGCTAGAGTAGGCAAGCAGCCCTTGAAGGGCCGTATTCGTTACGCCCTTTGAATTTACAATGAAGGGAAATTAGAGTACCAAGGTTCCTTTTGAAATCAAGCAGTACCTTCTGTTACGAGTATACAAGCGACCAGGTATCGGGGCCAACGCGACCTTAAACATCGCCTTCAAACTACATATGAGCCCTTCTAATGATTGAAATACTGATTTCGACATTGACTTTTGCGATTCGGATAGCCCTGTCCCTAATCTCATTGAGAGATTTCATTCACTTGTCCTACATACCTTACATTCTATGTCATTAATGGAAATCAGCACGTCAGCACGACAAATTTATATTCCGTATTTCGTTTTATTGGAATACATTATTTGTTTACGTTTTCACTTTATACAGTAAATATACAAAGTGTAAAAGTATGTCAGTGGAAAGCGCGTGAGATTCCCGAGAAATCTATGCACTTACTCGATGTCTGACGGCGCCGGCGCACGCGCTCCCCAGTTTCCACTTTCTAAACCAACCAGTCGGCAAGCAGTTTATAGTTCAGGAACTGCTAGTCGCTCGGTTGCATGAAAGTTGTAGTATTGACATTTCCTTGTTCAGATGATCATCTGGTAGAGTAGGTACATACGCTTCGCAGTGTTGTTGTTATTTGAAACATTTTCTGTGCTTCACGTAGAGTACCTGGCTGGTGCTTAGCATACATAAAGTTTGAACATTATTATTGTATTGTTCACTTATATCAGGTGATTTTTCAAGGTATTGTTTGTACACAAAGTTTAAAGCAATTTTAGATCAGATTCCATTGTTCGACAGTCGCAAGGGAAACGCCAATGTTCATGAATTACTCGGTTGACTCGGAAGATGAAAACCATTAATGAAAGCACCAGTATCTGATACCTGTTTCTTAAATTACTATAAATCATCTTGGCTATTACTTCGTCGCCTTCTTTGGATGCCTACATCAAGACTTGGTGTATTGTGACTTAACGAGCTATAAAATAAATCTCCCATAGAATGTGCATTGTGTATGCATTTTATTGTCTTTTTATAATCATTAATCATTCGCGGATTATCGGTGGTAACTGTAACAAGATCTTGCATTTATCTTCGAAGAGGCAAAACGCGACGTCCTATTTATGTCTATATTTCTCCTCCGTATAACTTTTTAATATGTTTTGCGTATAACTTTATCTGGCAACTTGCAGAATTTTTCTCTTTCACAGTAACTAATAATAAAACTGCAATACTTTGTATAAATTAAAATGTATCATATTTTTACTAAAAATGTAACTATGTAAAAAATCATTCTGTCTGACTGTCAAGCAAATGAGCAATCAACCGTGCAAGAGCAGAAAATCTGGCAAGTACTGGTGGTACTAAAGTACATTTTAGTCAGTTTAATAGTGAGAACCATACTTAAAAACTTAATATTTGTTTGACAAGGAATCTGACATTATCGTTCGTTATCATTATTCGTGCTTGCACAGGAATTATTATTATTTGTCCGCATATGCCAGGAATAATTATTTATTTTTGAGTGATGCAGTCTGCACGTCATGCTTGTCACTGCAAATTGTGCGTAGAGCTGTTGCAACGGTCCCCTTGGATCATTGTCATAATTATATCGATTGAAACATGGATATCATTGATGATGTAGATAAACACTACGAAATTATTTCCGAGACATCCGAGAGTGGATTAAAAGTATTCTAATAAGAAATAGAAGTAACTTTTTTGTTATTTTGTTTTCAGTGAGTGAAATCGACCAGTACCTATGGATGGTGGGCGGCTCGGCAGGCGCTCTGGCGCTGACAGGTGTCGCAGCTGCTTCTGCCTTCTACCTCAGCACAAGACCGAAGCCGGAGAAACCACTCGTCACACTACACGAGCAGAGCCTCCTTGAACCAGTGAGTCACTCATCTCATCTCATCGATAGTCTACATACACTACATACTCGTATGTACTAGTATATGATGAAGTACCCCGCGTACGAGGATCCACAGTTAAGATACACAGATAAACTTGCACGGTTATAAGCAAACCGATAATTATAATTATGTCGAGAAAACGTGCTTAAGAGGCTATGTTGGTAAGACCACGTGGTCTGTTTCAAGGTTGCTTTGTTTTGTAGCTGTCCCTCTCCGAGCCCTATCCTACCCGAGCGCGTACGGTGAGACAGCATACATTACGCGATGTTATCCACCCGTTATTTGGATGTTTCGTAGTCCAGGGATCATTTGAAGGATACAGTATATTATGCAACCATTTTTTTAATACAGTATACTAATGAAATTTCAGATGTCGGTGGTTTTTCCAAATTGTTCTAAATTGATTCATACTCTTGTAAAACAGGTTCAAAGTTGGGGCTTTTTATTACCGAAAAATACAATACTTTGACGCCCTGTAACTCTGGAAGTATATATTTAAACGAAAATCTGACTCACCACCGACACAGATATTTGTTTCTAGATTGTGTCTTGAAAATTTCATAGATTTTCATAGCTTAATACTCAAAATATGACTGGACTACGTTTGTATGGGCGCTTTGACATCAGCATACCCTCTTAACTAACCCAACTAGCCCATAGAACTAATCTAACTTACGAGTATATGAGTCGGTGTTCACTCAGACGCGAGTTTCTTTCTTTTGACTAATTGGTTGCTTATAAAACTCAATCTATCGCAATTTAAAATTACAATATATTGTTTCATCGGGTTCATAACCGATAAGCTGATAAGTAATTCTTTGTTGTAATAGGCACTTGTCACAATTCGGACGATAAGAAGATTGAATAAATTAGGTCTACGGATAAACTAGCTTTATCGTTTGTTACTCCAAGAGTGTTTTTATCTAACTAGGTTTTGAAATGAGACGATATTTATACAATACGAATATTTATATCACTAAAAGTAAAATTAACTCATGGGAAAAAATCAATATGAGGTCAAACCCAATGTCAAGAAGACGAGGAGTTTAAATCCGAACCGCTAGGTATGTAAAACTTTGCGGCAGATCGATGTGTTTAATATGAAAACAAATCAAATTTATTCAGTAATATAAATAGAAATCGAAAAAATTACGAAAGGGGACTCCTTCATACCGCAGTATCAGAGCTCAAGTTGTTCGAATCTAAACCTGCCGCTGCTCTAGAGTTGGCAGAGCGCATCTTCGAGCGATATTTTTAACTCATTGTACCACTAGCAGCCCTGCCCGCTGCTCCCCTGTCAGTACTCAAACGTCTCTAGCGAAAGTGACGAGACATTAAAACTTGGCTGATCAAGTGTCATAAATCATATCTAGGACAAGATCTGCCGGACGATAAATCAGCAACAATAACTTGAACATTACCTAAGTGTGACGTAATAGTTTGACATTGATGAGAGACGATGTTGATAGCGCAGTGCATAGATTTTCAGTTTTATATCTGATTTAACAGTGCTACATATATACATATAGTGCAGAAAATTGTTGTGACCATGGCGTGCTGTAACTGCTGTATCGGAGTCAATCCAATTCGACCCCCGATAAACTTGAACGAACAGTCGGAAGCCCTTAAAGTAAGTAGGAGAAACTCAACCACTGAAGATAAAAGAAACCATTGACTTGGTAATCATCACAAATTACCGAGCACCCATCAGGAAAAATGATTATACCTGACATAAAATGGGAATAAAAATAGATGATTTAAAATTATTACCATATAACAGATGGCAGGGGCATCAACGACCGTCTCTTTATTCGCTGTAAAGTTAATTAGAGCAATTTAACAGATGCGTTGATAATTAGTAAATCTTATCATGATTCATTTTGTATGGTTGTTGGCAGAGATCCGTTCGCATTTTATTCGAGACCTATTGTCGAAGATATATGTGTAGCTGATTACAGACACATAGTAACATCTAGAACATTCTTGCGGCTAATTCTTTATTAAGGTTGCAAGATAAACAATTTATTCTTCATCACAATCATACGGTTGGTAAAATAAACACTTTTAATTTACTTTAGACCTTTAGGTTTATTCTAAATTATTTCTTAAAGTATTAACGACATCGTATGCATATCAATTTTTCCGTATTAAATACATATGTAACTACGAAATCACAACGTAAATAAAACTCAGAATGATATGCTTTATTTGGACAATGAATGAAGGGCCTAAAAATTTCAACGAGTACTGTTTATACCAATCGAATAAAAATACTTCCTACATCATTAAAAATTAATTTCGGTTCCAAATTATTTATTCTTAACGTAACGGAGTTACATATAACAAAACGTATTTCTATAAAAAATAGTTTCGTGTATAAATCATACTGACACCTAGTCATAATTTGTTGAAATGTTTTATGGCCTTCGTCGATAGTTTCATTTTTCTGTTAGCTAACAATGTTCTAAAACATTAAAAACCTATTAAAGTGTAACGCAAATGAATATCCGACTTAAAGTTAATAACGATTCAATCATAGTTTTACTAATATATTTGTGTATTTAATTTAATCAATCTCATATTCAATTATGAAAGTAAAAAAAAATTCTGAGATTGTTTTCATACATGACGGATCGATGATATTTGTTGATAGTTTCCTCTGCACAGATCGTGGCTATCTGTATTTTGGTTAATTATACACTTGGAATGTTTATTGATGATGCACGCTAATATAAACAAATTATAACTTCAAGGCATATCATAAGATATTTGAGAAATTCTGTGAAAATTCTTTTCTGTTTACGCATATTTATGTAATCTATGACTCCAATCACATTCATTAATACGTACAGTTTGGACCGTTGGCATCAATTGGACTTTACAATAGTAATTATCATTTATTTTGTAGTAGATCCAAGCGAAATCACCTGTAACAGAACACTTTTAAAAGTTATCGATACTATTCCTTTTTTTCTTCAAAAATATAGAGGAAAATAAAATAAAGAAATAACTTAAGGCACTGCGACTATACCTGTCTGAAAATAATAATGAAATTTATCGTTAATTTACGACACACACATAATTTCAAATATCCATATGTGAAAGTGAGTTCGTTTGTCTTTCTTTAACGTAGTAAACGAGAGTCAGAATTTTTGATTTTATGTAGGAAAAGTTGAGGGTCCAGGAACCTGTACGAGTAGGTTCCCATGGAATAATTTCTAAAATCCGCGCGGACGAAGTCGCGGGCGATAGCTACTGTCACTATAAATTAACAATTAGCAAATAGATTCGTTCTCTTTTTTATTTTTATTTCTTATTTTATTTCAGACACCAGACCCATACAAGTATTACATATAAATAGTATTTATAAATAAATAAATAAGTTAACTAATAACTAACTAATACACGCACTTAACAGTATTGACACATGTATTTATGATTATGTATCGATATTTTAAATGTATTTCGTATTACATTTTTCGTAAGTTGCTCAGTTAAAATTATAAGAAAACCGGAGACCATAATGATACACTTGCTTCGAAGTAAATATACTAAATTTGCACGACCTTGTTTGCTCCTAATAAAATTCTGGAATCGCTAGAGGACGCTAGAGTTAATTGAGTGAAAACAGTGTCCCTGTAGGGCGTGGTCCCGTGACATATTTTGATGTTCTGCCAAATTTTTGTGCCCGTCTCGACCGCATGACGAGAAGCACGTGCTATTGTTTAGTTGTAATTTAGTACGCGGTTAATTTGCTCCTGCGCCCATCACATCGCCTCCACCAATAACTGTACTAGTCGTACCTTTACACTTTTGTGTCATCTTTAAGAATCTGGTTCCAATCCCCTTGCCTTGTATTTGTATTTTACTCATCTATTTGCGTATTTATGTTGACCAAGATCAATGTACGAGTAATGCGTTTGTGTAATTTCATTATTCTCTATTAGTTATGTTGTTATGTACTCCATCTCTTGTTTTTGAAATAACGCCAAGTTTTCATTCGATTTTATGCCCTCGAAAGATTTGTTATACCAGTAATTACATTAATATTTAACTCTTACGGTTACACGGCTATCACATGACCGCGTTTACGGAACTAGTTGCCAGCCACGTGTCCACAATGTCAAGTATTACGGTGTCACCATAACATTTTTAGTTGCCAAGAGCCATCGCTGTGGCATGTTATCCAGAACTGTCCTTCTCGGGGCGTTCCTATAAGATTAATGAGTTAACAGGTTTACGGAATAAATAGCTTATGTTTACTCGAAATACTATTTGATATTTCCTTTGGACACACATATATACTCTTTGTTTATAAACCTCATCTAAGATAGACTGAAGTTCATGTGATGGGCTAGAGACATGAACAAACGATTATAAAGAGGTAGAACAAAAAATAACTCATTTTTAATTTGATTGATTAAATTCTAGTTGGAAAGCAAATACTTAATTCAATTACTATGGACTGCGATTACTAAATGTACACGTATGCACTCTTACATATCATTTGATTTGTAGATTCTAGTCTAATAAATATCTAGACTATAGGCTTATAATATATTTTTAGTTGAATTATAAAAGTATACGAGCACATCCATGCGTTCATTTCAATCTAAATATAATTTAAAGATAATCTACAGTGGTTAAAAGCAAATTGATAGTATAAAAACATTCATGTTGTTCACTATGAAGCTGATCTAGAAGTATTCAATTTTATTTTCAGTGTGTATAAAAAATTAATTAATCCAAAGTCAAGTTTACGCAAAACAAAGAATTCGAAAAGAATTTCGAGATATTTAAAGATGGCTAGTGAAACCAAAATAGATTAGACAAATTAATGTTGTGTCACAGAGTTTCGTTTATAAATACTCGGCCATAAGACGTCGGCAGAATTCAACTTGGCATATAGTCGAGCGAGACGCGCGCACCACAGATTTCCTCTCAACCTTGCTATTAAATTGAAGATCATTTTCCCAGATGTTTCTCACTATTTGTGTTAGCATAATTTCTTTAAAAATGTCATATTCATAATGTGACATAATGTCTAACTTTACATTTAAACAGAAATAAGGTACGTAGGTACTATTGCTACGTTGACACAGTTACAGTTGTATCGAAATGTTTACATTATTAAGACATGATTCACGGTCGAAAGTTCAATGATGAAGCTATGACATTCCCTCAGAACATGACTTCATTTATTTCTGTGTAGGTAAGTCGGTTTACATTTCTTTGAATCGAAAACAATGTGCACACTGCACAGTTGAACGACCCCATAACCCAATAAACCTATAAAAAGTTTACTCTGACTTTTATCGTAATGACATAACATTTATTACATTATATATCAATCTATCGGCTAACTGCTTTCATCCCAGCCATGACTTTGACCCGTTCTTTGTTCCGTTTATCATTGTACCAACCATAATATACCGTAATGTGTAAGAGTGCTCCACGCTTAAAAGATACCAAGTTAGTAGGCCAAATATGTCATTAGGTTAACGGAGTGTTATTTGCATATGATTTAGTGGGTCCGTGTTGTTTCGGTGAAACCATTCAGCTTCGTTAGTACGACTCCTAGAGCAAAATAGTTTTTATACGAGTTCGGAGCTTGCATTTGGTGTCACACGTGCTAGCTCTCGCCTCTCTCCATGTCAGTACATTTGTTTCCATGCGTTCTAAGTTACGCTAATGGAATTACAACAGATTGAGTTTCTGCACGTTACAAGGTTTCAATACGTTGACCCCTATCATATTCATGTTTGCAAGTTTACACCGTTATGTTGATAGCGATGTTTGTGTCTTTTTCAGGGGCCTGAGATGGTTCGCGTGTCTAAGTTCTACAAAGAGGCAAAAAATGGTCGGTACCTTCGATATCTCCACGAGGACACACGCACGCTCTACGAAACGTTTCGTCGGGGTGTAAGAGAGTCAAGTAAGTACTATATGGCTTTACCACTTTTCTTTCTTTATTGATTAAACGATACAAAATATGTCTCAAGTTAAAAAAAAACGCTTTCAAAATTAAACGCACGACTGTCTTTAGTCAAAACCCCTTCTTATAGAAGAAGAAAAAAGTGCTCCTTGCCTTCCATCTGTATGCAGTACGGCATAAGAAAATTACTCATAAAATTACAACGCCGGGAGTGCCCCAGGGCACACCACTAGGTCCACCTCATATCCTTTCACATTTCCGTTCGTTTACCGATAGCTACGATAATACCCGTGCATTACAAAACATTGTTAACATGCTCTGCCGACTGGTTTACAGGATACAGTTAAACATAATTTACGCCACGATAGTAGTCGGGCAAGACAGTCTTTGTCTTTTTTATTCGTAAGCCTTAGCAGTTAAACATTGTGGAATATTTTGCTTCGATCCCATTTAAACAGTAGGCAAGATTAAGTGATAAATGACAGCGATAAAACCTTTAGTTTATTGCATGTGAGCAAATGTTAAATGACAAAGTTGTAATTTTCCTCAGATAATGGCAACTGTCTCGGTTGGCGCGAGGGACCAAACAAGCCGTACGTGTGGCAGAACTATAATGAAACCCTGCTGCGTGCGAAAAATTTCGGATCCGGCCTTATATGCCAAGGCCTTAGTCCAGGCCAGAACACTTTCGTGGGTGAGTGATATTTTACGTTTAGGTTTACACATCCGGACTAGAAAAAAAATTGAGTTGGTGTTTATAATTTGCGATACATTATTGCCGTTGCCTCCAACATCACGGGATCCGAATGAATATATATTTTTTTAAAGTTTTATGTTATCGTTTTCAGGTATTTACGCGCAGAACTGCCCAGAATGGATCATGACAGAACAAGCCGCCTACTGCTATTCAATGGTTATTGTACCATTGTACGACACACTAGGTGCCAATGCATGTGCCTTCATTGTTAATCAAAGTAAGCTGCAGGTTTTATTTATTTGTGACAATTTAAAAAAAATCGAGATAATATAATCGAGAGAAAGATAATTATCTTTTATTGTTTAATAGAAATCCAAGCTTTTTATATTTAATAACCAATTTAATACTCTTTATAAGTAAAAGTTGATGCAAGTGGCTCGGGACCGGCCAATGTGGCATACCATGAAGAAGGCCTATGTAAAGCAGTGGACGTTTCTCGACTGATCATCATCAACAGCCTATATACGTCCCCACTGCAGGGGCTCAGGCCTCTTCTCGACTGATGCTGATAAGTAAAAGTAAAGATGGGCTCCTGAATATCTGGATTCTCTGCCCTTATGAGGAATCCGATATTATTATATTAATTCCCGGAACACGATAAATTTATTGATGCAGATAATTACGCAACAACCAAACTTTTCCTCTCCTTAGATGCAAGCGTCCATTATATAAATTAATTCATAACCTGTTCTAGCTGAAATGACTGTGGTGGTATGCGAAGATGACAAGAAAGCTAACCTCCTGTTAGACCAGTCCCCGCGGTGTTTGAGGAAGCTCATCACCATCAAAGAGGTGTCACCATCGACCTATCAGCGAGCGAAGAGTCGCGGTGTGGAAATTATGAAATTCAGCGACGTTGAAATACAAGGGGCACAGAAAGACCATCCTTGCATTGTAAGTATAACATCAACGTTTTATGTTTAGATGTTTTTAAACAGGCCAATCCAAAATTATGAAACGGAGTCGAGCATCATAGTGTAGTTTTAAAAATCTGATTGTGGTCTAGAATTCTTCTGCCATCATCATTCTGTACAGCCTTTGGCAGTCTATAGCTGTACAGTCTATCCCAAATTGCACCAATGAACTCGAGACTCTTTCCCAATTAATTCATTTTCTTGTCTTACGGAAGTCGAGTTTCCACCTGCCTGTGGACTACCTACACTGTGATTGCACATATTCTATCGAATCTGTTTACGCTTGATTACGCATTGTATGTAGCACCATCCGTTTTATTTATTGACAACTTATTATTATTTATTCATTCATAATCTGCAGTATCATTGCTCCCGTAGCTTCACTCATAAATCGACCCGTTGGACTTTACATGAGGGGATTTGCCATAATCATGTTTGGCAAGCAGATTTGTGGTTTCAATTAGATTTTGTTGTTACATGGGCGGATACTGCTGCCCAATTCCGGTTTCTCCCTTAGACATATTTTGCGCTACCCAAGCCCGCTGGATGAGAAGGCGTGATCCTTTGAGACTGATATGATAATTATTTTAATGTCATTACTGTTTGCCTACAGCCACCCAGACCAGAGAGCCTCTGCACGGTATGCTACACCTCTGGCACGACAGGAATGCCCAAGGGAGTCATGCTGACCCACGAGAACGTGGTCGCTTCCGTCTGCAGCGTCATCATGCAGCTGGGCGAACACAAACCTTCGAAGAACGACACCATGATCTCTTTCCTCCCTCTCGCTCACATGCTCGAGCGGTGTTGTGAGGTACGTCATTTACATTACATCAAAAGTCGTTTGCTAGCTCAAGTAATAATCACCTAAAAGAGACTGGAATTGTTGAGACGAAGGCCAAGTGCAAATAAAAAGAAATACGATTCTATTTCTTTAAGTAACCTTTGGAGTCGCTGACACATATTTCAATTTAGCGTATTGTCCAGCCACGTCGTTCCAGGTATATTGAGACAAGGTCCGCTCGTCCATAACACTCATACGATGCCAGACTACTCATATGTTCTCTTATTAGACATTTATAATATTTTATATTTCACACGTTTCTATTACTCATACTTATCAAAAAGAATGCAAGAGTCAGACGCTACGTAAATGCTATTTAAAACTTGTCCATTCATTATCAGTGATTTTTTTTGGGAGCCTACGCTTCTACGCCTACGCGTTAATGTCGAAGTGACAAATGTTGAAATAAGACAATGCTGAATATAAATAGGCCTCCTGAATACTGAAGCTTGTTCCATAATTTCAGAATGCTCTCTACTTGGTCGGTGGCGCTGTAGGGTTCTACAGCGGTGACATCAGGAGGTTGGCTGATGACCTTACCGCTCTGAGACCTACAATGATGCCGGCCGTACCAAGACTGCTTAATAGACTGTACGACAAGGCGCAATCTGAAATATCAAGCTCAAGAATTAAGAAGCTTCTCTTCAACATGGCTTTATCAGCGAAAGAATCTGAACTCAAAAGGTTTGTTTATGTTAGACTACTCGTAATCATCCCTTTTCATTCTTCAGTTAAACCTAATTCTTTTTGAAATTGTCGTGGTAATTATATATTTATACTGATATATTTTATCGTCACCTTACCCCGGTTCGTTTTTCATGAGTTTCCGATATTTCGGTGCTGTTACAAGCGCCATGATCGCGGAGCAACTGGCACGGAAAAACAAGCAGTGATGATGAATGGCGTTTATAACAGTGCCGAAATATCGGAAACTCGTGAAAAACGAAACGTGTTAAGATTCAGTCAATCCTTTTAATCTGTTCCATATATACTTCTCAAAGTATAACACTAATAACTGCTTGCTATTGTGCTATGCATTTATTATTTATGTTATTTTTCCAGAGGTATTATTCGTGGAGATTCAGTATGGGACAAGCTTGTTTTCCGTAAAGTGCGTGAAGGCATGGGTGGACGACTCCGGATCATGGTCGTTGGATCAGCGCCGCTGGCTGGAAACGTGCTCACTTTTGCAAGATGTGCTCTTGGTTGCCTGGTATGTTACAATGATTTCATTAGCCGTAAAATCTCTTTTTATACCTCTTGCAAGACACTATTGGACAAACAGAAGATTGGGACAGATACAACCATTAACGTGGATATTATGAAACAGTGTATTCCTACAGCCAGTATCAAGCTTTTACTTTTATGATAGTTTGGACTGAAGTATGTAATATCGTACAGTTTCCGTGTTCAAGTTAATTTTAACTTGGGGGGGGTCTTTCAACTTCAGTGAATTAGGCCTTATCACACCTTAGAGCACACCCCTAAATGCTAACAGGTTTCGTAATCGTATACACCCTTGCATAACATACATGAGTGGTCTAGCATTTTCTTTAAATAATATGTAACACATCATTTTACGGATCTTAAATTTAATTTTACTGTGTGTATCATCCAGTCATTGCATCAATTTCAGCGCAAGAGACGGAAGCTACTCACACTTGTAGCTCATGACGTAATAAATATTTCATCGCGTGTTTCTAAATCGGTTACTCTAATGCTGTAATATGGAAAATCGACCGTTCCACCACATCCGTATTTTCATATTAAACTTTACTCGAAAACAAACATAAGAGAATAATATCCAATCAAAATATTCGATGTATCTTCAAGGTTGAGTAATAATTTTCCCGAGTGTATTTCCGCCATCTCATCTGTTTTCACACTGATGGCTATAAAACGTAGTCATGAAACGACAACGTCAGCAGTTGTTGGTTTTGGATAAGTTTGTTGTTTACCGCACTGTTTAAATCTGAGAGCTATCGCAATCCGCGGTGCCTTTGACGGTTTGATAACGAATTTTTGGCAGCACTCCTTTTTTGGAAAAGCGGTCGTTTACTTCAGAATTTGTAAATAAGTTCGTTTGTAGTACTGCCGAAGCTAATTTAGTATGGGGAAAGCAAAGTAAGCAAGACATTTGCTAATAGTAAGTAGTTCGGATGTAGCATTAATATTCAACAAAGAGTACTTTTCTGATGTATTCTGAGTGTACCAACATTCTGTCTGAGCCTCTTTTTAACAGACTGAAATTATTTAAAGAGCTGCTCAACAGGGCACCTGTTAGACCTCATAATAATATCCAATATTTACATATAATGAGAGCAATTTCTGCCTTAGGCTGTTTAGAAATGGAGTAGCGTTCGCCACCGTGGACTATAGAATTATTCAACGGGAACCACGTAATGGATCAGGATAAAAAGTAATGCTATAAATATACTGCATGCATGGTAAATTTCATTACGATTGGTCGTTTCTAATTTTTAGAAATGAGAAAACGAGTTTAATGTTATTTCATTTTACCGCATATCATCATGGGCTGCGTAAGTCCACTTCCAATAAACCACGATGAATGAACTATCCTTGTGAGGCGGATTGGACATCATAGTATAAAATCGCCCTTTTCTACATCTATATGGTGACATGGGATTGTCCGTTGTTAAATATTACACCATGTGCCGTTGCACATCACAAACTACATTTTATGTTATTTTGTCGTGAATATAATATATCGTAATTTGTATTTCAGATCGTCGAAGGCTACGGTCAGACGGAATGCACTGCGCCGGTGACTCTAACAGTTCAGGGAGACCATGTGCCTGAACACGTCGGGCCTCCTGTCGCTTGTTGCAAAGTGAAGGTGACTAGATTTTTTATTATTAATCTAGAATAGAATTTATATTATCGTAGAATTACTTAACTTCAGAGAAGATTCAGGGTACGTTTCAACCGCCACTGTGTCCTAGTCCTAGGTCGTGTGTTCGATTCCTAGTGCGTCATATCTCTGACACTCAGTGGGGAAAAGCGCTATTTTGTTGCGGTCATATAAGATAATATAGCCAGTGCCTCTTGAGGCTTCTGGGTGTGCTCGCATTACATTCGTTAGGGAAGATGAAGTGTAAACCAAAAATACGTTACAAATTTCTATAGCAAGAAGCGGACTTTTCCTCAGGCCGAGGCCCAGATATTACGAGCAATGGCGATGACGGCGGAAAACAATATAGACTAAAGAGAATGTTTCGTATATTATTAATCATAAACATCACAACACGATATACAGTCTTAGTGTACGCTCTAGTAATGTTTATTAACTAAAAACGTGACTTCGATTTAATTTTTAATTTGATTATATAATTATAAAGTTTTTATTAAAAAGGCATAAAAACCAAAAATCAATAATAATAATAATACAACAATAAAAAGATACAAATAATAATAATATAAAACTAAATATTACAACTAGAAAAAAACCTAGTCTATAGGTCTATTAGGTTAGCTTATGTTGAGCAGATCTTGTCGAACTTATGAAGGAGTCTCGATATGTTAATATCTAACAAATGTCTAGGGCGTCCAAGACTGCTAGTCTGCCTCTGCTGGCGTGTAACTTATTTGTCATGCCGTCTCTCTTTTGCAGCTTGTGGACGTGCCCGAGATGGAGTACTACGCGGCGCAGGGTCACGGGGAAGTGTGCGTGCAAGGCGCTAACGTCTTCAAAGGATACTACAAGGAGCCAGACAAAACCAGGGAAGTCATCGATCAAGACGGCTGGCACCACACGGGGGATATCGGCAGATGGCTACCGGTAAGATAGTCTCTGCGGATTCTGCATATAAATATTCATCATCAACAACATATATATGTCCCCGCTGCAGCGGCTCAGGTCTATTCTCCTACAAATATGATATGGGTATAAAGTATTAGTACAGCGGAACCCCAGCTCCCTGACACTGCTTTTTAAAGCGGCTGATACCTCCACTTTGTAAATGTACTAATTCATCCGTAAATACCTGGGCTCTTCTTTGACAGACGAAAAATGCAATGAACACAATCTACTGCTGTGTCACAGGTAACAGAGGATTTCATGACGTAATTGCCATGATTACCTACCTTGGCAGGTGGGTTGGTGACTGCGAGTGAGATTTCATTTCAGTTACACGCAGGTGAACGCTTTACTGTTTTCTGTTGTGGAAATTGTCTGATAGTAGGTTTATAGTCACCTGGAAAACGTCTTCACTTTGTTTTTCACACACTGGTTTTAAGCTACTTGGATTAGTAATGCATGGCATATTGAGATGATTTAAAAGATGCGATAACTGTCCTTTCGCTTTTCTCTGCAGAAATATTCAGTGAACAAAGATCTGAAGATTAATTTTGAATCATAAATTCGGCTGCATAAGTCAACTTTTGGACATGAGTCTCCCTTACAAATTGCCACGTTTTCATCTGGGGATCAAATACGAGTATAATCATCATGCATGGCTGACGGATTGGTGGTCGCAGTAAATGTTTTTACATAGGTAGACGCTACTGCTCACCTTGTGAATATGTTTCCCTTAGCTAATGATCCTACGAAAGAAACAAATACTGAAAATAGGAGAAAAATACTATCATAAGATGCTAATAGCTGCAATTTCCTTGCTCCTATCTGCGATGAACTTACCCTTTTGATTTATTGATTACAGAACGGTACCCTGAAAATCATCGACAGAAGAAAACACATCTTTAAACTGTCACAAGGAGAATACATAGTTCCTGAGAAAATAGAAAATATTTACATAAGGAGTCAATACGTTGAACAAGTTTTCGTGCACGGCGAATCATTGAAGGTGACAGTTAATGCTAATGTTTTCTATTTGGTTTTATGTCATTCATCACGACGGGCTCCTTAAGTCAACTATTGGAGAGAGGACATATAGATAGCAACGTCAGAATTTACATTTCATTTATAACATTACAATACCAGTTGCTAATTTTATTTATCCTTGTCAATATTTTCGTCTGTAATTATACTTCTTGCAAGCTATCGTCCGTGATTTCGGACGGCGCAAATTACCACTCGATAAAACTTTATGATGATAGAGCATATTAGCCTATTTTATTCTCTATACCACATGTTATACCTAAGTGTTTGCTAAATATATAAACAAAACGTTTCAGCTGTTTTTTAAATTGGCTTGCACTTGGTCTTCATCTCATGACCTAACCTGATGGTACATGACGATAAGAGAGTTGCGTTGGATCGAAGACGTGCTCATCCAGACGCCAAGCTAATGAAGAGTTAGGTTAGGGCAGATATATTTTCAGCTTCATGCGTTGCTGAGTCCAATAGCAGTCGCTTTCGAAAAACTAGTACCTAGAGATTGTCACGGAGCACAGTTACCAGTGGAGGGTGCGTGCGAGACCCTGCATTCATCAACTGTATACGGTTTTGATCATACGCGAGGAATTCTATCATCGAAGACAAAGTTTGCATTATTACTACGAGCAAACATTAAATTACTCCACAGATGGGACTATTTCACAGATACACAATGTTCTAATTTTGAAGACACGCGCGTTGATCTATTTCATATACACTAGTATGTATTACAATGGCACTTACCTCGCCTCTCACTGCAAATCGGTGAATTTAGTTTCTAACAAAACTGCGTTCACGCTCCACACATGTGCTCCTTGTGTTTAAGTAGCCGACTCTGATTCAGCAACGGGATAAGGCTAGGGGTGATGATATTAGATAAGAACTGAAAAATATAGTAATGGAGCCGTTGTGATAAATCCCTTGTTCTTTATTCATTCAGTCATGCGTGGTAGCGGTAGTGGTGCCTGACGTGGACGTGGTCAAGTGCTGGGCCCTGGAGCACGGCATCAAGGGAACGCTGTCAGCGCTGTGCGAAGACCCGCGCGTCAAGAAGGTCATCATGGACGACATGCTGCAGTGGGGCAAGGTGGCTGGACTCAAAACCTTTGAACAGGCAAGTACACTTATAGTAGTCTCGATAATAGTTTCATACTAAATTTATTTAACCATAATATTTTAAAATAGGAAAGCTGGCTTTGTGCAGTAACTATCTAAAAATAGAACATCAAATTATAGTGTCGCGAAATGAGTATCAATAACATGCAACTTCATAGTGAATCAAAATTTTCATTTTTAAACACTATTTTTCGATTATTGTTCAAAACGCCATCGAGGGATCTGCTGCGTATTAGCTGAAAAGAAAGTTGTACGTTAATTTATATTCATTTAGTGACACTATAACCACATCTCTTATTTGTAGATAATTACGTATCACAGACAGCTATTCTATTTTAAGATCATCATGGCAACAGAAATACATCATATGTGAAAATTTCAACTGTCTAAATATCACGGTTCATGAAATAAAGCCTGATGACAGGCCCTAGAAAGGATTATAAATTAAGCCAATAGGTTTTTGAGAGAAGAGGACTGCGCGGCGCGCTTTTGGAGAAACATTACATGGAACAGAATTTCACCCTTGTGCGGACATGAATTAAAATATAACTTCTATTTTACTTTCAGGTGAAGGACATCTACTTGCACCCGGACCCGTTCTCGGTGCAGAACGGTCTCTTGACACCGACGATGAAAGCGAAACGACCAGAGATCAGGAACTACTTCAAACCACAGATAGAAGATATGTACAAGCAGCTCGAATAACAACGGTGTGCACTTTATAAACTATTAGCTATTAGGGATTTTTTTAAACACACAACACTTATTAAACAGTGTATTGAATTAAAGATACCGATTGTTTTAATAGGATATGCAGTTAAATGCAGCTACTAAAGCTCGCCTAACTGTTGTCTTATGAAGCAAATGGAATCTGCAAATGTAGACTAAACATGTTGGTGTGTAACGCCAATGTGATTTTTTATAATAATTAGTATCCTATCACAGTACAATGTGTTCTTTTTAATTTAGTCACTTTACACTTTGCTGTCGCTGTAATTCTTATCCTATTTAAACAAGCTGGTTGATGTTGAGAACGGTGCATGTGTTCGATACGTCGCAACAAATGTAGGTTTGAAACAACTCTATGCTATGATAACTACACGAGTATTATAAATTTGTAGTTTTTAAAGTAGCTTTCACACAGTATGGCAATAAGGAAACAACAGTTTCTTAAGCAGTCAATTAATGTTTTGATAACCAGAATTATGTAACAAGTTTTCAATTCATATTAGAAACTGGCATAAGCGGTTGTTAGTCGAAACAATACTTATGAAATTGAAATATTATGCCCTGTTGAAAACTGAAAGTAATTCATGAATTGATTTGTACAAATAAAATGTCGATGAAACAAGTGAAAGAAAAGAGAAGGGCTGGAATGATCCCGTCCTGAAGTTAATGAAATTCTAACAAAAATGTAAACTACGCGTCGATTTTCCATTTCATTTGAATAAAATATCATGCGATACAATAAATAGGTTTAGGTAAAATGGTAAGCAATACGTTTTACTTAACAGGTAGGTGCAGAGAGGTAGAAGAGATCAAGGCAATTCTAGAAGGAGTTCGTTAACTAGCTGATTTGGAATTCAGTAGCGTTGTTGAATGATGGTATTTAGTGAAGGTCACAAATGTATAAACATGTATAATTTTGATGCTAAAATTAAAGTAGTATAAGTAGAGAATATTTGTACTTTGTGCCGTGCCTTCTACCAGAACATTTTGTAATTCAATATAACAGAATTCACACAACACATTGACTAATATAGAAAGAGAAACAATTTTATTTTGTTATATTTAACTAAAACGCGCTGGTTCATATTATAAATGAATCTACATTTCCTGTTTGAATTGTGGAGTATGACAGTATGATGAAGAATTATTTTCGTAGAACTACAAGAGTTTATAGTGTCCAAAGTTGTATTTCCTAAACACTTATTTCAGCGGTGGATTGTAACAGTTTGTGAATGATGGTGTCAATGACGTAGCAATCTGAGCTATTGAATTATTCATGATAATCATAATCAAATATGGTATGATGATAAAAATATATAAGTAAATTTAAAAGTCATCATCTAAGGTGAAATAAGAGTGAAGAGAATACGTGCAAGTGGCATCTGTAAAACGAATTGTGCATTTGATAGTTCTAAGAGAATCGTTCTCATGTCAGTTAGTTGCATTACAGGCAGACATTTGACACGCTGTGTAATCTAATTCTATGGTATATGCAACAGTATGTATATTTAAGATATTGATTCAAGCTTTGAGCGAGTTACGGTTTCAAGTTGTTCAAACCAAAATTTTGTTGTTATTGGTGCAAGTTTTACTACAATAATTTATTTTTAAATAAAAAATTTGAAAATAGTTTTTTGTGATTTTATTCATAAATAAATGGCAGTGGAGCAAACAGTCAACTTTTAAGAAAAGTGATTCTAGCTTTGTGCCAAATTTGATTCATATCCATCCCTCCACCCGTTTGAGTGTGAAGGAGTAATAAACCTACACACACCCTCACAGACGCACACACACCATCTCAAAAACTCACAGTTGTAATAAGGTTGGTGGTAGCTGTGTAAAAAAAGTTTTATCTAGATTACGCTGTAATCTCGGTGGAACGTTGTGCAAATAGACTCATTGGTAAAAATCACTCGTGGAGATCAAACTCTAAAGCCTCGTAACTATGAGTATAAAAAAATTCTCGCCCGCCTTCTTGGGCGGCGGGTGGCACAGTAACATCTTTTTAGCTTCATGTTCGTAATAGTCGAGCAGTGACTTGTTTGTCTGTATTCTACAGGTTACATTTTGGAAAATCTCTATCTATGGCTCGCACCAAATATATATTCTGTGGTACAAGTCTCGCTTGTACACTCGAGTACAAAAATATGTAACCACTTTCGCACCATGTCACATTTACCCTTTCTTATTCCTATGCAATGTGGAAGGAAATGTCAATTAAAGGTGAATGTGACATGGTTCAAAAATTGGTAGTACATATTTTTGTACTCGAGTATATCTCAAATTATATATATTTGATGCGTACACCCGGAAGATTAGAACGCGCTGCCGGCGTCTGTATTTCCACAAAGCTACAATCTGGATGTTTTTAAGTCGAGGGTGAGCAGGCACCTTCTATACCAACGCGTCCCGTCGTAGGCCACATCATCACTTACCGTCAAATGAGATCGTGGCCGCACTATGTCGAAGCCAAAAGGAGGTTATGATTTTAGCAACCTCTGTATGTACGAGTATGTTCCTCTGTTCGCTATAAACGTAAAAAATTATGTAGGGGACATAAAGAGCTACAAAAATATAGTAATTTAAGATTCAAATATTAAAGGTATCAAATGGTAGGTATACACCACGAAAACACATGTGTTCATTATTATACATATTCCTACGAAGCTAAAATATTTTACTGTGCCGCCCGTACCCCATTTGTACAAAAACGTTTTTTTGTGGCAGTGAGGTAAGTTTTTTAATTTTCTTCTTGATTTACGAGTATATATACTTATACTAGTTCTTTAAAATAAAGCTTACGTAAATTATGTACGAGTATTATTACAAGGGTCTTAGCGTGTAAACACCTTGGAAAGGTCTTAAGACGGCCCTCGGCTCGGCTATCAGGATTACAGTGATAGATAAATAATGGCAGGCTATTTTAGTATCGTGATTCACGCAACGTCGAGCTACCAACGAATAACAACATTATATCAACAATTCATTCTGTTACAACCGTGTAACAGACGACCTAGCAATGTCTGACACATTTTACTCCACTATTAGCATTCTTACTTTATGTCTCAAATCCAAATTTATTTTTGGCTGACTGCCGCAATGGAATAGGGAAACTTGTATCGACTTGCTGACTTAGTACCCAGTACCGATAAGTACCCAACTGGGAATCGAACTCAGGAACTCGGGATTTTTAGTCTAGCTAGTCTTTTAGTGTAGCTTATAAATCATAACTTATTTTTTATTTATTGATGCCGACTGTGTATTTTTATAATTGTGGAACAGCATTTTATAGAATATAAAACAGTTTACCTCCGGCTATTTGTATTCTGACATAGAGAAAAGCTAGACTTTAATTAAAATTTAAGTAGGCCAGTGAAGCAATGGTAGAACCGTGCGTGTCAGCATACAGCGCTAACCCCCTCGGAAGGTAGATAATTATGTAAAACAGATGTCACTGGGTACACTTAATGAACGTTAGCATATATAGTTATTCATGTATATACAATGCCTTTTAAATTTCAAATAGCCTTGCTGAAAGAAAAACATTTGTAATAAAGATATTGTAAAGCGAAATTAGTTTCATGATTTGGGACTGCATTCGACATTATTGTATAAAGACTTCTCTGATTTCTATAGCAAATCGTTTCAAGTAGATTTCTAACACTTATAAATTATATTATCATAATACAGTCGCTTCTCCTTGTTTGGTGAAATTTTCAATGTCTTGCGTATTTAATTAAAGCATTTATTATAACATTTCCTATCATTAAAACCTAGGCCTAGGTAATTCAGATAAACACTGGCATACCACGGTATAGATTAGAAACTATACAATTTACAATTACAGTTAAATAATTAAAATATCTGACGTATTACATCATCATCATCCGCCAGGAAACGTCCACTGATGGACTTAGTTAGTCATCCTCCTCTGATATATTTACAACGATACAAATAATAAATCGTAATACTTATAATAGATTTTAAATGCACAATTGAGTGAGTAAAATATATAAGAAATCTCTGTGTCTCAGGTCTCAAGGACACAATGCAGAAGTGGTACCAACTATATACCAAATGTACGTAAGTTACCTATCCATCTCGTGCCCGTGGCTTCGTCTCCGTGGACTGGTCAAAAATTATCCTCTGGGCACCACTAGTCCGCTCAGGGTAAAAATTAGCTTATACCCTTTTCCGATCCTTACACTAACTATCCCTATCGCTAAAAGTAAGTCGTTCTGATTATCAATTGCAACGTGAAGAAACGACAAACAAACGAACTCACTTTTACATTAATAATATTAGTTTGGAGCAATCAAAAACAGACAAGAAAACATGAATTGGACTATATATTTTCCTTCAATAAACTTGTTCGAGGTGGTTGTAAAAGAGCTAGTTATTATTAGACCACTTTATTTGGACCACACCTACGCACCTTTTAAATTGTCCAACGCGTACAGTATCTGCATTTTGTTGTTAGGTCACCAGAATTAACTGACATTTACGACGTAGCTACAAAAGATATGACCCTATAATTAGATTGCTTCTGCTGAACAATATTGTTTAATGTTGTCTGGTGGGCTGTATTTGATTTTTGGTTCAGAATAGTTTCAAGAATAACTTACAGGTACATCGAAAGGTTAACATTTGATAATTCATGAAAATCTTACATATCGACGTTATAGCAACATAGCAACTGTCTTGACTTTTGAATTACTTATTTGTTTACTTAACAACTTAAATGTTTGATTACAAAATACATTAATAAAAAGTACAGCTAAAAAGCAATGAAAAACTAAAGCAATTAATTGTTGAAAGAGTCAATGTCACACGGATTTTCATTACAAAATTTCAAGCTACGTCTGTTGTCAAGTTAACGCGTTTAAAAAGAACTAGAAACCGACTTTAACTGCCCTAAAAGTCTACAGCAAAATTAAGACTGATATGGTTTTCTCATTGATGCTATTCTCAAAGCTGGACCTAATTGAAACGGGACCTCATGGAAAGCATCAGCTTTAAAATAAAAAAAGAAGCATCCAAAATTGGTTCACTCAGACAAAAGCTTTGAGGTGACAAACTTAAAAAGAAGATACCCGTTGAATTGAGAATCTCTTCCTTTTTTGAAAATATGATGTGAGTAATTTGTTTGTGTAATTTGTAATTTGATTATGGTTTTTTAAAGGAATCTCGTGGTGTACTTTGAGTACCGTTTATTAAGCAAGGCTAGCCAAACAAACTAGGGCGCTCATACACGAGCCGACCATTGATGCAAGTACACTCAGAAGAGTTTACTAAGATTATTTATATCACTGACAGGACAACTCGAGAACCATTGCAGCGAGTGGTGAGAATGCTCTAGGGATAGCAAAAATTGCTCCCATGTAGAATTTCATTCCGAAAGTGGCGTTAGGGATAATTTCTTCGACGTCACAAAAGAATTTAATGAAATTGTGAAGGGTCTCGTGTTCGACAGGAGAATAACAATCAGGATAGCGTCTTACGACGACTCTCGGTTGATTATTCAGTGAGTTATATCTACTTCCATTCTCGTTGTACACTTTTATTATCGAACGAAAGGCCATTCAAATCTTGAATTGCCAAGTTGTCTTCTCTTTCTTATCTTTCAAATACCACCCAATTTCATCTCGTAGGTGTTGTAAATGGCGACTGGGTAAAATTCGTGTAACAGCGTCTATGTAAAACCAACATCTTTTTGCGATCACCAACCCGCTTATCAAGCTTAAGCTGTACTCTCTATTAGGCGTGAAAGCCTAAAGCCTGGTTGTGATAATTTCAAATTTAAAAGAAAATATGTAAAAATAAATGTAAAAGATACATACAAGAAAGTACTAAACATTATGTGAAACTAATGTGAAGAGGAACATTTTGTGACTATGTTAGGCGCCATCTATCGTCAAGTAGCAATGTCTAATTTTCGCCGTATTATGTTTTTTCAATCGGCTTCCGCATTTGAGTTATTAATATTATGCTAGATGTTTCGTTCATTTTAATACAGTGTTATTATTTTCGTATTTATATTTTTAAGGCGTTAACGACGGAGGGGGCAAAAATTTAGTAAAGGGCGGCGACAGTGAGGGTAATTGCAAATTAACAGTTAACGTTATCCCTCTCCTAATGCTTCAATACTAAATTTCTGTTGCCATAATCTTTAAAAATGGAATAGCTGGCTTATCAAACTTTACTGAATTTTTACTCATTAACAGGAATACTGCCCCGTACAGTGCTAATATATTGTAAATTTACAGATTCTAATAATTTATGAACATTTAGCATCATTACAAGTGATGCTTTCTTCAATGTATGACAATGTATTAACAATGAATTAATGACGTGTACAGCGCATTCATTCATATTCACAACGCGGCTCGTTTTTATTTATACCATAATATACCGCTTATCGGCGCATCAAGCCAGCCGCGGCGCTGTGTTTCTGTTTAGTTGCCATACGGGCAGCTTAGTAGCAGCCCGTATCCGTAGCTCGCGGGTGCTGCCCTCTGCCGGGCGCCGGTTCCGTTTACAGTGACCTTGGCGCATCGTCGCGCACCGTTCATTGGCCGCGAGATACCAAGACGAGTTGCGCTCTTCTGCCCACTTCACTCCTCCCTAAACTATGCCATTCGGGCGAGCTATTACACGCACCGGGACCGCTCGCTCGCCGCTCGGCGTCCCTGCACGCGCTAGCAGGTGGCGGTGACAGCCCTCTACCTGACAAAATGTTGTGACGTTCACAATCGTGTTCATAACCTTACCGTGATATTTTACGCTGTTTTCTAAGTGGAAAAAAAACTTTGTTGATACAATGGAGGAGCCTTTACGTGATGGTGAGTTTTAAACGAGTGTACAGTTTTGAGGTTATGTAATTTGTTGTTTTGATCGCCGGCATTCCAAGCGACACGAACGCTTGATAGTCGATAGTCATTTACATTACAGCAGACAAAGACGTGATCTCCGCGGAATCTATAAATAGCACTCAATGTATAATGGCGGTTAATCAGAAGTTTACTCGCGGTTCAAGCCCTATTGCCTCTTTGCTCGCCCGATGTTTACAAGTAGTCATCTGGGACAATCATGCGTTGATTTCGTGCCGTTATATACCTAAGTAAAGATGAATATTTACTTAAACTGTGTGTTAAACAAACCGTCTGTAAATGATAGGTCCCAGGTATAATAATGATGATGATGACGCTACGAAAAGTGTGTAAACAATAACAGTTTAATGTATGTCTCAGTTACTAGAACTTACTTTATTGACTAAGTAAACGTTTACTTGTTAAGGATACCATGCACACAGATTGAAAAGGTCTGCCACTAAATTGGCTTCAGAACATTATCGTAATAGCAAATTCAGTTTACAGGAAGAAACCTCTTATTGGCTAGTCAAACACAGCGATTATCTGAGATAACATTCACGAAAAACAAGTTTTTTAGGTATCTACGCGACCAAAGTCGTTGATAAAACAATAACACGTAAGCATACATACAGATAATTAAATTAAATCTAATACTATCGTAACAAATAAAAAGATTGCAGATTTTTATTAGGGCCTTAATCAGTCACGACGTAAAGATCGATATTCAGTTTATCTTGACGTCATTGAAACTAAAGGCTAGCACTTAATTTAACCCAAAACGTTTACGTGTGGGATCGCACTCAACAGTAAAATGAAATTTAATGAACACGCTACAAATCTTTCTGACACTATTAATACTTTAATGTTTCACATTCAAGTGTATAAAGCAAGCTAGTTTACTAGCATCACTAAAGCGGTCATCAAATTAATGATCATTCATATTGGAAGCTATTAACGACAATGGTTATATTTATTTTATGTTAACATCGATAAGGTCAAAATGTCTTTTTATATCGCACTACTAAAAATAGATTGAGTACTTCCCTCTGCGTCAAGGTTTCTTGCTTGTTGATGCGTCAAAATTAGATTTTACTGTTCTATTGAATTCGTGTTCATTGTGTGTTTCCTCTCTTGTTTTATCTGCTTCATTTTCAGTCGAGTGGATGTATACTCGAAACTTTTCTATAAGATCATAGAGATGTTCAAATATAATATTAGAAATATTAGGTTCAGTAAAAGTTCTGACATTTATTGGACGAGTCATGTAACTTTGGGAACACGTTGAAAGTTATCTACCTCTAGACCCGGATGTCATGGCTCACTGGCCAAGGGAAGGGCTGATTGCGAAGCGCTGGAGGAGTTCTGGTGTGTTCCTGGGAAATCCCAGGGCTCTTCGACTTGCGCGGAGGACGATCACCGAGGGGGTTTTAGTGAATAAAAATTTCACATAACCCGACTTCTCTCCTAAAGAGTCGGGTATCTTCAGAAGATTTCCCCCTGGAAAAAAAAGACCCGGATAAAATTTTCGGAAAATACAGTAGAATTACACATTAAGTCAGCGCTCACACGAAAAAAGTAGTACGTAAATATATACTGTTATGACAATGAATAGCATTTTAAGACAATAGCGATATAGAAACAGTCTAGGAATAATACCTAAGAATGGTTCTAGATTATAAACACAGGATACAAGAATATTTAGACCTTTTTATCGACAATATAAACAAAAACTGCATCACCAATAGTACAAAATGGCTAGTTGAACGAGTAAAATAAACTAAAACTAAATAAATAATTATATAATTGGTTTTACAAGTGTCTGGCTATTTTCCAAATAGCAACAATGTGTAAATATGTTGCCAAATAAGGTTTATAATGAATAATGCAGCTATGCAAACATTTTGTAATGTAATTCTTGTCAGGACACGTGACACGGGTGGATATCTAACGTTCGAGGTATTAACGTGTATCGAATGGCAAACAGGTATTCGATGTAAATGCTAGTGGGTATATACTCGTACACACACCTCCTTGCGCTATATTTAACTTGTAAAACACAACACAAACAATCTATGTAAGCTTAAATTAGATTGTTAATACTAAGCTAAAACCATTCCGTTGCTTTAAAATTCCTGAGAACTTTTTCCCACCGGTTTTCTTGGTCCGTTACATGTTAAAATTGGCCACGAAGACTACTTAATGATGTATGTATCTCACGCGTTCAAATTTCCCAATTGGTACTGATCACGAATTTTGAACGAACATAGCCAATGGCCTCCATGTTCCTTTTTGGTTTGGTTTCACAATGATAGGATTTCGTGCACGTTCGCCTTTGAAATATAACACGCTCAGCAACTGTCTCTGGTCTGTTTTAATTTTTTTGCTGTCGAATAATTTGCATTCAATTGTCTGAATTCGTTTCACTCGACGTCTTGAGCTAGTGTCGCTAGGAAAACCTTCATAAATAATGAATGGAGTGATAGGTTTTGCAAGGCTTTGTTTAATTCTGAGTCTTAGTTATTTTCCTGTATACCTACCTGCTGTCTGTATTCAATGTTTATTATAAATGTATATAACAGTAAAACTTGCGGTTTATACTTCCCACTAGATTTTTTATTGGAAATCTTATTTCAAAAGGAAGTTTTTAAAACATCCTGCACCTAGAAATTAATCACGAGTTTTACGACCGCCCGCGTATAATCGCACATCTCGAGTTTATATTCAAAATTATTATTACTATACGGAAAGTTCTAATCCCAGAAAATATTAATCGTAATAATTTTATATTTCAACACCGAGTCTGCTTACAACTGGCTAGCGTGGCATAGTGCCAATAAAACAACATTTAGTTTATCTAGTTACTTTTGGCTTTGTGACAGTTTCCGATTGAGCTATTTTGTTTAAACACCTTCCCAAATTTTATTTACATTTAACATTACTATATATTTATAACATTCCTCTATATCTCCTGTCATTGTAATAAATTATAAATAACGCGATTAATTAGCTATACAAAAAGAGCATAACATTATTTTACAAAACAAAAATAAATTTCAAAGTGATCATTTAATGCAAGGTCTATATTTTCGTTTTGTACAAATCTCACATCTTCGTGTTCAGTTGTTAAACATGTTATGTTAAGCTTATTATTATTAAAGTGGTAATGGCGTTCTTTGATGATATTATTAGCACTTGGCTCTATGTGAATGCGATTTGAATTTTTTTGTACTGGACATGTAGTCACAATGAAGGCAAACCGAGTGTTCTTTCTTGTCTTCTTCTTTCGCCGACGAAAGGTAGACGCTTTGTAGTTTTATTTTTACTGCCTTGCCTGTAGAACTTAGTAGCTCATTAAAATACCAATAGACAGGTGGTTGCGGCGTTTGCTTATCCTGATTTTGAGGTAGATTGTTGTTGTAAGCTTCCCTTAAAATTTAACAATACAAAACGCATTTGTTTTTGTTTTTAGTGTAAGATCACCCCATTTCTGGAGGGATTATGGATTAGGAAACTGGTGAAAGCTTTCACGAAGTAGGTCCAACTCATCTTACTTTCTATATAGGAGCTTTCTATCCATTATGAATAAATAACATACTGAAAATCGAAAATATAAGTCCGATTGAAGAACCACTTTGCGATTACATTACATACCCGATGTATGGCTTTCAGCTACAAAGTTATGTAACTTGTAAACATAAAAAGCTATTTCTAATGTGTTATACTTAAACATTCCTGTGGTTGTGCTGTAGAACCTTGCTTCTCAGGATTCTAGGTCAGTGGGAAGTACCCTATAGGTTATGGTTCCCTTGCATTTTGTATGTAAATGGTATAAAATACGGATATATCTTTTTATTGCGTAATATATATTATTTTAGATTTTTCACAGATCCAAGGGACAGCAGACTTGAGTATTCGATATTTAATTTCAATTTGATATCTCTAAGCTGGAAAAATAATTTATTCATGTATCTCTGGAAAAAAATGTACGCCGACGTAGAATCACTTAATGCATATCTTATAGGTAACAAATTCGAGCTGTATCGTAAAGTAACCCGGTATCAGATTATGTCGTCATTATGCTTGCCGGTTTTGCACATATTTGCATGAGTATTTGTTCTGTTGGGGCTCATACAGCAACAAATAAAGAATATATCTGAACCTAACGTGTTGGATCAACACGCGTCTTGTACATGATGGCCACGTATCGTTGTTGGCCACATAGTCAGTTATTGTCATTTGGCCACGATTTTCGAAGCTTTATTCTACTCCAAATAGTTGTCACCATCATCATCAACCGGAAAAATTCAACTGCTGAAAACAGGTATGTGTGCCTCAGGGTACGCCAAAATGACCGATCCGGAGCTGCTTTTAAAAAAGTATGATAGGTTAGCACCTTCTGTCCGTCCTGACCATCATCTTATTTGATGGTAATTAACGATAAGGCTGTTTTGTGCCCAACCAAAAGCCTCAGTCTAATGAGACTTTGGCTCTGAAACCTGTCATACATTTGATATAAGTCTACTGCCATTAACTGTTTGGTGGCAAGCTTAGGCAACATGCCATTGCATCCAGTGGCTTTCCACTATCTTGACCTGGTTTTTTGACCTATCTTGTAGTTTTATTGGTACGTTTTTTATTTATTATTTGAGACAAGGGGGGTGGTCCACCGAGCCCAACCATTCACTGCGACCTTAATAGATCTATTGGTACGTGGTCACCACCCCAATGTTTACTCCCCATCGGTTATCCGTAATACAGTATTTGGAACATACGTAAAACCAAAAGCAATGTGAATCGCCCTTGATTGCACTATATTTGCATAAACCAACTGCGCTTTGTCGTAAATTCCGAAGTACGCATTTAATAGTAAGTTAGTAACAGAAGCAATATCTACTTATGCTAACGATGTGTGATAAGTATTTAAATTTTGTTCCACTTCCACAAACAGCTCCTGTGATAAGGCTTCCAGTTTGGAAGCGAAACGTCTCAGTAAATGTAGAATGCGATTTTCAGACAACACTGACGTTACTGCATGACTTCGCGAATGTTGGTTACAATGATTAAATTTTCTATTTTTAACCAGAACGAAATGAAGTTAGCTACAATAGCAGTAAATGTATGCACTCGGCTTTTTGATATAAGTTTATTTGCTTGTGTTTATGGACATGTCCAACGCGTAACATCGTCGACCACATCGTCTTTTATCAGGAGATTTTACTATTGGACTATAGTTAATTAATAAAATAATGGATATGTCCTAAGCGCTTCAAGGTTTCATATCCATAAGACTATACATTCTTCGTCCGTAAACTGGGGTACCTGAGGTGCAGTTCACGAAGGAGAAACATCCTTGCTACCTCACGGTTCACGGGAGTCATTGCTGACGATATCTCCTGTTTCGTAATCAACAAGGATCAATATCGGATGATGTCAGCAGCATAAAAACATGAGGTTGTAAGAATGTTTATTAGTGAATGACACCCCATGGTTTTTAAGGTTTTTGGCTTTGGCAATGAGATATAATATATGATGATTGATGATGATGAAGCCATTTATAATGCTAATTTGAAATGATATATTCTGTATAACCTAATATTGTACATACCTGCCTACTTTATAGCATATTTCTTGTTTTAGATATCTCACAGTTGATTTGTTTAATCAATTCATACAAAACCGCTAGCTGTTTCAGTAAACAACTCCGTTATGTAAAACAGCTCAACGACGTTTTTCTTAATAGCTGAAATTTAACTCGCAGAATTGAATGAACATTTTGCGTGCATCAATGCAGCGGGTCAATTATTATATTGTAGTATATAATGGGGATATTGACTACGTGACCAAGACCTATGCCCAACTCCCGCCCCTGTGACCAAGCTTGGTATTTTGAAGACCCCCAACACCCCCTGAACAGGTCACGTAGTATCGGTATGTTCCCTAACATCTTGAAGATCTCGTAGCTTTCTAATAAGATCAAAATAAAAGTCGGTGAAACCTAACCTTTTCTACCTCTAGTATAAGAGGATAATATATTTTTCTTTCTAGTTTTAGTT
This sequence comes from Carcina quercana, assembly GCA_910589575.2. Classification (NCBI taxonomy): domain Eukaryota; kingdom Metazoa; phylum Arthropoda; class Insecta; order Lepidoptera; family Depressariidae; genus Carcina; species Carcina quercana. The sequence goes on from OU342442.1 coordinate 5,601,618, forward strand.
AAATAAATATTTTTCTGTTTCTGTTTCTTTCTTCTACAATAACACTTGCTAGAGCGAACTGTTCTACAATAACTGAATAATAGCATCGTAGGTATTTCTGCCAACTTATAATATTTCAATACATATTATCCACGCATATCGTGTAGAAGAAATCAAACAAAAGCGCTTTATTAAAGTAAGTACGGTAACAATGATGTACGTACCTAAACAATGTATTTCTGACGGACTATTCTCGTAGTTCTATATTTGGTCACGGCACAAACCGCACAAAATGTGACCAACTCGCGTCGTGTACGAATGCGCCCGCTAGTTATCGCGCCATGCCCATCCCCGGGGAGCTATTTATAGATACGTTTACTTAGTCATGCGTGGTCATTCACGTAGGATTAAACCGGAGCTGCTATGTCAATAATATTGATATAGATTTGCTGAATTCTATATCTACCTACTTCTCGTTGCATGGTTTCTTTTTAACCGCCTCCGTGGCCTGTTGGCTAACAATGGGGTGGTACACTCGAGTACAAAATATGTATCCACTTTTTTACGATGTCACATTCACCCTTGCTTGTATGTGACATGGTTCAAAATGGTACTATCAATACTAGGTTTGGTTGCTGGAACCGTAACCCTGGATGCAAAGGGCAAGGGACCGGAGGCAGCCTCAGTGGGGGCTCCGGCTGTCCTGCTCCGATCCCGAGAGGGCAGTGGAAATGGCGTGGCCCCTTTTCCTCTGCGGAGTCCGCTCTGCGAGAGTGCAAGGGCTGGCACATCAGCCCGGGAAGAGCATAATGCATCGCGCGAGGGGAGCACTGGCGACGTTCCTTTGGAGGACCCAGAGCTCCCTGACATGCGCAGCGGTTGGCCACCGAAGGGGTTTAGTGAGTAAGAATCTCACATAACCCGACTCTTCCCCCCTAAGGAATCAGGTATCTTTTGAAGATTCCCCTTCGTAAAGAAAAAAGGTTTGGTTGGTGGAAGGACATTTTCTATTACCGCCAATCAGCAGTCTTAATAGCACTGTTGCACCGATATGTAAGGTAGCAAAGCCAGCTACTCATTAGCTTGAGTCTTCTCTACGCACGCTTACCATCCAACGGCCGTATCGTCACTTACCATCAGGTGAGGTGAAGGCCAAGTGCAAATCCATCAAACAAAAGAATACTGTAAATAAAACTTTAAATAAAGAAACTAGAAAAAGTATTCCTTCTGATTTCCAGCATCAGTGCGTGATCGGTTGAAAGGCTTAAGTTAAAAAGTATCTCAGTTCTGAATTTATGGTTTTAATAAATTAGTTTATGGCATATATGGCTAAAGTCAAGTGAATCAGGTGTAAGATTTTACAAATATTTCAGTCGCTATACTGTTTTGTATAGCGATATGCTTAATAATATAACATACACTTACATAATAAGCAGTCATTCAATTAAAAATGTTATTGGACAGTTAAATAAAAAGCACTAAATCACGTTATTTATGCTATGTTAAAGTAATTGCCTTCTTTAAACATAAAAATTAACTGTCACGCAAATTTTACGATGTTTTTCTTTATGCCGAGCAAATACGTTTAATTATTAATAATATGCTTTTAATAATCGTTCTGTTATTTCGCATTATTAAAAGTTCATTACAGCAACCGAATAATTCAGCAGCAAATTACCTCTATATTTTGTTGGCATGATCTCAGGTCTCTCGATTTCTCTTTCCCTGGTCTTTAGATATTATTGCACTGCGCGCAATGTTTTTTTTTATCGGACTCAGTAAGTTTTTTATAATTATAACCAAATCGACTTTCGCAAGATTTACATTTGATTTAAAATAAATGACAATACAGATTATACAGGCTGTTGTATTCGATTCCATCAGCATATTTTACCGCATATGAATGACAAATATAGGAATTCACAAAAATTAATAAAATTACATTTTATCTATTTAAGTTAGAACTTGTTTATTAAAATTGAATTTATCTCAGTTTAGAACGTGTAGTTGGATAAATCGTTTTGCATGAAAAATATGCGACCGCGAATAAACATAGAGCAATTAAAATTGAACACTCAAAATATGGGTGACAGTACATCTATATATAATTAAGTATACTTGTATTTGTGTAGTACATATTTATTAGCTATCAATAACGACAGACGTAATGTTTTGCACGGGAATCTAAATATTGAATGAAAAACAGGTTTAACTTTAAGAAAAAGCTGAATTTTAGGCGGCTTATACATGTATATAATTATTATGAATTTAATCAATTTAATAAAGTTGTGAAATAAATTCATTAAAAAATCGTTTCGGGTACATACCTCCCATGTTCCATTTTTTGTTACATATGTTTTTCCAAAATATTGGCATTGTAGGGTATAAAATAAATAATAATAAATAATTAATTACGCGTTTAAAAAGAAATAGAAACCGACTTCCATTGCTCTAAAAATCTACGGCATTCATTCGTTAAAATCCCTTTGAGGTAGAATTATCTGGGCACATATTTGGGTTTTAGTTGATTTTCTCAAAATGAGCTGAATCAATTTCTATAAATTTATATGGTACCACCTCTGAAGTATTTTCTACCAAACAAACAAATAATCATCCAAATCGATTCATAATTCGTAGAGTTACCACGTAACATACTGTTCTCAAAAATATAACAAAAAACCAGAACGTCGTCCATTGTGCACATTTGACGTAGCGTATCAACAGGTAGGTTTGGATAACTTATCAACATATCATTATCAAAGCAATGCCCCGGGACGAGAACTGGTTTTCTTACTACATCTCGATGTGTTCACAAAAAAAATTATTTGAAAAGGTTTTTGTCTCTCAGACGCGTATAATTGACGTATGTATTGATTTTGTTAGCTGGTTGAATGCTAAAACTATTATTTAGTAAATGATTTTCGAATAAGTGAAACAGTTATGATAATAAATTAATAATTTATTGTATTATTATTTATAGCTTAGTACATAAATATGGAACAGTCAGGGATGTTTAAACATTTTTAGATGATAAATTAATTTGTACAAAACCCAGATAAAAAGGAGGTGGTGGCAGAGAATAGATAATACTGTTCCTAATAAAGTGAATAAAACTACACATCGAAAATACAATAGATGGAGTAATAATTTTATTATGTATAAAATTTTACTGTATATAAATTCATAATTGACGAATATTTTGATAAATTGGTCATCTGCCCTATTCATTTCATTCATACAAACAAAAACGTTTCTTATTCTATACATGGATAACATGAATAATTGAATACGTATAAGTAGATAAGTTAGGCAAATACTGTGATAAAAGTACTATTACAAATAATTTTCGATGTACTTTATTTTATATTCATGTATTAAAAAATAACTTTAGAATATTGTAACGCCATCTAGGTCAAACACTATGACGTTGGTCGATGTTCAGGTTAGTACTGCTACTCGACCATAGATGGCAGCATGTTTCGTTTTTTTTCGGATTAAAAGGCGGTCGTTTTCTGGAAAAATTTCAAACGTGTCTAATGCGGCCTCTGACGAAAATTGATTTTTTTTATTATTATACAATTTTTTCTGAACTGAATAGCGAATACGTCATCAGTTCTATATTTGAAACCTAATACGCTTCTATTACCTTAGTACACGGTCATAGGGTGTGGGGAAGAATTATCGTGATGAAAGACAATATTGCTTCAAGGACGCTTTTCGCAAACTGTTTCTAAGACTCTGGGCAAGCAGGGGTTGACATACCAATTTGCAGTTACTGTTCTTTCTTCAAGTGACACTGTTGTGTCATGTAGGTACTTATTTGCCGAAATAAGAAGCAACCATATTCTTACCAAAGCTTTGACTTTTAACCCTCGTAAGTCATAGGCTACCTAGATTCTGCCTTGTTCTTTCCGGTTCAAAGATGTTGCCCTAGGTTTTGTCACTGGACACTGTATTATAAACCGACAGCTGATTATTCTCCATCCAATCTCCATTTCATGAAACGGTGGCACTTTTAGTTCTAAGATGTCCTCACTGCTTCCCAAAACAGATGGTTTTCTGTATATAGTTACTGATACATGCATAGCCTAAACAGAAATTTAACCGCTAGAAATTATCAACTGTCTATTGTGCTTGGTTCCACAAACTCTGTATTGAGTTCGGTTGTAGCTAACAACAAACCACCATAGAACTTGTCGATGTGCCGGAAGAGGCGTTATGCACGGATAAACACGTTGGATTGGCTTAGAACTGACCACAGAAATTTATGCCAGGTCTATAGATATGCATAAGACGTCAAACTGGGCACAGATTTGTTAGTGTAAAGAAATTAACAAATTTTTTATTCATGGCATTCAGTGGGTAGGGAATATGTGGCGGAAGAACTGAAAAGACTGAGAAAAGTTACAAAAACCGTGTTATAAAGCTTTAAACGAGACACATGCCTCAGACATGCTCTGTTTGACGTTTCAAAGGACAGAATACTTGTTGTTCCTTAGCAAATTAAATTGAGGAAGGAATTCATAGAAGGTCACCGACATAGCTCGACGAGTCAATGATCTGAAGTGGCAACGGGCAGGACACATCGCTCGAAGAACGTGTAACCGATGCGGAGTAAATTTTTTCGAATGGCAATCACGAACCGGGAAACGGGTACCGGACCCTCCGCCTGCTATATTATGATGCGGCTCGAGATTGGAGGACGCCTATGTCCAGGATTGGACGTTTCCCGGCTGATGATCATGAAAATCGCTTTTCACGATTCAAGCGGACCTTCATTAAGAATAAGAATAAATTTATTTATAAAAATGTACAAAATGTTTTCTTAAATCTAATTGGCTAGAATATTTTATTGAAAACGAAAGCGTCTGCAGCTAAACTAAGTTTTGAAAAACTTGTATTTTAGCATACAGTGCATCCCTCATAAAAGCATTATTCATTATAGTGACCTTACCGTTATATACTATATTATGCACGGAGCCCTCGGTGCGCGAGTCCGACTCGCAATTTCGGCGGTTTTCATTACTCATTTTACAGCCATTAATCTGAGAGTCAAATTATGAAAAAATCACAGATTGCTACAGCCATGCTGTCTAAGTTTGTCACCTAACAGCTGTGTGCCGGTAACGAAAGATTTTACAGCCAGTTCTTATGAAGGCTCCTACTATACGGACCCAATTTAAAGAATATTAAGAATAAAAATTTGTGATGTATTGGCCTCAGAGTTACAGAGTGGTTCATTCATATGAAAGTCTATTGACCTTTATAGATTAGACATTACGTGAACACAACCACAGGGACAATGCCAAACATTCCCAGGCTGACTATGTGCCTAGTGCTATTCCTAGGAAATTACTGAACTTCGGTGGTCCATACCTTAGGGACACGGCGGATTGAACTATCAGGACACTGGGATTTTTTATATTTAAAACTATGGTTCTTAATTATCAAAGTCAGCTATTGTAGTTTAGAAGATTATGGAAAAAGAAATTTTGTATGGAAGCATTCTGAGCGAATAATTACAGTTAGTTTTTTTCTATTGTTTTGTATGTTGCGGTCTCTGCATCGAACAAAACAGTAGTAGTGTTACAACCGGGAGCAACTGTTTTATACATTTGGGCAGAAGGCACGTGTGCCGATTCTAGGTCTAAGGGAGGGATGAGAGAGATACGACGCCAATGTTTACATGCTTAGATATAAGTTATGCTTTATCGTTGTTTTGTTGATATGTAAATAAAGAATGTACATTAGACATTAATTTTTGTTTATCTAAATTATAATTCTAAATCCTTCACATCTTAACAAACCAGGAATGGAATTTAATGGCTCCAATTGTTTGTTTTTAAATATGAGAATATTTTAATCTTTTTTGTGTGTTTTGATTTATTATTGTGTAAAAAATTGACATTAATAAATTAATCTTATTTTATTTTATGTTAGATATCTAATATATAACAAAAATATATGTGACATTCCTATATAGGAATGTCACATATATTTTTTGTTATAGACGAAATAAACTATGAAACGTTCACTGCTACACAGAAGCCTAAGCCCTGTATGTAAAAATATTGAAACCGGCTACACATATTTTTACTTAGGGTATTACAGGAATTATCGCTAAATATCGTCAAAATTACCCTATTACCTGCACAATAACCTGCCGATCCTTACGTAATGCGCAAGGGCATTAGATCCCACGTGAAGATATATATAAGGATAAGAAATCACAATCCACCACCGGTACCAACACCATCACGGCACCGCTTATCACTCGTCACACACGCCACATCTCAAGTGGTAACAGACAGTAAATCTGACTGGCTGCGCCCGCGTCGCCAGCTCAATAATAAATTTTATTGTCCACTTGCTTCAATCACGTGCGCTCGTCTCTACTGATAATCTTTAAATATTTTACAACAACCTCTTCTATATAAAGAATATCGTGGAAAAATCAGTGCTAGATAACGATAAGGTCCTCCGTATCGCTTGAAATAAATCTGTGTCATATTAATATTATTCAAATTGTATCGGGAGTTTATCGGGAGTGAGGTGTGTGACAGGCTGAAATTTTCCGTTGTTTTGGATCGGCAGTGTTTGGCAGAGGATACCCGGTTGTTTTGATTTGGGTAAGACTTCAGGAATTTGCCTATTGCTGCTTATACTGGCTGTTAGAAGACAGGTCCACTAAAATTATCTTGTGAAGTTTCCCAGAAATTGACAGGTACATTTTACTGTGATTTCTTTTGGATAATATTTTTTATTGTTGTAAAATTTCAAATAATTATTGTGAACACCAAATCCATTTTGTTGTTGACGAAAATAAATAAACAGAGTTTAGTTTGACTGGCTATTTCAGACGCTGTCACCATATACCTACTGTAGACAAACTTTCAATCAGCTTTGTTTTTGATAATGTTTTGAAATATATCCAAATGTCACTCATGTTTAGATTCGTTATCAAATAAAGAAGGAATTAAGGAATGTAGAGATTAGATTGGTTCACATTACAGCTATTAGTTAAGTATACTGCAAATTTCAGTGGAATAACTAAATTATTAATTGTTTTCCTACCGATTATTCGCATGAAAAAGAAAAAGAAGTGAGATTATTGAAACAAATTAGCTTTTGTATAAATGTTACGAGTACCAATATTTGCATTATTAAAATTTAATTTAAATTTAAATAATGTTCTTTCCGAGATACATTTATGTAATAATTGAGTAATGTGAAGTTTAAGAATGTATGTATATTCTTCTAAATTGTTATTATTAGCCATATCATATATATGTATTCGACATAGACACTTCGTTATACATATTTACATTCTGGTAAAACGATTACTACAATTATATATTTTTATTTCATATCCAAACAACAGAAATCACCAGCTCCCAACTATATCATCATCAACAGCCTATATATGTCCCCACTGGAGGGGCTCAGGCCTACTCTCCTACAGAGAGTGTATGGGCCATAGTCCAGCACGCGGGCCCAGTGCGGATCGGCGGACTTCACATGCCTGTTCAAGACATGCAGGTTTCCTCACGATGTTTTCCTTCACCGTTAAGCAATCGGATAATGTACTTGAATTGAAAAACAACTCATAGGTACACGGCTATATGCACAATTATATTTGTTTATTTTAAAACTATAAACAAGATGCATATAATTGGAAGCACACCGAGTGCATCGCTCGTTGGCTGGCGTCCCACACGTGGCAAAAGTCTGAGTTCTCTTCCGTTCACCTCGATTCATGGCCTGGGAAAGTTTTCAAAACTAACAACCACTTTTGGAATCCTCTTTAGACTATTTTGTTTGTGTGTGTATTTCGGTTTTAATATTTGTAGTACTGATTCATGTAGAAAAGCCAATTTCTAAATTATACCTATTAATAAAATGAGGGTTCTAGTTTAGCTTACTCTTATACTACGGCCATATCGTAACTTATCATACTACGTGGACGTAGTTATATCGTATCGTTACTTATAATCCTTTAGCCATATCGTAACTTATAATCCTACGGCCATACTGTAACTTATAATCATACGGCCATATCGTCTCCAATCATCCCACAGCCGTATCGTCACTTACCGTCCGGTAACAAGTGCAAAAACTATTCAATTTAAACTGCTACTTGTACTTTTGTAGACATGTCAATGTTGATATTTAGAAAGAAAGCTAATTTGTAAGAAAATATGTGACTCTTGCGCTGAAAATACATCCATTTTGACACGTGCAAATTGGTATTTTTACATGAACGTTGGAGCGCAAATATGTATTTTGTTTAGATACATTAATTATGTCTGTCGATAATTGTGGCAAGTCTCTCATTCATCACGTCACCTGTCTGATCTCGTTGCATACGTTTGTTCTAGAATCCTTGGCCTCAGGTGTGCACGTATTACATATAATAACTGCATAGAATATTACAAATTGTAACAAAAATATATAAACCACCATCAAAGTCGACTTTAATACTAGCGTCACTGAACAACTAATAAAGGTCAGTGATCGATGTGGTACATATGAGTATTAATAGATAAAAGTTGATAAGATTAGGTTTAAAATTGTTCATTCAAGGAGAGTGATGTTGTGCACTGGAATGTGTTTAGTAATTGAAATGTATGAAAAATAATATGTATGCATTTTATGTAATATTTAATAGTTTTTGAAATAATCCCATAGGGGTATATATATAACACGAATTTTAAGTCGCTATACAGTCAATTCGTCCCACAACAAATAGTCGTCACATTTATTATTTAATTCGTCATCAATGTGACGACCCACTGCTTTTGTAAGTTCCCGTACGCTGCCCAACTGAGTTGGATTCTTCGGTTGACCTATTTGTCGAAGTTGGACCTACCTAGTTGAATGATCTGTTCCAATTCGTCTACAACTTTGATCTTAGTGTTCACAACTACTACAACATGAAACAACATGAAAATTTAACATGATTTTCGTCTTATCCATGTTCAACTGGGTAACCCTTTTGAGCTCATCGAGCATTGCATTCAGATCCTCAAATGATTCTGCCGTTTTGACTATGTCATCGGCAAATCGGAGGTGAGTGATGTACATTACAGTAAAACAAACTTCTAACAACATGTTTTCATGTTCCAAGCTAGTTGGAACTTCTGGAACATGACCATTAACCACAGAAATAAAATATGTTTATAGTTTTTGTATGAAATCCTTATCCGATCTTAAGTCAGACATAAATGGCCAATGACGATAAAATCGCTCAACCAAAAGCCGTCCAGGGAGATTGTCTGTAAGGACGATTTCCGACAGATATCTAAAATTTTATGACGAGAGAACGCTGATATAGTTTTTCAAATCAACTAACAAGCAAACTTAGCGATTGATAATTAAAAATGAATACATCTTAAATTATACTCCATTTTTAATTTGTTACGCTTTAAATTGTATCAACAACCCGTAATTGAAAAGTCAAAATTTCAAAGTATTACAATTGCTAAACAGACAAACTCATAGTTTATTCGTATATTTTTATACACAATCGTAGGTATAAATGTTTATGAAAATGACTCTTGTTTTTCAATAACATGTCATTTGCATGTACAGCCATTCCGTGCGCATTTCAATTTGAAATAAACATAAAGTTTAAAACAAATTGAAATGGGTAGGTCATATTAAGTGCAGTGATTCTATAGAAACTGAGGTTTATGTTAGGTATAGTTATGCTCGTATAAGGAGTAATATCGGCATCACGCGGTTTCAATTATAGCTCACTTGCTAAACGAGCGGCGCGGGCGCATGCGTCACCCGACGCTGAATTGTCTCCTGCTGGTTCCTGTTAAAATATTTAGACTGATAACTGTGTAAAAATCCAATCAGCATGGATCCATTCACATGCAGATTCGTACATATGCTTACGTCTTAGAGAGCGGGAGAAATAATAGAATATGTAGTTAGCGGAGGCTAGAGGTAGCGGCACGGTAGCGGATATTGTATGAAGCTCCAGCTCTCTATAGTTTATTCGCTCCTTAATTGTTATTTATTTATTTGGTATTGCAGCTGTTAATACCACAAAAGTTAATGTATATTTCTTAAGTTAAATGCACTATCATTACAGACACACACGTTTAGTTTGTAATATAGTAAATTTGTAGTTACGAGTACATGCAAAATTTCACCGTACGTTTGGAATATAGTTGAAAATACAAGAAGATAGTAATAGTAACTTAAAGATAATGTTGTATTTATATTATATTCAGACATTGTTCACAGACAGTTCCATGCATCTAGTATAAATAGAAATTATAATTTAGAAAATTATAACACTGAAATTTTACAAAAATCTAAAAACAACTTTACAAAATTACAGCTTCCGGAAACAAGTGGTAGTCACTACTTAAATGTGTTTGGGACTAACACTCATTGTATGTACGTAAACACGTGGGAAAATGTTAAAAAAAATATATGTTTTATAACAAGTTGATGACGGCGTCGAAAATCTGTAAAAGATAAACACATTTATTTGTATTTGCCCAAGAACTTGGACTTTTGTTGTTGTATCACTATAATATCATAGTGCAACTTACAACTGCAATTATAGTTAAGTTCGTATGTTCTAGAAGAAAACAAATTATCCTTAAAATTTGCTTTTAGTAGCTTGTAAGTCATGTTTACTTTCCTTTTGAACAAAACGATATTAAAAAGATATAAACAACAGAAAGCATTAATACAATCACGAGAAAATTACACAAGCACCCTGTTTAATGATAATTACACAGTGTAACTACGAGAATCTCAACAATTTGCCTTGTGCCTGATGTTTTTGATTTCGTACGCAAATTAAATGGATTTTTAAGAGTTCATAATTACCGTGACATGATATTTTAAATGAAATAATTACTTCGGTTCGAGCGGCACGCCCACCCCCATTACATATGTTGCAGACATTCGAATTAAATTATAACTGTCAATCAAACGCACCCGAACGAGGTTGTGCTTCTGAGAAATCATTACCCTTCGAGCATTTACCAGTAACACTTGAAGTAAATAATGAAGAAAATTTTCACTCGCTTTTAAAATCTATGTGGAAATCTAGCGGGCCTCAGTCAAAGTAAAGAAAAAACCGTGGTCTACTGGCTACAGTTAAACCCTACTTACGTACGAATAACTAATACTCACAAAAGAACGACTCATATGACAGAGTATAGAAATGCAAACACTGTATGCTTTTTATTGTTTTAGAAATATGTTCATAAGGCTCGATTATATTTCAACGAATTTTATCAAAATTAGCTTGTTTATAAATAGAATTATATGTGTGCCAAAGCACGTATTATAATTTATTATCATACTATTGTTATCAGCTATGCTATTCTAAACTGCCTATCACTCAAACTGTCCAGATAAAGGACCCACCTGTCCAGACAGTTCTCATTAAAAATTCACTTAATATTGATTGCTATCGGTGCGCAATGTCAAAACTGAGTTCTAAGGCTACGTCGTGATCGGAAATAGAATCGGACGAGTCCTTTCGATTCTGAATATTCGAGAACTTCCGATTAATCTCGAAGTTCGATAAGTATTGAAATGAAAATATAGAATCGAATATTGTCAAATATGTCTCAAACTGAATGCCAGCATTAAGGGCAAACAGACGTGGTAGCTCAATTGGGTCGAGCGTAAGTCTTAGAACAATCTAGGTCTGGGTTCGATCCTGGCTCGTACCGATGATATGCAGTATTAATATCTAATCTATGCCAATGAGCCAATTTGTTATTGGGAATTTATGTACGAATGATAAAAATCATTACCATTGGCTTTTCGGTGAACGAAAACATCGTGAACCTGCACACGTCTTGAGAAGAAATTCAAAGGTGTGTGTGAAGTCTACTAATCCGCACTGGGCCCGCGTTGTGGACTTTGGCCCATAACCTCTCTTCAGAAGAGTAGGCCTGAGACTCGTCAGTGAGGATATATATAGGCTGTTGATGATTGAGTGCAATGTGATGTGCTTAATTTATGAAAATATTGTTTCAAGCTAAGAAATTTAAATGAAACCTATTTATGGTATTGGTGTAATCATGCATACTAGTTCAGTTGTCACGTCACAGTCAAGTAAAAGACGTATCAAAATGTGTAACTTCAAGTTGACTTATGAAAGTTGCCTCCTTGTCTAACGGTGTGATACGAACAGGGATATAAATTATGATATATGATATAATAAACCTAATTCTTCGGCTATTTTTAAGTAGTGTACACTAGAGTACAAAAAATGTATCCACTTTTGAACCATGTGACATTTCCTCCACACACAGCATAGGAACAAGCACGAGTGAATGTGACATGGTTCAAAAGTGGATACAAATTTTTGTACTCGAGTGTACCTACGTGTATTTTAACTAATTTTAAAACTTAAATATATCAATTTACGTTGTTTCAGGACGCGTATTAAAACAAGCATGGGACTTTATTATCACCCTGTATTTATTATATACAGGTGATTACGCATTTACGCCATGTTCAATTTTAATTAGCGGCTTTTAAAGATCAACTACATGTAAACATTTGTTTTTGTCAAAGATACAGAAAGTAGTTTGTATTGTGGAACATACAGCTTGTGATTCAATGAAATGTTAGATCTATTGCTAAACATTAATTTGAAAGAAATTACTTAGTGAAATATTTTTCAGTCTCCAGTAGGGCCATCAAAGTAAAGCTGCTACTCAAGTACCCCAATCTCTCGTTCATTGGTCGCCTCTTACGAAACTCACGCGATGACACGAATCCTCTTCTACCACTCGCTCTATCATTAGTATGGAGGTATTTTCAGTAATTTTGTCACACTTGCTTGTCTTTTTATTATTATAATATATCTCACGAGTACATTCTTATCGTATTATTATTGGTCTAATGTTTCCAGCTTCAGACTTTTGTAATTCGATTTTCTTTTACCAATCGTGTAACATTGTAAATGCAACCTAAAATGTACATGTGAAAAAATGGCCAAATTTTTCGTTACCGCGATGGGATTTGTTATCTCAAAAATGAAATAAATAATACCAAGGTTTTTTTTGAGTTCATAGAAATGCTTTGTTTTTTATATATTCATCCGTGGTTTAATAGCTACACGCTTGGACTTGCATCCGGAGGTCCCGGGTTCAATTCCTAGTGTACTTGTTTGATTGGTAGTAGGACATTTCCTGTGTCCGACTGGCTAGCTACCACCATGTTTCTGACGCCAAACAGCGGTGTAAATAGCACTGTTGTGTTCTGGTGTAAAAAGTAGAGCCAACGCCTAATTAGTTTACCATTCAACGTTCTTATCGTCACTTACCATCATGTAAAATGATGGACCATCACACATTTCAAAATAATCTGATTCTGAATTCTGAGAATTACCTAATTGGTCACGCGCATTTCGTATAATTTACCATTAACGGTGCTTTGTGTACTATTTTATTGTAATGTATTGTTGTCAGTGTGACATAATGTAACCTAAATAAGGTTGATAAATGTTCAACGGGCGAATCTATTACAACGAACTGTTATAAAGCATGTCTATTTGATGTTTTTATGATAAAACGTAGCGAATGGCCGTGAGGGCCGTATTGTAGAGAGTTGACAACAATGTTATTTATTTTCTGAAGGTAAATAACTACTTCGCCCGTTAGTAAAAAATATAATAAAACCTCAAAAAAGTTACTCACGAAGCAAGAGTTTTTATCCCAAAAAAATTAACAATCATGTTAATGTTAAAAAAAATGCGAATGTGAGTTTCTTTGCTTGTTGCTATTTAGCTCCTCAACGGCTGAACCAATCGCGATGAAAAGCATTAACGAAACCTATGGCGTGAACTATCGAACGAAAAAATCTACTATTTATCTCAGGCAACTTAGTGGTTCCTGAGTAATGATTTCTGAAATCTACGCAAATGAAATTGCGGGTAAAACACCTGTGAGGAACTGAAGTTTTTCTGACTATTATCTTAAATACTATGGCACAAGCAAAAGATTTTTTATTTATGATTGTACAAAACAGTAATTTACAACGTTAAAAGAGAGAAACAATTTTAATTTAGCACTTGCCTTACTAATAATTAAGCAACTTTTGAATTGGTCATTCGGCTTTCATAACGTGTCACAGAATGTGTCGAGTGCCATGACGGTAATTTTTGATTGATTTTATTAATTGATCGACGAACGGAACCTACTAGTACTTCAGTCTAATGAAGCAGTTTTTTCATATTTTCATTATTCATGCATAAATGAGTATGCACTTGACCTTATTTATAATAACATGATGAAAGCTTTTAAAATGTAATGTATAATAGGTTTTTGCTCAAGGCCTTTATCTCATCTGATGGTAAGTGATTATAAGGCCGTTGGATGGATATCGAGCGCAGGCGGATATAGGTATAATGGTGGTAGCAAGCCAGGCGGACATAGAAAATGGCCTACCACCAACCAAATTGAGTATCGATAGGTACTCTTACTCAGAATCCAACCCAGGGCCTCGGAAGCGACTCAATGTGACGATAAAGCCTCAATATAATGATGCACTTATTTTTGTAATATATGCTTTACCAATCTGAATTTTGCTGTTATTATTGTTGTTTGAAGATATATGATAACTTCTGGACATGAACCTCCCTCATAGACCGCAACGACGCCACGTACTTTCCTTGAGGTTAATTGTCATTAGCACCACACTACACTTGACAAGTGGACTGTATAGAAGCCTCAAGCTGTTAATTTTCCTACATGGGGTGATTCTATTCTAAAGCCAGGCTCTCACAGTCTAATATATGTATAAACATTCATTCATAAAGATAATTACAATATATTAGACGGTGCAAATCTATCATACTTAAAAAATATTTCTCAGTATCAAATTAAGTAAAACATTAAGTACAGTTGGTAAATATTTACACATAAAATTTTATTCTTAAGCTTTCAGCTTTTTTGCTGACGGTACTTTATTATTACCTGCAATTTTCATCGAATTTACTTACTATCGATCAAGGCAAATCTAACAAACGTGACGGGTTTATCAAGTAGTCAAGTTCCTATGACCATCTTGCATCTCCATCATCAGACCAACTTGACATGCCACACAGCTCAAATCGGACACCAGCAATTCAGCTTACAGTACAAGATTTGATCCCAACACATAGAAGCTTGAAAACATATGTGGTCCTCGAAAAGTTAAAACCTGTGGTTCAAGTAGCAACTTATCCAATGCATTGATATAGTTATAGAAAGCAAAGCAGTGAAATTAGACAGTATACCAAAGATGAAGAAAATAAACTGATGAAAATAAAAAAAATACGTTCTCTCGATTGACTTGAATTCATACTCGTAAACATTTGCTAATAAAACTTTTGACATCGTCTCGCCTTTACATAAAGTGTAAATTAATCAAGATCACTTGAAAGCCAAGATTGACGTTAAGGGTTCTCCACGCACGCGAAAGCTATTTCGCATTTAGCTTTTTTCTTTTTAGCTTATTATCAACAAAGACGTAGGTATATTTTCTCATTTACTATTTCTTAACTATGCATTCGACAAACATGTGCTTTGCAGTAAATTGAAATTGCTAGATTTTCGCTGGTTTATAAAATACCATTGGTCCGCTTGTAACTATCCAAAATATGATCATATTTATTTAGTTTGCATGGAGTGCGCGTGGGAAAATCACTAGGGATTAGGGTCATTTAGTGTTAACAAAACACTTTTACTACTCGACCCAGATTCTCGTCTAAAGTGGCTGCATTCTAAACCTGTTTCAATTAGTTAATGTCATCTCACTGCGGAAGTCCCTTATTCAGTCGCAAACACAATCTAGTTTTCGTATTGACTGACGAGTGGGTTTAAAAATACCGTCGTCGGCGTCTATTTATTCAAATACCAGCTGATGGTCATAAATTTGGAATATTTGGATGAGAAACAGACATAGCGGTATGAGAACTAGAGGTCGTATTTAAAAATCTTTCGTGGACCAGTATGTTACAGTACGACATAAATAAGTTGAAATTAAAATCAAGAAATCTTTAAATCTAGAACGAATATGCCTTTTAGGGTCATCTCCAATCGCATCGTTTTTCAAAGATGCTGATATACTCGTATTTTAGAAAAATCAAAAATACTATGCATGAGGAATTAAAATTTATAAGACACAAGCGGCTAAATCGCTAGAAGTTATTTCCACAAGACATAATAAACGGTTAAACAAGTACTATTTTGAATTTGTTAATTTATACAGATTAAATAACATCGATGGAATACATATACTCGTAGCTAACTCGTCTGCGTTATCGAGTTTCAAATTTATTCATCGCTTAGAAATGTTGATAAGATAAAGCTTGAACTTCGCGTACAAACTAAACCAACTGCCCGAGTTTATTTAAGTTCTAAAAAATGTTTACTTTCTACTGATATTTTTGATAGCCTTTCGACTTATGACTCTTTACAGCGGTTGTAGAACTCAGTTCTAACTTAGAATTTGTAATTGTGTGTAATTAGATCTCTAGAATATACGTAACTTAGTATCGCATGCCATGTATCTAGTGATGCCTTTATATTTTTGTGTCCAACAAGCACTGTTTTCGTTCAAACAGTCTATGAGTCAGTAAGAGGTCAAAAGTAAGAAGTTTTCTGTTACCGTTAAAATACTGTTACTGAGTTTGACATTTCAGTACAGTATCCTTGTAATGTACATAAATTATGTCGGATAAACTCCACCAATGTTCATGTCATCTTATGGTAATGATTATATTTATAAAGTATATCTGAATGATTTATAAAACAAAGCTCAGCTGCTGTTGTCATTTGGTGACATCTACGTCCCATCGCAGTGATGCGTTGTAGCTGAAATTGAACAGATTTTTAAAAGAATCAAATTATCGGCTAGCCTACAATTCAAATGCTACAATGTTATATTACCAAAGCCCCAGATAAACGAATTGTGAGCTAGACGAAAACAACAACAAATAAACCCAATTCAATTAATTAGACGCCACACATATCCTTAATAGAACCAGCGACGAATGCAGTGCAATTATTCTTAATTCTAGATAAACGCGATTTCACTAAACCGCCAGTGTCGGCGTTACAGCAGCTCGTTACTCGTAAATCAGATAATTGTACATGTGACAACCCCCGGGCGCGGGCGTCGTGCAATTGAATTTAATTGACATCAGTCTAAAAATAGTCCGAGTGAGAAACATGGTATACAGTACAGTGCTTTGCTCTGTGCTAAGATCACGCACATCAGACTTCGTCGGGTCGTCCCTTTTTAGGGATAGGGAGGGACCTATGGCAGCTAATTTTTGAATAATGGGTGTCACGACTGAAATAATTGTGAAATTATTTTAATTTAAAAAGGGGCAAAAGTAGTATGGCTGAATTTCCAAAATTTCAGTAGAAGAGTCACTAGGTCAAGGTTAATCATAATAAGGTCGCTGTCTAGTATAGTTTTTGGAAAATCAACTTAGTTATGCGATCGGATAAATGAACCTTATTTCATGTTAATATTTCTTTAAAAATTTTATTATATCGACGTTCATGAATAGGTCATCCCTTTCACGTATCATTTTCTCTAAACACAACCCTCCAAAGGGAAATAATTGAGTTCATATCACACATACTAATTGCTCCAAATTTTAAGCGCGTACATATGCCTCGTACTCAATTAATGACAACAAGCGTTTTAATGAAGCAAACTGTGACAAATACGACAAAGTACAAGTTTTATTTTAGTACATTTAGAACTGGTTCTATTCTGGTACGAAATAACATTTAAATCTCAGGATTTTTCCACGTAACAGACTACTTCATTAATAACGATGATATAAAGCGTAGTTTTAAAGATGTATGACGACCCATTTAAGCTTAGAAGACTATATGTCAACGGTCTAATGTGAATAGATCCTACACGTGAATAAATCATATGTTGCAAAAGGCAAACATACACAGAGATGACATTCAAGTGTGAAACAATGAATGAACATCAGTGAGAGCAAAGTGAATACACGTGAGAAACTAAAGTGAATTCTACAAACGATTCATACATACATTCATTAGAATAAAATGAAGAATATTTTAAGACAAATGTATATAGGAAACGACAAAACGATTCTACTGTAACAATAATGTTTTACTTTAATGATACAACAATTACTTTAAGAATAGGACGTCATTTTTCCAACGACTCGTGCATTGTTTCTAAAGGATGTTTTGTGACGTAACTTTTGTGTCGGGTCGTTGTTAAATATATAATAGAAGTATTCTGTGTTGTGCTTTGAGTAATAATATTAACAGTTACATAAATTGAATCAGAAACTTGACTGAGAGACACGCAACAGTAAAATGATTAATAAGCTGTATTACTTTTAAATGCTGTACCTAGTATTTACGATGCGATACGTATCGATCACGAGGCTCGAAACTGAAGTATTGCAGCAGTAAAATAAGACTTAAATATCACCCAATACAAGATTATAAATGTCGAGATTATAAATCCTGTACAGCTTAAAGCTGTTTTGAATAACGCTACTGTGTCGATAAATGCATGGTTTTAGTTGCTTTGACAGCCACTCGTAGTTACAATAATACGTACATATCGATGAAGATAAGATAAGTACAAACGTAACACTACTTTTCTGTATGCATACCAATCCTTTAGCCCCGTCACAGAGATACCGATCCTGTCTTTATTTATCCTAGAACGGTTCGGATCGATGCTTGCGTGCTCCGGGCGGTAGGTGTGTGATCGGTGCATTTTTCATTAAAACGTTCCACGGATTATTGTATCAACGAAGTATTATAGCACTCTGTGACTAAAGTAACTTCCCTACAGACGGTTGTTGTCAGTGAAAATCGCATGGTTGTTTGCTAAATACAAATAATGAGTTTGCTGCCAGCAGTCATATGATCAATAATTCACTCCTATTAAACGCAATCACTATGAAGTACTTGCTCGTTACCGATGTAATGCCTTAAGTGTACGAATGTGAAAGTATTGTTATTACCATTTTTTCATTACAATTTTGGTGTCACAACTGTTAGGGAAAAGTTTCTAGACTTTTAAACACGGAAAGCAAGTTCACAAGGTGTCAAAATTTGGCTTTCCTAATTAGGAATTTCACATTGCACTTTTGAACACATATTGAACATAGTTGGTGCCAGTAGACATTAAGGAGCTCCTCTATCTAACTGCTAACTACAAAGTCAGATAAGCTAAACGTTCCCAAATTATTGTATTGTCTTCCGAAAAACAGTCGCAAAGTTTCAAATCGATGTGACAGAACTCGCTCACCCTGTGAATCCTACCTCCTCCTTTTTTTAAGCCAGTTAAAAAAGGAAAAGAGAAAACCTTCATTCATATGTTTTCGTGGTTGTAGCTAAACAATGAGCAAGCTTCTCCAATTCTACTTTAATCATAAGATTTCTGACGTCATAATTCTACATCGGTTTGGATGTATTTCTTTATCTTCAACACAATCTTTATGTAATTATTTAATCCTTGGTAGGCTTTCAACCCCTACCAACTACGCGAACCTATTGACCTTTTGTTCCACCGCTTGCTCTGCGATTGTGTGCATATGAGACACCCTTCACGCAGCCTTCACTTGAAATGCACACCCACCGGAACTACACAATAAGTATACCTAATGTAGAACAGAACCGAAACACCCACTGTAACTAGAGTAAGGCTGTTCCTGATTACCATACAATCGACATTTTACCAACAAGAAATGCAGAATTTTCCAGCACGATACATTTAACTTTCGTATTATTAGCATTACATCCGAACATAGTAAGAAGACTATGACTTCTGACCCTGTTGAGTCAAGAAATGTCTGAAAACTTTTGGACGACAGTACATAAAAATTTTGTTTTAGTTACTTACCTATCGTCATCATGTACAGCCTGCGGCAGTCCACTGCTGGACATAGGCCTCTCCCTGAGCGGTGCTCTGCTCTCCGCATCCATTCACGTCCGACTACCCTACATATACTTTCTGTATTTCAGAATTGATATTTTTTTGCTTTTTCGTTTTCGATGGATTGAAATTTTTTAGTTTTAAAATATGAAACAATTTCTAGGCCTGTTGATTGAAAATAAAGTGTAAATTTTACAAATTAATTAAATAGAAATACAACATTTTGCAAAATTTATTGCATGCATCTACGTAAGTTCCACCTACACCATTGTCGTATTATCTGGCAGAAATCAAAAGTTAAATGGCCATGTAAACTTTCAAATCGAAATGGAAATCATTGAAGTTGATCGACCAGTCTAAAAGTGCGAATACTCACCTCTAAAAAACTCCAGCTTTTACTGTGTATTTTAAAGGGATCAGCTGCATTCGAAAAAATTATGGTAAATTCTTACGCTTTATTTTATGTTCGACGGGTTTGCTATTTGCCTTTAATGTATCCAAAACACTGACGATAAGTCCGTTCGTTAGCGTGCTCAGCCAAAGGCCTCAAGTTAACGACCCACTAGTTATGTTATCTTTCATTACCAAAGCACAACAGTGCTCATAACACTGCTGTTTGGTGGCAGACACAGAATGACTGCAACTACCCATGTGGACCAAATCGAGTATCATAATTAATAACTCGCACTGGGGATCACAGTCAAGATTAAGACATTGTATTGTATTGTGCCACGTTGTCCTTTTCAATAAGCGACTATTTTCTGACGTTTTACATGACGTATGAATAATGCGTAATTTATATAAGTTTTTATTATTCATTTTGCTTGACATATTTAAATATTATTTTGATGAACGATAATTCAACATTAGTCGCATGACATTGTTCTATTCAATGTGGACTCGTGCGATATGTCAATATAAGCTTGGGCTACACAGTGCAGTCATAGCTTGCGTACTAAAATTGTATATACCCGCTTTTGTACCATGTGGAATTCACTTTTCATTAACATTTCCATCCACACACTGCATATGAACAAGAAGGGTAAATGTGACATGATACAAAAGTGGGAACATATTTTGCACCAAAGCGTACACTGTGCGATTGTACATACAACTACAAAATCATAATAAAATAAACATAAAGGAGTACTTGTCGTCTATAAATAGCATCTCATTATTGTATATTTAGCGGTTTTCCTCTAACAAAAATTATGTCATCTAAGTGATTGAGTTTGGGTCGTAATTATTCATAAAAAGGCACATTCTACAGCCGACAGGTGCACTACATCTTTATAGACTTTGTGAGCGGAAAATTTGTCACATAACACGTGCAAACCCATACCCATAAATAGTTATTAGCTCTGAGGCCATACTGCTGACATTCTCTAACGCATTATCAACCACTATGATATACCAATTTGTATCTAATGCACTGCTATTTCCTTTACGACATCCGCTTACGTTTCTCCGAGCTATTTACACATTTCCATTTGTTTTTCAAGGACACAGTACAATTTTTCATCTATTTTTCTTT
The DNA here is from genome assembly GCA_910589575.2 of Carcina quercana. Lineage (NCBI taxonomy): Eukaryota > Metazoa > Arthropoda > Insecta > Lepidoptera > Depressariidae > Carcina > Carcina quercana. The sequence continues at coordinate 5,623,057 of OU342442.1, forward strand.
CTCTTTTAGATTTAGATTTATAACTTGTACGTTTGAATAGACTTCAATTATACAGACAATTGAAGAGGTTGTACTGGATGATAAAGTGACTTGGACACTGTCTTGAATTCATCTTCAAGCTCTATATTCTCTTTTAATATATAAATACATATATGGTAATAAGGGATATTTATAACAGAACAGAACGCCCTTGAATAATTTTCCTATTTGAACTTCGCCACATCAACTCTCGCAGTTATTATCGTCTCGTCAAAAGTATGGAACGAGATAAGATATGTGCAGGTCATGTGGTGTTTTACGTACGAATCAGGTGATCGGCGACCCTCAATACATTTCCAGATATCTACAGTACCTGTAAATTGCCTTTTATCATCGTCCTAAAATATGTCACAGATATATGCATGTGCGTCGGCAATTGTTTTTCAAATCACTTCAGAGGTAGCGTCGTCTGATATCTTGTTGATAGCGGGACACGTCTGTGTGATTGACAGACCGTTTATATTTTCCACTGGATAATCTAGTTCTCTGATCTTTAGTTTATTGAACGATAGAGGTATCGGTTACTTCAGACAGAGTAGTTGTTACTTTTGCTCTCGTTCGTTTTGCGATAAACGTTGATCATGGAGATCTAGCCCTGCATTAGGTGTCGTATTTGTGCTATTAATTTTAAATGCATAATGATAGGGGACAAGTAGAAAGCATGTACCTAACCGTGTGTAATTTGCAGGGCGTCGTCGAGGCACGCGGGGCTGACAGCACGGCAGCAGGCCCGGCGCGCGCGCATATCTGCACTAGTACGCCCGTCCGCGCCCGCGCCGCACGACTCACGCGCAATCCCACGCATATCCTGCGCTTCCCGGCAAAGTGATCAAAGAACAGTGCAAGTGGACAAAGTTAAACTCGCTCTATAAACCCAAAAGTGTTGAATCCAGTGTGATTCTGTGCAGTGCTCGGTAGCCGAGTGAATGCGCGTCTGTTTCGACACCCTCTGCTTTGGATCGTCACAGCGTGTAGCTGCTGACGATGAGCCGAGGGCCGTAGTGAATACAGGAGGAGGTGCGCTTACCGTGGCGCCCACCGTCAACGGCGATAGGCGGGCGTTGAACGAAACTTATAGAGAATTGGATACAATGGGGACTCCAAGCGCAATGAATTCCGATTCTGAGAATTGTGTTGCAAGTGCAACTGTTAGTAACGACATGCAGCCTCTGATAGACAAGATCAGAGAGCTGGAAGCGTTGTTGAAGCAACGCGACCAGGAGATGCTGGAACTGCGCTCGCAGCTGGACAAGCTGCAGAGCGTGTTCCCATACCAGCAGTACGCGAGGTCCAGAGGACCGAGGAAGAAGAGGGCCCAAGGTATCTCCGCTGAGCCTCAGACCAGTTCCTCGCTGCAGGATCTGGCTCACCAGACATTCCCCGTATACGACAAGAGCGAAATGTAAGTACCCTTATTCAAACTGTTTACAATGACAACTCTTTGTAGAAGTTAAGAAGTAGATAAATGTTCAAGACGGTATTTCATTAGTTTTGAACAGCTGCTTAAGTAACGTGATATATGCGGATATATTTATGCCTAGTCAATGGATAAAACAACTCTACCGTAAACTTGAAGCTGTAGGCTAACGTTCAAGGAATTTTCCAAGTTTCTAACTGTTCTTGAAACATTAACATCAATTACATATTACGGGATCAATATATCTTTAACATGAAACCTTATCTAAGAAAATAACATCTTCATACATGACGGACATCAATGACGCCCTTGTCTCTTTGATTCATGAATGAATCAGTCCCTTCATCAAAAACATCGAATGACTGTTTACCACAAACGTTGGACTTTAATGTTCAGCTGTTAGTAGAGTCGCGTGGGAAGACATGGAAATCCCCAATTAGCTGTCCTTTAGAAAACTGTATAGAGAAACTATGATGTATAGCTTAAGACCGATAATTTAATGAGACTACACTATTGCGGTAGAAAACTCATTGTACTTCGTTTCACCAATATGACTCCTAGTTAAATCAACCATCACTTTACATTTGAAGGCTATATTTACTCCTATATTTACTATCATACTTACGAGTATGTAATAAATGCGAAAAATTATTTGATACCACTTAGCACTTCTTCCTCAACGGCACAATCAATTGCTATGAAATTTGGCATGCATATGGATAGGCATACCACGGATTTGTAAAGAATAGACGATGTCAAGCGTCGGTGGCGTAATGGATAAGGCGCGGACTCTCAATCTGAGGGTACCGGGTTCGAATCCAGCCATGTACCTATGAGTTGTTTTTCAATTCAAGTACATTATCCGATTGCTTAACGGTGAAGGAAAACATCGTGAGGAAACCTGCATGTCTTGAACAGGCATGTGAAGTCCGCCGATCCGCACTGTGCCCGCGTGGTGGACTATGGCCCATACACTCTCAGTAGGAGAGTAGGCCTGAGCCCCTCCAGTGGGGACATATATAGGCTGTTGATGAGACGATGTCATATCTGCTAATATGATTGAGGTCAACAAACACACACATATGTGTTACTGGCACTGACGTGCGCTAGATATTGACGGCCAAGTGTCTGATGTTTGATGTACATACTTTTTCTGTGCGTACTATGTGTAAATGTATGTATGTGTCTTACCTAGTGTATTAGAGTAGTGTATCTAGTGTTCGAGGAAAGGAAAACTTTGGAAATTCCATTCTATAAGAGAAAATTGAATTATATGGAAAATAGTTTGCGCAATGACCGATGGCATGTGTTAACTGAAGCCTCGTGACGCCCAAACATGAAAATCATTTGTCAAATTTACACCTGTTTACGAATCCATAACTTGTAAATATTAAAGTAAATATCGTCGTATTTATGTCAATATCGAAAATACAAATGATTTCAAATCAATAATTATACAGAGTACTATACTTTGATTGTCTTATACGGATTTTAGTTACGTCATAGACTAACAGAGTTCTATTTTCAAATAATTAAAATACCAACAAATGTTAAATAATAAGGATATTCATTACCTATCCATAAATGTAACTGTCTAGTCTAGAAGCAGTGCAGCACTTTGAAAAAAGAATCAATTAATTAATAGTGCTTTACAGTCACGATTTCTGGGCGTACTTTTGCAGAATATACAATGAATAGTACTAAATGTTAATACCATTAATTTACTTGAACGAGAATTCATTGTACATTTGCAACGGGTTAATTGATTTTATCAGTCGATCAACTAGTTTTGCCTCTTTTAATGGTCATTAATGAACAACATCGTAAATCAACAGCACTCTTGTTTCGAGTATATTATACTGCGTGTTATTCAAATAAGACACCGTGCTCCTGTATTATTTATCTACGAATATCAATTAATTAAAACCTAGGTTGTTAATTGTATGAGTCGGCTCCATATGATTAGGTACTGCCTTCGCGTATATCGTAAACGTTGACAGCAGTTTAAATTCGGAATAGATTTCAATGTTGCCAACCGCCTTTTCTATTTTCCGATCAATGACCCCATAGGCAGTAGTGATCGAATCTTCTGTTTTGATTATTTGAATCTAATAAATTGTCAATTTTAACGAAATAATAGAACCACAAAAATAATGCAGGTTTATTTGAATGTTACCACAACTTTGCTTTGGATATATTTGTTCGCTTAAAATACTCGTAGTGATCTGAACATTTCAATTGATATACTTTTTATCACACTTATAAATTACTAATACTTAAAGGCATACAGTAACTGATATAAATAAAATGTATATAAGCTAGCTTTTTACCCCTGTGTTTTTAAAAAATTCTGCGCGCTAATGGCTACTACAATCGAGGTTGTAAACTTATTGGTTTCATTCGTAAAATGTAATTTAAAACAACTTAATGGAAAAATATCGACATAATCGCTTCTTTTTTGTTTCGAGATAGCTGAAGGGTCGAAAATGTCTACATTTTTCGTCGAACTCGCGGGCAAACGCTAGTTAATAATCATAATCTAATGTGAACTCTGAAATAGAATAGTAGTAAAATGCACTTTTCCAGCAAGTGGATACTACCCTCTCATTTACACCAAAGCTTCAGATAACATTTTAAGAAAATACAAATTCATATGCATTTCACTATAGAAAATTCACTTCTATTGTCAAGATGGAAGATCGTACGTCTCATGAAAACTATTAATGATATCCCTATATAATCACTCGTCACCACCACAGTCATTGATGGGTGTCTGCAAATAAATTAGTATTCGTGTCACGGAGCCGCACACTGTTGATTGCCACAAAACGGCTCATAAAGAACGAGTGACACTGCATTCAAAGTTGAACAAATTAGTATGCAGCAAGTTAGCATGCGGGAAGATAGATGTCGGCAACGTTTTATCCTTCGTTAGGTACTTTTTTTAGGATACTTGACCCAGTAATTGAATACAACCATGGACAAATACTTAAACGGACACGTGGCTTGAATTCAAGCAAAAATGTATCTAGTCCTGAAAATCATGAAAATTTAGTTACGTGTGGTGTATCATTTATCGACAGAACTTATAAAAACAAATTGTTTATTTTTCTTAATTATTTTTAGGTGATTCAAGATTCACTTTATTGCCCTAGAAATATGAATATTACACTCGGCACGTCAAAATATTACATATATGCATATTAAAACTATACGTAATTAACCTAATTATATTAACCTACACGTTTAACTAGAAATGGTCATTTCATTGGTCAGACGTAATTCTATAAATTCGTTAATAGAATAGAAGGGACTGATTTCCAACAATGATTTTAGTTTTCTTGAATTCGCTAAAAGTGTACCTTTAGTGTTTTTTTTGCTGATGGCGATGAATTATTTTATGCATTATTATGTCCAAATACATCACTCCTTGGTATATCAACGGTAGGACAAATCTTGATGACATTTGACACGCAATTGGCCAATGGCAAAGAGAGGGACATACGCTACATTTTATCCGGGTAAAGTTTTCTAGTGGTAAAATGACTACTGAACTAACTGAACTACAAAAGCTACCGTAATTAAGCCGTCATCATATGAATCAAATGTATTTCCCTGTCACCTAAATAGGAAACATTTTATATTGACGTAAAACATACATTTGTTGTATGTTACGCTTATACGCCTTTGACGTAACCTCTGAGCGACATATCTAGATAAATAAAATTGTACCAATTAGGATCTGTTAGCTGCACAAACATGGCATAAACACACCAAAACTGTCGACGGCGGCGGTTCAAGGTAACCAGATATCCTTTGTGATTGTCCTTATCGGCGTCTCATCTCGTTCGTATGCCGAAAACATTGTGATGAAGCAATGAATGGTATTCAGTAGTTATGGGATGTTTTTGTAGTTTTAGCCTCTGTCGCGCTATTGGGAAATAAATATTCCAAGGTACCAAAGGTTTACTGGAGTTCCCTGGAGTTTAAGCTTATCTCAAACTGTTTGTTACATGGGTAAATGCTGTCTGTATGTATTTTCCGTGTCCTCAATTATTTTGGCTTAGTCTTTCTTAATGCGAAATGACATAAATTTAATATTTGATCTCGGGTTAGCTTATTTATAAGTACGATCAAATAATATATCACTTTGTTGATATTAATTATGATAAATCCTTTTTTTAGTTTGACTCTATCCCGAAATATCTCACCAATTGGCAATGTCTGAAGGAAAAATTGAATATATCTACGACTTGTCTCAATAGTTCTGTCGTGTTGGAGATCGTTTCTAATTCTTTGGTATTGGATAGTATAATACGTAGTAGTAGTAGTAGGATAAAAAAATTAATGTACGAGTATCACTAATGCGAAAGTAACTTTGTCCTTCTTTCATGCAACAACGGATTAACAGATTGACGTGTTTTTTGTATAGTTTATGGATCGAAGAGCGACATAGGCTGTTTTTATCTCGTTAGAATCAACTGTTCCCATGAGATAAATTCTGGAGTCCATGCAGACGAAGTCGCAGATAAGAGCTAGTTCTAAATATGTATCAAGAGATATATGGCATCGTACTCGTATGAACAACGCGATATTATTTTAAGTGACCTCTGACCCAACGACCTGGACTCGTTGTGAAAGGGAACATGTTTCTAACTGTGGGACATGACGGATGATAGACACTTGTATGTCGTGGAACTAATCATTTGTAATAATTCACTGGGCATGTGGTAAATTTACGACATTAATTTCCATTTAATGGATTTTTTTTCTTCTGTTTAATGAAATTTTTTCCTGTTCGATAAGTAGGTATTTATTTATCTAAACAGCAGGAAAATATCTGAATAATTTATTAGGAAAGAAAATCATTTTTTATTTTATTTATTGCGTTCAGCTTCAGAATAAAAACTGCTTGGTTTCGCATTGCAAAACATTTTTTTTAAATTACTACGTCATTTTGCTTTTGCCCGCAACATTTTCCGCGTAGACCAGAAAGTATCCCACGGGGACAACTGGTCCCATCGGAATAAAAGTGACCTATGGCCCTTTCTCTCCTCCAAATATGCCTAGATACAAAAAAATCGAGTCATTCTGACTCTCCGTTATGACGTCAGTTAAGGACAAACAAACAAACTCACATTGGCATTGATAGTATTAAATATATATTTATGATACCCGTATTTAGTCTACGGGGATCCCCAAGAGAGTACGCCTTTTTAATAATATATTTCTAAGCATAATTATTTAAGACAGACAAAACCTTTCAACAACATTCCAGATAGAGTACACGCAGTGGACGTCAGTTTTTTGGGTACATGCATACGGGTAGCATATCGAATAGATTGACAAAAATAATCAAGAAAAAATATCAGGGGATAGAATAGATGTAAAACCCTGCCTTTGCATTGCCTGACACATTAAGCTAAAAAATAGTCATCACCGGGTGCTCTCATTCGATAAAAAATAAAAATATTCAATTTTTGTTTAGTTGGTAGTATGTCGAACAGATCTCAGTTAGGTACCCGGAATAATTTTATTCATGCATGATACAGGGAATTCTAATTATAAAGTTGAACTTATACGATCTTGAATTCATGTTCACCCATAATTGCTAAACACTAGTGCAAGCACTACTAATGATCGTTTAATTTAGTGTGCAAAGTACTAAGTATATTAGGTGGTTTTCCTTTACACGTATAATTTGCTATAACTGCTTCTAAGGGTAAATAAACTTAAAACTGTATTGCTTTGTTAGTGCTACTGGTAGGCAGGTTTTACTCGGTTTAATATTCTAATTTGTTTTTTTATTTAAATATCGTGTCAACGGAAACAGCTTTTTGAAAGCTTGACTTGTTCATATTCATTTGTACACTAGAGTTAACTATCTGATCAATTTATTGTTATGTATATGTTGTATGTATTGCTTAATAAGCTGTTTTCCTAAGCAGCTCCGTTATGTAAAACATCTGAACCACGTTAAGCGGGTTTACATAATAGCTGAACTTTAATACGCGGAATCGAATGAATGTTTTTCATTTTCATCAATCCGTTAATGGTTTTGTATAACAACTTGAAATGAAACGTCACATTGTGAAATAAAAATCTATATTTTGTCACTCGTGGCTCTGTGTGTCATAGAAACAATAATGGCGTCCAATGTAGAATGTAGTTCGTTCGTATTTAAGTCAGGATTTACAATTATTTATTCATGCTTGCCTTACACCAAATGTTTGTGTCAACAGATAATCTATTCTGCAAAACGTCTAATAAAGCTGTTTCGTCAAATGGAAAGCAATGACAATCCGGCTAGAACCGTTTAGTACAACAGCTAGCGGTTATGTAAAACAGCTAATTTAGCAATCTAACTGCGAATCTAGCGAACTAAAACATTAGAATCATACCTACTGTAGAAAGAATATCCATGCCAATGTAATAAATGCAAAAGTGAATTTGCTTTATTTCGTAACGTAACTCACATAATAACTTGATTTTTGTATGTAGTTGAAGATGCGGTAAATGATATTACTTTTTATCCCAAACGAAATATGGGTTTCCTTGATCTCATTTTTGGATCGTCGATCGAAAAGTCTTAGGCAAAAGTGAGTATGTAATGTAATAGAATTTAGACCAGCTCAATCTTAAGCACAATCTATTAAAGCGGGCCTAAAACTCTTGCCGGTAGTGCGACACTGTACGTTCAGTATGCAAATGCGACGGGCTGGGTTAATTACAAGAACCATATGCAGAGTGCGGTTGATAAATTGCTGCAAAAGGACATAAATGATTATAAGAACATGATAATTCGCTAGTGTCTTAATAGCAGTTGTCCGATTAGAGCAATGAGAGATTAGATTGAGGCATGATATCACATGATGATTTTAGAGCTGTCGACGTGCTAATATCTTAATCTGATATTTGCAATATGGATTATCTCTTGCATCTGATAGAAGTTGCTAGGGAAATGTTTGACATAAATATCTTCTGATATGGGTCTGAGAAACGATTCCCAAATTGTAATGTTGGATCTGGCAACGATCCTAGACAATCCAGGATCACTCCAGGAGATGTGCGGGGACATCAGGCACAGCTGAGAAGATGACTAGCTCGAAAAGCCGGTTCCACTTACGTAGAATGTCCAAAACATGGCTAATTGCGGAAACCGTCCAGACAGCAAGAAAGTTAGTTTCAACACGTTTAATGCTATAAATTAAAAATGTTATAAAATTGAGTGTGTTTGTACGATTTCGTACAAAGTGTTTTTCATAATATTTGTAATGGACCACCTCCGTCGAGTGAAAAAGATGCGATGACGCAACATTGTGTACAAAGCCACGAGCATGGTGACATTGTCGCATCTTGGCGATAATGAACAAAATCTTCAAAAATTACACTTGTAACGCCCGTTACAGACAAACTCAATGGCACAAAAATAACACGGAGTGCACTTGTCGAAATCCCAAAAAGGCAACGAGAGAAATCTCGCTCTCCAAATTGGTAGCACGCATCTGAACTGGGAGGTTTTACTAAAGCGAAGTTATTTATGGTAAGTATTGCGATATTAAATGAAGATACTCGTACACCAAGGCTCGAGGATGGGATGTATAAATATATTAAAGGTCTTAATTTGAGATCTCAATCCACTGATTGATGATATTGAATTTTAAGTGACACGAATAAGGAGAAAATTAATGAAATATGAGGAGATGGAACATTCAATCTTCTGGTGCTGTTATTTATTATGCGATATCAAGTACGGTAGATAATTGGAAAAGGTTTAGAAAAGAAAGTGACATGACAGACTTGACGAACTAATCAACAGTTTGTCATATCATATGTAATACTTCCATTATTATGTTAATGTAATGTAAACTAAAACAAAAGCCTATTTGTATTTCTTTATTCTCCACTTCTACACATTTGAAACTAAGTATACTCGTAAATTGGCAATAGCAAAGCAATTCCGACATTTTGTTACAAAAGAAGATTCAATTGTTGTTTTCAATTTAAAGCTAAGAAGCAATTTCACTTACAAATGTATGTCAAGAAATTCAAGAGCATAACGCGCACTTTGTTTTATTGTTCAAGTGATTCAGGCAAGAAGGACATCTGGACTGTAACTTTAATTGCACCTAAGGACATGCGTATTGCCATGGTTATTGCTGCCATTTGTACTCTAATTGGTATATTGGTGTAATTTTTTGTTATTATTTAAAAACAAGAAGGTCCTGTCATCTCTGGACCTATCGTACGATACATTATCGAAATAGGGTTGGGGATTTGCGAACCGATTCACGTAGGCTTCGCATTATGTATCGATGTGGCTTTGAACGGTTTGTATGGACTACGTTCCTGTCTCGGTTCAAATAATTGTGAAATGCTTTTTAACTGCATAATAATTAATTTCTTGAAACTTACGACGAATAATAAGCAATTTCTGGTGAGGCACGGAGAAAAATACAACGATGCAAATAAGAATGTTTAAATACTTTTGTCATTAATTGTTTTTAATTGGTGTGTTCAGTGTGTTCAATGTTTAATGAGCTGAAGATCGAAATTAATAGGGAATTTATGTTGAGAAGGCGGCCGTTTAAACAAGTATACTTTTGGAATGTGATCTTTCGTTTCATCAAACATTGATGTTACTAATTTATTCAAAGAGATAGAAATAAGCTTAAATGCAGAAAAGAAAATGTAAAAACTTTCTAGCAAATAATTTCAATCATAAAATTATCTGATTAGAGTATAGTATAGAGATTAGTTTTTGTTACAAATTCTAAAGCAAAGAAATCGACATCTTTTAAAAGACGAAATAATGTGATTATCATTAAGATTACAAGGATGCTCTATGATATTACGAGCTTCGTCATCAAGTACGTAATTCAAAGATAACGAGTACGAAATATTTAAAAGATACGCGTCTCTATTTTTAATGCGATTATTTTGGGATGTACATCTTAAAGGTGTATTGTATTCAGGCATGCTATGAGGTTAACATCCAAGGTGTTAAACTATAACACAAACATGTTGTGAGGTCGTTCTAAAAATACATCAGAAAGCTGACTCTTGTCTTGTCACATAATAATGTGCCCATTAAACTTTGTCGCACAGCTGGAACAACTCATCCAAAACTAGTAGGTGCTAGCAACCGCTTGTAGTGAAGAAATTAGAGCCGGTTAGCGGTCTAGACAGAAATAGTAATAGACAACTGTTCAGTCTAGATCAATGCATTCTTGATATCTAGGTCGAAATAGACCAGTCTTTTTCAGAGTGTGATAATTATATAATTGTAATTATACTTGTTTATTAGTCTTGTATACTTACATAAACTTACGTAAATATATCGCCGCTGAAGAAATCTTTATTCAGATCAATATAGTATTCAATTTACAGAAAAATATACTTCGCATCAGAAAAATCGAAACACCTTGCAAGTTTATGTTTTGAAAGGATTATCAGAAAAATGTGTATATTTAGGAATTATATGTCAAATGTCGTTTAATAGTGAATAATATGAGGTTTTGAAATCCCAATGTTAATGTTCTAAATTCAAATTAAATTTTCATGGGTTTGTCTGATAATCCTTACAAAACATAAACTTGCAGGGTGTTTCGATTTTTCTGATGAGAAGTATATTATTGAATTATAGCAATAATGCGTAATATAAAATAAACAATACGAGCACATATTATTTTAGCCCGATATCTGTCCAAAAGACCTCCCTTTCCTTCACGTTTTCCCTCTCAAGGGCCCTCTTATGGCAGGTCGTTCATTAATGAGTCCACTTCATCGCTCCATCTCTCTCTCATTTTAAATATTCTTGTCTAAGTTTATTTATATTTCTATGTTTATACCATCATAATATACAAGTAATATATTGTTACGCCGATGTATTCCGCTGGTATTGTAAATGACAACCGTTTTGTGTGCCAAGTGTAAAAAAATATTTTAAAAATGAAACAAGTATCAAATGTAACAATTTGGTTTTAAAAACCAAACGAATTTAATTGTGGTTGATACATAGTTTCCTTTAATAAAAGCTCACATGTTACTGGTTACTGATAAATGAGTACGGCCGTCCATGTTCTAAGAAACACCGACTATCATTCTAAGCGCATACGCTGAGCGATTTATGAGAAATACTCACAGAAATTACGTATAAAGAGCCATTACGAGTACCATGAGCTAAATTGTATGCACGCATACATATAAACACATACAGTAGAAAATAAAGATGGTAATTATGTGAGTAAATTCACATATTTAAAAGATTCTTTCGAAAGCTTCTTTTATCAATAAAATTCATGCATAAGAAGCCGCGGTAGTTCAGTTGGGTATAGCGTCAGCCCTTGAACAATCGAGGTCTGGGTTCGATCCTGGCTCGTACCTATGAGTTCCAATTTTTTATTTGGAATTTATATACGAATGATAAAAATAATCTTGAAGAAACCTGAACACTCCTGAGAAGAAATTCAAAGGTGTGTGTGAGGTCTACCATTCGCACTGGGCCCGCGTGGTGGACTACGGCCATTACACTCTTTATAGGAGAGCCGGCCAGAATCCCTGCAGTGGGGACATATATAGGCTGTTGATGATGATGAATGACTGCAATCCTTTTTTTATGAGGAATTAAGTATGTTTGAATTAAATTTAAATAATTTAAAATTATTGTCAAAATGTTTTTTATCCGCCACGACCGTGTGTCACTCAAAAGACTTATTGAATGACTATTGGCAGGTCGTTTGAACTTTTTGCTCCTGCACCTTTTATGCACTTTTTAACTCAAGTATAATTTACTTTATTGCATTATTTATGACACAGTCTCACGCAATGCCACGTAACATTATATTTTAGTACAAAACCACATGTGCAATTAATTAAAAATACTAGGAATTCCATGATCACTATAATTAAGATGTTTGAATGTTGGTGGCTCACTTCTCATGTTGCTAAAGTGCATTCTTGCATTAGCTTATCAAGCTGTTAGTGCATTCCTTCCTCTTATACACGAAGTTTAGAATCTCCAGTGTACGCTTATCCTATTCATATTATAATTATTTTAGCCAGAAGATTTGGATGTTTGCGAGTCGATCACGCAAAAACCTTTTTGACTTGTATGTATATGATTTCGTTCATAGATATAGGATGGTACTGAATTTTGTCACAAACTATTGAAGAATTAAAAGAAGTATTTTTTTTATTTCGCTCCGGCTGATTTTGAGTAACCTTATCCCATTCATCTCACTGCTATAATACTCATTTAAGTATGCAAAAGTGAGATTGTTACCAGTTACTGCGTCGACGTCACTACCGTCGTATTTAAATACGAGTATGGAATGCGCGTAGTGTTAGGGCTAACAGGAAGATGGAAAGGGACATATGGTTATTTTATTATGTGTTTCCCGATGGTGATGAAATTCGTGGGTAAATAAATAAAATAGTTTTTATTTTAGCCAAAAAATAGACAGTAGTGGAGGCCGAAAATATCTTTTAAGCTTTTAAGCTTGTAGTAGAGGTTTCCGCTCTTCTGTTAGCATAAAGGGGTTAATTACAATAAGATGGCTTATGGCACACGTGTGTGCGTGTGTGTGTGTGTGTGTGAGAGAGAGAGAGAGGGTGAGTGAGTGTGGGTAGTTCTACTGTGAGCAGTAGTCAATAGTTTTTGTACTTATGTATTATATGAGACGATTACTAAATTTCATCAGGTATAAAGGCCTCTCTCAAAGTGGGCTGAACTGAACCTGAACGTCCGCTCTCCTTATCCATTCACGTCCAGACGGCTACCCTACATAAATCATCTTTTCACCTAGCCGATGTACGTCTTACACTACGTTTTCCGTGCCGTGGTCTCCACTGGAGGACTCAACGATGGCTTCAGCGATTGCCGGTTCATCGGCAAATGTGGTCAGACCATTCTCACTTCAGCTTGCTGATCCGATGGGCTATGTCAGCCACTCTGTTCTCTGACGCTTCGGTTCGGTCCATCTTTTTTGCTCGATTGATATTGATACTGTTGGTCCTGCGACTATTAATTACAGCTTCACCCGGGCAATTTGGTGAGAGTGGGTGGCAATAAATTACACAAATGGCTATTTTTACACCCACATCAGATTCTCATGAAGTTTTCCATTCAAAAAGCCACGAGCATACGATTATACGACCGATATATCACTCACTTCATATCACGTGGGGAACGATAAAATTTTCCACGCGGGAGGGCTTACTTCCTGATTCTGTCAAAATCGTAAATAGCGGTTGGCATTTCGGTGGTTCTTTACTGAAAGTAAATATGTTTTTAATTTCTTTTCTTCATATGCACTTGTCGGCAACATTCACCCTTCTCTCTTATTTTAGCTCGTTAAGAGGGCATGTAGTGTAATAATCAAGTAATAATCGTTAACAATGTAATACAAGAACGTGTCGAGGTGAAGTCGGTTTCAACGGTTGCGACCCTCGACCTATACCGGGTACAATTACAAATAATAATATAAAGTGATATCACACAACGTCTTTCTCTACTTAATTACTCTCATTTTGATTCTAGTCCGTTGTCTAAATTCGTTGATATTTCATTCATCCTGTAGTTAAATAACTAAGGGATATTTTTAGTTAGTCTCTCGATATATCTTTCTTCATCCTGTAGTTAAATAACTAAGGGATATTTTTAGTCAGCCTCTCGATACCTCTTTCTCTTCATGATCATGGGTCTTCACTTCATCTTACCATATGTAACTGATGATAAGGACGCTGGCTCTTCTACTTTCCATACCGGAACACAACAGTGCTATAAACACTGCTGTTGGGTGTTAGACTTAGGTAACATGAAGGTAGGTAGTCAGATCACCAACCAACCCGAGCACCGTCCAGTAACCCCGCTGGGAGTGGAACACAGCACCTCGGGATTGTGAGGCCACATTTTGCTGTACTGTAGTTATCTCGAACAAACTTACATAAAAATCTACGTTTTTATGTAATTTCTATGAACCTACAAGTTTAACAATCCACATTTTTTCAAAGTTTTGTTGAACAAAAAATATACATTATATTTATGTAACTGAGTTATACTAACAGCCATTAAAACATTCTTTATTGCCTTATAAAATTTACGACAATACCCATATTGGTTTTTCTTTTGTAAGTACTTTGTCAATAAAATTTCCGTAAAAAAATCGTTACAATGAAAACGTACGTACCATTAGGTGATTTCTTCCTTCATTTCCTTCATACCTTTGGTGTAGATATTCCTTCCTTCAACAGTACAAAGTAGAATGTTATGTGAGAATAATCATTGTTGTGATCGTATTATAGAAGATAGTTAATTCAGTCATGATATACATAAATGGAAGTCTAATAACCGTCTGCCTGTTTACTGGGGACGTGAGCTGTTGAACTGGCCATTTCCTACTAGAATTGAGACGTGGACGGAAGCTAAGTCGTTTTGGAATTGACATGTTCTGTTTTTGCTCCTTCGCAATTTTCAAGAGGTGTTTTGCATGTATGATTTATAAGATGTATTTGTAATCACCTAATTCCTTGAAATTGTTTAAAATTACAATATCATAATGAAAAAACAATATATATTTCAGTTTGGCATGGCTATTCTGGCGTGAGCATATTTTATTTACGGAATACTAAATGCAAAACCAAGTACGCGCAAGGCGACCACGTACCGTGAAACATATACCAAGCCGTCCCCCTACTAGGTGGACCGACGACCTGGTTAGAGTCACAGGGAGTCGCTGGATGCAGGAGGCTCGGGACCGGTCGATGTGGCGTACCATGAAGGAGGCATTTGTCCAGCAGTGGACTTTTCCTGGCTGATGATGATGATGAAATGCAAAACGATCGTTCTTTGGAAAGAAATAATTCGAAGCTCTTCATGTTATGTTTGCATTGCAACTGATAAACTAAATGAACACACAAAAATAAATCCATTTCGCATTTATAATATTAGTATGGATTAAAAAGACATACATATTATACTCATATCGTTAAGTTATTGAAACACTCAACATTTTAAATATATAACTTCGTATACTTCTGTTTCTCTTCTTCTACCAAAAAAAATTAAGAAACATGAAATGGATACTAAACGATTGTATGTAGAATATCAACTCTGTTTTGTTTAACTCGGTGGGCTGTCACGTCCTACTGTATGCCGAACCACTGGCCGCGCCGCGTTGAGAAAAGTAAAGATACAAGCGGACTACTCAGGTCAAGTACAAGACTCGAGTAGAGTAAATACTTTGGCAAATATTGCATTAACATTTATGAGGGTTTTAGTCCGCAGATCACCTTGAGCGCCGTAAAATGCGAATGATCTTATACTTTACTAAAAACGTATATAAACACTAGTACTTTTGCCCACACACGATTACGATTAGTTGCCCCCGTCAAGAAGCAACAAACAAACAAATATTTTTCGGTCTGCCCACGAATGCTCTGGGCTGTTACCATGGAAAACTACCGATCGAAATCCGTTTAAAATTCGAATTTCAGATTTTTAAAGGATTTCGGTTGGTCGTTATTCATGGTACCAGCCCAGATTGAGACTCTCCACAAAACACTCCTAACGTTTGAATGCCTTCCCCGATGTATGACACAATTACAAGCGCCGCGTTATTATGTCAGTGTGGAATCAAGAAAAATCCCTTGATCGACACGTTAGGGCAGAGCACGCCAGGTGCGTGCACGTGCGCGCAGTCGTGCACGTTAACGTTCCACTACGTTGTCATGTGCTCGTGTAAATCAACCCGGGAGACATCTCTCCGCGCCGCTTGCACGTGCACGTACCCGCAACACGTTGTGCACGCGGTGTGGTACATAACAACGTAGTGGAGCGTTAACGTGCACGACTGCGCGCACGTGCACGCACCCGGCGTGCTCTGCCCTTAATATAAAGTTAGTCTGCCCTGTTAGTCGGTCTTGTCTGCGCTAGTGTTAGTTAGTCTGCAATATTAATTTTAAGTGTTAGAAGTAAATGCACTAATTAAGTAGGTAAATAAATAATAGTAAACCTCTAATTTCATGGCAAAATTTAAATCTTTCGATTATTATATGTCCTGTTTACGAGTCATTTAAAAACATGTTCATTTCATACAAAACGGTTCGTTTATCTTCGTAAGGTGTTAAATTAAGCTATTTCCAATACACAGATAAATAAACTGTCAATATAAATTAATTGTGATGATAATTTTTGTTGGCATTAAACAAACCGTAAGTGCACACAAGTAATATTTTCAATTACTTTTATATCTCAGGTCTGATGTTAATGACGAGTTAGCACCTTTTAAATATATTTAATATCTGGTTGATATTTCAACCGTGCAGTGACATAAACACCGAAAACAGCTGGTGTTGCGAGTTGTGAAGTAAAAAATTAAAGGTATAGGCCAATCAATTTCTTTAAAGGTTCAACTACATATGTTGACGGATGATTTTGACAGATGTTTCAATTTAACATTATTTGGGAAGTACGAACAGTGTTGATTTTGTGATCTACCTTAAACAAATTATTACATTCGATTGACATTACTATTCAGATAAAAGGCGCTATCGGGCTAATATTATTACACAATTTGATCTGAAATTGGATTTTATTCACTTGGAGACGTAATAGCAACTATTGATAATAAGTATACTATTCATGATCATTACTCCTTATATTTAGTTTATTATTTTTATAGCAATATTAAATGTGTAAATTCTATTGTGTTAATTTTACTAATTCGTGGATTTTATATTTAGAAAAATGATTGGCTTTTCGATATTTACGGTTAAATTGTAAAACAATATTTATTTAACATCGGTAAGTTACACATTACATGGATAAAATAATTTTAAGCGGGATATTTGTGTCAAAGAGATTTGTCAAGTGTGGGTCTTTGTTCAAATGTAGTTAAACCTTTAAAAACTGGTACAACTTCATAAAAGTGATAATGTCGCCCAATGTTAATATTATTGTTGGTGCGTAAAATTCGACCCGACATTCGACTTTCAGCCTTAAAGTTAAAAACAATTAATGTGAAAAAGTTAAGCAGACTGTAAAGTAAACGTTGTAGATAAGTGCTGCAGAAATTATGGACCACCAGAAAGTGACCTGCGAGATTACACGGCGCGCATAAATTACACGTAATATGCAAAAAATCTCACCACAGATTCTCGAAAGAAATTCAACCGGCTGTTTATTGATTACATTTAGTAGTTCCAATTTATGAACTTATTTTTGAATACATTTTATAAGATTTTCACTTTTTCACCACAATTCACCTAATTTTGACGCCATAGTTCTTTTTATACCGTACAGAGCCACGAACGGAAAAAGAGTTAGAACTAAGATTTTGCAATCTGACGTTTCACGCTGTTTTACAAAACCGTTACTCGTTGACCCGCTACATTGATGAATGCAAAATGTTCACTCAATTCTGCGTTTTAAAGTTCAGCTGGGAGAAGTTAGAAGAGTTCCTTGCCTTCCTGCGGAATCCAACAATATTCACAAACTGCACATCTCAAAAGTGTGTTCCCATTATGCCACAACTGTAATAACAACAACAGAGTATATAAGCGCGACAGAAAACAACTGAAAAGTGTGTTTATTACGTTGGTATTTAAAAATAATAATACATCTCAGTTGGTATTTCTTAAAGGTTACGCCATGGTGCTCGTATGTTGGTTTTTAATTTGAGAACTAGCTGTCTTATCGCTCACTATATCAACGACGTAAAAAGTTAGACCAGTTTGACTAAAATACTATCAGTTTCATACATTTATTATATTTTTATATCACAAAATACTGGTAGATAAATAATAGTATGTATGTGTAATTGTGTATATTTTATGCACGTAAGAGTGTATTTTATTCGGTTGTCTCACTCTTTCATTTCCACTTTTGGGCAGAGGTGGATAAGTTGAATAATGTTTTCTACTCTTTCCCTCTATATCATATATCAATTAACAGCTATAAATTATTATAAAATATCGACCTCTATTTAGATATATCAAATAGATTTTATTTTTAGAATGTTTTTTGAACATGTCACAGATTTAGGTCATAATTTTTTCCCCAATTTCACTGAAGATGTCTTTCCGCATTTTCGTAGATAACTGTGTAAGCATAACATGAAGAATAAATGGGGATTAAAATATTTACTATTGAATTGAAGTAAGTCTTATAAGTAACTCGCATAATAAAATAGTTAGATATCATATTTTATTACATTTGATGAATAGCTGGTGATGAAGAACGTGTTTGTTTCTTTCGTAAATAAAATCAGTAAAAATTAGTAGAAAGACAGTGAGCATATTATAATGTATTTATACTGAAAACAACATTATTTTACATGAATATTATATCTGACATCTAATAGCTTTTATTTTTCTTATTTTACACCTAATGTGTGTAATAAATAAAACAAATGGCATATTAATGTAATTAATTTAAATTATATTACTGAAATATATCACTAGGTTGCTATTTGCACTAATGAACGGTCCTAAACCTGTCAACGCTACAGCGATTGCAGGCGTGCGTGTCGTGACGCGTGTACAGTGGTGAAATAATGAAAAACATTTTCCTTTATAAATTCAATTTACAAATCCAACTATTGAATTCACTTCGAATTGACACAAAAAATGGGTAGTTTTTCATTTTAAAATATTGTGTCATATGGTGATTCATCTGTTTTCCTTATTTCACAGAATGTTTCGCCCTTTTATTCTCTGCAGAGTTTTTCATCCTTGATTTTCTGCATAGTTTCTTTTTTACATAAATTATCTGCACAGAGTTTTACTATTTGTTCTCTGCAGAATTTTCCCCCGTTCCTATTCCGCAGAGGGTTTTTGCCTATCTTTTCCACAGACTGTATCGCCTATCCTTCAAAACGTTTCGCTCATTCTTCTCTACAGTATGTTTTGCCTTTCCTTTTCTAGATAATGTTTTTTCATTTCTTCTGCAGAGTGTTTTGCTTTGTGTTTTTTTCTTTTCTGCAGTGTTCCGCCCGTCTTTCTCTACCGTATGCCTATGAAATACACAATTTGTTTGGTATCGGTTATTGCCTCATTCATAAGGCTTTACAGTTACTTTTAATTATATTAGGATCGCACCTGCTGCTGCTGCTGTTTTTTTAAATTGGTATTTTGAACTTGATATTAGTTTAATTTTCTGAGTTATCAAATGTTGTGAAATAAAAAAGATATAGAATAAAAACTGTATAGAATAATTTTTTTAAAGTTTGGGAATCTGTTTTTAACTGATCACATACGAAGTGTGACTTCAAAGTCATGACGCAATTAGGGGCGTTTTAAAATACCTATAAAGTAATGTTTCACGTCGAAAAAATATTTGTCCGCTTTTTCCTGTAACATAGCGACAACGCAGCGCTCGTTCGAAAATATTGTTGTGACGAATTTCGAGTACATTCATAATTTTATTTCCAATTTAAATTGTTAAATCGTTACGTACTTATTATGTTATTTATAATACCAGTTACCTATAGGTAATCTGTTTATTCAATTAATATATACTGTCCCATTAAACATTTAACACAGGTTTACATTAGTTTTAAACCATCAAGAATTTGTATATACATTCTAGACGTTTCTACAAAATGCAGACAAACTGAAAGATACACTCTTTCTACTGATGAATAGGTATACAATATACTCGTAACTAAGGATCTTACTTCCAACTAATATTGTTAATGAGAAATCTTTTGTCGTTGTACCTCAATCACGCAGAAACGACTGAAAATTTTTGACACACACAAAAAAAATATTATAGGCATCAGATAGGCACGCTCTCTGTCTAGAGAACTCTTTTTACTCATTTATTACAGTTTGAACAAACTGATTCGTTAGTAGACCGATTTTTATTGAAGCTACTCGAATTATAGGTAGCCAGTTGATAGTACCTAAAATAAAATGCAAGTACTACGCGAAAATTTCAGTTACCTTAATTCAAAATTTATTTACTCAAAATATGTTACTTTATCATTTAACCACAGCAATGACAGTATAAAACGATACTTCTTTGGCTATCAGTAAAATACTGTATTAGATGGCTCTTTTCCCCTTAGCCTTTGCATGGCCTTTGCTCAGCATTGGCACCTTACAATTTTGCACCACATCTGTCAACCCCAAGCCCGAATCTGCTCAAGCCGGGCTAGACAGCCGTCTAGTTGTGACGCCTACGTATCAGTTTAATCGGATTACGATACACCAGTCAGTCGAGTCTCAGACAAGAGACCACCTGTCAAGCCTCGCGTCACCCACCTGCGTATGCGCACGTCGACAACACTTCATCGGTCATAAATCTTGTGTGTCGTGTTAGCGGCCCAAGGAGCGAGGTTAGCCTGTCCCTTCCAATGATTTGCATGCGGAAAGTTAGAGCCCCTGGGTGCTCAAATTTAAACTCACTCGGTGACCTACGGCAAAATATATAGGCCTCAAGTGATCGACTGCGTTCGATATTACTGGAATGGGACATCCGTACGCTTGGGAAGGCTGCGTGCAAAAGCTGTTTCCATGGTAGCTAGCGTGGAAAGAGTTTTTGAATTTCGAATAAGCCTAACTTGACTTGAGTTTTTTAAATACATTTGCGAAAAAATAAAACAAAATATAGTAAATTATGATAATGATTACTCTGTTCCTGTTTTTATTCTAAAGCTGAATACTATAATACTGCCAATTTAAATATAAATTAACGTTAAAATAAAATGTATCCCTTGATGATCAAGTACCATTTTAAAAAGATCACATGCACAAATCTGTGCAAATACAGTTATGTCCGTTATCTTTGAAGTTTTAATTATGTCTTACATTGTTACAAACTTTTAACTTCTACCGGGATACTGGCACGACTTTACAACAAAATAATTAATGCCCCAGTTTCAAGTTATAACATCATAAGTAACGTAACAACCAGCATTCCTGCCACGTTTTCGAGACATTTTTCGTCAGTTTAATACATAAGTACAATATACATATGTATAATTTAATGCCCAACTCTATTAGTTGAAACCCTATCATCATTAATAAGATTTATTTTGTGATTTTTAAATGTAAATATACTTTAGCTTCTATACTTTCCCTATTAATTTTTTCGAGTTACTATTTCGTTCCTCTGAAACGAAACCCATAACTAGAGTAGATAAAAGCAGACGAAGGATAAATGAAAATGTTACTATTCTCAAGATGTACACGTACTACTAAAGGTACATTGTGATACGAGATGACCGCTCTATTTTTAGTCAGCTCCTCAACAAGCTGAGAACTGTTCATCAACAACTAGCACGCAATCAATTTGACCCATGGACAATTTGTTGTATACAAGCACCGAGACGATGACCGCCGCCGCCTTTATTGTTGCCCCAAATTGATGTCGTTGTCAGTACTTACAAATCGAAGAAATACTACTAAATATGTGCTCGCTTGTTTGACATCAAATGATCAAATGCATGCAGTATTCTTGCATAATTATTTTTGATGCAAATGCACTTCAGGAGTGTAACTTGACACAGCGCCATCTGTTGTCGAGTAGCGGTACTAGTGTGTAGACTGGCGGTAGTGTTCTATAATAACAGCTTTTATAGTTCGTCGGTTACAGCACAGATGGCGCTTTAAACATTTATAATAAATTAAGGATATTTTCACGAGAACAGTTTCATACGAAAGTAACCTTTTAAAATAGAATAGCTGGCTTTGTGCAGTAATTTTGTAATAACATTATAACGTTAGACTATAAGGGTTGATAATATTTGATTAACATCCAACTTTATAGTGTATTATAATCATTTTTATTTTTATTTAAAACGACATCTAGGGACCTGTAGCTGCATAAGGACTGTTTAAGCAAACATTACAGTTGTATGTACTGTAATGATATTAATTTCCCGCCATTAGAATCCGATGAATTTTTATTTAATTATTTATTAATTACTCATCAAACTCAGCTATTATATTTTAAAAGATAATAAAAGAAATGATAAGTAAAAGAAATTCATTAAGTCCGGAGGCATCTGAGATAAAATATTAAGGAAATCTAAAATATTTTGTTTATACTTGTCTGAAGGAGACATTGAAATGAAACATAATTGTTTATATTATAATTTCTAGCTAAACAACGAAGTAAAAATAAAAGAAGTAAATCAAATAATATGAGCTAGTTTTGCAATACTTATTGTACAGTGCAATGAAGTGAAACATCACGAGATGATTTGCATTTTTATTTCCAGCACATCTAAATCTTTTATTCTTGTTTAAAACCTAGATTAGGTGAAACATACACAGCTGTTATTTAAAAAGTTGAAGAATTTCAAAACTTTTTATAACATTTATACAATATTTAAGTATATTATATATTTATACAATAAATTACTACTATATTTGGACCTATTACTACTATATATATACTATTGTTGGACCTCGCCATTTGCTGAATCAAATCTATACGATCCACTCCACAATCAATGATATTTGTATGTGTTTGCTAAATGACCATGAAGTTAAAAAGATTATCGCCCGCCCTATAAATTGGGGGGCGGGCGGCACAGTAACATCTTTGGTAATTTTAGCTAATCTTTTTCAAAACTTGATTTCTGCGATTCCGAATAGCATCTGCAAAATGCCATATAATAAACATTCGGTCCGCGAAGTTTATAGCAAAACAGTTTCAAGGTTAAAAATATAGTGGCAAGTGTTCAAAAATAGCAACAGGCCACGAGGCAAGCATCAAACTAATGTTTATGTATCGACATCGTATCTAATACGACCTTAATGGACGAGAAATTAATGGCAATGGGATGTAATGTGCGAAATGTATCAGCTTTTATTGTATGATTTAGAGTCCCATATGGTACCTGGTTACTTCAGAAGTGTGACCTCAATCTATCATTTCTAAATTGGGTCGTTGATCTATAAGAACGGAGATGCATCAATTTTTTTATTTCTTTCCTATCGCACTTTTAGTTTGTTTAATTTCCAACACATGTTTTAATTTGTTGGATTCCATGAAAGGTTTCTTAATGTGTTTTTTTTTAATTAAGCGTCTCGGGCAAACATTCTTACAGCTTCACGTCTCCTTTATCTTTTCTGACGTCATTAGATATTGATCCTTGATGTCTAGGAAACTAGAGATATCGTCAGCCAAAGATGAGGATGTAAGGAAGTTTTTATCTTAGTGAATTCCACTTTCAAACAGTAGAAGTTTATTCTCAAAAAATTAAAGCTGAGATTTTTTTTAAACTTGATGGTCGATGCAGTTGAAATAAATATCTCAAATGTGCTACATGGTTTTACGTGATGAAGTAATAATAAAGCAGAACTTAATAACGCTGCTGTCAAAACTCACCGAAGCTTTGTTTCATATGTGAGACAGGATAATGCTACAAGGATAAAAAAGGGGAATTCCCTGTGGACCTCAGTTTTCCAAGTGATTTTATCTAAATCCCATAAGTAAGAAGAAACTAGGTAATTTATAAGCATGCCCAGCGTTTTTAAAAAATATATTTCGATCACATTTTGATCTATTTAAATACATAGACGTGTATGTAAGTTTTGACATTGACAGTTTTTGAAGTCACAAATTCGATCGTATTTTAGACAGACCTTCGATAAGGGTCGAAGTTCTTGCATGCAAATTAATTAGTCCGTAAATAAACAAAAGCTGATATAGCAACTGCCCTCAATTGTACACCGTCTGGTCAACTAAAAAGTCAATGAATTCATTAAGCGAAATAGGCCCGAGAAGGCCCGCTTGTGGAGGATTTATCCGCTCGACCAACTGACGTTACAACCACGCGGACGCTACTCTAGTCCAACCGCGACACTCACGACGGTATAACGTTACAAGAGATTTTTTCGGTCCGTGTCAATTCGTATGTTTTTAAATTTCGATCTCAATATTTTTTCACAAAAGCATTTTTTGAGTGATTTGTAACCAGCCAGTGAAGTATTGTTCTTTTTTTGTTTGTTTCGTTTGCCAGTGATCTATTTCGTATTGAAATTTTGAAGCAATATTCTATTTATAAATGAATTCTAAGTGATAATGAATTTATGATAACACTTGATTAAACCATTTACTTTCTTATAAAAACACAAGAAATAGAATACAATAATGTTATACCATAAAAGTTCGTTGGATCTACATTTATGTAGTTCAGTCAACGATCGGAAAACTTTAGTGTAAATATTGTGATAAAAAATGAAACGGACGCACGCGGACGTACTAAAACGTAAACCAAACAAGTTTAAATAAAACCAACAAAATGATGCATCAAAAAATCTACAGGCTAGAAGAATACGGAGTCACGTAGAAAATTATACCCCAAATGACAATGAGAAAATCTGATAAAACCAAACGAATTCGTTTTTTGTGCGAATTGAGGAAAATTTGCGTTTGCCTGTTATATTAGAGACACATTCATGTAATACACAGAGGCTTGTTCAGTACCTTAGTCGGTAAAATAAATGAAAATGCGTGCAGGTTGAGGTTTAACCTCTGTGACATAATTTGGCTTCTGAATCATCTTTGTAATTCATTGTGTGTCGGCAATCATTGTTCATGTTCCTTACAGTATATTCTGATTGTACACAGCTGCCACCAAATAAATACGAGTATGAAGTGTCTAGTCCAACTTAGGCGAATTTTTAGGGAGGCTATTTTTAGCCATGTCACATTCAATTTTACGGGAGGCAGTTGACTGTATCCAAATGAAAGTCAATTGCAATGTGTAATATAATACAAACACGGTGCTAAGTTACAAACCAACCAAAGTTAACATATCAAAGTCTTTTACGAAATATTATTGATGCAGCTCCTTTATCCTCATTGTTTTATCCTAATCCTCAGACTTGAAAATTATGGTTATTACCATATATGTATATCTCAATCTACTTTTCTGATATCAGTGAATTTTTCTTGAGATCTCATTTTATATTTACTACCCAAACATATAGACCTGTAGGTTATAAACTTGTTATGAAGAACCATTTTTTTTATATAAAAGACGACCTGCCAACATCAAATTCAATAGCATATTTCTAAATAGTTTCTTTATAAACGTTTAATCTGTCTTCAATTATATTAATAGGAGTTTGTGTTAAAAGGAATATCTCATTCTTAACGTCAGTTAGTGATTGATTTAGTTTCATGACACGTCTAAAACGGATACGTTCAAGAAACGTACGAGTAGCGACTAGAGGCGGATCGAGAGACGCTCACGGTACACTTCCGAGATCAGCCTTCGACGTCGTCGCCCGGAAATAGAATTTTTTCTTCTTTTGATTCGTTTGTGTCACCTTTAGAGTCTAATTCTAGCATTCTTGGATTTAATATAGTTCAATTTTTTAAGACTTTCGGAATTTGAAAGAGCGTTAAATTTCGATTCGTTTCCTATCGATTATACTGATTGTACATTTACCATTTTGTACACATTTAATACAATTACTAAATAATTATACCCCTGTGACGTACCACCCAAATTAGCTGCTTTAGCTAAATTTTCTTTATAAGTTTTAAAATGTCCATGATCAATATAATTTATTTTGGCAGTAATATTTAGTTCAGAAAACTTTCAATATGACTTTGATTGAGCAACGGAAATGTATAATGTCAAAGAAGATTGTCACTGGTGACGTAATGAAAAATTAAAATACTTTGATTTAGTTGTTTTTGTTAGTACTCCTTGCAAAATCCATACTAAGATTATAAAAGCGAAAGTGAGTTTGTTTCTACATCATTCATGTCGTGACGGAGAGTCAGAATAATGTAATTTTTAGTATAATAGCTGAAGGGTCGAAAAGGATGTAAGCTGCTTTTTGTCCCGATCGAGTCATTAGTTCTCGTGCGATAAATTCTGAAGTACCCGCAGACCAAGCCGCGAGTGGTTATACACAACTAGAGTGGTTATACATTCTAACATGTCACTCAGAAGATCACAGTCAGAAAAAAGAACCAGTTTGTCTAGTATCATTGACTTGGAGGCTATATATATGATATATATTCTTGACGGTTGGACAATCACTGATATTTCCGGTTGATTTGCATTGAATACGATTGTCTTCAGTCGAAGTAAGTTCTCTATAACAGCAAACAATGGAGATGTTAGATCACATTGCAGCTATATATAGCTTTTCTTGAGTGACCTTAGGATGAATAAATAAAAATGAATGACTTTGCTCAACCGGTTTTAAGCTCTAATAATCTATGTAGGTTATTTTAAAGTTATGTCTGGTTGTCTGTGATCACTTTGCCTCAGATAATATTTGAACCGGATTTTAAAAATCGGATTCTTTATTGAACTAATATAAAATAATGAAGATTATTAAGAAATTCTGGTCCATCTGGAAATGTGGAATTCACCAGTTTTTCTATTGACATACATCATGTGCCATAAACGCAGCTAATAGTGAGCCGTATACCACCTAAAAAGGACGCGTTGTTAATAAAAATTATTTAAAATGCTTATCTTTCTAATGTGACTTCGTTCATCCATCTGTCTGTTGCCACTGATTATCTCAGCAACCAATTATGATATTGTCTAGAAATTTGGAGCAGTTATAAATAATGCTTACAAACTTTTGCTAAAAATGAATGAAATATGTTTTAGAACATATACAAAAGCATTTGCCCAGCAGTGGAAGAGTACATGCTGATTACAATAACAATAATTTTTATTTTCATTGGGAAAAGGACCAAAAAGCTAACCCGACTTATTGTCTTGTTCTCTGACAATTTCAAAGTGTTGTAATCTGCAAATTCTTAAAAATAAACCACAGCACATTAAGTGGCTGCTATTTTTCCTCGTCTGTGACATCAACATAAAAGTTTGCGAGTATTTTTTAACAATCGTGACAGAAGACGTGGCATTTCTTTTGCTATCTGTGTCAAGGTTGAACACCTCCGGAGATACGAGTTGTAGTAGTAGGTCGATTCGAAAATACTGCGTGGGAAAATACATATTTTCAGATACATCCCAACACAATTGTATTTTGGGTATGTATGCAAATTGTATACAAATTCGAACAACGTACTTTGATCGAATTGATCTTGGAATGTAGGCCCCGGATCGATCGGCTTAGCGAAAACGGATAAGATAGATTTTTTAAAGGAACTGAAAACTCTGAATATTCTTACGTTAACATCCATTACTGAACATAGACCGCCCCAGTGCTGCACCGTTAGGATCTATTTTTTTATACATTTCCCAGATGACGAAGAATTTTTTTGTAACGATATCTACCGATACACGACGCGAGCGATTTGAGTCTAAAATTCTAAATATTATCCGCACCTGTATAGGAATCGTCTTTCTGAATAGTCTTATAGGGGCTATTTTAGTATTCATTGCTAACTATCGTAATATCTCGTGTTTGCATGTATTGACTTAATTAGACGCATATAAAACTTTCATAATGGTGTATTTTGAAAACGAATAGACACGATTAAAAGTTATATTACAGCTGTATAAAAAGGAATGTAATGATTTGTTAGTTTGAGCAGTAGGTACAATTTTAGAAGCACTCTATTCATACTGATTCTGATTTTTGCACACACTCCCGTATCAACAATTGATTATAGTTTTAACGCAATCAATTTTGAAGCATGCATAAAATTGTGGTTATAATAAGACACATTTTAAATTCGTATAATTTATGCTTTTATTATTCCGGCAATTATTAGTTCCCCTTCTCTTTTACAACGATAATAATTACCTTTGTTAAAATATCTTTTTTACTTTCACTCTTCGGTGTAATAAATTAATCGGAATTCTTCAAAAGTGAAATATCTTCCCGTTATAGCATTCCCTCATAATCGTGTGATGTTTACAACAAACCATTACCACTGATTTATTCGAATTTTGTCTTTTCCTTCGTATCTTAACTATAATTGAGTGATTTTTGCAATGAGTTTGCTATCAATTTATATATCATATATATATAATCATTTGTATATTGCGTCACTACCTAAATAACTGAAGTGTCTGTGTCCGTCTGGTTTTTTCATCAAATCATTTACGGTTTTGGTTTTGATTGCTGGAGTTCGTACTGTAGCATTTTCGTAAATCTTCTTAAAGATTTCTAATCATAACAATCATAGTCCCTCATCAACTGGGAAACTTCCACTGCTGAATATATGGCTCCCCAAATATACAACACAATGGCGCGATTCTCCGAGACTATTAGCATTCTAAGAAGTAAGCATTCTTAGAATTACTAAGTACAATTTCTACATTGATTGAACTTTTTCATTTCTTATCAATTATTTCTCAATTTTGTCATCAATTGCATACTATTTTCTGGCAACCGTGTTTGTGTTATCTCCCATCAAGCCATACTCTCCGCTCTGACGCTATATTTATACTCGTAGTATGATGGAACTAATGGTTTCGGTTGTTTCGCCTCTGTCGCGATAACGTCAAGCACCATAAATAGCATTAGTCTGTAGTCTGTCAACTCCAGCTAAAACGGGCTTAAATATAACACGTGTGACGTCAACTACTGAGAGATTATCCAGCTTTTACGATAATATTAAATAAGGCTTAGGTCATTATTGTCATATATTTTGTAAAGGTATATTGCATTAGACAACGTCACGGCACTTTCCTGATATGCATCCATGCTTATTTTATTAAACTAACAACATGAGTACAAGTGAAAGGACATATCAGAATCTCCTTAAAACATGCTTACCCTTACAACATGCCAATCTTCAAATTCTACATGTTAAAAAAGTATATTCAGAATTAATGCATTTGAGCTCCAGAATGTTTCTAAATGTTATGAGATTGTCTGTCTAGATAAAACACAAAGTATTCTTTTTAACGGCCACGGTGCTCTTTTTTACGCGCAAACCTGCCAAAAGGCAGCGCTGTTTTACAAACCGTTAATATCGGGACAATGCGTGAATTATATGTTATGATGATTCATTTCGCGGCTTTACTGCACTAGACTTACATTAAATATATTAAATGTAACCCACGACCATTATTTAAAAATATTATGGGAACAGTAACTTGCATGGAAAATGAGCAGAAAGGACTCGCCTTAAAATAAATAATAGACGCATGATCACAATCTCTCCTGATGTGAGGTCGATGATGTTACGCGTAGACCAAGAATATGTCTCTTCGGTTGAAGATTCCCAAGTTATCATCTTCAGCGAACACGGACACCGGCAGTGCATTATCCACACATACATATGTCCCTACTGTAGGGGCACAGACCTACTCTCCTACGAGAGGGCCATAGTCCACCACGCGGGCCCAATGCGGATTGGTATACTTCACACACACCCTGGAATTTCTTCTCAGGAGCGTGCAGGTTTCCTTACGATGTTTTCCTTCAACGAAAAACCAAACTTCCCAAGCCAGCTCTGCTAGTGCATGCATGGTGAAAAATGAAGCAAAACGCAAAATTCTGTGATGGTGAGCAGTTTTCATTAAACTTCCGGTACGAATTAGATACCTACCATCATATTTTAAGGGTTAAATGTTCTGTATCTACTGAAACATACTTCCCCAATTGCAGCGTCGAACTTGTGATATATACTTCTGCACCTGTCAATTAAATTTTAATTTATGTTAGTTGTTCTAATCGACAATTTATTTACAAGGGTAAAGGCGTGCACAATTTTTATGACTCTGCCTTGAATCGCTTACAGATGTTGCCTAATATGTCAATTATTGGCTTTGAATTTATGAGTGTTGACTTGTTCTACTCCGCCCGATAGTAACTAACATATAATTTACCTATAGCCGCAAGACAAGTTTCAAGTTCACTCATAAGTAGCGTAAACACTCGTAAAACGCTGTTTAAACATTTATGAATTTTATTTGTATTTATTTTAAATATATAAGTCTCCTTATAATCAACATTTAAAATTGCCTTTGCATCTTATGACGCTGCGGTAAGTACGTCAATAACATACAAATGTTAATGCTTTTTCATTATAGTTAACTGGTTTAGTTTAATATAGTGCTTAATAAAATAACCTCAACAAAAACAATATACTTATGCTTAGAATTTCAATTGATATGTGCAACACAATAAATGAAGTAGTTTTGAAAACATCTTAAATTTAATGACATTATATTACTCGTAATATAAACGAAGGCGGATTCATGAGTAGACTTGAGTCATTTGACAATGGCGATGATGACATTTTGGTAATATCCAGTTCATGGTGGATTACAGAAGTAATATCCAATGAGCCTGGTAGTTTTAAAGTCGAAACGCCTATTGTAGCGAAGGATAAAGATGGCAAGACGAAAGGAAGTCACAAAGTAATTGTTGTCCAAAACATTTCAAACTTTTGATATAAATCCATGGAACACCAAGTTTTATTACACTTTTTTGAATGTGGCTGTTTATGAATATGCAATTTATTTATTTATTTTACAAAAATGTACGCATATAAATGAAGTCAGGGGTCTGTGAAATAGTAAAATACCTGTGTCAGATGACCTTCCTTAAATAAAACACGGGGAATTGTTAAAGAAGAGTATAAAGCACATCACTATTATAATAATAATGATGATGTTATGTGAAGCAAATATGTTAAACTGTTAACGTAAGTTTTATTACAAAATCCAACTTTCAAATTGATGATAGCATTAAACATTCCTGTGGTGACATACTTAGTAGATTTTCTGAGCATCTTTACACCCTCGGTACAGTTTCTTGAAGTGATGCTCTGAAGATTAGGCTTAATGATGCAGAACATTGGGCTCCCATCCAACGTCACGAAAAACAGGTCTAGGTCGACAGAACGACAGCTGACCACTGACATGTCTATACTTATCTAAACGTGTATGTATAACTGACTTCTGGGTGCTAAATGATTGATGATTTGTTGTACGTAAATGAGAAATGACTAACGCATGTCTATTTGTCATGAAAGTCTGTGGTATTTGCTGTAATTATACAAATTTACATACATGCTCCATCATGTTCATTCAATAATTTACATGCATATTGAACTTTTTTAAATTAATTCTCATCTGTGGGACAGTTTTTTGTCTGTGTACATTGCATGCCAAAGATCCCTTAAAATACACTTCATTTTGTAACTTGTTTAGTGATTTAAAATTTTTAACCACAATTGACTGGAAGTACTACATTTCAGTTATGGAGCAGCAGCTCAGAATTTCCTATTTTTAAACATATAAATGATATAAAAGTACTTGACGTTCTTTTTCGGTCCTTCAACTATCCCTATACCAAAAATTGCCATTCTGACTCTGTTACGACTAGAAGGAAGGACAAACAATTAAACTAACTTTAGCAGTCGTATTAGTATGGATGTGCATTACGATTCTAAACATGACACAAAATACTTAAGTTGTTTACGTAGCACGACCGTAGGATATCACAAAATTAATCGCAATGACCTTATACATAGAAAGGTATACGGGTATCTAGTATGACCTTAACAAATAATTTCACCTACGCATAACTTGTTTGGTTTTGGTTACCCACGGCACACATTATGCAAAAACCTTCCCGAATTCTACTCCTACTTTTTTACGTACATTCAATCGGGAGCAGACTCGTGAATAAGTGACAAAATAAAATCTCTATACTATTGAACAAGACAACGACAAAACTCGTTATCAAGTTGTCGCTATATATTGATATTATTTTAAATAAAAGAACAATTTTGCTAATTAGCAGCATTTTACATTAGAAACGAGATTTACATATTATAAATGCCAATATATAATTAAATATCAAATATACGACCTATATTTGATATTATTATTTTAAAAATCAAGTTTTTAATGACACTTGTTTTGTAAATGTTTAAAAGGCTACAACGATATTAACTCCTATACATATAATAAGTTTCATATAAGGTTTTCCTTTCATGTTCGAAGTAATGAATGTGGATGTTGTTCCAAGAATTCTAGATTTAAAGTTTAACTTCTCGGATATTGAGAG
Source organism: Carcina quercana (assembly GCA_910589575.2). Classification (NCBI taxonomy): domain Eukaryota; kingdom Metazoa; phylum Arthropoda; class Insecta; order Lepidoptera; family Depressariidae; genus Carcina; species Carcina quercana. The sequence goes on from OU342442.1 coordinate 5,655,446, forward strand.
AATGTCTTAATTTCCGTTTATGATGATTCAGCAACTTGCTAACCGTAACCCAGAAAAAGGAATGCACTATTATGACACAATTTTATTATATGATTCGAACGCATTATGACGGGCAATTAGGTTTATATGTTTTTTTATTGACGTTTGTCATAATATTTAATGTGAAGCAATTAACATTAACTGAATGCATTCGTGCTAACTACAGCATACTACGAAGGTTCAAACAGTGGGTTCAATAAAATATGTGACTCACTAAATAATATGAATATCCAAATGCACGAGTACTCACTTGTAGAGAAACAATTCATAGCCACAATGCTAATGATAAAAAACAATAGGTGGTAACGTCATCTCCCATAAATTCAATTGAACAATCAATGTAGGTATTGAGTATAGTCACTGGCTTGGCGTCGCAAACCATGAGGACATAGTCACGTGGCACAAAAATAGAAGGTTCCACCGGTTGGTTCAACATTAACATCTATATAAACCACCTTTGGCCACAAACACTCAAAATTCGCTTTTGATCTTACGTACTCTGAAGTTCAAAGAGTTCGGTAAAACATAGATACTCGAGTACCTATTGTTTTATCTATTGCTATCGAAGATAGGTCTATTGATAACAGTAACACATTAATAAACGTTTCCCCTTTTTGTTTTACGACCAGTAAGACAGTGACGTTTTAGCGAATAATGAACCGTTAAAGTATAAGTGAAGTGCATAAACCATAAACAAAATTATATATCAAAGAAACAGTATTTTGTGAAAATGGCGCAGACACATACGACGCAGTGTAAAGTGGATCATAATTATTACAAACTGGAAAAGAAATACATGGACATGAAAAGACTAGTGATAGAAAAGACAGAGGAACTGAAGAGAAGGGACAAAATCATAGCCTTATTGGAGAATGAAATAGACGATAAAGACGCCACAATTAGGCATCTGAAAAATGAAATTGACAAGTTTAGACAAGTCGTGAAACCTTTGACCAGACAGATAATAGATAGCAGACGAAATGGTGTAGATACAGAAGAAGAATGTTTCGTGATGAAAAGTCCTGGTGTTGAAAATACCCGGATTATTCCTCTCGGTGAGCCCAGACTGAAGCGGACTGCCATATCTGCTGAACCATTATCATCGCTGAATCAAGATCAAGAAATGAAGTTGGTGAAGATACCTAAAACTCAAAAGTAAGTAGTCATAAACACTCTGCGAAGTATATTTTCAATTAATCATGAATTTATGTAAACTGTTAATTTTATGTCAACAAGTAATGAAATCGTGTAATTACGAAATATAATGGCTTATATCTGTCGTTAAAGCCTATGAAAGATGAATAATGTTGGTATAAAATGAACTAACACTATCTACCTGTCATATTACCTATCATCCTGTTATAGCTTTTCTGTAGCTATAAAGGCAACCTGCCCCTTATCATCTTCATCCGATATATTTGACTCTCTCAGATGTTATTAGTTTGGGAGTGATAATAGCGCTAATCTTCATTATCCTAGTTACATGAAATTGCAAAAACTTACCGACACAAATAATTTGTACTTTACGAATCTTACTAACACTCACAGGATTGTTTTAAAATGATGTCAGACTGAACAAAGTGCGAATGAATAAAAAAACTATTTCCGTTGCCAATTCTTGTTGTGTTAATGACCTACAATGTATTTGTTTTTGTGATGAATTATTTTAGTGATCACCTGACTGCCAGTTTTTCGTTATTAGATTTTTTATTTTGAACGGCTTCATCAAAAATATTTCGCTCTGATCAGTTCAGAATGTTTATTTCTTCAGAATCAGAACAATTACTGTAGGAATATCTGGTACAGTGGTGTTGGGTGTGATACATAAGATCTCTATTTCTCACTTGAAGGCGTACAATATTCGGAATCTGTTTTTGCAAAAACACATCCGATGCTAGAGAAAACCTATCGAACCTTAAGTCAATCATCTTTTGAATACAGAATGATTCAACCAAATACTAAAAATACATATTAAACTTTTAATAAAATAGTATTAGAGAATGATGAGGCTGATTTGCTTGAGGCTTATGAGTAAGGGCTTATGAGTAAGCACATGTTAATCTTACGACCTTATCCAAGTGAGAACCCATTGTACATAAAAAATACAAAATAATCAATAATATTTACGTGTATTTTATAGCAATACAATAATAAATGAAACACATGAAAGGTAAGGATTCCCACGGTTTCCATAAAAGAAATTATTCAGCAATAAGTAATACAAATCATCTGTGTGTGGTCAAATCTTTAGACTATAGAGGCCTAAAAAACTTAGATTGTGGAAAATCCCCTTATCAAAACCTCAGTCACAATGTAGTTGTTTGAAACTGGTTCAGTTCGTGGACATTCGTAATTAAAATAGAAGGAGTTACGAAAACCCGCGGGTGTCGTAAAAGGACTGAGGTAAAATCTGGAGATTTTATTTATAAATAATATAATATATTGGTGGGATCACTAATCCACCTGCTAATAGCGGTGATTATGGAAAATATATTCACGGGAAGCTGGTTTGACGTGTGCGAGATGAATCTTGAAAGATTTAGTAATTTTACTTACCAGTACAATATTGTTTAAATTTAAGTGACCATTACAGATTAAGATTAATGCATACAAGACATATAACTTTTTTAATTAAAAAGATTAGTTTAATCGCTGGCATTGCGTAAAAAGATTTAAAGGTCAAGACTCAGGCGTCTAATAAGAGTAACTTATTTACATTTAACATATCACACGTTTCGTGTCAAGTTATAATCTAATTTCTTACATCGTTCAATTAAAATCATAATATCACTTTATAAACAGTTCAGTAAATTTTTGTTTTGTTTGTTACACACATATTTTCGTTACATCACATGATATTATAAGCTACATTGTCCAAAGTACGAGTATACGAGTATAGCAAATGTGATGTTTGGACAGATGTCGACGTGAACAACTGTTGTTTAAAAATAGATAAAAGACTAAGGGATGTGTTTATAAACCTACCTTAAGACTCAATGTTCTTGATGTAACTATGTAGCAATATTATCTGAAGAAAAAAAATGCTTTCCTCTGTTAATTTCTGAATTGATTTATTCACAGGGAAGTTTTACATGAAGGGTCGCTTCATTTCAGACAAACTTATTCGGAATTTTTAGCAAACAAAATTAATTTAAAAATCTGGGCACGATCTGGAGATTTTTGTTAAAATAACTAACAGACGGTTTCAAAGTTTTGTAGGGCGATCGGAAAAGAGCAAATTTTTAATTTCTATACCAAAGACAACCTGACACACATGTTCGATTCGAATGGGTTTGCTTGCTGTTTAAAATACAATCTAGCTACGTTGTATCAAGACCGATAACAAGATCTATTACGGTGATGGTTAGTACAAAACTCCATAATTATTCCGGTCGAATTTTTTTATTGTATCTATAACTTGCGAACTTTATTAATTTCTGTATATTGTTTTTCGGAAAATAGTATTCAGTAATTTAGAAATTCTGTAAATGAATTATTTGACTTGTTTCATACTTGACCATATAAATTTTTTGTTTTAATTTTTTAAACACTCTTTTCCTGTAAACTAATTATTCGATATTCTATAATAAAGTTAAATTATAATTTGAAACAAAGTTAATATTTATACTTCTTTCTTTACCAATAATGTTGATCGTTGCTCAGTTCCCAGCAAACGCAACAATTTTAACTAAAAATGTCGAAGGTAGACAAAGCAGCGCATTCACGCTAGTGTATCTACAACACTTTACAAATAGCAATCTATCAATCAGTGGTGATTGAATTTCTTCGCGTCGAGTCATTTGCGAGGCCAACGAGTGTTAGCCGGTGCGCCTTCGAAAGACCTATTTGGTATAATTACGTTCGAACTTTGCGCTGCCCTCGCCACCGGCGTCAGCTTTATCACGACACGTCGATGTCTTTGATTCTTATTTACGACATCACTTACACTCACTTATTTTTAATTAAATTGCTTCTTTCCGGTGCGCAAGACACGCAGGCACGTTAGAACCCGTGTGAGATATTGATGTAATAATTTTAGTTACGATTATGCGATGTGATTATAAATTATTTAGCAATAGCCTGACTGCAAATCAGATGATTGACAATATCAGTACCATTTTTGAAGCATAATAAAGATACGACAGTTGTGGCATTTTTTACCACTTCCTGTACCTAAATTACAATGATTTGTGTTATCATCATACGCGATGTATTCATTTTAATTATAATATAATGCTTAGTACAAAATGTATGTAACTTTGGTATTTAGTTACGACAGTGGCCGATTATTGACTGCAAGTCTGCAAGCTTAAAATAAATTATAAATGTATAAGTACCTTGAATTACTTTTCCTTGAGAACTTTATCGGATCCTCAACATCCTATTAACTACATCATAGCAACCCATTACGTCATAAAATAGTTACTTATAGTTTTGTTGTGATAGTTATAGTCCTAAAATACAATTTATTTTATGTCACTGCTACAACAAACATGTAAATTCTATAAATTTAGTAGGTTTCTTATAGCGCACACGAAAGCTTAAAATTTTCCAAAAAGCAGACTTTTAGCTAAATTCATCCTCGAGAATTGTTTAGGTATTTAAATTGTATGTTTGCTTTCGTTGAGACTTCAAAGCAGACACTTATAGTCTTTACAACGATATTTAGAGATCTGGAAACACATTTCACTAATGTGTGGGTATGCGCACGCGCGCAGGTACAATTATAAACCAAACGTTTCGTGGAACCCGTGAGAAACTCCAAAAATAAAACGACAATCCAGTGCCAAATATCGCATTTTAGAGCACTGTCGTCGGTGACACTACGAACCACTACAAAATAGTGCAAATGTAATAAATTTATTTCGCTAAACAAGCGTTCCTTTTATCCAAGATGTCCATATCTACTCTTTCAATCAATTATTAAAAATATTAACAATAAGTGTATGATATTTGATTGTTAACCTAAAACGTTAATTCGCAATCTCAATGTTGTAATAGAGCGGTTGGTTTATGTTTCTAATTTACCATAATGTTCATGTCAAAGCTTCAAAGTCAGTGTTCACTTTACCGCACATCGCGATCGCTAGCATTTACCTTGTCGTAATGCCCCGTTTTCCTATTAGCGTCTATAAACTTTGCAGTCAAGGCAATACCCACCGTGGTTTCTTATGCACCTACATATAAACAGCAATTACTTTGTTTATATCTCATTTGGTAAATTGATATTATATGTAATTGTTCCTTCAAGTATGTTTATGTTTTAAGGATTTTGTAAGTGCTCAAAGTGTGACAACGGGACCCTATTTCTGAGGCTTCGCTGTCTGTCCATCCCACTGTCACAGGCCGTGTCTTTCGAATTTTAATCAGTAGTCACTTGAAATTTATGACTGCCGACAAGATAAAATATCATAAGAAAGTAAACGGGGTTCTTACTAGGTAAAGTTTTTTGTTCGACCTTTATAATTTTACTGAATTATATTTTTAGTGCAATATTGCACGGTGTTACGGAAACCTTTTTGTGTGAGTCCAAAATACACTTGACCGGTTTTCTTCTAAAAATTATTATATGATGTCATAATGTGTGAATTTGTGTCTGTCTTTTTTATACCTTACATATGCCGTTCGTAAAAATAGACAAGACATTCTGAGATTCATTACCTTCATCAATCCTTTAATAATATAATGTTCTTTTAATTTTATAATAAACCATCATATTTCTTCGCACATGGTTTTACAGGACGGACAGCAAGAAGTGTCTACTGAAATCTTAATAAGATGATCGATCCGAGTCATAAAGTGTGGAGGCAAATACTTGATATCGCTATCAGCTCAGCTCATCGTGCGATCTACGATGGAGGCTGGTGGTCGTTACTTTTGAGACAACGGTTAAAAGTTAGTCGATATTTCATGCAGCTGGTCTCATCACCCTTTCAAAACTATCATATAATAATACTACGCGAAAGAAAACAAAGAACTTCCTCTTCGGGGCAAGGGGCGTCCCCGGTGATGATCGAACCTTCGCTGCTACTGTGGTCTGTTCACTGCCACTTCAGCTTACTGATGCAATGATCTATAACTAATATCATTATAAATGCAAAAACAACTCTATCCCTCTGAATCGGTATGTTTCTTGCCTTTACACGACTGCGTGTATGGATGAATAGGTCTTCATGAAGCTTGGCACGCGCGTAGCCTGTGGCATGGAAGGGCCAAATTCTAAACTTCACGCAAACAAAAGTCCACTCTGACGGTTTATAACGTTCGGATGCGGTTCTTCAGATTCTAAATAAAAAATAGGATTTAAAAAATACTATAGACAGAGAGACATACGACAGAGATAGTAGACAAGCTGCTTACTCAACGCTAAATTTTTATACAAAATAAATTAGAAAAAAAAATCGCTTATCGCCGCCAATCAACTTACTTACTGCTACCAAAATAATTTTCCGAAAGAGAAGACAGAGAGAGAAAGAAATGCAACGTGTCCACTGTCTTGTCGTGGAGAAAATGTTATAGAAATGGACACATAGTTCTATTACTCCCAAAGAGTCAGCTAAGAATGCCAAGAGTAAATCTTCACACATCACAATCACAACCTCTATATTTCCCAGTTTTTCCCATGTGTGCCAAATATTCCTCAGTGAATAGGATTTGGAATTCTTCAACGAATAGCTTTACGGTGTTGTCAGTTGGAAGCCTGCCAACCTACCTGAATGTAAGAACGATCCAACCTCTTTTGAGGTACTGCATTACTAGCATCAGAATAAATTATTATGAGAATTATATTACCAGGTGGTTTTCATACAAGAGTACCTACTGCCTCGTTCTTTAATCAGTTGGAAATTGTCAATGAAATACATTGTGGACGATGTTTTTAGTTTCGAATACCGAGAAAAACATTTCAAAGCATACATACACTCATTTATTTTTATGCTCAGGGAAACTGCATTATTCGTGCTAAAATGGTATACACATATACATAAAAATAGTCGTCTGGAAATACCAGGCAGGCAACTACCTATGTACATGAAAATGAAAATCAACGTTGCAGCTGTTCAAACTGGAAAAATACCTTCATTTAACTTAGACGTATTTTGCAAAAACATTTTTAAAATGTAATAACAAAAAGGACTAGATTTGTTGCCCCAACTATTAAATCAAATGTCATGTTACAGATCTCGGGAGCTGATCAAAGGTGCTATTCTGGACAACGACTTCATGAAAAACTTGGAAATGACGCAGATACGTGAGATCGTCGACTGCATGTATCCGGTTGAATATGCAGCAGGCAGTCTTATCATCAAAGAGGGCGACGTTGGCAGCATTGTTTATGTTATGGAAGGTTAGTTTTTATTCGTACGTTTTTGCTGTAGTTTTAAATTATAGTAATAAATGCCGAGGTTCTGATAAAAGCGCCACCTATCATGACTAACTAATAACTTTCAAACATTTGAATATAGCGCCATCTAGTATGGAGTAGCGAAACTTCATCAAACATTTTATTCAATTGCTTTATACAATTTACTATAGATGTCTCTGTGGGGTAATGTATTGATTTTTTAGTAGATGGCGCTGTAGTAAATAATTTATCGACATCTATTAAATAGTAGTGTAACTAAATTACAAATTATACGGATGACAGTTTTTCTTTTTCTGACATGATTTAATTGAACAATGCCGTGAACTCGCGATTGTAGAAAAAAAAGTCATAAAAACAAATAAAAAACATTCCTTCTGAATTAACATAACTTTAGGTTTCATTCTATTATGTTAATTTATGCTTTTACCTTAATTAAAGCGCACACTAGCAAAGTCTCGCTTCATTTAGGCGACAAATTGTTAGCACTTAGGCACACGCCATTATAATTTATCCAACCATGTAACATGTTGGTAAACTCGCGGACTCGGGCTTTCCCTGCGGAGAAAGCGGAAAATCAGCCGGCGTTACACCGGCTTTTCCTTAGCCATGTAATGAAATGGCCCACACCTAACTAGAGAAATACCTTGTTTTACTTTATTTGCTGACTCTGAAAACAAACTCGTTCTACAGGCAAACGTTTCCGTGAATTTCTTCGATGCACGATTTGCAACGATAACTTATTATAAATATCAATTTGTCTCTAACTAAATAACGAATGTTAATCTAACGTTTGGTCTAACGAATACAAGTAATAGAGCAATTACTTAGTTTTAAAGCTAACACGAATTTATTTTTTAGATTGTCATATAGCCTGAAACTCAAGTCAGTGTACTGTAAATAATACAAAAAGGCATAACTGGCAAAATCCAAAGATTGTAAAGTATTTTCGAAATCCATTTTTTTGCCAATTATTGTCATTGGACGAAGGCCTTCTAATATCCTATGTGCAAAAACACACCTGTCACAACAAATCTATCGTAAGTCGGCAAAAAAATAATCGGAAATCAATTTATTCCCCGGTTCCAATCTTAGAATTGTCGAATGGCCCATTGTGGTGTTACGAAATGGGTGTAAAAACGAACCGGAGTGTGACAGACGCTCTGATAATGTACGTGCCGGGCTGGTCGGACCGCCACGACCTTGGGCGCCCGAGATCGAGACCTTGCCGAGTGCTGACTGACCACAATCGATGACGGTGACTGTGAGCTGGGAGAGCTTTATGAACTACTAACACACGGTATGAGATTGCTAACAGACCTTTCCGAGTTCTAACTGACCCCAGATGACGGTGACTGTTTGTACTGAGAGAGAGAGAGCTATATGAATGACGAACACTCTACGTATATGTTGCTTAAAATTGATCAACGCGTGACCACAATTTCATCTTGACTATGGTGCGAATTAGCCTAGAAGGTGCTGGATGGATATTAGTATAGGCAGGCCCTTAGAACCATGCCAACTAACAATATTTATCGATAAAAGCTTATGTCCCTTTCTGGCCCTGAACTATCAATATACAATCTAGTATTTCTGACTCTTCGTTACGACGTACAGAAACGTCAAACAATTGGCTTGTGTGTGTATTTCAAAGAGTATGTAGTAGTATACGTATACTTATAATTTTAGCATGGACTATTGCGGATATCCCTGTTATACTATACTGGCTGAAAAGTTAGTCATTGTATCCCCGAAGCAAGACAAAATTTTGAACATAGCAAACCAAATATGATGAACTTTTTGCCGTAGTGTATGAACTAACCTCGTGCGGTAACACCTAGTGACTGATCCGCGAGACCGAAGTGAAAGTGAAGTCGATTACAAAGTCATATCCAAACCTATAGTATCGCATTTTATAATTCTGTAATGGTTTATTGTGATCAGTAATCTGTATCTTTTTGTATGTTATTTCATGGCGAGAATTATTTCCTAGGAACTGATTGAATTTAGAGAGTCTTCAAACTTAATAATTAAAGTGACAAGGAGGTCCGGTCCGCCTTCGTGGTCTAGTGCTAGTGTCTAAATAGCTGGACTCACAATACGGTGTTCCGGTTCTTAGTTCTAATGTTATCACATTAGATGATGATATCTCATCATCATCAGCCGGGAAACGTCCACTGCTGGACATAGGCCTCCCTCATGGTACGCCACATCGACCGGTCCCGAGCCACCTGCATCCAGCGACTCCCCGCGACTCTAACCAGGTCGTCGGTCCATCTAGTGGGGGGACGGCCTGGTAGACGTTTCCCGGTACGTGGTCGCCACTCGAGAACCTTTACTCCCCACCGGTTATCGGTTCTTCGAGCGATGTGGCCTGCCCATTGCCACTTCAGCTCACTGACTCGTCGAGCTATGTCGGTGACCTTCGTTCGTCTACGGATTTCCTCATTCCGGACCTTATCACGTAGAGAAATTCCGAGCATAGCTCGTTCCATTGCTCGCTGAGTGACTTTGAGCTTGTTTATTCGGCCCACAGTAAAAGACCACGTTTCGGTTCCGTATGTCATCACTGGCAACACGCACTGATCAAAGACTTTTGTCTTTAGACGCTGAGGTATTTTGGACGAGAAGATATGCCGTAATTTCCCGAACGCTGCCCAGCCGAGTTGGATTCTTCGGTTGACCTCTTTGTCGAAGTTGGACCTACCTAGTTGAACGATCTGTCCCAGGTATACATACTCGTCTACAACTTCGATTGTAGTGTTCCCAACCACTACCGGCATAGGTGCAACATGGACATTTGACATTATTTTCGTCTTGTCCATGTTCATTTTTAAACCTACCTGTTGGGAAGAAAACCTACCTTTGATAAGTAATTACCTAGAAATAAGAGAAAAAATTATAGTGTCGCGAAATAAATATCATTAATTTACAACTTTATAGTTAGCTACAATAACAGTTACCCAACTAATGGTTCATAGATGGCGCTTTGAACAATAATCGAAAAAGTGATTAAAATGAAAAATGTGATTCACTGTGAAGTTGTATGTTAATGATACTCATTTCATCATCACAATCTGATGTTCTATTTTAGATAGGTAATATACAAATCCAGCTATTATATTTTAAAAGATTAAAGCAATATAAATTAAATATGAAACTTTGATGGAGGTGGTTTGCCGTAATATGTAACAATCGGAATCAATTGAATTTTTTAAACTATCACCAGGTTCATTTAAAATAGTATTTATTTGCTATCTCAAATGTAAGCAAATCTGTAAACATAAAGCCAGCTAGACCCGAACATCGGATAGTGATAAGCTGTTGATTATCATGATAACAATATACATTGATTTTATTGTTTCTCTAATATTCTATTTATTAGGCCGCCTCTATAAAATAAGATAACGCTTTATTTATTTACAAGTAACTATTAAATGTTAATAATGTTGAATATTGAACGTTCTAAAATGATTTTGATAGCATATGACCCACATCAAATAGTTTATCAGTCGCCGTCCAAGAACTTTTTGGCCTCGTGTTTATTATTCTGTAGATTCTATTCTGCGTTGACATTTTATCAAATGTCAGTACGTTTGCTAGTGTTTGCTCATGTGATACTGGCTTTATAATGGGATCACCCCAATTTCTTCCTGTGGAGTCATAGATTGCGACTTAGGAAATATTTTGAAAATAATATACGACACAAAATTAGTTTAATGTTTTCTAGGCGAACATTTCACAGCCTTTCAATCTAGAATAATATCAACAGAAAAATATTACAGAAGTTTGTTCATAATATTTTATTAACTAACAGGTGTGTGTATCGACTTTAGTGACCTCCCCATGTCACTAAGATCAACAATCCTACTGCCAAGTGCAGTGATTATGGCTAATTCCGTCATAAATAGTCCAACCTGGCGGTATATTTGCGAATTAGACCTACAAAAATTGAATATGGTGAAAAATTACAACACGAGCGACATTAGCTGTGCCCGTAGCAGTACATATAAAAATAGTTAAATATAATTTAAATACACCCTAAATATGTAACACTCAATGGAAGCTACTGCAATCAAGTATATTTCAATAAAACTACGTTTCACTGAAACCTGCAGCCAAAAGTAGCTTTCACTATAATTCTTGTCGATTAAAAGTAATTTTATCCGAAAAGAAGTCTTGACTGTGACATGAAATAATTATACTCAGTGTTGTGTATTTTATATAGTTGATTTTTCCTTCACATTTTGGTAAAAAAAAATTTTTTTCGTATATGGATTCGTTAACTTTGCCGAGACCAAAAATATGTTCCCACTTTTGTACGATGTCACATTCACCATTTCTTGTTCATATATGACGTGCGTTGAGGGATATGACAAGGTAAATAAGTTGGTACATATTTTTGTTCTCAAACAAACTCACTTCCACACTAATATTAGTCTGGATGAAACTTTCACCAGATTTTGCGTTAGACCCACTTCACATCAACACAAATTGTGAAAACCCAATATCGTGCTGTTATTTTCGCGATGCGCGTACAAAAATACTGACTCACATAAATTCTAAAGATAATTGTTTTAGTTTCTATTGCTATTATAACGTAGACCGCGTGTATTTCTTACCGGACAGTTGCAATTTTATTATAGGGATTTTTATTTTGTTGTTAAAATTATTCTGCTTGTATGTATGTAGCCTAACGTTCTGCATAAGCCCCCTGCTGGATAAGAGCCATCACACACATCGAACACATCTCTGACCACGTTGGATTTTCAATGAGGGTTGGCCAATAGCCACCACGGGGCGAACTTGTAATTACAGTAAAATATTATTGATACGTAATAAGGTGCTGCTGTCAATATTCTTAATTTTCCCCGAAGTCGCTTTTTACCGGGTAATCCTATTGTAAGTCACACAATAAAGATTTCTCTATTTCTTTGACAGATGGAATATCTACACATTTCACAATGAAGTTTCCACATATTATGTGGTCATCACAAACAGTGCTCGCTTGATTATCCTTACGTATTTATAAAAGACATAATGACCTCTGAGTTCAAACCCCCCTTCCTCCCCCTCCTCCTCCTCCTCCTCCTCCTCCCCTACTTTCGAAATCATAACGTGTTTTGAATCACATTTGGTTTAGACATACAATTTTCGCTTCAGTTCCACTCTATTAAAGCTAGTGAATGGACACTTGGACAGTGCCCTTAATGTATCACACTTAGAATGTGACGATAAGTGTGCCATTTGGTTTTGTAATGTCACATCTACTTTAAAATGTATTATCGCATTTGTATGTCATGGAAAGCACGGCTACATGTAAAAGCACAACATGAGATAGAACATCAATGAAAAACGGTGGTTTTGTCGTTGTTCGAAAGAGACATAATAATCAAAACAAAATTGTTAAGAATCTATGTAGGTCTAATGATCTTTGTACAACTACACAATGCTTATGTTTTCGATTAGTTAAGGCGTAATCTAAAGGAAAACAAAATGTTGAAAATGCCAGAATCGTAAAGACTAAAACGCCAAAAAATTCAATGTGTTTGATGTATTAAACATCAATAAACTAGTGTGTTGTAAAATAGTGTTAGCATGCATGAATTCTTCAGCTATGAATGATAAAAAAAGGAATAATTAGGCGCACAACATTAAAGAAAACCCGTAAACCGTGGACCGTGGAACTTCTTGCAGAAAAACACGTTTCTTCTAGATAAGAACAGAATCATCAATTAGTATTGATTACACGTTCCAATTCCTCGATCAACAGGTGGAACATTGCATGTGCTATTCTTATAAGTTAAAAAGTTGCGTTTCTCTACTAAAAAGTACCTCAACATTAGCTGTCTAGATTCGGTCGCATATATCCATGTTTCTACGCACACATTCTATCTAAGTGTCCAAGCATATCGAACGATTTCTCTCAACGATCTCAGTAGCTACGTCGTCGTTTGTTCTCATTTCTGTGCCCTAATTCTTTCGAACTCCCAATCAATGACAACTCTGTTTACTGACGCTGATTTTACATCTTACCAACTGGAATCTTTTAGTTTTATTAGCTTTGTTAACAAAGTTAAATGTTTTCCTTCCGTTTGACTTGCAATTGGTGATCTCCAGATTTTACTAAGAGGATTTTTAACGAATCTGGCAATAATTGATATATATTTTGTTCCTTTGTCTGGTTTATTATGAATTTCATTTATCATACATCAGTTCCAAAAATCATTTTTATTAAACATTTGTGTGTACCTTAAAATTGTATGAATATAATAACTAAAAATATTGCCTTAGTCAAAGAAACCGTTGAACAAATTAGCAGTTTTATTTCAATTTGTAAAAAGATTTTGCTGAACTGGGAACTGAGTTTACACGTATGTATTTAGTGTGTATTGATCCAATTAGGACATAATCATAACCTAACTAAGCACCACTCGTTGAAAGCACAATAGGGGAGCATGCCCGCATGCCATCCACTCTAGTTTCATTGTTCAATTACACAAGACAGGAACGAGTGGAGTTAATGCTCATAACTGCTCCTATTCATGCCTTGTTCCATTTGGTTGATTGTAAACTAGCATCACGTACTTTACTTACTAAACGTGACGTTCCACTCGACCCATTCTTGTTTCTCCGCTATGAATTATTTCACGGTTTTCTTTGAATTCCTAAGCTTGTGGTATATCTACTTTTGAAAGTTTAGAATGTTTTATCATGGCATCTTTAAATTTCATGAGTACTGGAAATAAAAGATTTGAGATTATTAAATCGCTATGACAAAATGTGGTGATTACGTTATACTTGAAAAGGCTAAAATAAAAGCTCTGTATAATTATTAGAAACATATTATTATTAGAAACTGCAACTTATTCAACATGTTTCTTCTTATTCTAATGATTTCTTTGGGTATTTTCAACCTAATCAATAGCTTTCAAATTTATTTCGTCTATAGTTCATATAATTATAATATTTAATAATTCATATAATATAACATATGTTTGCTCAAAATCATCAAATATTCATAGCCATGTCCACTGTCTATGTCCACTCCACAGCTGCTGCTGTCTCGAGTTGCTGAATTTGCATTGTGACTTTTACCTAATGAACTTTCGATCCGAAAGTGTCGCACGTGCGCCTACTGTCTATAAACGTTATGTTCTGCACTCATTGCTATGTCGTTACATCGTATTCAACGAGGAGTAAACTGCAGGCATCTACCACAAGATTTGTTTAGTTTTGTTTATTTCAGATTGCTTTCGGATTGGATACAAATTTTATGAATTCGAATTTTAAACGGATTTCGATCAGTCGGAATTTGTAGTTGGTGCCCAGAACAGTTTGTTGCTGTAAAATGTGTTGCATGCATTCAAAACAAGAACAAACTGTGACGACGTGAAACTAATGGTAGTAGTTAGTAGACTAGTGGTGAATAGTCGTCTGCATCCTGAATACCTAAAGAGATGGAAGATAATATCTGTTGCCCCCTTAAATGTACCCCAGGTCTACTTGGCATGTTGGAATATCCACCAGGGAGTTTATTTACAAATTCAAAAGCAATTATGATATCACCCGTAAAATCTCAATTTGACTACGAGTATGATTGTTTAATCTAAAAAGCAATTTATTGGTCAGTGTTCACAGGTCTCAGGCAGTTGTTTTTAATTAATGTTCCTGAGTTTTGTTAACTTAGAATTTCATTCATCATCCCTTAAATTTTTATTGGCTTTTGAAGACAAACGTGTATTAATTTTGTAGGTGAAGTTTTAATTTATTAAAACGCGTTTTATCCATGATCTACTAACAATTCTACATAACTCTTGACATTTGAATAGCAAGTATCTTTCTTTCGATTTTGTTTTGAAAAGTTATCCTGTCAACGCTACTTCCTTAACAGTCTGTCTTATTGGCACACAATACAGATGAAGAACGATACTATTCAACATAATAATTGCTACCGCTTCGTAATAAAGTTTCGTAACGATAAATATAAGTTATCGTAAATCGTGTCTGAATCGAGACGCATTACAAAAACTTTGCAGAACAGCAGTTTCGGTTATTAGAAGGTGTTGTTCGACCTTCAAGTCATTACATTTGGTAGCTAACCGGTCACGGGCCATGTATTGCACCGATTCACCTTATTTTAGTTTACCTTCACTAATTATGTTCTTCAATTAGACACAGTTGTCGCTCCACTTTTAGCATCCGTTCGAGTCTGTTAAATCGTTAAATCTTACAACAGTTTTGAGTTTCTCTTTTAATATTACGCGTTTCTTGACAAAAACGTATATATTTTATACATATTATTAAATATTATTCAATACAACCTCTTTATATAACAATTGTTATTGTTGATTCATTGATGAATGAATTTCAGTAATATTTTGGATACTTTCATCAGCTTTATCATTTCCGCGTACAGCTGTGTCAATATTATTTCAACTGTCGTTTTGTAGTTTATTTATCTACGCAAATTCATCTTTATTATTTTATTGTTACATGTATTATTTAATGGGAGTTCGGATATGGGTGATGCTTCACCCGTTTCGTTATCTCTTTTATTCGAGCTCTATCGGTTCTTGCACCTTTTGTGATAATGAACTTTTGTGTGAGCTTTTTAGAGCCAGG
Organism: Carcina quercana; assembly: GCA_910589575.2. NCBI lineage: Eukaryota > Metazoa > Arthropoda > Insecta > Lepidoptera > Depressariidae > Carcina > Carcina quercana. The sequence goes on from OU342442.1 coordinate 5,671,470, forward strand.
TATATATTTTGTCCCTATCTAATGCTCACGGCTCTCGTTCGCTCGCGTCAACAGTGCGTGCGCAGGAGTTGGTTGGTTGTAGTCCGAGAATGAGTAGATCAGTAAGCGGAGCGGCTTCGATGTGATTGGTCGCCGCGACCTCGATGCCCCGCGTTCTGAATTTAAAATAGTCACGATCGACTTTAACTGTGAAAGAAACAATGGTTTGTGCATTTCAAGTTGCAGTTTGGGGAACAATTTTGTTTTAGAGTTTGAGTTATAATAAAAAATATCTTAATGTGAAAGTGTTTAAACCCATTGTGTTTTTCGCGGAAGTTGCAGCTGCTTTGGAAAGATTTAAAGGATTTGAAGTGTCGATCACGATTTTATAAAGGAATTGGATTACTACATCCGGCTTACGCTACAAAACCGTTTTATTATTTTATTGTAGGTTTTTTAGACAATTGGAATGGTTTTGAGTATAACTAGTAATGTTTTTTTTCGATATACAAAAACACTTTGAACGAGAAGCTAAACAAAAATTAGTTTACATAAACTTTATTTGTTATTTATAAGCTATATTATACTGTAAGCATTCTAGCCCCAAAATAGAAACTAATTGTGTCACTCGCTCAATTGAATCCGAAAGTGGTATTTTGAAGGCTTTCATGCACCACAAGGTTATTGCAAGGCGCTCGTTCGCGTGCACTACTCGTATGTGCCGTGAAAGTATTTCGGACGTTGTCTTCACAGTTCGGATATTTTGCATATTAATGTTCGAGAGCAGAGCTTTCTATGTCTGCCACCTCACAGTATCATGTTGAGATTGCTATCTTGTTTACAACCAAATTAATACAAATTTCACTTGCAACTTCAAAAAATTGTTATTCAATGGTAATAAAATAACGAATCCGTTGAACCGAAACGTTCTGGTAACCAAATTCATTAATGATTTGATGCAATATACTTCACGCTTCATGAAGTTACTTTCGTTTGTGTTCGTTGTTTATCAACATTAACCGGTGGACTTACTAATATAGATCGTGGCATGTCTTATTGAAGCAGATTAGAAAGTAGCATAGATCCTATCTATTACTATTAACATTATGACTACCATTGTAGCATATGTGCAGAACAATATGGATAGCAGTATTGCGATGCTATCTAACACCATGGCGATTAGAAGGATCACCAGACCATAGAAAGTTAATATTTTATATATACCATTGTTGTGAGGACACAATGAAAACATAAACATGAGCTCTTCACCGCTTTTTGTACCATATAGACCTCTTCCTTATTGCAGCAATTTTCCTATGCTATGCTTTAATATTAATATTCAACACAGCACAATCTCTTGTCCTTACCATTGTATCCGAACATCAGTCACATTTATGTTAACTTTGATGAAGACTACTGGAATCATTAGATGGTCGTCTTGAGGCACTTTTATACCATTATCTGAATCGCCGGCAAATGAATTTACCTAGTCCTAGTTGGTTTGATTTTACTAAAAGTTATGAATCTGACGTGAACCTTATTGTATTACTATTAAAGTCCATATTGGTATTGCTTTAACTTTGGCAATAACAAAACTATTAGTGCAGTAATATCGTTACGACAGTAGTGCGTCCTATTTCACTGCCGTGAATTATCTTCCTTACGTTTTCTTTACGTTAACTTTACCTTTTATGAATTATATACATTTCAATAAGATTGGTCATCGCGTTTCTATTCAATGTATGCAAACGTCTTTTTTGTTATCGTCACGATCTTATGCAATAACGAGATAGAGCTAAATTGCGTGACCTTTTCAAAGTATAAACATAACAGTCATCAGATCTTTAGATAATAATAGCTCTATAGGATTTCAATGAAGTCCAGTGTCTGTTTGAATGGTCACACAATTTGAATAGTATGGTATTGTTCAGGTCATATGCCGTTATGACTGTAACAAACCTTGTTGTGGTCGTTCGTGTCTCTGCTCAATAAATATTCACACTATGCTTTTATATGATTCATTATTTCGTATTGTAGAACTTTAGATTCCGTTTGAATAACCTACAATTAAAAGATTAAATTGGCTGCCGCATCGAAGCCGTAATTGTTTGTTTTGTTTGTATCGATTGAATTGTTATGGAAAACTTGATTGACCTCAGACGAACGATGTTTTTCAAAGACCTCGTTGATTTCAAAGAACTTTAACTGTAGTTTTATAATAATAATATTTCGCATCTCAACCAAATTAAAATCGTCATATATAGTAGAAACTGAAGTATAATAATTTTCTAATTGCGCCGAGCTTATGGTACCCCTTCTTCTCACACTGATTTCTTTAGTTCCTGGATAAACTTCTCACGACTCATCGCTGCACGCTGGTCATTCGACTGGATATGTGGACCAACGAACTGGTTTCAACCCGTCTATCGGCTGATACCTAGAAATCGTTTCCTACTAGATCGATCATGCGTTCAATAATTGTTTCTAATACCTAGCCATTAGCACACATTAAATAATTAAATCTTCAATTTTCAAGTACATTACCAACAGTCAAAGCTATTGTCCAGTAGTCGCTTTCGACTTCATATCTCTGTATTCATCGAGCACGTTAAAAACGGCAGCAATGAGAGCCAGTGAAAGTGGAAGAATAATAACAATAAGTTGCGGCAAAACCAGCTTCTTTTCCAACGGCTCATGCTCACCCCATTATCTAATTATTACGCAACGTGATTCCATTTGCATTTGTATGTTGGACTCTCAAGACCTAGTTCGCTGTTTCCTCGTGGCCACGGATTAGGCCAAAGACTTGTGCAATACGTGGTCGCCTCCCGTGACGTATCCGCTCTTGCGAAGTCGTCGACCCAATCTTTGAATTTATTTGCTACTTCTTTTGATAGTATCAAGTCTGTATTTTCTTAGTGAGCGCATTGTACTCTTTTACATTATTAACTTATTAGTCAATTAGACACGCAATAACAAATTTATTAATAAGAGACTAGACTTGTATATTACAAAACCATTCCATTGTTCTTGTATTAATAGGTCAACCGATTTCTATTGCAACTGCATACGAAGGAAACATTGGGCAATGACATGTTTGATTCATTTATTAATAAAATGAAGCGTGATGGATGATAAAACGGTTGCTATAGCGTGTGATTGTATCTTTTTCAGATCAAGTAGAATGTAATTTTAGAACCCTTAAAATAATGTACTTATTTCTGTGCTACTAAAAATCGTTTCCGCTGTGATACGTTAATCAACCCGTGAAACGGTAAAATGGAATTACCGATACTGGCGTGTGCTGTTATAAATCAATATATAAGGAAACGTTTGCACAGTTATAACACTAATGTGAGATTGATCAAACTCGTTACAATATGAAAGTAAAGCACTACCCAGGTAAAGCCGTCATGGAGGACCCTTGGCTTTCTATCAACGACAGGACCATGGATCTGGTTTACGCCGCCAACTGGATCGGGGCAAACAATCTTAGTGCATATAACGAAAATGACGATAAGTCAAACAAAACGAAATTCAATTCAATATCTAGAAGCAAATCATGCAGAGATGTTGGTCGAGGCAGTGACGGAGGCTACGAAAACAAAGTATACTCATTAGAAGACAACGGTTATAGTTACACATACAATGTTCCTAACGAAAATATATCTCAACTCGCTAAGTATCAGCAGAACATAGAAGAAAAAGCTAGAGCAAACAATAATCTCATTATTCAAAACAAATTAAAGCATAGTTATAGTTTTAAAGATATGCCGAATGGATATAAACCGTCAACTTTAAGGAGAGTGAAGCGAAGAAACTTTACTGAGTGGGATATTGAAGATTTTGGCTCTAATATCAAGCAAGCACCTATCCCACCGCAACGTAAAGACTCTCTTAAATATGCTCACCGTCAAAGAAAAGTAGATTCTAAGAAAAATTATTATCCACTACCGGATCCTGGCCCTGTACCACTAGATCCATCTTCCGAATCGTATTACGAATATTATTCAAGAGTCAGTCAACAAAACAATGATACCGACAGCGATAAAATTAAAAACTTACAAAAAGACACGAAGAAGGACAGAAACTCTCAAAATGGTGATGTGAAGCAAAATGGAACGGTTCGTGGTTTTGGAAATGATATGTATCAAATAATAACTTCGATGGCTACTCTTGATATGAGTCCTATAAACACAAAAATAGGGAAGCAAGACCTTGAACCAGAATGTGAACCGGATGATTTGGGTTTGTATATGCACCCTATAAGCGTACCGTTATCTACATGCGATCAATCTTCTGAACACACTTCGCAACGCGTTAACGACCGAAATGGACGTGTAGAAGAAGTAAAACCTAGTTTTCGATCTAAATCATTAAGAGTTAAAAGTGAAGGTAGGGCTCCTCTTCGGGCTTATTTAGACGTTCAACCTAAAAGTGACCCCTATAATAGTGTAACTGTAACTCAACCAAAGAGAAACCTGTCACCAAGCGAACAGCTGAGTTTGATGCAGTACGAAATGATTAACGGAAATCAAAGTTCACCTGCTCCTCCAATTAGCAATGGATATCATTCTATCGATTTAGGAAAAGAAAGTGACTCTCGGACTGTTAATGGTGTAGCAAAAGAAATTAAACGTGATAAATACGGAAAGTTATACAATACAGTGAGAGTGAAGAGTGACGATAGGTATAATAGGTATAACGATATTTTGTCATTTGGTCTACCGAATGAACGTATTAGTGAAGAACGAGTGACGAACGGTATTGCCTACTCGCGCAGTGCCAAAAGTTCGTCCAGTGGGTCAGACTCTGACTTTTCCATACCACGGCCAAAGTTGATAGTACCGGTGCATACTTATGGTACTAGAAAGAGACGCACAGGAAACCTCTGTCAAAGAGATAGCAATGCAACGGAGTCTTCGCTAGACGCTGGAATATTGCTCGACGTCACGCGACTTGAGGACACAACTGATAAATCTATCGAAAAGCATCAGAATGGAGATACAGGTAAATGTAACAAAATAATACGAAGTATGTACATAGTTAAACATAAGTTTCGATACCATCACAAGGCTAAAGTGGCACCTTATCACGTAATGTATTTTTATCAATCACGAGATTAAGTTTGATCTCATGCGTTTGCTGATTCTGATCGATGTGGTTTTTGCCATGTCTCGCGTACTCATAGAAAGCTTGTTACACCGTTAAATTACTTCCTCCTTGCCTCTACAGTTTAGGTACTCAGAAGTGGCCAACAGTTACGAAATGCGAACTCCATTTACAGAGCGGGGACCCAGATGCTTTGGCATATGTATCGAGCCACTTACGCGGTTGCTAAACAAACCGAGACTGGCATATCAATTATATTTTACATAGTTCTGATTCGACCTACTTCTCGTACCTAATCACGCGTGAATATGAGGATCTATTTGTAATGACGAATGAACCTAGATACATTTCAACAATGCATTTACTTTAGATATTTTTTTTCACTTCACAGACAGAGTTGTAATGAGAAATAGAGTAATCTTTTATTCCAACACGAAAACAAAGTTAGAAACACGACTGATAACATACAAAGGTTACAAAATAATGCAAACTTTGAATCATAAATAGAAACGCAAAAGTTATGTAAAACTTACGTAACCAAGGGATATCAATCATAAGAGATATTATAGTGATATTACACACCTTTTGCTCTTTGACCTCTCAATATAATTTTCTTGATGAAACCTTGAAACACATTCATTCTTGATGCAGATAATAATCTGCCTCCGCTTTAAATCGTAAATCATTATATACCGTGTGTCCTTTTAGCTGTTAATTAATTTTGTAATAACTTTGTAAACTGGGCCGCTGCATGCCAATGTAATATGTAATAAACATATATTGGTTACACATTCATTACATACAATATTACCTGCAATATATAAATAAAAGTACATGCAAATCACCGGATATTTTTTCTTTACGTAGCTGACTTTGAAAGTTTCAATTATTAAAGATTTTATTTTATACCTAACCTAACCAACATCATTTTCATCATCTTTATTGAAACATTTATTTAATTCTCACATAGAAAATGTGTAAAGAGTATGTCAGAGTACATATATAGTGATCGGTGATGTCAGACAGTTGCGTGTCTGAAACAGTACGCTCACATGATGCGCACTGACATTTGAATAGTCGTTCTATGGTTGAACTTCAGATAACAAAGAAGCTCTTTCCAATCAATTTCTAAAGAGAAACTCCAGAGACCTTGATTTTATTTGTTTTTGTATCAGACGTTCTTAAGCAATCTGATGAAAATTACCATCGGGCTTGTAATTGATTTGTTTGGATTCCAATACTGCTTTAGTACTGAATGATTGAACTGTTTGGCAGGGCTAAAAGAGGCAACCAAATGATAACTATAACGATGTGTGTATATTGTTTTTGAAACGGCGGTGTTAAATTTAAACCCTTGTTCAAATTGAAATTAGTATTTAGAATTCGAGTAATAGTTTGTCTAACGCATCGCTCAAAACATTGTATAGCTCCGTACATCAACCTTTAGTAATAGTTCATTGTATCTATTCAAAATGTTATTAGACAATAGGGCCCGTTGGACGACGCGGCATAAAACAACCGTAGGTAGATAGATTCATGTCACTGGACACAATGATGGACAAAACGAATGCATTCAATTCGTAGAACAATCGATTTTCACACGCTTCTATATTTATTCGCACGTTGGAAATTGGAACTACTCGTACTAAGAAGTAGGCTATGTTTGTATCAGCAACTTGGAAGGTGCTTCCTTTCCATGAAGAACACTACCAGACCGCATGAATATATCTTTTTCTATGTAAGTACATATAATATTTCATTTAGACGTATACATTTATTTATACAATAATACTTAGGACACACAAATTATCAAAGTATTAAAAAAGACACGCACCATTTGGACTTAATTATCCTGTTTGTTCTTATGAGCCCCATTACTGAAGGATTTTAAAAGTCAATGTCCGGTGTGGTCAGTTGCGTTCAAGAGTTGATGTATCATTTATTTTTTAAATGATTAAAGTGATCTGAAGCTTGTTATTTCACGTTTGAAGTCAGCTTTCTTGGTTTATTACCGTAGCTTGCGCATAATTGTGATTCACGCATGAACGATTGTAGTGATTCATCGATGTACATTATTGTAGCCCAGTGGCCATTCTCGCCTTTGAACACCTTACATGATACATTCGTTGTACCCAATTTTTAAAAATAATAAGTCAGTTTTCACAGTTCAGTCTTACCATATCAAAAAGTAAAGAGTAATACTTTCGCTATCAAGGTGTTCTACTTAATATTTTTCATTACAAATAAAACTAGCCCAGTTCCGTTTTACATATGCATATCTTGTGGTTAACATTCTAAAGTGTGTTAGGGGTACCACAACTATTTAACCACAAAGTTTTTGAGGTCTTATTACTAAGTTATTATCATTAATGTTCAGGTAATGAGCACAAACTTCTTTTAAAAACATGAATATGGAACAAGTCGTGTAAAGTTTATACTTTAAATAATAGACAACGATGGTTTTTGTTATGCTAAAATTGCTAGACTCTTTTCAAACAAAATTAAATATTCGACGCTAATAACGAAATCTTTAACAAATATTGACGTCTTCAGAGTAAATTGCCATCACATACTAGTTGTCTTTGCTTTGTCACTTAAGTGATGATTTACGGCAGAACTAAAATTGTACCCGAACACTATTTTAGTATTAGTCCATATGTCATGCGGTATGTTTGAAGACTTGCAGCTATTGTATTTTGAAATTTTATTTCACAGAGGGCAGAGTTGAAGTATCTCGAGAGAACAAGTATCTCAGTACCATGGCACCGGGAAAAGTGTTCGGTGAACTGGCCATACTGTACAATTGCAAGAGAACAGCCACCATAAAGGCAGCAACGGACTGTCGGCTGTGGGCCATCGAGCGACAATGCTTCCAAACCATTATGATGAGGACCGGGTTGATACGCCAAGCGGAATACACTGACTTCCTCAAGAGGTGAGTGACTGTGATTTAAATAATTTTGTCACTTATCAAGGTAACTCCGAGGCTAAAGTTGGGTATAACTTTCTACATAGACCGGTAGTAAAATCTAAAATCCTTATCACATAAGATTACGTAAATATAACAATCAAGTGGCGATTATCTAGAACAGGGGTTCCCAACGTTTTCTTGGTCAGGGACCACTTTTACATATATTTTTTTGGCAGGGACCACTATTTAGGTGTAATAAAAATGAACTGTAATAATCAAACTGAAACTTTAATTAAAATCTAATATGAAATAACATAAAAAGAAATAATAACATTTTTAGGATAAAGTTTTGTAATTCTGAATTAATGTGATTTCTGAGCTTGCATCTTCTTCACGAGTTCGGCTATCCTAGGACTAATATTGTTACTCAAAGCCACACGCAAATCATCACTTACTTTCAAACGATTTCTCGCCTTGTTTTTTATTACCAACAAAGCAGAAAATCCTTGTTCACATAAATAAGTTGTTGAGAAAACCATAAAATAACGTAAGGCGATTTCTCGAAGTTTAGTATAAGAAATTGCTTTTTTACACCAAAATGACTCAAGTGAATTCGATTCAAAAATATCCTTGCAGTTTCTGTCATTTTGTAATTCAATAAGTTCTTCTTGAATTTCTTCTGTAACTTCACCAGCGTCCGTGCTAAAAGGGTTACGAATCAGTTTTTGATCAACTTTAGCTTCTTCGGTATATTCTGGGAAGTAACGATTGAATTCATCAATCAACATATGTAAATGAGTCTTAATGTTTTCTTGTATATTTGCTCTTATAGCATCATACTTTTTGTCTTCCACAAGTACTTGAAATGTCGCAAACGCAGAATAATTATTTTCTTCAATTTTACGTAACCACAATTGAAGTTTGCAAATAAAAGCACGAAGTTTATCTTCAAAAATGAATATATTTGCGACATTTTCTAATTGTTTATTTCCGGAACCTTGCAGTTGCATATTTAATTTATTTAAGTGTGTGAAAATATCCACAAGATAAGCCAAGTTCATCTGACATGCCAGATTAGTAAACTGTTTCAAGAAATCATTGTTTTTTTTGTTAACTAGAAAAATCTCAACCTCTGCTCTCAGTTCATATAATCTTCCCAACATATTACCTTTCGATAGCCATCGAACTTCTGTATAAAAGAGAAGTGCCTCATGGTCAGAATCCATTTCAGTGCATAATTTTTTAAAAAGGCGTGAATTTAAGGCGCTGCTTTTGATACCATTTACAACTTTTATGGCCATTTGCAGTGTATCATTGAGGCATCCAGGAAGAGTTTTTGAAGCTAACGCCTGGCGATGTATGATACAGTGCGTTGTTATTACCTTAGGATTTTTCAGTTTTACTAATGTCGCCAGCCCGGAACGTGATCCCAACATTGCTGGAGCACCATCGGTACAGAGGGCAACGAGTTTATCCCACATAAGATTATGTTTCTCGAAATATTCGGATATTGAGTTCATGACGTCAATACCTTTTGATGTTGTGTCCAGTTCTCGTGAAATCAATAATTCTTCTTTAATTATGTTTTCGTCGTCTAAAAAGCGAACAAATACAAGTAGTTGACAACAGTTTGAAATGTCGGTCGATTCATCACACTGCAAAGCGAAAAATGGCGACTTTTTGATTCTTGACACAAGTTGCTCTTCTATATCACTTGACATAAGCTCAATTCGAGCTTTGACCGTGTTATTGGACAGAGGTATATCTTGTATTTTTTTCTTGGCCTCTAATCCCAAAACTTCTTCGACGGCTTTGATCAAACACGGTTTCACGAGTGTTTCTCCAACTGTGTGTGGCTTTTTAGATTGTGCTATTAATTTAGAAATCTCAAACGACGCTACTAATAATTTTTCCGATGTTGCAAATTTCGTACCACTAGGCCCGAGTTTCATTTTTTTTAGGTTCTCTAATTTTCCTTGAAAGAATTCTAGCGGGCGGTTAGACAAATTTGGATGTACCGTTTCTAAGTGGCGTTTTAATTTTGCTGGTTTCAACGCTTCATTTGCGAGAACGGTTGCGCATATAACGCACTGTGGTTTTATTTCTCCATTACTTTCTATCGAGGTAAATCCAAATTTCATATAATTATTGTCATATTTTCTCTTAGGCGCCATGTTCTGAAAATAAGATACAAAAAATGAAACCGAAAACAAACCAAGGAAACAAAAGCGTAAGATTACGTATTATAATATGATCGTGTAAGCTAGCTTACTTAAAAATATTTTTGAAATAATATCCAAGGTAGTTTTAGTTTACAAAGAATATACTACTTTGTCATACGTACGATTCGTAGAAATAGACGCATTGAAAATGTTTACTTGATAACGACCCGAAAACAATCATTTTTAATACCCAAAGAAAGGTTTATGGAAACAAAATGTTCACTCACCTGTAAATACGAACTATTTCAAGAAATCAAGTTAAGAACAACGATCAGTAACAAATAATCAACTTCCTCGCACAGTTAAGTAATAATAAGTATTAGTACTGACATTGAAATAGGTAAAACAAATGGCAGCGCAAAACGTAGGTAACGTCTTCGCAGAGACGCGCGGCGGCAGCCCCGCGTACCGCCCCCTCCACCCGCACTCTTCTTACGGCGCGCGGCGGCACGGCGACCGACGGCTCGCTCACAGCCCGCTAATTTTAAATCATTCGCGGACCATATTTTGGCTTCTGCGGACCACTGGTGGTCCACGGACCACTGGTTGGGAACCATTGATCTAGAAGATAACCACGAGTATCCATACTCTTTTGTTACATTAATACTAACCCGAAAAAACTGGCTATCTATAGTCAACTGACCTGAAACTTAACCAGGTTGTTTAAACTTCTTACTGATAGCAGAAGACAAAGGACTTATTTTAAAATTTGAAAGTATAAACAACAAAGGTGATACGAGAATAACATGTACCTACGGACTTTCAGAATCATAAATTTCAGTTCAATCAAAAGTTTCAGAATCATAAATTATGTGAATTTAAATATCGTGTTCAATGCGAAATCACAATAAAATTTTAATGGTGAGTTTAGTGACACTGTTAGTTCTTTTTGGAATCAATTCAGAAATCTAGTTAAAAAAAACATACTTTTCAACTCAACTCAATCCATGAAAAAATATTTACCGCTTTTGTATATTTTGTGTTTCGTATTTATTTTTATTAAAGTTTATTTCGGGTTAGACGCGTTGTTTACTAATGAGGCCAGTAACCTCTTTAAGATTTAACGTGTTTTGACATGTTAATTGAACATGTGCTCTTCGTTCCATTTATACACATGTTCGCTCAATATACAGATTGTTATTCAGTCAAAACATCATCGAAATTATTCTTTACAACTTTGAGTAGGCATTCTGCTTCATCAAATTGTAGCTTCCGAATGAGCACGCGAAAAGCATAGTATCTTCATATCAAGTGAGATGAAACCTAAGTGCTATAAAGTTTAATGCCACTGTAACATGTTTTAAACAAAGAAGTCATAATTAATGATCCTTATAAATATCAACTGTTATCAACTGCGCATCGTCTATGCTGAGCGCAAATGTTTACGTATCTTTGTTGTGTACTTGTGTACAGTCAACGGTGACGCTATTGTTGCTTGCTACCTTTCTATAATCTATTAGCAAACGACCTACTCATTGTCTCTACAATGTCAGAATTTATTAGCTCTCTACCGGTTGCTTTGTTAAGCCATTACGATATAAATACAAAACTCCCTCCACCTTTGAAGTCGATGATTACTTTCACATCGTAACATTTTTCATATTCCAAAAACCAAATACAAGAGTTATTTAATATAACACATATACGTTTAAAAAATCTGCCAAACGAAATATTGACTGTTGTCTCGAAAGCTGCCGGGGAAAATTCTTGCTTCAGTGAGCTTTACCGATGACTGAGTGGGATATTGACCTCAAGACACTTATGCAAATGCAATGGGCGTGCAACCGCCCATTCTTCTGCTTTCGTCGTCGTGTCTGTTTTACATGCAATATTTATAGATGCGACATCTAATTATCATCATGTTCGCTTAAAGTCGAAAACTGCGCTTGATTCAGAGTGTTTTGTAACTTTCTTTGTGTGGTTTTAAGTTTACTTGTTATTTGTTATATTCAATTATCATTTCAACATTTATGAAACTATTATAACAGCTTTGAAGTTTTCGTCTCTAGCTAATGTAAGAAAGCGAGCAAACTTCTTAACCTTTTGTTATTACCTTCTTCGTGCAATGTACGCAATATGTGCAGTTACTACATATTTCACTTGTTCTATTATAGTTTTAAAATGCTCCGAAAGCTCTGTAATCACATGTAGTAATTCTAGCCAGTCTTATATTAAGTGCAAAGCGTATCGTCTTCTGGAATGTTTGGCAGCTGTTCTGGGAATACTTAGGCTGAATAATCTTCGTCCTGAGTGATGCCTTTATCTTAAATAATACTTTAGTAATGCAGTGTAAGTTTTGTTACTTGATCGTTGTTAGTCTTGGATGTTTTTTATATATGTATTCTATTTCTCATACTTACAACTTTTAATCAGATATTTTCATGAATCTTTTACCAGTTGCAGTTTGCACTTAATAAGGCAGTGACAATTCATTAAAAACAAATCACGTTGTAAAGTCTTTTAAGTATGTATTTTGACACGCTGGGAAAAATGATTTGAATCGAATTTGTCATATTTTTCGTAGATTCACAGGGCTTGAAGCAATCTAGGATTTTTCAATGCAGACTCAAACAAGTTTAAATTGTAAGACAAAGACATTGTTTACGAAACCCCTGGTGTCGCCTCGGTTACTCAACCGTCTCGTGCGCACAATTTGCGAAATACTTTACCTGTCACGTTCTCGGGGCTCATGACATTTGATATTTCAATCCTTTCACAGGCGTCTTATCCAATTCTCGGAAAGAGCTTATTGAAGGAGTTCGTTGTACATTAGTTCCTCCTAGTATTCATTTGAATTTCTTTACCTATAAACGAACTCGGTTCGTAGTTTCCTACACTAACAAACCTATAATTTCTGTAAATTTCAATGTAAGTCAGAGTTGGGTTGAAATTGACTGACTTAAGGTATTTGATTACATGCAATTAAAAGCCGGTCCGTATTAAACGATTGGTCATTTTCCTCCATCAAATTTAAATATTCATTGCTAGGTGCTATACTACCTCGACACACTTCAGCGACATACATTCACTATTAAACACTTATGTAGGTACATATGTATACATCTGTACTGACCTCATTAGCATCCTGCCATTTGAGACTAACTTCTGCCGTGTACACTTCGGTTCGCAAATCTGGCATCTCTCTGATCATGCTTATTTATCCTGTATTTAGTTTTGAAGTTTAGCTCATCTCAAAGACAATTTTTAGTACGCTTTCTTTTTCACTTTCATTTCAATCTATTCAAGTTTTTTTTATGAACAAATAATCTTACATCTTACAGAATCTTAAAAGTTAAAGCTGTTAATATGTAGAAGAAAAAAGTTATACTTATAGTTTCAATATTTTAACTAATCATATAATTTACTCTCATCAATCAAATATCTAAAATAAGCTAAACAAATGACACGTTCCGCTAATGTATGGAGCCCTGGCCTGGCCTTGTACACTTTTAATTTTAAAATGACATCATAAAATAAAAGTGATTTATTAACCAGTTTTGAATATTTTGATTTAGTTTATTTGTGAAAAAAAATTTTAAACACTCAAACCTAGCAAGACTTAACATAAAAAACAAAGATGGTTTCTTTTTCGTACAAACAAAATACAAACAAATTTAAGGCTAATATTTTGCTATGTCTTTAGGTTATTCCTTGATTTTTTGAATAGTGCATAAGTGCAGACCGAGTTTAAAACATATCTTTAGATTTGTAATGATCGACGTAAGTTCCAAACATAGGATATATGTATTTGATATCTAAATATGTATAAACAACTGAGTGAGGATATGCCAATTAAATACATTAAAAAATACATTATTACCATACTCATCAACAGTCCCTAATTGCTTCTAGTGAACATATTTCCATAACCTCATATAACTTACTCCTGTCATTAAAAATCCAATAGTATACATTTATTTACATATTTGATTACTGATTACAATTGTGATTTAGCAATAAAAAGTATCCCAGAGATCATCAAAATAGAATCAATCGATTTTGAATTTCTTAATCACCCAGAGATTAATTTTATGAAACACAAATTATATTCCTATTGATATAATTGCCAAAGATCGACTTGTGAACAAAATCACGTTCTTGACATTTAAACAACAACCATGTTCAAATAATAAACAACTCTATCTTAACGATACAAAACTAAAAATTGTTCGATTGTGTCAAAGAGATTGTGTATGAGTCAGAGGCAGCCTTTAATAGTTATAGAGTTCTGAATTTAATTTATATAATTTAAATAAAATTAATTTAAGCGCTCAATTTCAGACGAATGCAAGCAATTAAACTGATATTTCTTGCAATTAAAACTCGGGCTATTAATTCTTGTTACTAGATGTTTAAAGTAAATAAAACCTTATGCAATACCGTAGTTTATTACGGCGGTTTAGATTCAGCTCTGATAGCTAATAGTCCAGTTTTCAGTTATTTATTTGTCTCGTATGAATGAGCTGAGCTGACCGAGCCAGCTGAGCGGAATATGTAGCTGGCCAAAACAAATTTATTTCTAAAATCAAAACTCTACTACTACCTACTAAACTACAATCAGAACCATGGAGAAATTTACAGATACCTTGAAATAAGGTTTCTTTTCCCGTCCGCATTACTATGTTTTTTGTCAAGGTTTTTGATGATTTGAACAAATACTCGTAGTTCGCTTAGATTTACATATTTTTCTTTTTGTAAACTTCGGAGACAGGGGGATGTTATTTCAACACACATTCTTAATCGGATCTTCAGAACCCTAAAATAATTGCATTTGAATAATTTCTGACTGAAAAAACAACAATAGCAACAACAAGAAAACGATTAAGATATGAGCTAGAATTTCACCTTTTAGTTTGACTGTCTAACGGCTTGTGTCAGCTTTATGGCTGTAAGTGAAAATAATATATCCGTAAATACAATGCGCTCCTTCAGTTTGTATATTTATGCATATATGAGCACAGCATCTCTACCTATCTGCGGCACGGTGATTCCTTATAGATAAATATGTACACTATTAGTAACAAAGCTTCGTATAAATCAACAATAATACGCCTATCTGTTATTATGCAAAGTTCTCGTCTTACAGCTCTCTTTGTATCAAGTTACTTAGTATTCAGCGGCTCAAGCATTCAAGCATCATGCTTGGAATATGACGGTAAAAGTGTAACGGTAGTTTTAGAAATAAAACATATATCTTAGAGGTAGTACTGTCGACTGTATCTAGTTGATTTTTTTCTTTTTCAAAAGAATAGGAGTTATGGTCATTCCCTGACGCACTAGATATTCAGGTTTTAGCCTCACTTCCCACTTCCTATAGCACGCATGAGTGAAAGGGTGAGCGCACCTTATCAGCTCTCAACTCGATTGCGATAACTTTTTGTCTTCTTTAATTTATAATTTTTTTTGGCACAACATATACAAATTCAAAAGCTGTCAACTTTTGATTAATTTTTCACCTTATTTCATAAATTTTCACGGAATGTAAATAACGTTTTTTAATGCACATTTTTTAAGCTAGGGAGGTTACTTTCAAGTATAACTCGTCTACAAATCACAGAGTTTCTTTTAATAGTATAGAAATTGCTGGATGTCTCGCTCAGTGAACCTCTTTCCTTCCGCGAAAATACACCATGAGTTAACGTTTCCCAGTTTTAGATACATTAGAGCCCTGATTACCATTGCATTGTTCCAATTCACTTATCGATAATATTTAATCGCAATCGAATGATCGAACGAAGGTAATGAAACAAAAAGCTAAGAAGTGACGTAGCCTCGCGCTACGTTTTGTTGTTAAACCATCAATGCGTAACAACCTCAATTTCCAGTGACATAACGCCGACCCAGTTTTCGATTAAAGCCTTTTTGTTTTTATTTTGTGAACAGCGTTCCGATCTTCAAGAACCTGCCCGAAGACACGCTGATCAAGATATCGGACGTCCTGGAAGAGACTCACTACCAGAACGGAGACTACATCGTGAGACAGGGGGCCCGCGGTGACACGTTCTTCATCATTTCTAAAGGACAGGTAAATGCTTGTTTTTTGTTTCTTTATCTTTGTTTAAAGAAGTATTTTATGCTAAGAATGGCGGCCTATTGTTTCTACACAAATGAAATGACATTATTACAAGCACAGCATTGTTAGGTATGACGCAAATTTTCAAGTTCCAATGCGAACAAGTGTTGCTAGATTGCTGCTTATAAGGCCTAAAATATACCTTTTTTCAGTTTCCTTTGTGTGTGAATAGTATGTGGTAAAATTATGCATATCCAAGTAAAATGTAGTATGGTAAAAGGGTGGCCAGTTTTTATGAAACTCCCTATATCAAAGTTTGACAACATGATACGTTAGGCCTAAACTGGGTCTTTCAATATATGCAAAAGCAGAACTTATTAGGAGTTAACAGAAGTAATGAAAAATAATTATGTATAATAGTTAATTTGTTATCCAACATAAGTAATATAATAGTTAAATAAATTAACCTACATGAGCAGTACAAGTTTATAGAAATGTGTTGCAAAACTTAAAACATCTCTTTCCACGATACTCGCAACTGTAACTGCTTGAATTTAGGTTGAAACATTAATTTTTTTCGTCATACATAACTAATAGTCGGAAACATCAAATTCAACAGCCACCAGGTATTCAGAATAAACTGGTTATTACCGGTGTGTCAATTGTACAGAAATATTACAAGACAGGCGCACGCAGCTACACAATTATGTATTTTTCATTTCGATGATTTTTTAGCATTTGCCCTCATGTTTTAGCGAATTTACACTTTACATGGTTTACTTAAGTAAACAGTCTAGTAGTATTCCTGCAATTTTATGAGTAAAACAGCACTAGGTAAATTTTCATGAATTTGGTTAGATGCTCCATCAACCGACTTTAAAAAAGGAGGAAGTTTTCAATTCGAGGCGTAGGTTTTTTTTATGTGTGTTAACACAAAATAACTCCGCCAATAGTGAACCGATTTTGATATTTCTTTTTTTTTGTTTGGTAGAGCATACTTCAGAGGGGGAACCACCCATATAAATTTTATCGAAATTGATTGATCGCTCTCAATCAAAGAAAATCAAATACCAAATTGTTAAGGCAATTGAAGTCGAGTTCTTTTTAAACGCTTTAATTATTATGTTCATCGTCAAACTGACAGATAGGTCAAAAATATATATGCGAAGAGTTTATACAATATCATTTACTTTAGTTTAGCGGGGCCATGCAGTATAATTATTTATTTTATATTATGTAAAAGAGATGTTTTATTTTGTACAGGACCTCTTCGATCAGGTCTTTGTACACACTTATGTAAAATAAGACGCAAAAAGGAATACTTGTGTATTAGATCAATGACTATTCAAAATTATTATTATGAGCCTACGAACTTGCAGTTCCGCATCAGACATATTCAAAAGTATCAGCTTGTTTCACATCACTCCATTTATTCTGTGTCAGTGCTGCTAACAAATTGTCATGCTTCCTTTACTTTTTAACCTTGCAAAACGAGGTGTATGACACTAGCTATGATTAAGGCAAAAAGGCCACCAAGAATAGAACGGAACCGGCCGAAGAATTAGTCATTCGTTTCTAAATTTAATACAAACGTTTTCTAGACTGTTTCTGATTCCGTGTATCGACTGTTCAAATCTTACTGCTGCTATAACATTTCATTTATGGGCATTACGATGCAGATAAACACGGTCTTAAAACTGCTTTCAATAGTGACTTCTGGCTTTCTTTAATCGTTTTTATTATAGTTATTCTACTTACGCGGAGCAGAAAATACTTTTAAAGACCGTTTTATGTTACCAAAGTCATAAAAGAAATGTAAACATTGAAATTCTGGCTTTCGTTTTGTTTTTTCTGTTTCATAGTTTTGGGCTGTTTTTAAAATTTACTATCTGGTACGCTGAACAGATATCGATACACTTAAGAAACAAAATTTTCCTTAGTAAATTACTGTGTTTAGGTGCCGATATCGTGTTTAATTTGTTCACTCATCAGCACAATACTTCTACCCCATGGTTCTATCGCATGTATACGGCTCATAATGTCCTGTCTCCACTTGAATTAGAAGCTCTGGCTCTGGGTCGTCAATCTAGTCGAGAATAGATTACTTACTTATTTTTAAACTACACAATACCTACAATCAAACAATAATAACTCCAATGTATTGATAAATGATTTTGTCGTCATTTCTAATTTATTTCGATGACTTAATAGTTTATCGCGCCCGTCCGCATAAGTGTGAGAAGATGTTCTCTAAACATGAAAGTCAACATTTTCACTTTCGTTGGTCGGATCGACTTTCGAGCGGCCGTATGGTACGACGTGACTTCACTTTGAGACACGCCTCTATGCTTTGTACACAATCCAAGCTATGTTAATGAAAACATACGGTTATGTGTTTGGTTTTAGAAAATTAGCTGTGGGGTCTTAGACTTTACCATGGGTATCATAAGAGAACATGTCATGTGTACCACCGCATCGAAATCAACCTTTTTATCTACGTTACGAGTATGTCGCAGTTTATATTGAAAGCGAGTAAACGCGATGTCACTCGAAAATCATTGTTTACAAGTATGCGACACAAAAACCCAAAATTCTGGTTTTTACGTTATCATGGTAATGATATTCCGCCTACAAAATATTCCATCATCGGTGTAATAACAAAAAGTACAAAAACCGACCGACACCCAGTCTTAATTTAACGGAATCGGTGCTCTTTTTTACGCGCAAACCTGCCAAAAGGCGGCGCTGTTTGACAAATCGCTAATATCGGGACAATGCGTGAATTATATGTTATGATTATTCATTTCGCGGGCGCTTTACTTCACTAGACTTATATTAAATATATTAAATGTAACCCACAACCATTATTTAAAAATATTATGGGAAAAACAGCGGCTATGGTGAATTCCTGTAACCTAGACTCGTACCCAGATCAACAATCCATTAGTAAATCCATTCGATTATAGGTCATAAGTAGAGTACTTAATGTTCATTGTTGACTATACTTTCATTTGTAGTCCCGCCCACGCTGTCTATCTATAAATCTCGCAACGTCGCATTTCCATTTTCAATATGGCGCGGTCCAACAAACTTATTGACAGTGACAATTGACATTCTCATACTAAATAGAGTAAGAATTGGCTGCTGTTTTAAAAGGAAATTTTATAGTTAAAAAGCTTCAAAATGATGTGTTTTGCGCCCGGATGTAAACACTATAACGATAAGCATAAATGCAAGTTTTTACGTTTCCCAAGAATCAAAAGATTTTAAAGAAATGGATCAAATACATAAGGTCAGTACATACCATTTTTATTACTAAGAATTTTTATGTTTTACTGTGGTTGTTGTTTATATGTGTGCTGAATTTACTTAAAATTTATTTCATGTTTGTTACAGGACGGCCTTCCAAACACTCGCGTATATGCAGTTGTCATTTTCAAGATGGTGATAGAAGAAACTTTCCTGTGCTATTTAGCCATAATAAGGGGAAAATATTTGAGTTTCTCTCACATCCAAAGAACCAAAGGAAACCTGACGACGACTTACCCATAGAAAATTTTTCATCAGAAGAAATAGTTGAAGTTAAGAATGATGTAATTATAGCAGCAGAAAATACTTTGCTAAGGTCTGAAAATGACAATCTAAAATTGGACATAAAAAACAAAACTATGGAATGCACTACCGGTTTCCGTGTTCCCCGAAAACTACAACTTGGGAATCTTCAAAAGAAGAGTAAATAGGCACCTTCTAGACTAACACGTAACATCTTCGACCTCATCGTCACTTACCATCAGGTGAGATTGAGGTCAAGTGTTGGTCTATCTTTAATAATAAAAAATAATAAAAAAAAAACAGTGCCATAGTGTTTAAAAAGAATTGAAAACAACGAAAAATTGATTAGATATTATACTGTCATTCCGAGCCAGGAGATACTAACTACATTAATGGAATTATTTGAAGGTATCGACATTAACTATTATTGCGGTTGGAAATTTACCCGAATAAGCCAAGAAGATCAAATATTTATGACATTGATTAAGCTCAGATTAAATTTGGCACACACAGACTTAAGTGTGCATTTTGCGTGCAGTAAACAAACTGTGACTATGTTACCTTTACTTGGATTCATATATTCCATCAATATTTATACAAAGGGTTAATAAGTTAGATACCTACACAATCAAAAAATAAAACATGTTTACCAAATTGCTTTGCTAAATTTACAAACTGTCGATTGGTGATCGACTGCACTGAAGTATATTGTGCTGTTTCAAGAAAATCCATGACTCAACAAAAATTGACTTACAGTCACTATAAACACAGAAACACCTTTAAAGCTCTTGTTGGTGTAGCCCCTAATGGAGTAATAACCTATTGTAGTGCATTATACCCAGGCTCAACATCAGATAAAGCTATAGTCAAACACTCCCAACTGCTAGAAAAATTAGCACCTGGGAACTTGTTAGCTGACAAAGGATTCCTCATTAATGACCTTTTACCACCTGGAGTTTCTGTAAATATACCACCCTTTTTGACCTCAATTTACCCTCAGTTTACTCCCAATCAAGTATTTCAAACTACTTCAATAGCATGAGCAAGGATTCATGTTGAGCGAGCAATTCAAAGAGTAAAAGGCTATTCCATATTAGATCATATCCCATGTTACCTCCGCACACTTTCGAATAAAAATTTTCAAGTTTCATGTGCATTGACTAACTTTCAATATCCCCTAATTAAAGAAGTGGAAGTTTTTTAAAATGTTATTGATCAGGAGTAAATATTATTATGATTATAGTTAACCATGTAAATATGTTAATAAAACTAGTGAATAAGTATGTGTTTTTTATTTACATCTACACCTTATTTAATAAATATGATATGTATACGACGAGTTAGTGAGCTGAAGTGGCAATGGGCAGGCCACATCGCTCGAAGAACCGATAACCGGTGGGGAGTAAAGGTTCTCGAGTGGCGACCACGTACCGGGAAACGTCTACCAGGCCGTCCCCCCACTAGATGGACCGACGACCTGGTTAGAGTCGCGGGGAGTCGCTGGATGCAGGTGGCTCGGGACCGGTCGATGTGGCGTACCATGAGGGAGGCCTATGTCCAGCAGTGGACGTTTCCCGGCTGATGATGATGATATGTATTTGTCAACATAAAAATTTGTTAAGGTTTCAAACAACCAAAACATACAAATCGCATACAAATAACAAACTTCGACTAGAGACGATACGCACGGTATGGCAACGTCGCCTGAAAAAGTTTGAAAACGGAAAACCTCATACCTGTTTGATTGTGGTCGTAAATACGACCTAATCAGTGTAGTTAAGGGTCATTATTGAATACACTTGTATTTGTTATGATGCGTCGGGCTTGCCTCGGCAAATAGATCTGGCAACCTTGCAAATATTTTAATTAGTAAAGCTAATCTCTTTCAGTAAAGCTCAAAATTGTGAAATTCTGTTTCAAAGTAACATATGGTGATACATTTATTCATATACTTAGCTTCTTAGCGCCCTACACAGTACAATATGATTCATGCCAATGTTATCTGTGCTTTCTCACGTAGACAAATAATGAAATATATTTATTGCGTATATGTATATTTCAAATTAAAATACTACCTATGTAGCCTCGTGGCCTGGGGGTCGTAAATGGCGTCTAAAGGTAAAGAACGGGCAAAGTGCGCGTTGGAATCGCGCACATTGTTATTATTATTACCTACCTTGAAATAAGGTTCATTTTCCGGACCGCATAACTAAGTTTATCAAGTTTTTTGATGATTTCTCAAAAAATATACTCAACAACCTTGACTAGGGTTTTCTGTAATATTTACACAAAATCCGGTATAAAATGTAATATAATTTAGAATTTACAAATAAAGACCTTGTATATGGATACCATAATGAAATTTCGCAAAGTTTCCATTTTTTCATCAAATCTTCGGAACATTAAAAACTAGAAAATGGGTAGTACTATGTAAAAACATTTTACTGCGATCACCGGTCCGTTTGTAAAGTACGGTGATTGATTGACATTGTCATGTCCAACAGTGGACTTGTTGACAATCTACCTGTATAAGTGTATAATCCGTAGATGTGAAAGACTTCAATGACTGACTGATTCCAGCACAAACCACTTCAGTAAGAAACTTGATCCGCAAAGAGAACATGTAACAATATGTATAGAATTTGAAGTGAGAACGGTTTTCATGGGCAATATCCTTATCATTTGAAATATCAATCAATTTATAAAATCACTAAGAATAAGTCAAATACTACTCACTCACAGACTGACTGACTCATCACAATATCTTCGAACCCATAAACGCTACAAACCTGAAATTTTGCAAGTAGCTTCCTAACACATAACTTACAACTAAAACTAAATCAAATTAAACCCCTACGGCGTTAAAAATGATTTTGAAGATTGTATGACAAAACAAGCTATAAAGACTACAGCTAATAATAGTATAATAATAATCATTTATTGCAAAGTGATAAAAACCCAAAAAGAAAAACAATTTAAAAATAATAATAATTATTATACTAATGAGGCGACCTGCTACCTTTAATATCGGAACACAACAGTGCTATTGACACTGCTGTTTAGCGGCTGACTTTGGTAACATGGTGGTAGTTAGCTAGGTGGAAATAGAAAAATGCCCTACTATAATTACCAAATAAACTGAGTACTGATAGGTAACTCCCACTAGGAACTGAACCCGGGGCCTCTGGGTTGTTTGTCCAACATTCAGCAAATAGGCCATGGAGGCGGTAAGATTGAAAAATAAGTTCAAATATTGTATGGCAAAACAGAAACTAAAAGCTTTGAAAAGGATGAATAAAATAAAATCCAGAATGAGTAAATCCATAAACGAACTAATGTCACCGACATAGCTCGCCAAGTCAGTGAGCTGAAGTGGCAATGGGCAGGTCACATCGCTTGAAGAATGGATGACAGATGGGATGTACTAGGAAAGGTCGCAGGGAGTCACTAGATGCAAGTGGCTCGGGAATTTTTTTCTTTTCTTTTCGAAAGTACTTGATGTTTTTGGTTTACAGGGACCGGCCATTGTAGTATGCCATGGAGGAGGCCTATGTCCAGCAGTGGACGTGTCCTGGCTGATGATGCGTGAATCACTACAACTTTATTGATCAAACTAACTTCAATTGCCCTAAATGTCCGCAGCATTCATCCCCTAAAATGTCCACCTTTAGATGTAGATCTGGGTACATATTTGTTTTTCATATTTTCTTTTAAAACTGCTGAATCGATATCGATAAGCATCAGTTGTCATCAAAAGCACCGGCTTTCAAATAAAAAAGAATCATTAAAATCAGTTCACACAGTCCAAAGTTCTTAGGTAACAAACATATAAAATACAGTAGTACTAGTAGTAAGTCTGTAAGTTGAGCCACGGACAAACAGACAGGGAAACTATAAGGGTTCCATGTTTGACTATGGAATCCTAAAAATTATAGCTGTGGGTTATTTGATGGAATGAAATACTCAGTTGATTAATTTATTTTTATTTAAACAGTTTTTTTTTTACACAGATAATATTTACATAACACAAAAACATAAAAATATATACAAAAGGAACAGCTTATTTCCAAAAGAAATTTCTTACTGCAGTCCTAGGTCAAGGAGAAATAGTGAAGAGAGGAGGGCAGTTAGGTGTGAACGATATAATAAATATAATAAACAATTACATAAGAGATACATAAAACAAACTAATATGTATCAATAATAATAATACATACTTTACATACAATAAGTATATATTAACTTATGAATGTGGTTGTCCTCACAACATCCCCTCTAGGACATAAACCCATCTGATGCGAGCAGCTCTCCAGCCTCAGTTGAGGAGTCCCCTTGGTTAGTACATCAGCTACCATTACACTTATTTCTATGTAACTGATCTTCAGCACAGCACACTTATTGTTACCTTCATTTAAATTCAATAATTCTTTGTAATTTAAATGGCCCATTCTTCAATGCCATGTATCCAAACTTTCACTCTCGGATGAAGTAACAAGTGCATTTCTTTGAATTGTATTCAATTAGTTAGTCTTGCCGTTGCAACTAACTGTTTGTTTGTATTCAAAAATCTCACATCCCGAGTATTAATAAATTTCTTGACAGACATTCTTTACCAACTGACTAACTAACTGATAACAAGTTGGTACTCAGTTCAGTAATGTATAAAATATTTCTCACCTCAATGTGATTTATTTTATTATTTTTTCCATAAAAATCCAGGTCTACATTACCCATCTTCAGCACGGCGACTGATGAATTATTGGCAACCATTATTTGTCTAATCAGAGGTACATCAAGTCGGAGGAGATAGTCATATGTGAAGATGCTCCAGAATCCACATACTATTCCTTACTATTCACATTTTCAGAGGCTGCTGCAAAAACTTTACCTTCATTTGTTTTCTTTTTATAATTGCAGTTTTTGCTAACATAACCAAACTCATTACAGTTGTAACAACGTCTTCTCGGGGTAGTTTTACGATGCTGTTTTGTAATGAAAAACTGAAGCTTGTAAGAGCTTAACTTTAATGTAATCGGCGGCATCAATTGTTTCCACGCCATTGGAAGGCTGCACGCAGTCACATAGATCTTTGTGCTCTAAATACGTTTGCACAACAAACTTTCAGGTGTTATATAGTTCTCACGTCCTTGCATCTTTTCAATTTGCACGTTGGATATAGCCATTTTGATGCTGAAAATCAGAGAACACACTCCGCGACTCACTGTTTAACTAATTATTTTTACGGATTCCAAATAGGCCCATAACCTGATGGAATGAAATACTGAGTTAAATTGAATTAGTTTAGGTTTATTCACAAGTAACAAAGACGACTCGATCTCGACGTCAGCCACGGATGACAATTGACAGCCAGCAGGTGTCAAGAGTGGGTGCGTTCGCAAACGCGGTTATGTCCTTGTTGTAATATTATTGTTAGGAGATAGACATACTCGTATATCATTGCGGAATTTTCTATAGGCTTTTTTTGATTTTACGACTCCTTAGTACATAGTAATAAAACTGACAGGCCTTGTTCAGGAATTATCGATTATTTCTTCTGTCCCTTTTTAAAGCAAATTAAAAGGAGAGAGCGAGCACCACGCGTCCACGCACGGAGCGGCAACGTGTGTTAGCGTGGTGTTAGCTTTCAAATATTTTTTTGGTCTTTTCTTATGTATAAAGCGGTCTCTCTCATCAAGTCTGTATGTGTACAGGGTAGGGGCGGAGCTCAAAACTCTGTGCCACGCATGTGTGCACTCACACATGCGTAGCACTGGCGAAATTTAATTTAATTTCAGATTTAAAAATAAAGTACTTATTGAAGTCCAAAAATTTTGAAACTCATTTCGCGGATACCTAATTTTTTGGTTTATTTTTCCATATCAAATTCATTTAAAAATTTATCGTATTTAAAAAGATTATGGGAACAGTAACTTGTATGGAAAATGAGAAGAAAGGACTCGCCTTAACTGAAGCGTAACTTTTTTGTTTCGGTTACGCCTTTTCGGAAATGGCAGTTGATTAAAAATAGAAGGCGTCAAAAGAAATTCAATTCAATCGTGTATTATAAAACTGACTTGTTTTTTGCTTTATCTAGGTGTTTAAAAATGCAGGGATATTAATTGAAAATTGTAGCGTTCTGTATGGTTTGTGTTTATATCGTTTGTAACGGGGCCTATTACAAACAATTAGACATTTATTAATGAAATACAAATAAAATGAATTGAAACTAGTCGCTTACTAAAACTTTAATCAAATTAAAAACTAAAATAATTGTAACGTAAGTCAATTTTGCTAACACATAACTACTGGCTTAAGTGATATTGGTTTAAACATTTTAAATCATTTCCCTATTATTTTTGTCCTAATTGCTAGACATAAAGCTATAACATCCTGTTAATGGAGCTTACGACACAGTTAAAGAAAATATTTGCGAAAGCTATTATTGTAAATATGTGTTCCACGAAATACCAGTATACTGGAATTCCTTGTAAGTAGTGTAATTTTAGTGTGACAAAGATATAATGGAAGGAGCTCTCAGTGACTTACAACATCTTTGTAACAGTGTCGTTTCTTTTATAATAATGTTTAATATTAATATCTTGTTACTTACTAATGTTATCTCTACAGATAGAGACAGATATATACTTGAGTCGCATGCGACACAGTCACTGTGGAGCTGTTTGCCTTGGCATTTAATTCTATACTTATCAGTTTATTTTGCAAACCGTAAACGGTTGTGACTAAAGCTACTACACCTTGGAGAATACAAGAGTCACGTGTATCTCAGCCATTTTCGCACGTTTTTATGTATCTAGTAAATAAATACAGTCTCATTACATTTATTTACATTTATTATTTACACATTAAATACACATTTAATTTATGTACACTCGAGTACAAAAATATGTATACACTCTTCAGCCATGTCACATTCACTCCTGATTGTCAATTAAAGGTGTATGTGACATGATTCGAAAGTTGATAAATATTTTATATTATATTATTGTTGTAAATATATTAAAAATAACTATCAGTGAAAAACAATTACTTGATCTTTATCACACTTTACCTAATGCAATTCTACAAAAGATAAAAATGTTGTCACTGTGATTTTTATTGCTCTTTCGAATCATCATCGTCGGCCGTATGTCCACTGCGGGACATAGGCCTTTCTCGAATATTATAATAAAAACAATATCTGACAAAGTATACGTTGTAAATATATCATTTTATAAATTAAAATTGTCCAAAATGTTTTCATACAACAAATATAAATTGTATTTGTATGTACACTTTAAACACATTCTCATTAAAAATCACGAGACACCTGATCAAAGCATTCACATTCAAGAACATTGTCAAGTTGGACAGAGGTCCGTTGCATTTAAGCCGCTATTAAACTTGGTATCTCAAAAACTATTGTGATGACCGTGTCCAATTCAAGTCCGTGCTTCGAACATCAGAACAGTTGGATTCTTCTAAATATTTGGTCGTGTAACTAAATTTTTATTTTTGAAACATGCAACGTGCGGTGGAGTAGAGGTTGGTAGAGGCCAGAGCCAGCTATTGTAACCACAAGGTCAGCGCACTGCGCAGGCGAGAGGGCTGCGTGTGCGCATTTTGAGGCCAGATTTTTGTACCGCGTGGGAATTTAACTGCCTTATACGGAATATAGTCGTATCGATCAAATGAATAGACTATTTTTAAGATCGAATATGTTTTTTTGTTAGCCTGGAAAAATTAAAACATTCAATTATTTTAAGCTAGTTAATAATAGCTAGTTTTGCGGTGTGATCTCGGCTTTAGAATTGAATTATTAATTATTTTTCCCCATAAGTGTATTTTCAAAAAACAGCATTTATAGAGGACAGTAGCATCACCATGTGCACCACATAAATCTCACTGCAATCACCCGCCTGCCATTTTGGGTGATTGTGGGTAATCCCCACATTCAATCAAAGCGCTTTCGTCATTAACACTCCGTACAAAATGCCTTAACAGTAAAATAAATCGTAATTGACACTTCAAACAAAAAAACCTTAATAGTAAAAGAACTGGTCAATTTCACATTTTTAAATAATTTAGAATCAATAAAAAATACATCTGCGCAAACGCATGGCTATCGCAAAAAGTATGTCGTGCTAAATCGATTCAATATCAACAAAACAACCTCGCATCATGAGCACGCGACCGTCAACGATGACGTCATTGTCTCTTTAATACTACTCGTAACAAATACAGATCAATAGTACATAACCTTCCTCTTCCTACGTGTACCAAGCCTTTGTTAAGTAAGCTTGTAATTGCAATAATTAATCAAGATCTTCATTACATTCTTATGGGGAAATCGTGTCGGTATTTTTCCAAGCGCAACTCGATAACTTGTTTGTCACTCTTACATTTTATTTGATTAACATTAGCATAAAATGCTAATATTATTTTCTAAACTTATGATGAAATATGATTTAGTAAAATCATAAAAACTATATCGAAAATACTTGAGCGAATAAGAAGATAGATAGGTAGTCCAACAGTTAGTATATAAAATAAATAAAAAGGTTTATTTTTTCTCCACAATTTTTTTTCAGGTGAGATTGAGGTTAAGCTTTGGTCTATCTTCTATTAAAAAAACAGTTTTTACATAAAATAAGTACACAGATCTATTGTTACTTAAATATAGTTAATTAACATTTACACTTTCAATGTACAGGAACGGCTTTTATTATACTAAATCCACCACAAAACTACTTAGAAGGTAAAGCGTACGCAGACCGCTTCAAACTTTGGAATTATATTTGTTTTTTAGCCTTTATTGAACAGAATTTTCATCGATTTGTAAATAAATATAAATAAATAGTGTAAGAACTTAAAACTGTATTTGTAGATATATATGTCTAGTTCAATACGGCAGAACACTCTAAACATTTGAATTGGTATAGTAGCTATGACATCAATGCAAACCTGATGCAAAACTATAATGATAAACGCAGATGACTCAACGGTTACAAAATAGCACCAAATCCGTGAGGTGACTTCTTCGTCGTGTACATAAGATACACTAATCTAAAAACAATATAAGTTATGTCAGCTCTCTTGCCTTTGTTAAATTAACAGTTCCCTCAGCTGATATACTTAAAAAGTTTAGGTTGGTATTGGAATAATATTGAATACAGCTACAACAATTTAAAATCATGTCGTGAAACTTTTAGATTTTTTTAACATCACGACGACTACCACGATAACTTCTTGCTGAAATCTAGAATGACTAATAAATATTTTCTTAAATGATTCTTTTTAATTGCGTAAAAACATTTCAAAATTGGATTTTCAACGTAAAAACTTTTTTAATCCAAACAGTACAAGTATTTGTTTAAAGTATGATCTGGCACTGTTTTGGTTTTTTAAACAACTATTTCTGAGTGTCCTCATTGTATTATATATTATTTTACTTCAATAATAATGTAGACTCAATTATTTCTGACGCTTTACCTTGAAGTTTATTATCAAAGTAATTATTATGTTGCAAAGTCATTGCGATACTTAAAAAAACTTCCCATCGTATAAATGAATGGTTTATTACGATCGAGCTGGTACTTGCGAGGTAAAAAAAGCTTTAGTGGCTTGGTCTGTCTGTTCATTTATTTTGTATACTATGCTCAAGAATAACGACTTTGATTTGAACAAATGTAACTTTATTTTGGAAGAATCAAAAGTATTCCGCTTCATAGTTTAAGTTACGTAAAGTTATCATATTTGTTTTATACATATTTTGAATGACATTTATCAGTTGATTTGTCTCCCTTGTGTCTGTGTTCGAGTAATAACGAGTATGTCACAAAAATATCATTACCTATCACTTTAATAACAACCTTTTACAACTAAACTAGCATTATATTCAGTTTTTGCCTTACGGTTTCATTTGCGTAGTCTTTATCAATTATCCGACTAGACTAGAAATCTATCGGGTATAAAAGTAGGCTAGGCGCGTGAGATATTTAGTCAAGATTCCTTTAGCCGTAGACAAATGGGCTGAGACACTGTCGCATTTATAATTTTTTTATATTCAACTTGTTTGCTCAATAAAAATATAAAAAATCAGTGCACCGTGTCCAATGCAGATATATATTCAATCATCTAAAAATACATTCTTTATTCATGAGTTCTTCATAATATATTCTCAGAGCTTGAACGTAATTTTTCGCTTAGGCACAAGAATAGTAGCATGATAGCATCTCTATAATCATCATTTTCCTCTTGATAGATTTATAGCTCAATATTCTCTAAACACGGTGGCTATGTCTACGTTCAGAAGTTGACGTTTCCCGGCTAATGAATGATGTTTCTCTAGTTTGACAAATTATTACTTTCCTAACATAAGACAGTGTTCAAACTTGAGTCCCCTAAAGATATAATAGGATAGGAAAAATAACATACGTCATGGTACATTTGTACTGGACATTTATAACTTGGTACAAACTAAGTGGATAATCTAGTCTATTTCCGTTATTATATCACTATATTTGTGTGTAGACGTCTTGCTTCGGTAAATGTTTAATGTTCACCTATCATGTAATCGTTTCCGGTGGTTACATTTTGATTACACCCTCGTTACATAGAGATCTTAATAGAGCGTGTTTATAAATATTACAGTTGTTAAAAAATTTACAGAAATGGCAATTAAGAGGGAACAGCAGATAAAAAATTTCATATGAAATTAAGGGTTTGGGATATAGCTGTTTTCTCAACGAAACGTTAGCCAAATTCAATCATTTTGATCTTATTCTCTTTATCAAAGAATAATCTAGGCCCGTTGGTTTTGCTTTTTTCAATATTTTGTCTACAATTAGAATTATGGGCATCTCAAAACTCAAAATTTCAGAAAAAATTTCTTTCAACTTATGGTACTCATTATTTAGAGTAAACGTAACATTTTCAGAAAAAGCAAAACCAACGGGCCTAGATTATTCTTTGATAAAGAGAATAAGATCAAAATGATTGAATTTGGCTAACGTTTCGTTGAGAAAACAGCTATATCCCAAACCCTTAATTTCACGGCAAAACTAGGCAAATACCAAAAAAAGCTTCAACTGTCCTTCTCGCACAGTTCGGTTCGGGAGGCAGGGTACACTATATCACAACTATATACTGTGTATTATATGTATAAAAATAAAGTAAGCATGCATTAGTGATGTCAATAAGCTTTATCGATTTTTTCGACTAATAGTGGTGGGAAAAATATATCGATAGATACCCTTTCTCGAGCTATAATGGTTTTACCTGTTAGTTTTAATGTTTAGATTGATCTAAATAAACAAATATAAAGACAAATAATTCTAAGGAAATTTATTTTATCTCTAGAACAGAACATTTTCCCTGAAATTCTTAGTTGTTGTTACGTTTTGTTACGTGTAAATAATTAAATATGATTTATGAATAAGTGACTTATGTTTCAAATATTTTTTTAATGTTAAAGTTCGAGTCGGACTCGCATACAAAGGGTTCCGTACCACTGTAAAATATCTAAACAGAAAAAAAACACAGAAAAAACATAACATTTATTGCATGGACATCCGTTTATTTATAACTTTTTTAAAAGCTTTTTTATATTATTTTTTGTTATTTATTATTATTGAAAGTCTTGAGAGAGAACGAGAAGTTATATGGACATCGCATGTACAAATCGCTACGGAGACTATATGACCCGACACAGATATCCCGGAGATCAGCCAGCAAGAGCTTGAAATGGCTCTCCAACAACTCAAAAACCGGTCAAGAGCAAGTCGGACTCGTGCACCGAGGATTCCGTACAGAATATGAATTAATGACATACTGAAAATCATAAATAATAGGTATGGTAATATGCACCCAACAATGCTCTACCGAAAATGAAATTCTAAGCTAAATTACATATTACGAAGTTAAGTTTGTAAACATTAAAAAATCAATTTTACTGTGTTACAATTAAAAAATTCAGATTTATTCCTATGGTTGTGCTGTAAAACCTTTCTTCTTGCCAAATTTCAAGACATTAGGTCAACGGGAAATACCGTATAGATTTTGGGTTCATTGCATTTTGTACGGAAATGGTCTAAAATACAGCTATATCTTTTTATTGCGTTGACCTATAAGTTTCATTATTTGACAGATCTAAGGGACAGCAGACTGGAGTATTCGATATCACAGTGATCCTATAAGGATTCCTTTTTTCCTTTTGAGGTACTTAAAATATAATAGTATAATATGAAGTATGACAGTAGGAAATACGATAGATTTCGACGATATTATTATTCATGTCGACAAATAAAAACTTGAAATATTTTTTCCCAGTTATACATCTCATACACTTAAGACGGGATTTTTAACTCGTCTATTCTATTGTGTGAGGTGTCGTGAAATTACAGTTTTTTAACCGACTTCAAAAAAAGAGGTTATCAATGCGACCTGTATGTATGTAATATTTCCAGAACTGCCCAGTTTTCATATATGTTAGTCTATACCAGCTTCTAAAGAAGTGTGCCAAATTTCTAAAGTGTATGTTTGTTTGTCCTCGCATATATCCGGAACACACACACAAAAGAAAAACACACATAGGGTTCGTGGATTTCAACAAAGCATTCGACACACTCGAACATAGATTTATCTGGGACGCACTGGAAAAACAAGGCGTACATGCAAAATACATAAGAATACTGAAAAACATATACACAAAAAGCACCGCACAAGTGAAGCTAGAATCTACAGGCGAAGAATTTTCGATTGAGAGAGGGGTACGCCAGGGAGACCCAATTTTACCAAAAATATTTTCAGCTATCCTGGAAATGATATTCACAAATCTGGATTGGACGAATAAAGGACTAAATATAAATGGCAAAAAGCTGAGTCACCTACACTTTGCAGACAACCTGATCTTAGTTTCGGAAAACCCGAAAACCCTACAGACAATGTTCCAACAGTTAGCGGAAGAGAGCGAGAAAGCAGGCCTGTCAACGAACTTAACGAAAACAAAAGTAATGTCAAATTCCTCACAAACAGAGCCCATAACAGTAAATAATGGAGAAATAGAGTATGTAGAAATGGACAAGACTAATAACTGAATGGCAACCACGAGATAGCAAAAGAAAAAGAGGCAGACAGACTAGAAGATGGGAGGACGACATCAGACAAGTGGCGGGTCCAACATGGACCCGCATAGCGAAAGATAGAATAGAGTGGAAATCCTTAGAGGAGGCCTATGTCGAAAGACAAGCTGAAATGTAGGAACGACCGGTTACTGATACTTAATATAAAAAGATAAGTAACGTATAAAGTAAGCATATTTTTAAGAAAATTAAAACAAAAAATTAGTTCAGCAATAAAGGCTATTTTATTTAATTTATTTTTTATATATCCGGAACTACAAGTTCGATTTAAATAATCCCTTTTTTGTTTACCTAGGTATTGTAAAACTTAGGGAAGACTGCAAGTTTCATCAAAATCGGTTCAGTAGTTTTTGAGACTGGGAATGTTAAGTGTGTATTTCGGCGTTGCAGTGCAGCAGAGCAAATTTAAAATTAATGTTTTAACTGTACTGTAATCTGTATGCCGAATAAATTATTTCTATTCTATTCTATTAGTTAAATGTTTGTTACCTCAGAGCTTTTCACTGGGTGAACCGATTTGGATGATTCTTTATTATTTGAAAGCTGATGCTTTCCATGTGGTCCCATTTCAATTTGGTCCGGTTCTTAGAATGGAATCCATGAGAAAACAATATACATCTTAAATTTTCCTTAATAAAAGTAGACTTTTAGGGCAGTTGAAGTCGGTTTCTAGTTCTTTTTGAACGCTTTAACTTGTTAGTCCTTAGACTCTAGCACTCTAGGTACTAAAACACCTCTAGGTCACCTAAAGTATCGTTGGAAGATGAACGTTCGGATATGGTGAAACTAAAAGGTTTCTTTGTTGACCGTAGAACCCTAAAATAGCAA
The DNA here is from genome assembly GCA_910589575.2 of Carcina quercana. NCBI lineage: Eukaryota > Metazoa > Arthropoda > Insecta > Lepidoptera > Depressariidae > Carcina > Carcina quercana. The sequence goes on from OU342442.1 coordinate 5,705,226, forward strand.
CGCCATAATTTATATTGTATTTATATGTGATAGGTACTTACTAGTCAATTATATCAAATACAACCACAGTATGTCGAGACTAAACCAATATGCGAACAATAATTTCTCAAAACGTAAAACAAGGGTTGACGCACGCTCACGTCAAGTTTATTATAATTTTGAAAAATACACTCTAGCCCAGGCGGAGGGGTAGCGACTATGCGCGGCTCGCAGGGGCCTCTTTGGGATGTTATGCAGCGTTATTTGTGTGAGTGAAAGCATGTGAAAGGCTGTATGTGTGCGTACCGAATCGCGACAGCAATAACATATTCAAATACCTACTATTCTACGGAGACTTTGCTTCATTGGCGTCTTAAAGAAAAATCGGTATCTAATCAGAATAATGTAATGGTGAAAGCAGATGCAATGTGGATGTCTGATAAGTCAATTAGGGAATTTACTTGTGATCAAAATTTATATGAACTATTTGTTAGTGACGATGTGTGTGTGAATGGGATTTTATTTGTGATATTGTTTTAATTATTTCCATGCTTTTTGAGCTCAAGTCTATATTTAATTGCATATTTTCTCTTGTATGCGGAACTCTCAAATCTTATTGTATGTAACAATGTTGCGCTAATTAGCTTTTGAATTGATTTGCCTGTTGTACGTAAATGTCTCGTGTAAATGAGGAAAATCAAACTCTATTTACAGTTTAGCGTCCCTTTTTGTTCACGTTGAATTGGATTATTGACTTTTTAAGTATAGTTCCGATGCTGCAGTGTAGTTTGGAATTTTTATAGATTTTTCCTTATACAGCGAAACATTCTAAAACTGCGCTGCCTCTCCTTTTTTTTCGCGGGGGAAATCTTTTAAAAATTCTCGACTGCTTAGGAAAGAAGCCGGGTTAGGTAACTGCCGCTTGTTATTTGTGTAGGATTTGGTTTGTAGGTGGATGTTTTATTGGTCTTGGGCTAAGCACACCATGGAGGAGGCCTACGAGTATATCCAGTAGATGGAGTTTCTCGGATGATGAAGCTTTGGTCGGTCGCGTATTGTCCCGTATTTCTGAAAGGCAAACCAAATAGTTTAAGAGTGGCAACGTGTAGAACTGCAATATACTTTAAAAATTGGTTTCTTTGATAAACATAAGTTTAAGTTAATATTTATTTTATCTTTGGTATAAATTCGGATTAAATTTAAAAAATATTGTCGCTTTTGACATATATGACACGTTATAAATTATAATCAATATTGTTTATCAGTTTTAGCTTACAAAATCTAAGAATGTATAATCGTTAACCATGTTTTCATTTTGTCGTACACTGATTAACAGTACTTATTGCTTAAACCAAAGTTTCACAACAATACAAGTATTACCCATTGAGTTACTAATGTTGGAACATTACCTTATCACAGCGCTTATATTATATTAATTATACATTAATTATACGTTAATAACAGTTAAATTTTCGTAACGTTCTGGGTTAGAAGAAGTCAGTTTCACGTTTACAAAACATATTAACACTGGTGGTATTCTTAGAATCTGTTATAATCCAAATCATAATGTTTAATTTTAAGAATTCTGATCTCGAGTGCAACGTATTGTTGACGAAATCCAGTAAACAGAAAACGAACCATATTCCGATGAAGTTGTGTCAAAATTGTGTTGCGCGTATTGCTCATATTTCCGTGCAGCAAAATGTGGTACACTCGAGTACAAAAATCTGTATCCACTTTTAAACCTTGTCATATTCACCTTTAATTGACATTTCCTTCAAAACACTACTTAGGAACAAGCAAGAGTGCATGTGACATGGTTCGAAGTGGATAAATATTTTTGTACACGAGTGTACAACAATGAACGCATCAACATAACTCTCAAGACGTATTGTTACATGAGTTGCTGTAAAATGATGTTCATCCAGTGCTACGACAACTTTCGAAGTTCACTCTCACACACACATCACATTTTTTATGGCAAAAGTAATGATATACTCGTAGTACATACACTCAGGCATGGGTGCCGTCTAGATTGTTATTTGTAAGTTTTCTACTGGAACTATAATTTCACCTTGGCTATATCATTATGTAACATAATACCTACTCTCAAGTTCTTAGCTATTAAACAAACATTTGGTTTCTTCTTCGTAGTCTTTTTTGTTTCCCACGTTTATGAGTACGGTTTCGCTATTAATACCATTGTAATTAAGTTGTACTTTTATGCGAATCCTCTTTGATATATTCGTTTTAAAGAATACTCGATTGTGTTATAAGCGATGGTAAAGCCATCAAAATTGCTGGCTTCCAGGCGGCTATTAGCCCAGACAAGGGACCTTATTCGACCACATAGCCACTTATTGCCAGTTTTACATTATTCCAGTATAGTATCCCAGTAGCGCTGCATTGGAATAGGCCCGACTGGCGATATCGTCTACATGTTTTCATTCATTTAAAAGCTGTCGAATCGTCAAAACTACAACGACAAAGAACTCTGTACAATTGTTCTGTCAGCACTGGAATGGCACTGGATTTGCTGTCGGCATGATTCCAGTTGCGCTGGAATGGTTGTGCATTCAAAAGAGACCGCCAGTTTCTGCACTGGTTTGGTAACTGGATACATTGCATTCCAGCGCTGGATTCTATCGCTGGACTGGAATTATGTAAACAGGCCATTAACGTCAGATGAGATCGAGTAAATTTGAATATAGAACTAAAGTCCACGAAACCAAGTGTTCGGTCTGTCTCGAAACACCTTTGTATCGGCTTGAAATTATAAAACTTTTGGACAATAAAGCAGTTTAATTTCTTTTTGCGTCTTAATTTTTGTCTTGTTTTTAAGTCACAGAAAACATCAGTTCATTGTTTTTCTTTACTTTATTCTTAAATAATGTCATTTGTTGGCGCGGAGTTTGCATACCACGGAGATTTCGTCCGTGGAGGTTGGACGCCGCGACACCAAGTATTGAAGAAACGGAAACCGATCGACAATATGTTCCCATTTTGACTGCATCAATATAAAACAATTGTCCCTGTCAGGTTTGCACGAAGTGCTACCGTATAACAAATCTACCATCGCATTGTATTTCTTTTTTCAGGTGAAAGTAACACAGAAGCTTCCTAACTGCAGCGACGAGAAATTCATCAGAGCGCTCGGAAAGGGAGACTTCTTCGGTGAAAAGGCTTTGCAAGGGTACGTACTGCTAGCGTAGCAATACCGAAACACGCTATAGTTCGAATCTTGCTTCAGTCTTGCAAATTGCACATTTCAGGTCAAGACTGCATAATATTAGAGCGTCGAATGCAACAATAGTATAGCTTTTTCGTAATTTAATCTACATGCACAGAATATGCGTGCAACGTGACTATCAACAAATAAAAAATTTATTCTAAAGTACGTCCGACAAAGCTGCCGCCAGATCAGTTTCACAACCAAATTGTTTGCATGATTATTGTTAATCGAAGCTTGCATTGACGATCTTAGCCACCCCGTCTTTTATTTTGTTCAACAAGAAGAGAAGATATCGCTTTTGTTTATAAGTTTTTTTGACTGTTAAGGCCCATTGTAGTAGTTATAGTTATATTTTAGGATCATTTTATAATGCATTGTTGTGGCGTCCAACTTGCGGGACTTTTACAAAGACAATAATGTTTTCTGTTTTTATGATCTATCCCCCCAAAAATACTAAGGCGGAGCAGGGCGAACTACGACTGCATATGAAACTGACCCTAATAGTGCTCAGGCGGGAATTTCGTCGTATGTAATATCGACAAAGTTCCCGCCTGACCAGTTTCAAAACCAAGTTGCTTGCATGTCGTGATCTTAGCTAGACCCGCCTTTTCTTTTGTCCAATAAGGAGAGACGAAAACGCTTTTGTTTATGGATTTTTATGACTTTTAAGGGTCCATTGTAGTAGTTAGTTATTTACATTATAGGATTATTTTATAATGCATCATTGTGACGTCCAACTTGCAGGACTTGTACAAACACAACAATGCTTTCTTGTTTTTTATAGTTTTATGATCTATTCCAAAAAACTAGCTAGGCGGAGCAGTCTGAGACGCGACTGTATGCAAAACTGGCCCTAATGGTGGTCAGGCGGGAACTTTGTCGGTAGTACATGTTATCCGAACCGTTTAAATAGATGATGATTTCTTGACAGGGATGATCTCCGAACAGCGAACATCATTTGCGACACTCCAGAGGGAACGACGTGTCTCGTTATAGACAGAGAAACCTTCAACCAGCTGATATCGACATTGGATGAGATCCGAACGAAGTACAAGGACGAGGGAGATAGCAGACAGAGGTGAGATAAGACAGCCTTTACAATTGCAACCAACCGTCATATCCATATAAAAACAGCATTACTAAAACATATTAACCTACTAACTAAATTGCCACTACTGAAACTCGGCGGTGAGGGTTAGGCAGTTTTCATTTTTGACCATGTTCTAGAAATCTTGTTAAATATTTTTGTTGAATCCCAATTTTAAGAATAGTACAATAATCTCAGTCAATTCAAAACTTGACGCAACGGCACGACGCAATTCAAATCATTGATATAGAGGAAGACAAAAAACAAAGCTATCCTCGACCTGAATATAATGCATTTTATTGAACTGAATCGTTGCCGTGGCAATGGTACCTTCATTGTTCGTGATTAAGCGTCTAGAAACTTTTATAAGACTCAACCTTTTGAACTTAACCTTAACTGTTCCTTTGAATTGCAATATCTATTGATATTCCATCTCAAATAGAAACTGAACTGAGAGGAATAAATGTCCATTGAAATTTTAAAATATATATTTGTATACGATTGACTTTTATCAGATGTTTTTTATTAGAAACATGCTTAGTTTGATTTATGATATCTATAAAAGAAGCCTCTAAAATACAAATTATGAAATTTTTCGTTTCAATATGTATTTATTTGAACACAATTTACAGATAATTGTTTCGCAAAAGAATTAAAGCTTAATCTGAGAACATTTCTACAAACATCATATTTCTGATACCTACTCGTAGATGTTGTTCGGGAATTCTTTATCAAAAATCAAAATTCTTTTCTCTGTACTGCGATGTCATTCTTGGAACAGCTGTGACGCTTGAGCATGCGTTCACTGTTATTCATTGCCATGTCTGGTTTACCAAAGCGATCCTATGTCAAGTTCACAAAACACCGAATCCAACGGAGCTCGATACGCATAACAATAGATTTCACTTGAATGCAGCTACCATTGTTATGGTTTATCTTTTCATTTTGGTGAAACAATAGTTGGAATTGGTATCCATCAAAATGTACAGGTGGATTTTGTGTTCGACACAGGTAAGGAAATAAGGAAAACATCCTTATCCATAAAGATATCTCGTTATCGGCACTAAAAGGCATTGATTTGAGGTCTATTCGCCTCTGATCCTTGAAAATCATTTTCCTAAGTCGATTTGCACGATCGCTTTCAGTTGAATTCTGTTATGGTCTGACAATTTCGTTTCTATTTCTGAAATGCAACTACATGAATATTTATGTAACACACTGTACATCTTGATTTCACTTTCCGTAACTCTTTCTGTTTATGCAAACAATCTGGCGGATTTCATTAAAATGTGGTAAGTTTCATAACGAATCTAATCTGTGTTAATTAACGTAACCGGTGGCGAATTTCATCACTTTCTTTTCGAAATCTAACCTGTCAAAGTGAAATAACAAGTTAATAATTGAATAATGGAAGTAAATACTCTAGGGGTTATTAACTTTCCTCTTTGGCATGGAATCAGTTTTTAAAGAGGCATTGAGCTACTGACGACGGTTTTCTCGCGTTTTTATTAGCTTCTTGTGAATGAGTGGCGTGACTGGATACAGACTTGCCTATTAATTAAAATCGGAATTATGTTAGGAAAGCTATCATTTGTTGAAGACGATTTAGCGAGTGAATAGCGTTCTCTCATCAGTTGCTTAGATACTAAATTCAATCTTGCTGTTTTCAGATTGAACGAAGAATTCGCCAATCTTCGTTTGTCGGATCTTCGCATCATCGCTACGCTTGGCATAGGTGGCTTCGGCCGCGTCGAGCTGGTCCAGATCCAAGGAGATCCCTCAAGGTAATTAACATTTGTGCGTTGTAACTCATACAAATGAGATGTTCTCGAATTATAGTAAAAATATTATCATGATTAGACTAAACAAGCTCAAAGTCACTCAACGAGCAATGGAACGAGCTACACTCAGAATTTATCTACGTAATAAAATCCGTAATGAGGAAATCCGACGAAATGGACGAACTAGGGTCACCGACATAGCTCGACGAGTCATTGAGCTGAACTGGAAATGGATGGTGAGTAAATGTTCTCGAGTGTCGACCATGTAGCGGGAAGTGTATACCGAGCCGTCCTCCTATTAGATGGACCGACGACCTAGATAAGGTAGCGGGCAGTGGCTGTATGCAAGTGACTCGGGACCGGTCAATGTGGCATACCGTTGGAGGAGCCCTATGTCCAGCAGTGGATGTTTCCTAATTTATTGTTATTATTGTATTCTAATGAAAATTACTTTATGCTTATATTTCGACCCACAACAACTAAAACTACTTCATTTGCCCGCGAAATCTAATTAAAATTGGTTTACGTTTAGTGGGCGATTTCAACAGGTGGAATATTTTCGTCCGATTCAAATGGAATTGAGTTCACATTCTTCCGAAACTCTGCAAGTTAAAAAACAAAGGAAAATTTTATGTTTAAAGCATTTTCAACTGTTCAATTTACAGATCTTTTGCTCTCAAGCAAATGAAGAAAGCCCAGATCGTTGAGACGAGGCAGCAGCAGCACATCATGTCAGAAAAAGAAATAATGTCGGAGATGAACTGCGAATTTATTGTTAAGTTATACAAAACCTTCAAGGACCGTAAATACCTGTACATGTTAATGGAAACTTGCCTTGGAGGAGAGCTATGGACTATACTGAGGGATAGAGGTGAGGCTTCCTTATTTTTATAATCTACTGCATTTTTCGTAGCTACGTGTAAATTTATGAAAATTTTTGATCATGTGAATTTCATTGAATCTTAAAAATTCTTTAACGGACATTCATTTTGCACTTCATCTCGCACGATGGTGAGTGAGATTAAGGATTTGCTTTTTACTCTCTTGCTACTTACTTAATCACAATGAAATCTCAACGAATCCAGGCCACAGAATAGAATAACATAAACTGTGGAATTAGTAAGGTATCTATTTTTAGAGTTCTATTTCCTTTGTTATAAATTTAATAGTTTATTTTGTGCGTAAATAGCGCTAGAATATTATATTTAAATGACTATATCTCTTTTGCAGGACAATTTGACGATGCCACTACTAGGTTCTACACAGCGTGTGTTGTTGAAGCTTTCCACTATTTACATTCTAGGAATATCATTTACAGGTACGTAAATCGTTTTGTAGAAATTTGTATTCCGTTATCATTTGCTATGTCTGGAGAACAATCGTACATAAATAATAGTAATAGACGAGGTATATTATTATTTATTATATACTAAAGTTTGCCTGCCGAACTTCGAAAAGAATCCTACGGGAACTACATGCTCGATTTGGGAAAAAAAATACTCTATGTCCTTTTTCGGCCCTTCTACTATCACTATACACACAATCTATTTATTCTGACCCACCGTTACGACGGGATGGATGGAAGGAAGGACAAAAATAAATAGATTTTGTTAAATAATATTAAGTATTGGTTCATTATGCTTAAAAGATATTAAGTCTACGCATAACTGACTTTATTGAACTCTTAGTAAAGCTTATAGTAACTTAGCCCTTTAATTTTTACCAACATCATATGCATCCACAGTTGAATATGGGTATAGCTAACGTTTTTTTGTATCGCATTTTGTATATGTAATACCACAATTGTTAAATGACTTGATCGTATAGAGCACCGCAAAATAAAAGAATGTTTTTATTGCTTCATATAATATACCGTGCCGATAACTATGTAATAATACCGATAAAATAAATATTGAAGCAAAATGCATAATCTCAGCTTATGCTGCAATGTACAACTCTGTATATAATAGCACTGTTCTTTATTTTTCGGTTAGGTACCATAGCCTGGAAATTTGACTGTCCCATTATGCGACATATAAATAGTTTGACAAATTCAGTTATGACATATACTTACTAACATAATTATAAGCTGTACTAACAATTATATGGATCTTTGACATCTGATAATAAAATGATTTTAATTTAATTTTTTAATTTTTTATTGTTTACCTATAAACTCTAGTGGCGTGTCAGGAATGGTTAGTGAGATTTTTGTTCAAAGAAGTGACCAACACGATTTAACTGAACGCGGGTGGAGTCTGATCGAATCCTTTTCAGTGGTGGATGAACACTTTCACCTAAACAAGTTTAAAAATGAGTCTTATTCATTTTGGTAATGTGGTCAAGTTTAAAGGCATTTTAACTTACTCTCGGCAATTTTTAGCAACATTGCTAGTTGTAATGGTAATCCGAAAGTAAGGAGAATTCTATTCCCAGTGGTTAGGTACATTTTTTTCTGCTCGATTGGTACACCCAACTGTGCAATTTGGCACTTGGTTTAAACACTAGTACACTTTTGATAGTACATGTGATGTCTAAAGTTCTGATTTATGTATTCCAGGGATCTAAAACCAGAGAACTTACTATTGGACTCGAAAGGCTACGTGAAGCTGGTAGACTTCGGCTTCTCCAAGAAGCTTCAGGCGAGTCGGAAGACTTGGACGTTCTGCGGCACGCCGGAGTACGTGGCCCCTGAAGTCATCATGAACAGGGGACACGACATCAGCGCCGACTACTGGTCCTTAGGTGATAATCCTTACATTGTTTTAGTTTGTTGTCTTTCATTCATCATCATCATCAGCTAAGAAACGTCCACTGCTGGACATAGGCCTCCTCCATACGCATTGGACAGTCGTCGGTCCATCTAATAGGAAGACGGCTCCGTACACGATTCGTCGTGGTCGTCACGTTTTTTTTAATTTATCATTATTTTATTATACCTACTCGTATATCGGAAATAATTTATTTGAGTTAACTTTAAAAGGATAACCTTCACATGTAATCGGCGTGTGTCTTAAGTCAAGTTTCAGACATTGAAGGATGACGAGATTGTTCGACTTCATTTCACTTAGCCACTACAATCATACGTCTGATTTTCCAACCTAGGGAGAAAGAATCAGAGCACTGACATTGCTATCGGAAAAATCAAATATGAATGATATCTGAATAGATAAAAAATTCAAAAATGTATTAAAGTGAAAAGAAATACATCTTGTAACCTTGTGAACCATAGCGAAAACCGCGTAGGACGGATTCGACTGAAAAAATTTGTATAAACATATCAAAATTGAAGATTTTTAGTGTGTTAATATTTGAACCCCTCACTGGTTTTGCCTGCAATCATCATTCTCCTATCATTATCTCGTTCCTCAATCAACATCGGCTATCTAAACACAAGGTATTGGCGTAGGTACTATTTTTGGCTGCCATAAATGAGATAAATTAAAAAAGATTATAAACTTGTTAACTTTTACAGAAAGTATCTAAAACATTGCACAACTTCATTAACTTACAGTACCGTGCAACATGGGACGGTTTTGACTGCAACAATATTACATAAACATATTACATTTTTCAGGTGTTCTCATGTTTGAGCTTCTCACTGGGTCGCCACCTTTCACTGGCGCGGACCCCATGAAAACCTACAACAAGATCCTAAAAGGTATCGACGCGGTGGAATTCCCTCGAAGCATCACCAGGAACGCGGCCAATCTCATCAAGAAGCTGTGCCGGGACAACCCTGCTGAACGCCTTGGCTACCAGAGGGGTGGCATCACTGAGATACAAAAGCACAAGTACGTTTTTAATTGATTAAAAAACAACTATCTATACCAATCCTATCAGATAAAGTGTGAATATCCAAGCTATTTTTATCATCATTTAAATATACGTTCAGCGAATACGCATATGGAGCTCTGTCCTAGACTTGAACACTTCCGATTTGAAAAAGTCAAAATAAAAGTAAATCACTTTTATTACCAATTTAGGGTTCCGTACCTCAAAAGGGAAAAAAAGAAACGCTTATCACAAGGATTGAAGAACATCGTTGTCCGTTCGTCTGTCTGTCAAGGCCCCTTTTCTCAGGAGCGCGTGGAGATATCAAGTTGAAATTAATATCGAATACTATTATCTGCCGTCCATTGGATCTGTAAAAAAGTTAGTTCAAAAAGAAATATTTTGTTCAAACAAAATTAAAATAAAACGTAATTCTAGTATTTTTATATATCTTTATATTATTCAATGATTTTAATAGTGTACAAGTTCAGGCCGTATTTGAAACCTCTCTTTTATTTATACATACATAATTATAGGAAAAATATTCCTGATTGTCTCGCCAATACCTTACACTAAGCTTTATTGACACAAACATGTGCCCCCAATTTTTTACACGCTGTATAATCGTACTTATAATGCCTAGTGTTATACAAATAATTTGTGATTACTGTTTGACCCTGTTTGTATCATAGAATGGGATAAAGAGATACAAATGCGACACGTCCAGCGAAATCAGTATTTACATAAAATTAGGGGCCACTATTTTCTCTTACCTGTCCTAAACAAATATTTGCTTAGTATAATAATAGTTTTCGGGTTGTTTCGTGTTTGAACGCTCACTTTAATACCACCACTAAAACAGAGCGGAAGCGTGCAAATTGTGACGATTTCTCCGACAAAATTTATACCAATTTTCTTTTAATAAGATTATATAAAATAAGCTGTTTGTTTTTCATCATTTCTGTAATCCTTAAATTTTCGATTAAATCCTGTGTTGCTCATTTGTTAGTCCCATGTTTTTGATTTTTGAACTAATTTTCTGATTCCCGTTTTTAATTTTCAGTCATTCATTCATACTCCTTACCTCAAAGTTGGGTTAAACTTAACCTGGCAATTACGAGTAAATTAACAAAAAAACTGCTATATTTTATTGTACTGTTGTTACACTAATGGCGTATATTTTGTCTACAGATGGTTTGATGGCTTCAACTGGGAAGGCTTGGCGCAACGCACGCTCGACCCTCCAATCACACCAGTGGTCAAGTCTCCTCTTGACACTCACAACTTCGATCAATACCCACCAGACGCAGATGAACCTCCTCCTGATGACCTGTCAGGATGGGACGCTAATTTTTAATTTAGACGGGTTATAATAACCTGGAACGAGAATCTTATGAGAGAGCAGGATAGCGACGTCTATCTGCTAAAAATTCGATTGTAGAAGAGTGTTGCCAGACTTGGCGTGTGTGTGTTTAAAGACAACGAATCTGATTTAGAAAAATTCGTTCAGTACGTCCATAAGTCGATATTTGTCGATAACAACTAACATTAGATACCTACTTTTAATTATGCAATAATCATATAGTTCTTGAGCAACGTGAGTGTAAACTCAGAAATGTATTAAGCTAGGAGCTATTTACGAAGCATTCGTTTGGCAACATTATTCTGCAACAGCAAACTAATTTGAGACCTATGTTTTCATAACAGTAATCAAATTTGTCTGTGCTTCGAACAAAATGCCATTATTATAATCACAGCGCTTGCCAGTGGCAGTCGCCATTTTATACCCATTTGTTTCTTGTAAATACTTAGGGGGAAATGTAACCATAATTATGCTATTTTATTGCCGTGCCAATAACATTGATCTTTCGATAGGATGAGTATCAAAACTTTATTTATTTTATTTGTAGAAATTAAAATACTATCTAATTTTTTCATCAGTTTTTTATGATACATAATTGATAACGAAGCCATTTGTTCAGCAGTTGGCATTTACCGACTGATGAAAATGAAGTCATTTTTAATATTTCAGTAAGCTTCACCCAGATTTTGATTTTTCTTTTTATAAGGTTCCGAGCATGCGATGACCCCTATTTCCGAAGCTTAACAGTAGACAGGAATTTGTGTAAATATTTCAGAAAAACCTAAGTGAAGTCTTGTAGAGTTTTTGAGATATCATCAATAACCTTAACAAACTTAGTTATGCGGTCCGGAATATGAAGGTAATAATATACATAAGTTTCTTTTCATGGTTCGGGACCTTTGCTAACCGAGTTCAACTCGCACTTGGCCGGTTTGTACATTTATAATATTGATTATAATTTTTTGGTGCTCAAATGGAAAATACAATAATTCCTATAAAACAAGCTTAGAAAACTAATTATATTTTTATGTAACTAATAATCTAGTAAATGTAAAATTAATTATAATTTGTAAATTTTTTGTTTAAGTCTCCAAGAGTCCACTAATAGATTTTGTTTAAGTTTGTTTATCTGTTTAGTTTGTCATGTGCTAAACTCTATGCGATAGTATCAACGGTAGCTATCTCCAAACATGACATAATCTAAGACTAATCTTAATATTATATCACTTACATATTTCATAGTCAGTTTAGTATATGTAAGTCTTCCATAATATCTACTATTCATTGTAAATATCTTTTAAATAATATAATGTATATGAAAAGTATAACACGGTATGAATTGGATATAAATGCAAATGAAGTGTATGTAATAATGAATTTATAATTTAAATATGTAAGGATTTTTTTAAATCATAGCATTAATTAAATATCTATTTGATTTTGAGAAATGTAAAAAATATAATATTTCAATATGTTGACTATGTTTTCTTTACAATACGATTAGAGGTAGATTTAAAGTCGTCGGATAAGCTTTACCTGGGTATTTATGATTTGATGGTTTTCGTGTGGTTTAAAAGTAAGCGAAGAACATGAATAAAAGAGGTTAGGCTGAGTGATGACAATCGAAGTGTCCTTTGCTAGGTATACATTTGCTAGAATATACAAGTTAATTTCGGCAGCAGTGTTTTAAATATCTGCAACAGAATGGCGATGGTGGATGAGATATTTTAACCGCATTCTCCAAAATACACCGTGTAAGTATCAACAGCGCAGGCAGAGACATAAGTAAGTTGGTCAATAATCAACTAGTAAGTACAGGACGACCAAAGCTGTTGCTGAGGCACATGCGCAATTCGAGTCTTATGATTACCAACACCTTTTCATTAGGGCAATACAGTTCCTGTAGTTCCATATCAGGGTTACATAGGAACTACCAAAGGAAAATAACTAAGACTGTTAATAGCGCCTGACGTTATTTGTATTCTAATGTGTAAATTAACAACAATTTATTTATTTTTTATTTATTTTATTTACAATTGCTCCTGTTTATCGTCAGGCACAACTTATTGCCATAAAATGTGAATATCAGTATGTTAATTATTCATATTCTGAACGGAACCCTCGGAGCGCGAATCTGACTCGCACTTGGCCGCTGTTTTTGTAATGAACGGAAATTTTGATTACTTTTGTGGGAGTTTACCCACTAATCCCCTCCGGGGTCAATTCACAGCGCATATCGGCAATTGTAGGGTCTTAGTAATAGCATTGAATATCAATAACAATTATCAATTCTCTCAGCTCAGTGACAGTTGAGTGGTGTCCTGTGGTGTATTTAGTTTGGTTGAGGGAATATCGTTCCTACAGCTTACATCTTTTGACTTGCGCCGCTCGTCCACTGCACCCGAAGCCGGATTTCCTGTGGCCACCGCTATCTCGGTGGTCGTCTATTCTGACGACAACTTTATTCAACGATAAAGTTGTCGCAGTTGCATCGCGCTAACATCGGAATTATACTGAATTGCTACAGAACCGTTCTATGTATATGTATTATATAGACGAAGCCCCGGCCCACTCGGGACCACACCTTAGGATTCTGTTGCGTTCTGATAAATACAAGCTTCGTTATGAATAGGCTAGTTGACAAAATTTGAAAACTTGGTTAATTATATACTTTAATCTATATTATATCCCCAAAAAGCTATATTTTAAAGAAAAAGCAAAATTTACATTACGTATTTTGTATTTAAAAAAAGCAATTTATATTTCCCTCGAAAACGCTGAATAGTGTCATGGCGTCTTGAATGACGTCACAGCTCGCGAAATAACCTGCTCTGTGGTATGAAAACGTCAACAACAACAATGATGTTTTGCGAGGCGTGACGTCACACTTTCTTGCGCCGCGTTCTTCGTGTTCGTTGTCACGTGACCTAATGCCTATTTTTTTCGAATCCATTTTCTAAAAATATTAATAATCTTTAACTTTTTTGAGAAATATACTAGTTTTTTCTTATCTTCGTCTCCTCATTTATAATTAGAAACTATAAACCAAGCAATTTGTTATTAGTGGAAACAGGCCTATTATGTGAGATAAAAACTATTTCGCGACCTCGTCTGCGTCGGCTTCGGAAATCATCCTATATCGGAATAGAAATCATAGAATAGATAATACTTGATATCGCGATATCATTATCTAAGACATGGCTGTATGGTGTTTTGCCTTTGCCTTTTCCTAGTGGGAAAAAATCTTACCAAAAAAATACTATGGTTTTTAGGAAGTATTACCACAGATCACTATATAAGTATATATGACTAAATGTCAGTGAGTGATTACTTGCTCAGTGTACAACGTAGTGATTACTTGCTCAGTGGCTCAGTGTGTCAGTGTAAAACGTAGTACAATTAGTGATCTGTGGTGTAAAACAAAGTTGCGTTTTCTTCAGTTATATTTGAAAACATTAAAAGTTGTATTTCCTATATATTGGAGTAATGGTTGAACAACTTTGCGGTGATTTGTTTATTTTTGGGATGTGTGATTAGTGTTGTGTAGTAGTTTTTGGATGAAGATGCGTACAATGTCCGTTTAGTAACTTTAAAACTTTTCGCAAATATAAAACTGAAATAAAAACGTGAACAGTATTATGATCAAAGGGGGTAAGGTCGATTGTTTATTGCATTATCATCACAAATAATCAGAACTGGCCTAAATAGAAATGGGACCACACGAAAATCAACAACTAAATAATAAATCATCCAAATCGGTTTATCCAGTCAAAAGTTGTAAGGTGACAAATATATTTTTTTAAAGAAAAAAAACAGAAGAAACCAAACTTACCCGTTGAATTGAGAATTTCCCTTTTTGAAGTCGGTTAAAAACTCTGTATTGACAAGGAAAAAAGAGTAATACGGCCGTTATATAGGTATTCTGTACGCAAAGTGAACTGTATAGTGTATACCCACAACATACGAATAAATACTACTCGTATGTAGAAATTGTAGTCAAAGATTTTTGTCACGTTTGGCAAAGTTTGCTCTTACTATCTCTATCATCATGAGATGTGTGAAAGTGTGTTACAATGTAAATAGGAGACGCGTAAATTGATAGTGATAGAAAGGAAGAAAACATATTTGTGTTCGCTGTGAGGTTGTAGGTACGGCAGTCAAAGGTTATTTATTGCTAGAACAAGTGCAGCGACACCATCTCTGGGTCATTGGGTCTACCTACGTGAATCCAGAGTGGATTGGTAGAATGCACACACACAATTTGTTCTTCTTGAAAAGAGTTAAGATGTTTTTCTCCTCTGAAAAACTCACAATATGATTTTATGCAGTACTAGATACTACTGATGTGACATAATTCAGCTTCTAGGAGACGTATCAAGATAAAACTTGCATCAGATTTTAAGTTAAACTTCGAACAATAGATCAGTGAAATCTGTATTCCATTTCATGCAGGTGTTTTTGCGTGATACTTGTACAAACATACAGACAGACAATTTGTAAAAAAAAACTGTTGATTTGGCTTCTATTGCTCTAATAAAGACTAATTAAACTTATAACACCCCTCTTTTTGCGTAGGGGCTAAAAATACGCATCGTCATATCAGACTTTGTATGAGGGAACTTGACATAATCGCCACGACGATCGCAGTAATATGTCAATGTAAAGGCTTATATTGGTTTTATTTCTTCAATATCTTTAATGTACAAACATCGGCCTGTTACAATTTTATAACATGTATAGATTGTTTAGGTAGCGTAGAGGCTAACCACGGGAACATAGAACAAACCCCTACCAACAACATAATCGAGTACCAATTATACCTAACCGAGAATCGAATACGTCACCTCCATATCACCATCCTGACGATTATTTATGTAGCCACTGGGCTACGAAGCAGGGTTCGCATCTGGATGTTAAATGTTAATATTATTACAATGTGAAAGTTTTGTTTATTGTTTTGGTTTAAAGTAGAGCTTAAAACTTATTTAAATGTAGCTATGAAGCGAACCTCCGTCATTTTATATAAGCCGATTGTTTACAAACAATTAGACTGTTTTGTGTACGTTTCGAATATTCCACCTACAGCCTCTTCAACTCGTTATAGAAACAATAGATTGAATGAAAACAGTATAACTGTTGCGGATCATCAAAACGGGAATATTCAGTGGGAGTATGTACTCAACTTAATTTTGGCAAACTCATCCCACGCCTACTTTGTGTAACAAGTATTAAACTAAGCATATTTTTTTAAACTACGCAATAATGCCATTTATGCCGAAAATGCTGATACTCTTCAAAAAAATTCTTCACGTAAAACAGCATCAAAATCGGTCCTTCCGTTCGAGAGCTTCAATGCCACAGACAGACATATATACAGACATCGGCGTGAAACTTATAACACCCCTCTTTTTGCGTAGGGGCTAAAAATACGCATCGTCATATCAGACTTTGTATGAGGGAACTTGACATAATCGCCACGACGATCGCAGTAATATGTCAATGTAAAGGCTTACGCTGCCACCTTTCCAATGACCTACGACTCCCACGGGAAACCATGGGGTGGCCCTAAACCCAAAGTCACCTATGATGCATGTAGGCACCATGCAGGCTTTCGTATCACGACACACGACTATGCTAGACTTACTTTATCTTTTTCTTTAGGTTTAGGTTTCTATTAGGTAACTTTAGTTTTCTACTTATTTCAAATCGTATTTATATGTATATTTTTCATGAACATCGCATCACACCTTTATTGGAAGCTAATAAAATTAATTTCTCTGTAAATGCGATTTTTTTTTAAATTTAGGCAGTAAAAATAATTTAATCTAATCTACTAAAACATTGCGGAGCATAAAATTAAACACAAAACATTTTCTATACAACCAGCAGTCACCACAAAGGCACAAACACGAGCATACTACGATGCATCGATATAAAATGAAAAAATTACTGAAAATTCGGGTATCGGTTCCCAGCGGTACCTAACGGTCTTCGGTGGTGGTAGGGCACTTTTCTTTGCTCACCTGATGGCTAGATACCGCCATGCTCTGATTCTGCCTCCAAACTAATGTTAATAGCAATGAGTATGATGTAATATGTGAGTTTTTTTGTTACTACTTTTTGGCGCCTTTGCCGTTAACCTATCGCAATGAAATTCGACATGCACACACAACTTTTATCCCGGTCCAATTAGTGGTAACTGTAGGATAAATTCAGGCCACGCAGATTAAGTCTTGGTGATCAATGCTGTATAAAGGTGACATTTCCAATACCTAAATAACTTCAGGCTTTTAATGGAGCACGTTTTCCCTTTAATGGAAAATAACTTTTATCTTGGTTGGTGTTTCATATGCATAGTTCTGTGAATAGCTGCATTAAATTAAACCATGTTGTTAAAAGGCTTACCAATTTAGAATATTTGCACGCCCCTAAAGGTGAAATGTGAGGAACTAACATTTTCAGACTGTCATCATATCTATCCCACGTTTGATGGAAATAAACTGATTAAAGTTTCATATTACATTTCTTTTACCATAATATTTTAAAATACGATAGCTGGTTTTGTGCAGTAATTATCTAAAAAATATCTTCTTAGTGGATCACAATTTACCTTTTTACACAATATTTTTTATTGTGGTTCAAAACGCCATCGAGGGACCATTAACTAGCCACGTAATGACTGAGCTGATAATTTTCGCGACACTATTATCCGATCCCCTATTTTTAGATATTACTTGTCAAATATATCTTGTAAATGTATTTAAAAGATTATGGTAAAAGGAATTTTGTGTTTAATTCCCATTAAAAAATCTCGAAGCACACTCCCTAAGTCTAAAAAGCTGACTATTTTATGCAGATGTTTGGTCCAACCTTGTGTGAAGGATGCGAAGCGTGTTCGCGCGTTGATCGCCCCATTCCTGTGGTTCATTGAGATAATTTGGTTCCGCAACGTTGGGGTCCGACCCTAGGGTATTGGCATTTCAACAGCTGATTGAATTTGCCGTGTAATGATTTATATGAAAACATTGATCACAAAGGTGCAGTTTAAGTTTAAGTGTTGCAATACAAAATAAATAACCTTAAAAATACCGAAACAATATCGTTTTTAGCAATTTTTTTTACATTTAAGATCGAAATACATATCGAAAACTCATCAGAAACATTGAATTAAGTAAGCAATTGTGCATTCATAACTTACTTTTGAATCCATATCCAGGATTTTTGTCATGAGTGTAGTTAAAATAACAGAAAAATATCAGAAAACAACACATAAAGGCAATCAAATACAGTATACATTTTATAAAATTTAAAGATGAGAAATCGGACGAGGGTTGGGTTCTGCTGTCCCAATGACGTCACACTTCAAATAACGAATTGATTCCACACAAATCCTTATGAAATCGTGAACTTGTATTCAAATTATACGTAAACAAACCCCGACCTCGGCATTGCCCTTGGGTTTCATTCATATTCCCCCAAGACCTCTTTAGAATACTTCGTTTAAATTTTAAATTCAGTCCCTTTTAACGTGAAAATATTCACAGTGCCTCTTCTAATTCGTTGGCTATTCACTCTTATTCACTCGATTCTGAAAAGAAATTAACTTTCGTCTTAAAAATATTCTTCGAGCGATATTGGTCTTGTCAAACTAATTTCATTATCTCCAGGCTTAAAAACGATTCGAGTAATTTCTAGCTGTCGCTGTGAAACTTAGAGCTTCTCAGAAAATTATCCAACGGTTACTTCAAGTATAGGAACATTTTACCTCAGTCATAAATATTTACTGCATGCAGTGTTCTTGAACTTTGAAATAACATAATAACAGTTTTCTGTTGAAGTAAAAAACATTTAAACAGAAGCCGAATGTTATTAATTTCGTTGATTTTCACAGAAAGGATACAGGTCAAAGTTTTGGCAATTTGTTGAGTTAATCGTATTATAAATTCCTTTTGGAATCCTTTAACAGAATATGATAAAAGGCAGTTGTATCAAAAAGCTACATCCTTTTAGAAATAAGTTAAAACATTTTGTTGGTGTTGGATATTTTTTTCGCATTTGAACAAACATCCTTTTGAGATATTTAATTATTTGTGACGATGCATCTTTCGTGACAAATTGTAGCTTGTTTTTGAAAAACAAAAACCTTAATATTTTTTATCTTTCAAATTAATTTAATGCATGATTTAAATTGTTCCACAAATGTCATATATTTTAGTCAAGTAACAGAATTAGACTAAAGATTATAGTATGAGTAACGTGTTGTGTTTGAAAATGTAAGTTTGAGGACATGCGCTGTTTTCACTTTCATTTAGTGGAATAGTCATTTGCTATACCGAGCACATCTTCATTACCGACATCAACCCTTTAAGGTCTGCAATTAAGGTCGCCCTTAATTTGTACAAAAGTACGTTTCATAATTACTCTTAAGATATTTTATATCAAACAGAAATGACGGGAACTGAATACAAACGAAGAGCCTATCTATCTTGAACGCTTTTGAGTACTCTCAGATTATTCCGCCATCTATTAAATCAATCATGCTCCCGAATGTTTTAGGTTACCTTTATTTTATTTGTGATTTCATCATCTTGAAAGTCAAACTTGGCGGATTATGCGCTCGTTATATATGACTGACATGCGGATGTAATGTTTGGTGGCTAAGTAAATATTGCAACTACCGGTTTTTCGACGCACAAAAATTCCTGAAGCAGTGTGAAGTAATCGAGTCGAAGGAGTTATAACAGGCGTTCAAATATTAATTAGTTCTATCCAACAATGCAATTCCTTACTATTTATACTGAATCTTCTTTCAATCGATGTCGAGATTGAATTGATATTTTTGTGTGAAGCTTTCACTGCGGGTGCTGCGAATACATAGGTATAAAAAAGGGCAAGTGCGAGTTGGACTTTCGCACCGAAGGTTCCGTACAGAATATGAATAATTAACATACTGTGTCTCATAAATTATAGATAAGGTTATATATATCCAACAATGTTCTACCGAAAAATGTAATTATAAGTTTGATTTTTTGACAGATCTAAGGGACAGCAGATTTGAGTATTCGATATTAATTTCAATTTGATATCTCCACGCGTTCCTGAGATAAAGGGTCTTGACACACAGACAGGCAGTCAGACAGACAGACGGACAACAAAGTGATCCTATAAGAGTTCATTTTTTCCATTTGAATTACGGAACCCTAAAAAGAAATTTGCATTGAAGAATATGAAGCCATACTGAATGACCAAATTCAATAGTTTGGTTGGGTAGCTTCCTATTTGCTTTGTGTATGTACTCGTACCTATTGCGTTTACATAGCAATGATTAAAATAAAAATTAAAGTCTAATACATTTTAGAATGAATTCTATGTGAAATGTATAATCAACATTTTATCAAATCATGGTGGTGTCTGTCCTGCTAATTATCAACTTGAATTTTGGAATAACACCAAATATCTGATGTGTAAAATCTAAAATAATCACAATTCAGCTCGTGTCAAAAAATTTCACTACTTTCAAAATGTTAGTTGCTTAACTGCGCCTTGAGAAGTACGAGTACATAAACCAATGTAAACAATATACAAATTTAAGGGAAAATGAACTTTATTTCAAGATAGTTATATGTACGCTTCAAAACTTACGAGTACATTAATGTTCGACCCGGTTGTGCATAAAACACGGTGTTAGGTGTGACTAGCTTTACTAGTAATAAAATCAAAATGGGCATGTATTTTTTTTAAATAATGGCTTTGACCAGTGGTTATCTAGCCAATGACGAGTAAAATTAGGTGAACAAATTTTGAGGTTATAAACTATGCCGAAGCCATTTCTTCAGCTTTCTCAATAAAATGTATAATGTGTACATTTTATCGCTTGTTTTGGATTCTTGACGAGAATTTCAAAGGCCAGCCTTGGTTTCAACATTATTCGAAAGAATCCATATGCCGAATGTACTCGACATGGTAAAATCTTCCGATCGCGTCGAAACCCTCGCAATTTTGCGTAATTGATACTATAACACAGTCCATGACACTTTTTGCACTATATCACACCATTATAACACAAAAAACACACATAACAGTATTATTAACGAATTACGAAAAATTGCAATCAAACACCATTATTCAAGTTCGCGCCAAGAATCGCATGTATTTTTATCATCATAATGTGAATATTTCATTCATGTGAGTGCTCGTATTAACCCTGACAGCATTATTTACATTTCGCAGGCAGAGCTCTTGATGGGTTCATATTAATAATTAATATTTGGAGCGCAACCCTATGTTTTCATGTGCTGTAAAATATTTTTGTACACACATACATGTACCTTGGTTGGTCAGGGTTGTCCTAACACCTAAACAAACTTGCTAAAATACATTATATTTGGTTTAAATTGAATTCAGTAGACCGAAATAAAGGCTAGGCAAGATAGATTAGGTGGTTTTATAAACATTGGATGATTCAGCAAAGCAATTTTTCAGGTGTTTCCAAAATGTATTCAGATACCTCACGCAGGTAGAGATTTTATTACCTTCAAAAGGGACCACAGTAAACACGATTAACAAAAAGGTCTCAAAGTTGAGTGTATCGAAGGTAAATTAGATTGACGTAGACAACCCTGTGTGTCGACCCTCATTTAGTGTGAATACGATGAAATGAACCTCACGTATGAACAATTTTATCATTGAAGTCGGGAAAAAGTATTTTCATTCATGTGTACATAGGAATATAAGTGAAATTTGTTATTTACGATAGTGATAATAAGATGGTTTTCCGAACCACGAATGGGATTGAAGAGGAGGAAGAAAACAGGAATCCTTTTAAGGAAATTATTTATCAAGGGATTGTTAGTTTGCATTGGGAAATTGGTAATAGGAGCTGACTTTTGTTTGAAAGCTCTGGATTGATGAAAACAGGGTCCAATATTTATTGACATCTGAATTATAAGTTATAAGATTGATCGTTTCCGTATTCTTCGATTGTTATGTTCGGGGAAAGCGTCCTGATAATTACATATTTTATACAGTTACCTATTTTATATCGGCCCAAATTTCGTGATAAGAACCAGACCAGAGAGAATAAATGGTAAATATAAACAATATAAAAACAATTTTGGGAACAGTGAAGCATATTTTATTATAAATTTGACGGGTATGTGTCTTTATCTGGTTTTAAAATAATATAATCACTATTTCAAATACCCAGCCAAGTGTTGAAAGAGAAAATATGAAATTAACAAAAATTGTTGCGTTCGCTTGTAAAAAGTAAACTCACACGCACTAAACATAATATAGTACTTTCTCTACCTTTAAACAGACGTTTAGTTTCAAATATGTAATAATTATCACATATAAACCCTAAGTTCAAATATATAATAATTAACAAAAACTACACGGCCAATGAGTAGTTTCAAATATGTAATAATTATCAAAACTAGATCTGTAAACAGTAGTTTCAAATAAATTAGCACAAACTACTCCGACAATGAGTAGTTTCAAATATATAATAATTATCACAAGCTAGACCTGTAAACAGTAGTTTTAAATTATAATAACTAACACAAAACACACTTCTAAACTGGACTTTTCAAATAATTGTACACAAACTACGTCACCTGACTCCGACCCATACTGTACGCATATAAATTACATTCCACATTGTATGCTGCATATCTGTATTCAGCTATAGAATAGATAATAATATGTTCTTCATAGCTGTATAATGTGCCACCACTCAAAAAAGGTTTCCCACGTCGATTTCAATAAAGCAAACACACTTAAGTTTTCTTTATAGCTCAAATCAAAGCAGTAAAAAGGTGTAACATTTTACTCTGTTTTCTAATAAATAGACAAGTGGCAGTTAATCAATTGAAACCTGTTGCAAAAACATTTATGCAGTGTTGAAGGGTCTATGACCGACCGACTGAATGGAAATAAGTAAACACGCGAAGTGAGCGTGAAGCGCGCTATACAAGGCTCACTCAATGGGAGGAAGCCTTTCAAGAATGAGCAATATTGTACATTAAATATAGATCATTCATTGACCGTGTGGCGGCGGGTGTCAGAACAGGTTAATTGTATCCCTCTCGTAATGCTTCCATACTAAGTTTCTGTTGCCATAATCTTTTAAAATAGAATAGCTGGCTTTGATAAGTACTCGTAATTACCTAAAAATAGGAGACGAAATTATATTGTCGCGAAATAAATATCATTAATTTACAGCTTCATAGTTAGCTAAAATAGCAGTTACGCAGCTAATGGTTCATAGATGGCGCTTTGAACAATAATCGAAAATGAAAATTGAGATTCACTGTGAAGTTGTATGATAGTGATACTCATTTCGCGACATCACAATCTGATGTCCTATTTTTAGATATTTACTACACAAATCCAGATATTATATTTTAAAAGATTATGGAAGCAGAAATTTAGTATGAAAATTTGATGGAGGTAAGAGAAAGATTCGAAAGAGAAAAATTCTAGAGATGGACATTAGTCATAGAATAGATATATTATGTGTTATGAAACCTTCTCAACGCTGCTCAGTCTGCGGATCCATTGCCAGTTGGATTTGCGTGTAAGGTTACCAATTTTCCCTTTCCAAAGTCGAAATAAACTGAAGATGTATTGAATTAGACACGTGTTCATCTCGCCTTGCCAGGATTCTATTTTATACGTACTCCATTTCATGATTATTATTACGAGCGTTTTGCCTGCGAATACTAACAAACAAAGTCACTTTCGCAATTATAATATAAGTATGGATGATGGATTCCTTTAGACCGCAGATTAAAATAATTCGTAGTTTCTGCCAAGCATACCATCTAAATATCAAAAAAATGGGTAAGAACTAAACTAGCATTGTTTTTGAGAAATCAACATAAATATAATGTACAAAAAATAGTTCATCCTAGGTAATTCCTTACAAGGTGCTTGAGTCGCTTTGCACTTGGCCGGTTTTATATTTAAAAAAACTACAACTTTTCTTGACCCTTTCTTTCATCTACTTTACTAGAGTATTAAGGATCCAATACTTCATACTGCTTCTGCTATCAAATGCTCGATAATGAAGGATCATAATCGCTTTTGCATATTCATTACGATTAAACGTATACATTAAGTACGCTGAAAATGAGATTCATTTATTCTATTGAAATATGAAGCTTAATTTCTACTGCATAGAGATCTATAGATATCAGGGGTGCAATTAACTAAGGTCAAACATCTTTAAAACCTCAACCTAGGATGACGATACTTATCTTTAGTTTCCTAGGCATCCAGGACCAATAATGAATGAAGTAAGGAAAATCACCATCGAGCCGTGAGGATGTAAGGGTTTGTTCTTAGTGAATGTGCCTCCTGAGAATTAGCTCAGCGTAAGCATGACGTGATTGGCATAATCAATATAAAAGTGTTTTTATTGTTGTGGTTTTACTACGTTGAACGTAGACAAGACACGTATTTAATGGAAATTGATTTGTTTTTGATGTTTACTGTTTTGTTTTTGTTTTGTGGAGATTCCTGAATTCAAACTGGCTGAAATGCTTGTATCCGAGATACAGCTCTGTCGAGTGCGGCGCAGAGTCTAGTCTTAGATCGTTCGATGCTAAAGGATGTTGATGTTGACCTACATTTCGGAGTGACGAAACCACCACGGGAATACAGTTTCATCTATATAGAAATGTATTTGGTTGCCAAGTCAAAATACTAGCTCAAAATATTGGTTATCTTTAGCTAGACACAGATTTTCCAACGTTATCTAAAGGTAGATATGAGCTTAAATAACTTCGAATTATTACGCAGCTCTGCAACTCATTATAAATCCAATAATAGTTACTATTTATGCACCGATCGCTATCAATTTCCGTTCCTACACACATTACTTTACCATGATCCTATCGCAGGTTCTAAAACCACAACTGAATTACCGAGCATTTGCCTAATCGCGGAATTCGTTAGCAAAGATAAAAGTGATCGTGACGTAAAATAAAACTGCACATTACGCATTGCTTTTTATTACAAACTAAATTGTTTTCCTAGTAATCATTGTGCTTAAAAAAGTAACATTACTCGTACTCGATGTTACCGTATGTCAGTGACGAAAGCGTTTTCCACACTCGGCTGGTCCGACGGTGAACGATTTTCATCGCTAGGTTGGCATGATACGTCAGTGCAAGACCTCGTCCGTCGCGGAGCGCGCGTCGCTTCCAACAACCATCGTTCCGACATCGAACGTAAACAAATCGGAACATTCTAAATTCGTATTTACAATAAAACGGTTACATTCCGGAACTAAATCAAACAATTAATTTGTGCCAGTTTGTTTGGTTAATTGTTGGACATTGACATAATTTGTTATGTGATGATTGGTTTGTTTGTAAGATGTTATTGTGGATGTTGATGATAACGATAGCAGTGGGATTTTCTTCCAGTGACAATTGTATAATATTGACTTAAAAACTGAGGTAAGTTCGACTTGCGTGCCCTGTTAGTAAGTTGACGTTAAGTCGGTAATTACGGTAGCCTTTCGTGCGTCTTTTTTAAAGTTAAAAACAATAATGGGAAATAGATAATTTTGTTAGCTTTCTTAATCATTTATGTTTTGAGAGTGATAAACAAAAATATTTCAATATTAAAAAGTAATAAAGTCCGTTGACATCACTCCGCAAGCGTCAACGCTGACCGTTGTTTTTCCGCACTGTAAAATGTTGTTTTCCGCACGAATCGCGTGATGCGACTTAAAGTACTTCGAAATATTAAATAAACATGGAAAATCAATCTTGTTACCTTGTTTTAAGAATTTGTATAATATTGATAAGTAGAGTCCGTGGACAGCACAGAGCACTCCCAAAGCAGGTCTGTGTTGATCGGTGTTTTTCTCCACTGTAAAGAACATATGACAAACAAGAAAACTTTCTACCGGCAGTTTCGGGCCGACGCAATTTAATAAAAATCCATAAAGATTTTCCGTCCATTTGCCGCAATAAAAATAGTAGTTGGTTATTATAAGAAAATTTAGGTACAGTGATAGCTTTGAAACTTCATCAAAAGTAAGATAGCCGGTTTAAAGAGACTTCTTGATTAATTTAACAATCTGTGTGGCCGGTTTGATACCCATCGGATTTATCTATCTGGTGGTATTTTTATAAGAATAAGTACCACCAAGTAATCTAAGTCTGTCGTCGAATAACAGGATCATGTTAATAGCTCCGGCAAACAAAAAGAAAACAGAAACAGAAAAATATTTATTTGACTAAGACACACACAACACAATACAAAAACACATTATGCTATAGTGCCCCATTATAATAGAGGTTTCGGGGTAAGAACGCTTCCATCCTGTTTCTTTATCACCATTTAGCATCTGATGAGATGAATATAAAATAAAAACCCATGAACGTGAGTGTTATCTCAATTAATTGCTCGACATACAGTAAAAGTATAAATGAAATAAACAAACGTTTGTAGAGTTGAGCAAACTGTTCCTAATTGCCGACGCTCATTATTAAATAAGGTCAAATTTATTCGGTTTCGATCTGCATTATAATCCTGGCTTACATTCTAATATTTCAATCGATATGGCTTAAAATGGCGTTAAGGATGTCATAGTGCGCATGTTAGAGCAGCGTCACATTTATTTTTTCGTAAACGTAACGCAATATTAATAGAGATGAGAAATGTAAGATATATAATTGTATACGAGTTTTTAAGACACATATTCTTCTCTTTTTTTTTCTTTTTTTTCTCACTGAAGATAAAACGCCTGCCCTCTCGTCTCAGTCGAATGCCTTTCCCAACGTGGCAGCAGTCTCAGTTTTGGGTACAGCATACACGATTTTTGTTTTTTAAGTTCACGTTAAAAAAATTATTAATGAAACACTCTGATAGATATGCCTTGGCAAAGCTGAATTTATTATTCGTGTTGCTATACTGTGGTTAATTCAGGATAGACTTTCCGAAGACAATATTCTGGCACCAATGAGGAAAAACTAAATGATTTATTTACAGTGTGGTTTGGTGTAGAGAGTTTCTGTGTATGTGAGAGTTAAAGTTTCTTATTTAATTGGTTTTCTTATTAAAATAAATAAATTAAGAGTAAATCGTTATTCTAAGGAAAAGAGAGGCATATGCAAATATATATGTTGTAAAAGTTATATGTTAAATTAAAATGCAACGTTGTAAGGTGTGACGAATAGTAGACCCTTAAAATGGTATTAACGCCAGGTATGTACGAACGGCTCATGTACATAAGCCGCGTGGCGTGTGGTAACTCCAATTAATTCCAGTCGATTAAGTGGCTTCCTAAAATACGCTATCAGCCACAAATACTGAAATAAACAAGATTTTAATAGGCACTTGCCGTGTTATTGTTTGTTCTTTTACAGCTTCTACGACCCATAACCCAATCGATGATTCAAAAATGAAAGTGTTTCTGGGTGATTGAATAACTTGGATGGTGGGTTGGTTTATTCGTCAACTTAATTTGTTTATAGCTAGAGTCGCGATTCATTTGCATGTAGCGGCTCCTTGCGACCTTTATGCCACATATATCTTTGATGTTTTTCTTTGTCCTAGGTGCCCTTAGATTAATGAACTATGGATCCGCTAAAGGTGAAATCTAATTTGGCATCCTGCTTTAGTACACGTAATACGCCAAATGAAAAACAAGGTTGCAATATTTTTATCAGTCAGTCGATTTCTACCCGGTTGCTACACAATCTGTCAAAAACAGAACGATAAAGAAGAAGTTCATGTCAGAAAAAGGAGAAATTAAGATAAAATGACGCGTTAGGTTAGTTAAAATGCCATGTTAGGTTAGATATAATGACGTGTTAGGTTAGATATAATGACGTGTTAGGTTAGATAAAATGACGTGTTAGGTTAGTTAAAATGCCATGTTAGGTTAGATATAATGACGTGTTAGGTTAGGTTAGTTAAAATAACGTGTTAGGTTAGATATAATGACGTGTTAGGTTAGATATAATGACGTGTTAGGTTAGATAAAATGACGTGTTAGGTTAGTTAAAATGATGTGTTAGGTTAGTTAAAATGATGTGTTAGGTTAGATAAAATGACGTGTTAGGTTAGTTAAAATGATGTGTTAGGTTAGATATAATGACGTGTTAGGTTAGATATAATGACGTGTTAGGTTAGATAAAATGACGTGTTAGGTTAGATATAATGACGTGTTAGGTTAGATATAACTCCTCAAACCGACACTTTGCAAATACACCGTCTCCGCCGGCGGAGACGGCAAAGACACACCTTCCCCACGACGAGCAATAATCCTGGCGCTTACCGCAGATATCGGCACATTCCGGGCCGATTTACACCGATCTCTTGACCACAAAGCAACGCCCTAAGCCGAGGACGAGCCCGAGCGGGCGCCCTTAGGCCTGTTGCTATTAATAATAATACCGGTTGAGCGCCTTCCGCGCTCGCCATTGTTCGGGTGAAGCTGTAGAGGTCGCAGGACCAACAGCATCAAGTCCATTCGAAAGAAGTTAGATATAATGACGTGTTAGGTTAGATAAAATGACGTGTAAGGTTAGTAAAATGATGTGTTAGGTTAGTTTAGATAAAATGACGTGTTAGGTTAGTAAAATGATGTGTTAGGTTAGTTTAGATAAAATGATGTGTTAGGTTAGTAAAATGATGTGTTAGGTTAGGTTAGATAAAATGACGTGTTAGATTAGATAAAATGATGTGTTAGGTTAGATATAATGACGTGTTAGGTTAGATATAATGACGTGTTAGGTTAGATAAAATGACGTGTTAGGTTAGATATAATGACGTGTTTGGTTAGATATAATGACGTGTTAGGTTAGATATAATGACGTGTTAGGTTAGATATAATGACGTGTTAGGTTAGATAAAATGACGTGTTAGGTAGTAAGCTTCAAGTCGTGAAGATTATTCGTGTTGCTCTTTCTATAATCTAACAAGATGCTATGCAATACATTTGACAAGTGCAAAGCTACTCATTCAATAACTTTATATAAAACTCATTTTGAACAAAGATATTAAATAGATGGAGCTTTTACTCTGACCAGCTGTAACATGTCTCATGCTACGCCAGCTGCTGTATTTTTGTTTCTCATTGGTCTTAAGAATTTCCGTAGCTGAGCTATTATTGTAGCTGGGTCAGTCCGTTCCGAGTATACCTTTACCTCTGTTCATTTATTCGCAGTCAGAATCATGTCCTGCCCCAGGCGTTCGTTTCACGGAAAACTGACAAAGAAAACGGTCTTTGATAATGGTATCGAAACTTGGGCTAGGGGGAACCATCTCTCACTCATAATTCGATCTTGATTAGTATTAGATTAATTAAAGAATAAGCTCGTATTCATACATGGCATCAGAGATATAATTATAGTCACATGTCAATTTAGGCAGAAAATTATGATTGCCTTTTTACTGTTATTATGATATAACAATATAGTTCCATCCATTCTTAACGTACTGGCAACTTTTTATATATATTTTTTTGTATTTATTTGCACTTGACTTTCATCTCATATCTAAGCGTGCGCACCCAAAAGCGTCGATATAATGTGGCACTGGCTCTGCTTCCTTCCATTCCGGAACACAACAGACTGTGCTATTAAGACTGCTGTTTGGCGGCAGACTTAGTTAAGATGCCCTACACCTACCAAACCGAGTACCGATACCGAGTACCGATCCAAATATCTGGTGTCGGAAACTCCTAAACAAAGCCATACCGAATTAATAAATACAAGTCTGAAACAATTTCACCGTTTATGAGGACATCTAAAACTTTGGTCCGAATATAGTTAGTATTCTTTTTGAGCATCATTTTACTGTTTGCTGTTTCCAACGCGTAGCCGCTTTATGTAGCGATCAAGACATAAAATACGCTTTAGGTTCCCAGTAAAAACTACCCGCCTACATTCCTGCGGCTGTTACTTACATTTCGACCCCGATAAATAAATTCAACCCCGGTTTCATGGTCAATTATGTATATTGTCCGCACTCGTCTGAATTCATGAAGCTTCTATCTAAATATGCGCAATTAAAACGTTATAAATAAAGGACGGAACGTCTCATTTATCACAGGTATTCTGTCGGACTGTATCTCTGTGTGCTTGTTGTCTTTTCAGATCTTAACGTCTGAAGCGATCTTGATGTAGTTCGTCACGGGTTCCTAAGGGTGCCTGGTGGAACCTAAGGGTTCCTTAGAAAAGTTTTTACGGTTCTGCGAATTAGTTACGTAAGTCATCAAGTAATTGAAGTTATGGGACGATATATACGACTAAATACATATTGAATTTGGGAACCACTGGCTTAAGGCATGATGATGGAGATGGAGGATGAGGACATAGCTTCGAGTAAAAGATATGGAGTCACGGACAAAAACTGAATACATTACTAAGGCAACATAGTTTTTGTAAACTAGGCTGTGAATTAGGTACGACTATGTACCGCGACCGCTCTCCATACAATACCACACTTCATATCAATACAACTTTATTGTATTCTGGATATCAACAAGTTGCCGCTACACTTGACGAAATTTCATAATCACTCTCTATGAATACTGAGCCGAAAAGGCGAACAGCTCTAAATATGCTCTTTTTTTAGGGGGAAATATTTAAAGTTAGGTGGAATTTCCATCCACTAAAACCCCCTCGATGGTCATCCTCTGCGCAAGTCGAAGAGTCCTGGGAACTCCACGAGCACTCCAGTGCTCCTCTCGCGCTTTGCTCCTCCCCTTGGCGTTTCAGCCACGACAACTCGGCAGCTCCGGGCTGCGGCGGGACAGGACCACGCCGTACTACCGCTGCGATGCTCTAGCAAAAGCATCACTGAGTTAAAATAGTTAAAATTCTATCTTATTTTCTTTCTATGCCTTCCATTATTCGTCACAACATCAGCAATGTCAATACGATCTATCTCGCTATCGTTTCCTACAATATAGGGGAGCATTCAACGCTGTTTGAACCGGAAATTGCTAGAATGAATGCGAGGGAAACGCCTGGCGCATGCAGATGACAGCCTCGTCCGAATTGTATGCCGAAATTCTACAAAATGTCCCTCAGGGTTTTGTTTAGGCGTGACAGGTGGTTAGAAAATATTGTTCGTTGTGTTCAAGAAGGACATATTACGAGGTATGGAGGCCTGAGGGTTTATGATACAGTGTTATTTAAATATACTCATATTTGGGTGTATATTGATGTTATTAGCTTTTTCTTTGCTATACCCAAATACTAATGTTTCACGCCTAATTTATATCCCAACCTGGGTCTCGAAAAATTTTCATTTGACACAATATCCTATGTTAATTTGAGAATCCAAAACTCACGGGATTGTATCTTGAGTCCACCATACCATACACATTAGGGTGGAGTGAAAAAAATTTTTTTTTAACTTTGTTACTCCTGTATCACCAATGGATGATCGACATTCTTAGAGATATAAAAATAAAATTTCAAGTTCCTACGTTTACATCTTAAGGTGTCGCATCAAATTTAAAAGTTAAAGAAAATAACAAAAATTTTTTTTTTATAAAGTTTTTATTTGAGACAAACTATTTATCAAAATGAAAATACTGAAGCTTGAAACTAAGTATTGTACTTATAAATATACAAAATATATTAAATAAAAGCATTTTAACATTCTGAAGCTGCAGATACAGACTCTTCTTTTTGCTTAAAAATTGTGATTTTGTGTCAAATACTGGTATGTCTTGCCTTGCCTTTATCCTCGTGCGAATGAATCCATCTCTAGCCTCTGGCCCACAAACTGATGAAGAAGCCGCAGTAACGAGCTTGACGCACCGTTCTACTGCCTGAGTGTGGCAAGGATACTTTTCGATTTCAAATAATTTGCCACCTGAGGAAATCACGCTTGAGATTTCCGCGTCACTATATTTCATGGTCATCGGAGTTTCTGTTATGTTTTCATTTGACCAGTCAATCAAATCATAAGAATTCGATGAATCGATTTTAAGATTTGTGAGTTGAAATTCTCTTACTTTCTTTCCTTTAAACTCTTTTCTTGCCTTGAAAACTCTACGAAGTCCTAGTTCCCTTATGTGACACTCATCATCTTGTAACATTGCTAATAGTATGTTTTCTGGGTGTGCAAAGAAGGTATTTGTCTGAATAGTTTTTATAACAACGCTTTTTTGGTCATCGGGTAGATACAAACATCTTTTATTTATGTTAAAGATATGAATTGGACTATTTGCAAGCAGGTTTTGTTTTAATGTCAAACCAAGTTGGTGCAACCTTTCATTATGAAAGTTGCAAGATCTTTTAAAGATTTAGAAGGTTTCGTTATTCAAATATATAAACGAAGAAGTCTATTAGCGCAAGTCAACCACCGTGAATGTGCAAGTTTACCAGGATCTTTGCTGGCTAAGTTTTGTGGGACCGTACCTGTCGAAATGACAGAGCATATTTCATATAAATATTTTTGATCAGTGTTAAGGGTATTAATATTCAAATCTGGTAATTCTATGGGAATGCGTTAGAACACCTGTATTTGACAATTTTGACTTTTTTCTAACATTTTCCCTATGGTCTCAGAAAAACTATTTGGTCCTGTAGTTGTACCATCAAGGCTGGTAAATAAATGACGAAGGATTCACTGCAGGATCTTTAGCATTATTCAGTTGCAGTAAGTCATTTCTTAACCTCAAGTAATATTTTATAATATCACAATAACTTGGTAACACATTATCACTTAGTTTTATTGGATCGCCAAACAAGGGGCATCGCAGGTCTTTTCGAGTTTTTGGCATTTTATTAACGAATAATCAGACTTTTTGTACACTTGTCGTTACCACTTAAATGAGAAAGTTTAAGAGAACTATGCAAAGACGAACAAGTTAACCCTTTAAAGTAACGTGAAATATATGTTTTATTACATATAGATAATAACATTGTTATTATAGAAACATATAGATAATAGACACAATAACATTGACGTGCAGGTACACGATAGATGTAAAAAAAAATTGTTTTTTCAAATTACCCTCATAGCGCGCCACCTCAAAATAAAGTCGTAGGGTTTTGATTTTTAGCCTGAATAAAGCTTTTATGTACGGTCATCGGTTAATGACACAGGAAAAGTGAAATTCCAAAAAAAAATTTTTTTTGCCAAGTTCACTCCACCCTAATACACATTGATAATGAATGATGAAATCTTCAACAATATATTTTCTCTATAAAAAATCTCATTTTGCTTCCTTATTTCTAAAAATGAACCATTCCAATGAACCGATGCGGATAACGAGGGTCTGATAAAAGACTCCGCTTCAGGTGTCCCAATAAGATTTTAATCTGCCAATAAGGACCATCCAGAGCAAAAAGGTTTGGTTTAGAATTTGGCCAATCAATCGAATCAAACGTAATACAAAATTTATTTTATTGAGACTCACTTGGGCCACCTTTACGCTTTATTTTCCTATTACTGGAGTTCAATATACGGCGGCAGCAAGTTGAATCAACCGAGAATTTCCACTAGATATTGAATGTCTCAAACAAACAACCGGGCTTCAGTGGTCCGTTCCCTTTGACTATCCAGTGGAAAGGCAGCGTTTGTGACGTTGAACTAATTGTCGGTTTTCAGTATTGAAATATTGCTGAACGGCCCTATAGAATTTAATTGCGAAACCATTAAAAGAGCTCACCAGGGCTTTTTCTTCGTGCAAATATTTACTTGAACATGGAATGAAATAATCCGTAGAATTTAACTTAGTGTAACTCATTGCAATGAGTCGAAAACGTCGCTCTAAAACATAAATACATTGATGACAAAGAATCTGACTGATGATAAAGCATTGGTAAAAAAGGAACGGTCTAAAATAATAGCCCATGCGTGGTATATGAAAATAATAACGCAATACACTTTAAGAAATTATTATCATTTATATCAAATATTTATATAATAATCCCTAAAGTTTTGAAAAACTGTGTTACCTATGAGTGTATACGGGAAAAAATTCGGCTGGTGATAGTTATGCTTACGACATACATTTATCACTAGTTAGCACTAATATCAACTGTTGCTTGCAGCTATTTGCGAGAATTTTGCATTTTTAAATCGGCTTTTATTTTAAAGGCTTGTACAACGTGAACTACTTTGAGTTGTTCCAGTTGAAAATGACAGTTTTGTTCCGTCGCTGAGTGGTAGCTACTTGTTGAACGGGGCTTAATTTCACAAAGCTCACGCTATCTGAGATGGTTTAGTGTTGATAAATATTTAACGATCGGTAGGTACTCGTAGATATGGTGCTTTGAAGATGGCGAGTTTGGCACTGCAAATAAAAGTTACGTCAGATTATTATATGACAGCTTCCTCTGTACCCTAGTGGATATATAAATGGCCGCACAATGTAGAGGTTGCGTGTTCTATTCTCAGTTTGGAATATCTTTGATACTCAATTTGGTACCCTACTAATTGTACTCCGAAGGGAATTTCAAACCTTTAAAATGACCTGTCGTAAAGTAACTCGTTTTCATGTTGGATCTCCGTCGCATATTCAACCGAAGAACCATATTCATCCTAGTTTGTTTTTCTTTATACTTTGCCTATTTACCTATGCATAATACTATTTACGCATATTGCAAGTTTAACAACGGCTATATATTACAGACGCTGCATCTTGCATAACAACGTCACGCTGACTAGACAGATGGGCAGTTTCGAGGCAATAAAATATGTCGGCCATTTTGTAAAATTCTAATTAATCGCTATTTTGGCCTGTTTGGCAATGTTAATAGTTTGCTCGAATCTGTTCGCAGTGATGTCATTATAATAACTATATTCCTGGTTTGAATATTAAATAGATACGAGAGTTCAGGAGTTCTTATGGTCACCTTCTGTAAACATACTTGTGGTATTTGTTAATATGTTTATTTCGATCGTCAATTTATGTTACCTAAGTCTGCTGCCAAACAGCAGTGTTAATAGCACTATTGTGTTCGGTTATAAAAGGTAGCAGCACTAGCGTCTCATTAGATAGAAGCTTCTGGGTGCCCATCATACATAAAAATGTAAATAAAGAGATACATAAAAGGCTATCCTAAATTGATTGTCACTCATTATTGATTAGCTGTCAATTATGTAACTCTCTATAATTTATGTAAGCTTTACCTACGTAGGTTTCGAAATTTGGGCATTTTGGAGTCGGCCATTTGTGCTGTTGGATATTTTTTATCGATAGGACATTTTTCAATTTGGACATAAGTATAAGGTTCTAATCACTTTTCAGTGAAGCTGCGAAACAATTTTTACTATGGAATCTAATCTCTAGGTTCGACGTTACAAGGAAATCGTGAGGAACAGTCCAACATTATTCTGTTATTTAGAGATTGGTTCCGTACTCTCTTATTCCGCCAGATTTTTCGAAGCGTCCATTCTTCATAAAAAGTAAGCCGTTCAAATCGGATGATACCTTCAAAAGGTGACTAATTGAAGAAAAACGTGCGTAGATTTGTGATGTTGACCGTTAGCGCCTCCCGACCTCCATCTCTGTCACTAGGAATTAGACTTTTTGTCTTACAGCTTAATGCTCAAGTTTGGATTGAGCTTTGTGAATGGTAGAGGAGTGTTGACAAGCAAAACAGAAGCTCAAATTGGTATTTTGTTGTCAAAGGCCGAAATTGGTAGTTGAACCGGTTTATAACGGTGCATAGCCATCTGCGTAGTACTTGTTAAGGCTCTTATCATATAAAACTTGGCGCTCAATAAACATGATTATAGATTCAGAATAACTTTAAGATGTTATTAGTAAGCGATTAGAAATAGAAAGCATGTCTATGGTTAACAGACATACAACTTTTATTAGTGCTGGTGGTCCTCAAATATATTTTCCTACTAGTCACTTCACAAAAGGTAGACGTTTGTCGCATAGACCGTGTTCGTGAGCAAGTAAGTATCAATAACAGTCAAAGTTCAACATTTTATCTATATTGGTAATTTATCACTAGACCTGAACATACCATTTAGCAGTTGCTAATTTATTAAAAGCGGTATTAATAGAGATAGACGTTTAAACACTTTTCAACTCCATGCGGCCGCTCAAGAAGAGCTTAAACTCGCGTTCTGAGTTATATTGCCCGTAGCGTAATAGAATTTAGGTCAAGGGGAAAGGAGTCCCTTCCGGATTCTCGGATTCGGTTTACACAATCATAGACATTTTTTATGTTTATCATAAGCTTTCTTACAATGCAGTTTTCAGGGTAGCCGCCCGGGCAGAAACGTAGACACATTACAGTAGTAGGGAGTGACTAGATACAGCAAGTCGTATATTAATGTAACTCACGCAAAAATCTTGGAAACAAATAATCGAAAAGGTGTATTGTAAATAGTTATAAATGAGACGATCCTAAAGTGTTTTTATGTATAGGTAAGGTATACTAATTATTCCAAAAATCCTTTGATTGTGATTCTGCGATTTTTTGAATTTCGAAATATGAATTTTAATTCTAGCTGGAAATACATCCAATAAAAAACAGCCAAGTGCGAGTAGAACTCGCGCACGAAGTGTTCCGTACCATTCTCTATAAAAACGGCAAAAAAAATACGTATGTTGTATGGGAGCCCCCCTTAAATATTTGTTTTATTTTAACTTATTATTTTTCAAGAGAATATACAACTTAATATTCTGTGAATATTTCAAGCGTCTACCTGTTACTGTGATCAATATCGAGCAAAAACAAGTAAAAAATCACGTCTGTTGTATGGAAGCCCCCTTAAATATTTATTTTGTTCTGCTTTGTAGAATTTGTTGTTATAGCGGCAACAGAAATACATAATCTGTGAAAATTACAACTGCCTAACTATCACGGTTCATGAGATACAGCCTGGTAACAGACGGACAGACCGACGGACAGCGGAGTCTTTGTAATAGGGTCGCGTTTTTACCCTTTGGGTACGGAACCCTAAAAATTGCACATGAGAGTCCCGTCGCCGAAATATGAATTTTTCTTATCACCTCATTCTTTATAAGCAACTTTGTGCCATTTCGCATTTACTCTGATTTGATGATATTCAGTATGTCATGACCGTGAGGAATGTCATCTAAAATCGTACACATTTGCGTAGACACATTTGACGCTGACAAATGTACATCGTACACACCGTAACATTGTTCAGTAATAAGATTTGAAAGTAAAACTCAGTCTCAAGTTAAATACAAGAGTTAACATAAAGATGTCGTGTTTAACCCTACAAAGGAATAAGAACTCTCTATAGGTTTGGGTGTTCATGCACAACGTGTGTAGAATCTAGAAAGTGCTTGCTTTTTAGGGATGGGATGTAAAAGGTAAGACAAAAAGAGAAGTTCTTTTTGCACTCTTTTTGTTATAAACTCAACTCACCTATTCATCAACAACGCCCAGTGTATAAGAAAGAGACAACATGAAAAACATCAGCGAGTGCCTTTTCAAGACATATATTTTTTGTTAAAATTATCCCTTTTCAATGTTATCCCAGACTTTGTTGCACTTTGTATGTCATTCAATCAAATATTTTGCTTTTTCATGATTTCATTTCACAAACTTATTTCAAAATATGACGAATGAAATGGAAATGTAATAAAAAATAAATAAAAAAATTATGTCTTTTTACTAGTCATGTTTTACAATGTTTTAACTTTGATTGTAACCATTTCATGATAATTTGACTGATGTTGGTGGTGAACTTTAATAAATATTCATGGCAGGTACTCAAAAGTTGGGTCGATAATGGTGGTTCTTCTGTTTGACCGGTACTTGAACGGCGAAGGTGGAATCAACAAAAATAGCTCCTGCGCACACATCCCAAAATGTATCCTATAAAATACCGAAAGGCAGGCAACCTGACGCCTATGTTCGAGGCTTTGGAACTTTGCCTCAAGTAACGTATCGTTGCCTATCAGTCTCATAGCACGACGCTCCACCGAGTCCAAAGCAGCTAGTTGATAGCGAGATGAACCATCCCAAAGATGGCAGAGGTACTCCGTGCATGATCTTACTTGAGCGCAATATAGACTCAAGAGCTGTGATGGCTGGAAGTACCGTCTGACCTTCGATAGGATGCCTAGACTCGATGTAGCTCCCGAAATTGAGATCAGACGAGATTTCTAATCCCAAGAGTTCGAGACGGTTTGTTATCGGTATGGATACATTTTGGAAAGAAAGAGCAAGGTGAAATGGACTCCGCTTCGCTGTGAACAGACACGCCTGTTTCTTCGACGCATTGAATTTAACTGAATTGGTTTCGCCCCAATCGGACACGGCCTTCAGCGTCAGTTCAACACGTTCTACCATTTCCTCTCTGAGGGAACGGGTGTTCAGACTACTGGCCTGTGCGGTGGACACATAGCTCTCTGTTACTGTGCTGTCATCTGCGTACCCAAAGATACCGGGCATTATAAGCAGGTCGTTGATGTGTAGCAAAAATAGAGTAGCAAAGAGAACAGATCTCTGAGGGACACCAACATTGATGCTCAGCAGATGAGACGAGCAGCCGTCAATGACAACTCGAATCGATCTGCCCCTCAGGAAGTCCGATATCCGCAGGCACAAGCCAGCAGTTACCCCATAAGCTGGAAGTTTACTGATAAGGCTATCATGCCAGACCCTATCAAAAGCCTTCGAAATGTCGAGTGACACGGCAATAGCCTCGCCGTGTTTCTCGATGGCTTCGCTCCATTTGTGAGTGGCATAAATGAGAAGATCCCCAGTGGACCGGCCACGGCGAAATCCGAACTGGCGGTCACTAAGGAGATCATTAGCTTCCAGATATGCCAGGAGGCGGTTGTTTAATGCACGCTCCATAATCTTGCAGAGTATGGAGGTGATTGCGATGGGTCGGTTATTGTTAGGGTCAGCACGACTGCCTTTTTTAGGCACAGGCTGCACCTTAGCCAACTTCCAGGACTCTGGGACTTTCCCAGTGCTCAGGGAGAGTTTATACAGGCGTGTCAGGACAGGGCACAACTCGGGTGCAAAGTTCCGCAAGATTATTGCTGAGATGCCATCTGGACCACTGGCTTTATTCACGTCTAGATTGCGAAGTATCTTCAGGACCTTGTTGTTGGTGTAAATGGATATCCGGCATTTCGGAATCACAACGGGGTACATTTGGTGGAGTTTTGTTTACAGTGTCTAGACGTGAGTTGCTCGCAAAAAGAGATGCAAATAGGTTTGCTTTCTCAACTCAACTTTTTAAAGATCCTGAATGAACACACATATCCCACTATGTGTTTCGTGGAATATTTATAATCAGTACAACACAAACGAGAGGGCTGTAACTAGTATTTCACATACTACACATTTAAAATCAAAATGATCTTAATTTCACACCCACAACATGAGTTACCTCATGTTCGCCCATCACTATCGCAGTGAAAACACTCAATTGCCACCTGCTTGTGCATTTATACTGTTATTTCACATACAATGGCGTAACTTCCATACAAAATAGAACATTCTCTGCGTAATAAATATTTATTCCGATAAGGGCGTGTAAGAGACATGTCTGATATTCCGCATTAGAGATATTCGTTTCGGCAAGAATATCGGCCGGGCTCCACTAATATTGTATTATTTTCTTTGACTGTGAACGGGATATTGCTTTTTCGTAATAACATTACGATTTTACTTGTCGTGTAAGTTTGGTTGGCACATTGGTGATCACAATTCTACATGTTTGTTTGTATCAAAAGAATGACTTCAGATTTTTGAAACAAAAGCCATATTAATAAAGGAAATGTTTCAATATGCCATATTTATTTCCTTTGACAAGCTATCCTTTTTGACGTGATAACGGCTTATAAATCAATGAACGCCGGCTGCACACACGAAAATGTGTCACGTTTCGCCTGAGCCGAGCGTGCAAGCGAGAGCGTGGAGCAAGTGATAGAGAGGCACGAGCTTCCGGTTTGTGACGCACCTCTTCTTATGACGTCATCACGTAAAATTATCGTCCGTAAACCGACTTTATAGACAACTAATATTTATTTTCTGCTCAATTTTTTCATCAAGTAAACGAATACTTCAGATATTTACTCCGAGCAATAATACGCCTCTAGAGAGAACAACTTTTCTGACGTCCAAATGTAGTTGAAGTATGCTGGAAGTAAAGCCGACTTCGGATCTAATTTAGGGGACCCAAAAGTTTGAAGGACCAATTTACAAGAAACCATATATCCAGTATATACAATATACAACAAAAATAAATATGTACATACTAAATGTTTGATATACAAGAAATGCTTACACACAAATTTCAGGTCGAAAAGTCATTCTTTGTGCAAACAATGCCCACGTTAGTTAATATTACCGTATGTGATTGATCTTCAATATGAGAATGTCAACTCAACTAGGCCTTCGGCAACAAACTCAATTTGTAAGGAACATAGATGACAGGGAAGAAAATATTCGGTTGTGTTTTCTCCTTCCTTTACAATGGAGAGTCAGAATCACTGGTGTTTTATATGGATAGTTGAACAGTCGGAAAAGAAAAAGATAAATCGTTTATTTTCCATTAACTTAAATTTAATAAACATGGATAATTATAACACCAAATTATAAACATGACTTATAAAGCTATAAAAGAAACGATTAAAACTATAAGTTTTAAGAAATGGAAAAATGGTTCCAACTCACCTTGTGCTGAGTGCTGCTTTTCAGTCAGCACCAACACAATATCAGAGAGGCTTATACATATATAACATAAGATCATTGATTTGTGTGTGTGTTGTGTAGCGAGCTTGTAATATAAATAATAATATGAGCGTATGTACGAGTACCACAATGTTTGCGTGCAATAGTATGAAAGTAGCACGTGAAATTATGAAATTTTATTCTTTTCAATAGTTAAATATGAAAAAGTAATGCCAAAATAAAATGTGTAAATATGGGTGTACTCCACAGTTGCGAAATTCATTACCGCGATGTACGTTACTGCGAAAGTTCATCATTGCGACGTACGTTATCGCAAAAGTTCTCTACTGCGATGTACGTTATTGCGAAAGCTCACCATCGCGAAATAATATAGTAACATGAGTATAATCAGTATAACACACGAACATACACGCATACTCACTGTGCACATGGGCTTATTTTTGTGCCGATCGAATAAGTAGTTATCGCCGGATACTTTCTGAAGTCCGCAGATGGAATACGAAAATAAAAAAATTAGTAAAACTAGAACTTGAATTTGAAGAGGGATATTCACTAATATCTAAGTCTAAAGTTCATTGTTACGTATTCGAATGAACCACTTGATGTGTGGAGGATAACAGCTGATCGCTAATTTATCACCCGCTGACTGTCTACTAATCGTACTGATTGCGGACATGAGGGCTGATCATTAGTTATATTAACGTACAAATTCCAGTGGCCCGTGTCTACTTATTCATAACAAAACACATTAATATTTTAGACCACAAGAAACGTACAAAACACAAGATGAAAGTTAAAACTAAAACCCCAACTACGACAAGAAACTTATTTATGTAATTTCGGTTAGCAGTCACATTAATTTGTGACATACCTTATTCATATATGTGGCTCGGGTGGGTGGCTCAGCATGGAGGTAGGTAGCTCACAGGAAGTATGAAGGTTACGTGGCCAGAACATTGTATTATTAGCTCGCCTGAAACATTTATTTATTTATTTTCAGTTTTGGAGAAATAAAAGTGTACAGAATATTTTAGACTTAAAAAAATAAATTGTACAATAATAAATCAATCTGCTGCCATAAACATTCTCGCTAAGGTGATAGATAGCCCACCGGGGACAAGCCGGTAGCTCCCATTGTATTATCGACTCCGGACATAAGTGAAAGTTTTCAATGCGTATATCAGACAAACCGAAAAAAAGTTAAAATCTATTACAGAGCTGATTTAATTATTTCTACAATGTAAGCACACATCAAGCGACTCCGATATCAAATTATGAATCTTCTGAGATGATCGATCGATTCTCTCATGAAATAAACATGCTCTTACAATGTATGAACTCTTACATTCCATTAAATTTATCATTTTGTCCTTTTTCCTGCCAATCATACGAGTAGCGAGTACCTCTCTGAAGGTAGCCTCAGAGTGACCCCTTCATTTCAATTTCATGAGCTCTCGGCACCGGCTATCGGAACAAACTGGAAGTCTGGAGCCAGTGCCAAGTTAAAATGGATTAAAAATAAATTAACTACGAAGTGCCTCAACTTTGGGGTCGTGATTTAAAACAAAATTTGTTTTTAATTAAGTTTAGTAACGTTCCCATCAGACGGATTAGATTCTCAACAAAGTCAACAGGTTTGTTGAAGTTGAGGCAGTTCTTTGCTTTCTAGAAATATTTCAGTAAGTAGGTTCGGTACACACAGGGCATAACAGAGCGTACAAAATTTAATTACGCCCACTTACCCTACACGTATTGTAAGTTTGAAAGCTGATTATAACTTTTAGTCATTAACCTACTGAGCTTAGTTACAATAGGTCTGAAAGGGCACGGCCCTAGAGCTTTTAATAGAATTTTAGGGTATAAATTAATCTTTTTAATTAGATGCCCAACGTCAATTATACATACCTCTAGAATAGATTGTTATTAGAATTATATTTAAACTTCAACTAATTAGCCTTCATAATGAATTTTGTTTCAAAACTTGTCTATCGAGTATCTGTTTGAAAAAGAGTCTAAAGCAAGACGAGATCAAGCGTATAAAGCCATGTCAAACCACTTTTCAACATACATTTAAATGGGCGTGGCACTGAGATAAATAAATTAAAGAAAATTAACAATCAATCAGAAAACAAAATGACTTCATGTAATTCAAAAGTAAATATTTTCCTAAGATTATCACCCAACTGAACCTA
This sequence comes from Carcina quercana, assembly GCA_910589575.2. Lineage (NCBI taxonomy): Eukaryota > Metazoa > Arthropoda > Insecta > Lepidoptera > Depressariidae > Carcina > Carcina quercana. The sequence continues at coordinate 5,748,276 of OU342442.1, forward strand.
TTTAGTACAATCCATTTGACTGGATAAGATCAGAATTCAGCTGTGCGCATGTTATAAATGATGTACTCGTACGTACACCCAGTACATTCGTTATTGATGGATAGGTAACCTAACCTGATTACTTTATCCCATTAATCGTAATCTGCTACGGTACACCGAAAACTTGCTCTATGTGTCTAGTCATGTCTGTATGTATATATGTATAACATACCAGCCAGTGGGAGAACAGCCAATGGTAAACTTGCCAGTGTCTAGTCGATCTAACGTAGCAGTAAGAGAACAGCCAATAGTACATTTACATTCGTTTTCACAGTCTTACCGTACCTTACCATCAGGGAAATGAAGGCCAAGTTCAAAACCCATTGGAAATATTTTAGACTAGCTTATGCCCGCGACTTTGTCTTCAGAAATTATCCCACGGGAGCTACTTAATACTTATCCGATGTTGATTGGGGTAAAAAATTTATTTCATGTACCCATACACAAAAATTAAGTCATTCTCACTCAAGGACAAGTAAACTGAGAAATAAAGAAACAAACTCACCTTCGAATTTATAATATTTAACTTTCAATTTATAGTATGGGTCATCGTTTTAGTCAGTTGTAAGTATTCTAGCTAGCTATGGTACAGTACACCCTTTATACATATATATTATCCATACTATGCGAATTGAACATTTTGGCGTTCATCATTTTTGAAATTAAACATTTTGGGATTCTACATTTTGCAAATTCAACTTTTTTCGATCTCAACATTTTATGAGTTCAACATTATAGTCCGGAAGGCTAATGTTATAAATGCGAAGTTGAGTTTGTAATTCCTTCACGTCGCATCGGAGAGTCAGAATTACTGAATTTATTGTATAGTATAGGGATTAGGGATAGAAAATTGGTAGGGTCAGAAAATGATATAGGCTATATTTCAGCTTCATCGAACAAATAGTTCCGTGGGAATTTCCCAAATCAACACAGACGAAGACGCGGACAAAATCTTGTTGCTGAAAACTACGCTGCTAGATTTTGGTTTACTACATCCTAATTTTACAAATCCTGTGTGCTACGTAGCCATATTGTCAACCGCCACGCCACGCCATCACAATAAAATCACATGTGCTGCCAAATTGTTGACATTATGTGAGAACACGTGCTCGTTTTACCAATAATAAACTAAAAGTGCGAAAGCTATTCTGAATAGCAACGAAAGGTAACGAAAGGTCACGGAGCAAGAGACGCTACAGGAAAAGAGGCACGTGTAAATATTCTATGCATTACCAAAAAAAAACGGCTAAGCACGAGATACGCTCGCAAAGTGACAGTTCCGTACGTAATCATTTAAAATCGTTTCCAAACCAAAGAGGCTTAAGAAATTCACTCTTTTCAACAGATGGGTTAGGATGACGTTAATGTTTTAAAGATCTTTATGTTTACCTGACAGTGCTCTATTAAATCATAAAAATATAATTTAAGCTATAATTACAATAGAGAGAAGTGGCCTAAAAAGCTGCATTACATGCTGTACGAGTCTGACCCTTTTGACCGTTTCGGCATTGTTAATTTTTTATCCATCCTAGTATTTTTGCCTGCACCTTCGTCCGCGTGGACTTCATATATTATCCCGCGGGATCTACTGGTTTGTTGGGGATAAAAGGTAGCATATATCCTTCGTCCACCCTTCAACTATCCTTACACTAAAAAACCAGTTTTTCTGAATCTCCGTTACGGGGTGAAGTAACAAGAAAAACAAACTATGTGACTCAATTTTACCCGCGACTCCACTATGCAAATGCTCCATTTTGCCCCTTTTTCCAATGAAAACAGGAAATTTGTATTTGAAATTTTCTCCTACGTTACCAGTTGTTGTGATAGCATCAGCTAAGACATACAGACATCGCAGTGATCCTATAAAGGTTCCCTTTTTCATCTTACATACGGAACCCTTAAAACGATTGTGACAAAAGGACGACGAACGATTGAATACTAGTTTCTATTAACGGTTCCGTTAGTGTGTTGTCATAACCACAGTCCACAGACCCCCTAAAAACTTGCTTGGTTTTTCGTAAAACAAATTTTGGCCGAAAGGTTTTCCGAGAAACTTTTCACTTCGCTTAATCAAGGCTATTTGTGTTTTCTTCTCAGTATCGCCGTGAGTAGGGTCCGCGAATACATGAATAATGAACTCTCCAGAGAATAAATGATGGTCCATGCTCTTCGTATTGCGAGCAAGTGGGTTAATATGTAGAATATCCGAATCTTATGATGGATATTCTACAAGATGACAACAACGGTAAAATATCAGCGTGTCTTTGCGGATAAAACTATTCCTGCCTGCGTAGGAAACGCGTGAGAACGATGAGAGTGTGATGTGTCATCTTTTCACGTCAAATATTGATACGACTAGACGTTAAGATGACAATATCTCATTATCACTACTCACGTGCGTCTCATGCTACGGTGGGTGGCCTTAATTTAAACTTGGAGAGCAAGAAGCCCGAAAGTGCTTTCCTACATTCATGATTTTACAATATATACTCGGAGACTAAAAAGTTCAACAGAAACATATCTTATCTTATTATCAGCCAATTAATAATATTGTACTTAATATCAGATAATATTAGAAAAGAACAATGTATGTTTCTCGACGGATATTTTAGAAACTAAAAGATACAGAACTCAAACATTACATTTCTTCGAGTTTCTATTGATATCATCGCCATCGATAAAAGAAACGAAAGCCTTTTTGAGGAATAAACCTCTTATTTCTTTTAAAAATCTTTACTAAAATACTTTACATTTTCTAATCGTACGTAATCACGTAAAGATTCGAACATTGATGTGTGTATCAAGTGTTTGTCTGCATTGACATCAGACAGACGTTGATGCGTGACGAGATAAACAATTAACAAACGTCCTTATTTCTATTACTACTACAACAGATCATACATAGCATTCTATACAATAATATAACTCCATTCAACCATGAAAAGAGCATATAAAAATATGCAACGCTTCCGAAATATTCACCGCGCTCGCTCGCAATCGCAAAGATCCCTGAGGGCACTCAAGCAATTCAGGTCCGTGAATAGGTAGAGCGTGCCTTATCTCAAGCAGTAATTGCTTGATTAAGGGAAAAAAATGCCTGTTATATTCTGAGGCTTACTCACAATGGCTTTTTGAATATCTTGGGTTCATTTTCAATGCGGCTTTTCATCTTCAACGGCGGAAGGAAAACCTACGTACAAGATGTAATGACTCTATTAAAACTGACGAAATAATTTTGTGGTAGATATACTTAAATATGAAGTAAACAAGGCCATTGAAGAAATTGAACACTTGAGTGAAGACATATTCTAAATATTGTTCAGTGTTGAAATATATTTAATAAAATTTCAAATACGTGAAAATGCAAATAACGAAGTAACTTTTTCCGTTGTGGTATTGAGTTCCAAATAGGCCAAAACCATGTAATTAAAGGTTAATATGGAAAAAACAGTAAGTAGGTTAGAACTTAGGTAACTTAGGTTACAACAATTACTGCCAATCACAAATTCGTCTGCCAAGCGAAGCAGTCAGATTCCATCTACTCATGGAAACTGTATCTATTATATATGTATTTATGGCTACTGTACCGCAATGCAGAATATTTAGACATATTGAGTTCACTGCATACTCTAAAAAAAATGGATATGGGAGCACACTCGACATTATATTTAATTAACATAAAGCACATTCTCGGTACTAAATGCTGGTGGTCGCTATAAAAATCCAGTAACAAAATACAGTGTGTTTTACAAGAAATCATTTTGTTACGGTTAATGCAATGAAACGTAAAACTTTAAGAACCACCGAAAACATTAAATGAACCTAAAATTATACAGTGCAGTTATTGCTAATTATTTTTATTGGAAGATGTTTGGGTAAAAAGTAGAATGGCGGAAGTCTTGCGAAATTATCATAAATACGAGTACGGTTTTAAAAGCTCGGTGAAAGGAAATTTTATACACATACAATTTTTGAATTCTAGTCTGACAAGAGCGCGACCATCCCTTTTTGTAACGGGAAGGGAAATCTTTAAATGATACCTGACTACTTAGGGGAGGAGTCGGATTATGTGGAATTGCTACGCACTAATTGCTTCTTACTAAACTGCTCCGGTGGCCATCCGCTGCACATATAGCGGAGCTCTGGGTCCTCCAGAGGAAAGTCGCCAGTGCCATCCACCTCTCCTCGCGCTATGCGTCTCGCTCTTCCCGGTTCTTGTCCAACCCTAAGGCGTCAAAAACTTTGTGTGAGGCAAGGTATCAGTACTAAGTGCTTCGCTTGGGTAAAACAAAATATTTGGAACACCACTGCCTTTTTAAATGAAGACTACGAACGAACGAATTTCCATCGGGGCAAAGATTCGGATGACTTAAATAGTGAGTTTTGTAGGCGCGAGTATATATCGATAATGGAGTTAGTTATTATTGATTAAATTTTTATATAAAAGTCATGAAAGCTGCCGGCATGATAAATTCTTGGAAGTGACACGTACGAGTTCTCAACACAATCTTGTACGAGTAATTCTTATAAGCGACGACGTGATAAAAGAAACGCAGTAGAAGAATTTTCATGTCCTTGCAACTAATGCACGGTTTTTCTATGTTGTTTGCGTTACACGGAACTCCTACGTCGTTAATGGGTTCCATAGTCAAATAAGAAACCCTTACAAATTGTATAGATTTGTCCTATCATTCCATTTGTCTGTCAGAGCTCAAGTCTTACATTCTTAGACCTATTTACCTAAAATTTTGCAGGAAAAAATTCTAAGGAATATGCTGAAAAATAGCCAATAGGTGTTAAACGCGCACCAGGAGTTCTGACTTACGTACCATGAATACAGTTTATTTTTCAACGAATTTCAACAAACGTCCGGTTATTTTACCCATCGACCAATAACACCAGGACCAATAATAATTTTTATAGAGTGGTTGTTTACTTATATTCCATAATCTCAATGCAGTTAGTAATTTAATGGATAGAAAAAACTGCAGAGCCTACTATAGCCATGTTCCGATACACACTTGGCTGGTTTCCTTTATCTTCAACTATGAACACGTTCTTTAATAAAAACTTGACTTGCGTATAATTTAAAGCCTAAGCACAACGTGGGAGTGAAGAATTTCTTGTTAATTAGGTTTTACAATGAAGGATTGTAATTACTAGTCTGTCTGGCCGAGCTGCTAGAATGCGATACGTTTCTTAGGGCGCAGCCAGATAATCTGCATTTGGACCGTAATCCAGTTGCATCATTTCAGTTTAGGCTGTTGGAGTGACAGGCTGTTTTCCCTTAGTTACTTTTTATTGTAGCTTTATTGCAGTCCGAAGGCAGACCGCCTGCATGGACCCTTATAGAGAGAACAACGCTGGAACACAATCGTTTAGGTTTCACTTATAGGCAGGTTCGTCCTTCCATGAAGTTGTTTTGTTGAATAATCTTTTTCGCTTCGCTTTCGAAAACGCTGATGTTGGAGGAGGCGTGCAGCGACATCAAGCGTCTCGCGCACTTCTGGGAAGAGATCGGCTGGCTGGATAGCCGCCACCAATTCCATTCTATTCACACACAATGGCAAAAAAAGATCGGAAATCGCCCTAGTAAATTAATATATTAATAGGTAACTAGTAATTTTAAATGTCTTTGTTTCCAGGTAACAACTAACTCCTGAATTAAATCTACCGTATCAATGTGTTCCAGCTGAAGTAAGTACATTTTTGACGCGTGCGTATTTCCAACTCACAGGTAGTCCCATGTTAGACATCTGCCACTCTGACGGACTTTCTAAGAGCGGATTGGACATAACCACCACGCTTAGCAGTTAGATTGGTGATCGCAAGATGTTGTAGTAACCTAGGTAGATGCTGTTGAATATTTTTACCTTAGTTGCCTTTTACGACACCCGCGGTATAACGACTAGTGATTCTATTCTAAAGCCGAGAACACACGGCTACATTGGCAACTGGTAGAGTCATACTTACATAAATGCAAAAGTGAGTTCTTTTATTTGTTTGTCCTTCCTTCCCGTCATAAATGAGGGTCAGAATGACTTGATTTTGAACGTTGAAGGGACGGAAAAAGACTCGGGTTACTTGTGGGATTCCGGTAGCATAAAGCTAGTTTTTAAATACGTCTGCTAAACAGCAGTGTTGCCGACGTAACGACCGCGAACAAACGCTGCGGTCGAGGTGATGGAGTGACGCCGTGTCGGATACATTGTTCGTATATATGTACGTAGAGTTTCATTTTACAATTAGAAAACGGCATAGATTTTAAGAAAAAACGGATTACTGATTACGGATTGGCTTCTTGAAAACTGCTTTTATAGTTTTCCTGAATATTTGAATCATAAACATTAATCATTTTAAATATACCTGTAATTATAGTTTGACATAAATTAATGAGATGACTTGTGAATTATTTAATGACAAAATTATTAACATTGTACTAATTGACATGCGATGTAAACTAATTTTTTTAACAAATAAATTCCTTATTAGATATGTTTATAATATTTGCACACCTGTGGACAGGTTAAGTTCATCGAACTAATTGAAATTACTAAACACCGTGTAAAAAAACGATGTACTTGGGAAATACATTTTTTCTTTCTTTCTTTCGGGCTTCATTATTCTCTGCAGAACGCGTTTCCGGAAGTGGAGGTAGAACGTCAAAAATGATTTGAGACCTTTGAGACTAACAAGACACGATATACTGTACAAGTGTACAGTTCTGTTGAAAAATGAATCGTGTCGACAATATTAGGATATTGTCAGAATTAGGATATTGAACAGAAGAAATTTGGAAACCATTTTTGTGGGGTTAGTGTACACGTACACCTCTACATAATGGTTCGGCAGCCCATCTATTAGGGGGACGGCCCGGTACGCATTCCTCGGTACGTGGTCGACACATGAGAACTTTTACTCGCCATCGGTTCTCCGTTCTTCGAGCTATGTGGCCTGTCCATAGGCACTTCAGCTGGAACAGAAAATTAATATTAACATAGATACTCGTATCATGCTGGTTGACCTTCACAATAAGTTGAAACGTCTAATGAAAAGTAATTTTGAATGGAATTTGTACGAAATTTTCATTTTGACATCTCCAAGTAAAATGTAAAACCAACTTAGTCATGATAGTTTTCCTTTCAGTGTACTGTTCATTTTTTAAGATTTTTCCAAGCAATAGTTTAGAAGATAGAGGGAGTGAGCGGGGTGGGGGTGGCCTGTTGCTGTTCTGTCAAAAATTATCATTTTAAAGCTTAATATATCGCACACGTGTATGGGGGCACCATTAAAAAAAAATTGTTCAAGATTTTATTCTACCACTTTGTCGGTGTGATTAATTTCTAATTTCTAGTAGTAAGAGTCTCTGAGCTAAGCCGCGGACAGACAGAGCGAAACTGTAAGGGTTCCTTGTTTGACTACGGATCCCTAAAAGTCACTGGGAATTTTGATCGCTATTTGTAGCGACCTTCTGATGTTGAATCCAAGGACACGGAGGCGGGCGGAAAAATTAAATAAAATGTTATCAACATCGGCGTACAACATGCTGCAATACTGACCAATGATTAATTTCTGGATTCACTTTAATGGTCATCAATTAGTCAACCCAGCCATCTGCTGACACGTTAATGCACGCTGCTCAAAACCATTAAGTATTTGCATGCAGCTACATAAACAGCTATGCAGCAAGCAAACCATGAACAGGAGCCGCACTGTGTGCGCTTTAATTGATTGAAACCGTTTCTATACTGAAACACCCATCGACATCATTGACTTGCATGCAGACACTATGCATGGGGTTAAAATACAATACACGGTTTCGTTTGAAACGAGTCCCTGACATCCCAATCATTACGTGATTTGAATTTGACAGAATGTCTAAGAGAGATTAGATTGCAACCAAACCTGAAGTGAAGAGTGCATCTAGAATGAAGATGCATTTTATAATGCTCTTAGTAAGTAGTAAGTTGTGAAATTTATAGCTTTCCATTAATGTGGCAAAGTATTAGAAAAGGCTACAAAATCTACTTGTTCGTATATTTAGATTCTATTTACTGTACTCTTGGCAGAGTGGCCGTTGTCACCATGTCTGTGTAGATATCTCGCATTCCGATTCGTCCATTTTTCTCTGTCACTGCCATACAGTTATCACTTCGTCTATACTCTCATTCACAGGCGTGTCCATTGTACACCACAGTGACAGGTCCCGTGCCCCTTGCATCCAACGACCCCCACCTTGACCAGGTAATGAAAAAAGAACCTATCCATCTAGCAAGGGATCAGCCCGGCTCACGTTTCTTGGTACATGATCAGAACTCTCAAGAACTCTAACTTCCCAAAGGATATCCATTCTTCGAGCAATGTGGCCTGCACATTGCCACTTCAGCGTACTGACTCGATTTGACCCTGTATTGTATTTTCTCAAATTGTCAATACAGACTCGCTTCTACCTTCCGCAAATTTCGTGACCATGCATAAGATTTTGTTAGGGTTCTATATCTACCAGGTCATATTAAATCTGCCTTACCTTCCAAACAGAGGCATGTGTCTAGTTGTTATAAGTCGATGATAAAAACTGTTTCTGTATTGTAACGCCATGGATGCCCATAGCCATGGTGTACTATCAACTGTGTCTGGAAAACATGGTTCAATGACACGCCGCGCGGTCTCTATGTGAATGGTTGGGAAAGTTACGTGGCAATGTTATTTTGTGGTTTACCGTTGTCCCATTGTCACTTATGAGATAGCAATAAAATAACGTGGTTATAACTATTGAACATAATTAAACTGCGAGCGAGACTAAACGAATATAAACTGTCATTTTCAACCGTCTTCAAAAATAAGGAGGTTTTCAGTTTGACTACATGTTTTTGTGCGCGGATTTATTCCTTTTTGTCTAATGACTGTGTATCATCTTGAAATTAGTTCTGTTAAAATTTTGATACATTATTCCATCGCTAAGAGCTCAAAATGAGGGAATGAATGCCATTTATTAAAATTTCACCCATTCCTCGATAAGTAATTTTAAATATAAATTTTGTGTATAGTCTTCCAGATTTTGCCCGCGACTTCATCTGCGTGAACTTCAGAATGTATCCCACATGATCAACTTGTCCCGACGCGATAAAAAGTAGCCTATATCCTTTCCCTATCCAAGCCCTTCAACTATCCTTACCCAAAAAATCAAGTTTTTATGGCCTTCTGTTACGACGGGATGGAACTTACAAACAAACAAACTCTCTGGTGCACCACTAACCATACGAACTTAGTAATATATCACTATTTATTGCGTCACAGCCTTTACATACAGTACAACATTACAATTAATATTAATTGTACTATAAATTCCTAAAATTTCAAATTTTTAAAAACCTCTAAACGCACATAATTTAATGGGTCTGTATATACGTATAATCAATTGACCTTATTTGTCGGATATATAAACGCAACATAGACCTCAAGATGATCAAGATTTTATGACCCCGATGGTACACTCGAGTCAGAAATATGTATCCACTTTTGTACGATGTAAGTGGATACATATTTTTGTACTCGAGTGTACATGTATTTCCCAATCCTTAAATAGCACGAGTTCATAAAACCTGGTGTAAAAGTATACTCTATGTCGTAGTGTTATTCCGCAGAGACCACCGAGCGTTGGGCCTCGGAGTGGATAACTATCGAAAACACAAATTCCAGGTAATGTCTATTAATATCGTTCTAGGAACCCTCATGAGAGGTACATTAACATTTAAACCTGAACGTTCTTGATGTACATATTGTACATACGTGGAAACAGCTTTCAGTTCAGAATGTTTCAGAAAGCATGGTCGAAAATATTTTTCTATCACAGATATTTTTACCATTCTGCTTGTAATTATCTTTTCTTGAAAAGAAATTAATATTTTTTAGTTTTATTTCAATTTAAAAAAATTAAAATGAAATTAAACAATTTACTTATTGACAAATGCTATTAGAATATAAATGATTTTTTGAGTGACGACTTTTAGAGCTGATAGCATAAGATACAATTAAGACTGTATTTATAATGGCAAACCAGGTGGCATGTATTATTTGTTCAACAAATTTATTATTTTATTGTATTAATTTCTTTTGACATTTCAAATATTGTACGCCTTCGGGTAAGAATTGGAGTAACTCTGTAATAGTTAATTATACACCTAAGATCTCTGTACCACCCAGTTCTGCAATAAATTATAATGATTCTGATTCAATATAAATAATTAAACTCGACGAAGGAAAAAAAATAGCTCCCTTAGCACGGTAGAATCATTTTGGCGCTAGGTCCAACAAGTTTCTGGAGGTGCAGCGTAGCACTAAACAAATGAAATCACGGGTGTCGTGTGATCTTCACATCGGTCACACACCACATACTAGCTGTTTACAAATAAACAAACAAACAGACGCATGATAAAACAATGTATTTGTACATTGCTCTGCTCAGTGTTGAGTAGTCACGATCTCGCACGCAGCAGCGCATTGTACAATCGTCTAGTGTAATATTGCAACCTTGGATGCAGTTACGTGGTGATGGGCAAACAGTTAAATTTTATCGTTGTTTGCATAAGGAAATAAGTTAGCAGCAGTCTTTACTGCCTTTATTACTGTTTTGATCCATTGTTATTGTTATCATATCGTTAGTAGCGGGATCGTAATGGATTACTATCAGTTATTACTTCTATTTTTTATAGTTTGTCCTACTTACTTGATCAGAGACTTGTTCTTTCTTACTGTTATTTGATATATGACAAGCACTCTTTGATGAATGACAATAAAAGCCGTGAGATGGAAGTGTGTTCACCCAGAAGTTTCAGTTGATTTGCTTGTTCCCAGAGGTCCTCGACAACTTTTAGATAGCGTACCAAGATGACACATGTTGAAACAATTTTGTGCAATAGTTTTGGCGTGATTCACGTACAAACAAACATAATTCTAAAGATGATTGTTTTGTTTCTATTGCTCTTAAAATGCTCCTCACATTATTTGTTTCTTAAATATCTTCTACATATACGTCATCGTCATTCGTCACATCAGACAGTTCTTCTATAATTCTATAAGTATTTACATAAAAACTGACATTCAAGTGAACTACACAAAACCTTCAATTCATGACCACAGATTACTGTTTGTAATTATCACATTACATCTCTAATATTATAATTATAAATTAGAAAGTGATTCTAGTATTCCTTTTTCTCAATTTTCACGACGAAACGACTGGATCAATCTAAATGATGCATGACACACACACACACACATTCAATGGGATTGAGTGGCACGTGGGCGACACTTGAGGCACACTTATCATCAGGTGAGATGAATGCCAAGGGCAAATAAACCCCATTAAAGAATTTCTTAAAAGAATATTAATGGTAACCGAATTCAGTTTGTTTGTTTTGGTCCAGGATTATCTCAACAGTGTTGGGGGCGAAGATACATATTTCGTAATATGTATAAGACCATTTACAAAGTACTTGAATAGCACAAGAACTACCAAAACAAAATATAGAGGTCGTAAAAAGTTTATACCGTACAATAACAAAAAGAACAGCCGTTAAATTTTATGGAAATCGTTATTCTAGAACGTCCCTCTCGGCAATCGAGGCGCCCAAACTACGACCTTGGTAGGGGAATAGGACATACCTAACTTTTACCGAGATAGTACTAAAGGGAGACCTCTGATAGTAATAATTTCTAGTTTTCTCGTAAAAAGAACTCGTAATATTGTAAGTGAACAAACAACAGGAGATCATCAAACATTCTCATGTACATAAATTGCAAATCATTAACTTCTTTCCAACGAAAGAACTGATTTAACAAGCATTTGTGACATGAGAATGCAAGTCAAAGTTTTATAAGGATAATCAGGAACGATAGTGTCCTGGCCTTGTTTTAGCCTTTTCTTTTTATTGTTTACTTAAAGTTTTCCCCACATTATCACAGTATAACACGGAAAACACATAAGCAATCGAAAATTGTATGGTAGCGTTTGCCAACTAGAAATTGTTGCCATGTTAAGATGTAAAATTGCAAGACACTCGTCGGCCAAACTCTAGTTTCTCTGGTTTCAACAAACTTTATAAAATCTTGAATTCATAAAAACTTGGATAATTGCAACGACTTAGTAAGATTAACATCGGAATTTTTTTCCCCGCACCACTGAGTACTCCTTTCATAGAAATAACAAATTTGCTTCCCGTTCTTCACGGTAAGTACCCCACTTTGCCGGATAGTGTAATATTACCAGCTGGTCTGACGAGTGACAGAGATTGATGGTAGAAGCCTGCCAATAACTCAACAAAGGCGTCAAGTTAAGGACGCGATCATGCCACGGAAGATGCTGCTTGAAAATTGCGTAAGGACCGTTTTATCAGAGCTTCTTTTTGTAAAATAAAATGATTGTAGATCGTTTTTTGTTGTCCGCGATGTGTCTTCATTTGGCCAAACGGTAAGTTACGTTACTCGTAAGGCACTCGTAAGGTCGTAGGATGCGTGGTTACCAAAATTTTCAATTTGGTGAGGAACTGTTTTTTTAAATTGTTTTTGTGCAATGATTTTATTAATTTTTGTATGACCTATAGTGTGTAATCTGACTATAGTGTTTCAGATGCACCGTGCAAGTTTCGATGTAATTTTGTGTGTTAAAGCTGCTTGTTAAGAAAAGCCGCTTATCGTCGATCAGCTGTTTTACATAACTGAGCAGTTTATTTGACGTACGTAGTGTGAGTCGTAAGCTGTTCCTGTTTTATGATGATAGGACTCGGGAATCTTCACATTACTAAGTTATGAAGGCAAGCCAATTTCAACTAATGAGACATCTATTTTTATTACCTTGGTTAACAAGGTAAATTGCATGTTGATTCCAACAATATTCATTATAAGTCCACATGTGGGCATGATTATCCATAGATCGTACCACAAAAGGGGATCTGATTTAATCACCACGTTCCTTAGCCAGGCTACCAGCTAATACTGGATGACATCTTATTCTCAACCGTTCGGTTCTGTTAGGTGTGAATTCATTCATTCCTTTCCAGAAATAGGTATCTTTTACTTTTGTTATAATTCCCGCTATCAAAACATAGTCACTACTACTACATTATTGGGATGGGACAAATAGTACTTTATAACAAAAGGTAGAAGATACATATTTCCGTGATAGGTGACCTCTTGCCGCAGTAGCGCCAACAAGTGGCGAAAACTTTCATGAAAATCTTCGTTCTGACAATAAATTTAAATAAAACCTACGTCATATTGAGTTACTCAGAATCATGAACTGTAAAAGTTCAATCCAGAAGCCTTAAAAATTATATAATCAAAAAGTTACATGAATTAAATAACCGATTTCAACGTACGAAAAATTTTCTCAAAGTTTCCAAACTCAAAAAAGGGAAGCACAAAAAACAAGCAACAATAATTAAAAGTTTCAAAGGTTTTGGAATTTGTAATATTTCATTGAAAATCAAACTGTACTGAAGCTAACTCGTAGCGAAATATCAAGCCAAATGTTTATAGGTGATTCACTGAATTCTCGAAGGCCGTGCTAGAACAATTAAAACTGTTAACAATATTTTTACGTCCAGTGCACGCAATTGCATTTAAATTCGCATACAGTTTCCTCTTACTTTTTACGTATCAACTGATTATAATTACTCAATATGTTTGAATTAATAGGTTTCAATTTTCTTTCCCTATTTCTTGTTATTAATCAAGTGTCTAATTTAATATCACAGCACTGCTATGGTATATTTTACCGCGACATGCTAGAATCAGTTCTACTGTCTGTTTCGAAACGAAAGTCAGAACCAAATGACGTATCGTCGTCGTTATTAGTAATTTGATGGGTAATAAGTAAGTCTGCCACTAAACAGCAATGCTAACAGCCCTATTGTATCCCATATGAAATATAGCACAGCTAGAGCGCCTCTGAGCCACACACGACAGACATAGATCGCTGTCATCATAATCGAGTCTATAAGTCACTGTTGGACTCCTCCACTGTTGGGAGTCTCTCATATATATCGGTTTATCGGATTTTCTATGATGCTATTTGCCATACTCACCACGCTTGGCAGATGGATTAGTGATCGCAGTAAGATATTGTTGTTTGCTACATGGGTGATTCCCACGGTACACCTCCGGATCTTTCGCTTTTTACGACTCCCATGGAATGACATTATCTTATTCTAAAGCCGTTACCACACGGTCTGTTATATTTTAAAACGACTAAATAAATAATGAATTTGCTCGTACCTACCACTAAGAACAACGCTCCTAAACCAAGTCAAACTTGACCCAGGTACGGGTACAGTGCATTAATCTGAATACGAAGAACATTATTTCATATTCTGGGTACATTCTGGGTAGACAAATGATCCCTAGATAATTCAATAAACCACATGTAACGCTATCATAACATTTACCATCTCTTACTTGACTATTGTGCTTAACTATTCAATTGAATATTTTATTAACTCAATGTTGATATAATAAGGATCTAGAGTTCGCGGGACTGTCTTGACAATTATTGGATCGTCAGTTTGACACAGGATTCCCACTCCCAGAGTCACAGAGTCTCAGTCTGTATTTTCTAGCTCTAGATAACACAAAGGATATAAAATTTTCGGTGGATAGACGTGCTCTCTTTGAGCTATGTTTAGATCTTGTATGGATTTCCTAATCCCAGATTTCATTTCGTAGATCCCTAGCATGGCTCGCTCAATAGCTCGCTGAGGGGCTTACAGTTATTACGAACACGGGTTGCAGTGTAATTCATCACTATTGACACGTTCTGATTTAAAACTGTTTTATTTTCATTGGGCTGTTATTTGACCTACATATATGTATATGTTATAGTTAAGCTATTTGTACACTAAAATGAATAGTGTACACATTAAACAGGTATAATTTTTTTTTGAATTTGGCCACTCTCGTTTTGCTGTTACCTTATAAAACCTTGCTTTTGTTTTTTTTAATTCTTTTTTGGGGGCAAATACTATTTTTGTGTCCAACCAAGATAAATATTCTGATAGTACAAGACTATTAGCCAAAGTATATTGTTCTTATGTATTTTAACAGCACAATATTTTTATTTTTTTGGATGTCCAACTGCTAAATTCGCGGAGTACTTTTGCAAAAACATCCCAAACTCTAACATAATATTATGAAACAGTAATTTGCACATAAAATAGCAACATAATGAGAAGAATGGATTTAACACCTATCGTACTAACAACGTAAATTGCGAGACGATGTGGCAACACCAAACAATACGGACGTAATTGAATTCTGTACAAGAAAAACGTCCTAACTACACGCAAACTATTATGCACTTTATACAGAAGAAAATAAGGGGAACATTTAATAAAGTACTGTAGGGCCTCAAACAATAGTGCTACGAAATGCCGGTAAGGCATTGTATAAAACCTCATTGACCGTAAAGAAATATCTCGGGATTTTAATCCGTACTTTCTCTTTAATTTAATCGAGGGTTCTGGGTTACTACGATTCAATCGTACGGCCTTATGCTTTTATCGTCACAATACCAGGTGAGTTGAAGGCCAAGTCAACCGCAAACCCATTGTGATGTAATCTATTTTACATTTAATAAAATTGTAAGTACCTGTGACTATACACGGGGGATATTTAAGAAAACTATGATGAGTCTTTATAAGAGCAACATACCAAAATGACCATAAAAAAAATTTCTGGATGTATTGGGTTGGTTCGTTTGTACGGGCACCACGATAGAACCACTGTACGACATTTGATGCGGTTTTCACAGTTGTAATATTTTGGTTTACATTCTTGTAGTTTATTAGTACAGTTACCCGTGCGAAGCAAGGGTGGGTCACTAGTCTATATTAACAAAATACTGACATACATACGCGTAAGCTAGTCGCATCAAACCCAAATTATTCATTTTAATCATCATTAAATTAATCATCAAACAAATTTATTAATCTAGAATTTCAGGAAAATATTGTTAGACCCCATAGGGGGAGAAGGGGTTAAAACTTTTTATACGGGGCAATCCACTTGCTCTACAAATTTGAAACATAGATCGATATAGCAGCACTACAGAAAGATTATTATCAACGCCAAAGCGCAGGTGACCGGTTGTAAGAGGTTTCATGTCTTGGATCACTTTTGAAAGGTTACTCATCCTTAGCTACGCTCAAATTCTACTATACATTTTCACGGATTATTTTTAAACATTCATTTTATACTCTGTGTGTTATTTTCGTCTTTATGTTCTCCAATTTTCCTGTTTACTTCGATTTTGCCTTACAACATGGCGAACTGGCTTTTTTTAGCCGCCCTACTTAACAACAACCTTCAATAAATCCCTCGAAAGCAGGAAGAAAACAGAAAAAAATGACATTTAAACTTCAATTTTAGAGGTCGAATATTAATTCGTACATGCAAATCATGGAAAGTATGTTGAATATTTAAAATCATTAAACGATTTGATAATAAACAATTGATTCACGTACACATAGATAAATGCAACAATTATCTGTTAGAGTCGTATCGTCCAGATATATATCAACTCTTGTCTATCTCATGTGATTCAGATAAATATATCCTGTGGGACACATCACAAAAACTGGGTCAAAGGATGGGACAGACTCAATGACCCCTACCTTTAACAAGTCATCCTTATCCGGAAACCAAAAACACGCTTCTTGATCCATCTTATCCGGAAAAACCGGGTTAAGGTCTGTGCTTATAATAAGTATCTCTGGGTCAAAGTCCTTCGAAATCACATCAGTTTTTAGGGTTCCGTTTCAACAAAGAACTGGTATAATTTCGCCATACCCGTCTGTGTGTCTCAGTCTTAGCTCATATACTTGAGATATGATGTGATTTAGCACGTGTATATTAATCAAGCCAACAGAGTAGTGAAATGAAATCTTGAATTTTAGTAGATAGTAGATGTAAGCTGTCGTAGGATAGGTCTTTCAAAAATATTGATATTCGTTTAAGACAAACATTGCAAATTTTTGTTAGTCACGTTAGGTAAACCTCAAATTACAAAGAGCTTGCTTTGATAAATTACATATTTACCTAAAAATAGAAAATCGAATCAAAATAGAGGAAAATGCACCCTATTAACGTACAACATTACTGATCCTAAGAAGGAACCCTATAACTGCGAGTTATGTCACCTACCAAAACCAACCTCACAAAAGTAAAAAGAGCCCGGCAATCCGTCTTGCCGCGATACAAATCGTGACACCCATGAATTTGTTACGAATCTGATATACATACAGTACAAAGGGCAGGGTTATTGAAAGGTCGCAGTCTGTACACAAATGTGTAGTGTCTGGAAGCGTTTGTAACACCACCGGCATCCGGTACACGCTTTTTTCGCGTGTGTGGCCGCTATAATATCAATTTTTTAAAATCAAATCAAATAAAAAAAATTGTTCAAAATAAAAGGGGTCCCATACAATAAACGTGATTTATGTTTCTGGCTATATCTTGTCTGTACGGAATCCTTCGTAGGTAGGTAGACTCGCACTAGGCTGTTTTTTCCTCGCCAAACGGTTACCCAGTTTTTTAAGCCTTTTTGTACACGAATTACCTATTTTATTTGAAGTATCTATCTCATTTCTTAGCCTTACTTTTTAAAGACTTATTAATTACTATATTTTGGTGTTTCCCTTAACTATAGAAGCCGGGGTAGCATAAGATGCATGGTAGTGGTGAGAGTGAGATATTTGTACAATCCTCTCCTAAAGTTCCAACCAATTGTGTATATTCATAAAAATACATCCGAGCCGCGAAGACAGATATAATTCTAAACAGAAATCTACAGTATACATGTTTCGTAAAAACATAAAAACTGTCATATGAAAATACGTAACCAGCACAATACAATTTAACGTCTAAAACCCGTACGTGGCCTTAAAAACACAGCCAAAACGTAATGATACAGTACAAGCAGCAATTTAAGTTCGTCCTTGTGAGAGACATTGTCTCGTCCGTATTACATAATTCGCGTCACAGCGATGTGTACGTCAATTTGCACACAATTTAACAAACAAAGCTGTGCATGTTTTGTCTACAACCATCACTCTGAAACATCTCATATCAGGTGGAAATGAATTCCACCATGTTTCCTCATTTAACCACATCTATTGTGTTACCAAAACCTGCCTCGGCTTTACGGAGATATTGGTAGGTTTCGAAAGGTACAACAATTATATAGGTATTGTATTGTTCTACAGATCAGCCCCGGACCACCAAATAATAGGTTAGATATAGTATATACGGTTACACATAATTTATCAGTTCTTAAGTCAGCCGCATGAGTCCACTGCTGGAAACGAGCCTGACTCGTGTATGGCCGAGACCAAGAATATATTTACCATTTGCCACCCCGCTTGCAAGGCGGGTTAGTGATCGCAGTACGATATTGTTGATTCTTTACTTTTGTTGATATTTCACTTAGTCGCCTTTTACGATGCCTAAGGGATGAAGTTAACAGTACTAATTCCTACATAAACAAAAATTCCCGTAGACCCGAAGAAATCCAGAAATAAGAAATCCAAATTCAAAATAGATTTTTTTAAATTACAACAACGTTGATAGTAGATAAGATAGGACATGAAAAAAGGGCATAGGATACTTTGCATTCCTGTCCATGTCGTGGTTCCCGTGGGATAATTTATGAAATAGTACCGAGTACTTGAACTTGCTTCATCAATCATCAACAGCCTATATACGTCTCCACTGCAGGGGCTCAGGCCTACTCTCCTACAGAGAGTGTATGGGCCATAGTCCACCACGCGGGCCCTGCCCTGCGGGCCGTGCGGATTGGTGGACTTCACATGTCTGTTCAAGACATGCAGTTTCCTCACGAAGTTTTCCTTCGCCGTTAAGCAATCGGATAATGTACTTGAATTGAAAAACAACTCATAGGTACACGGCTGGATTCGAACCCGGAACCCTCAGATTGAGAGTTACGCGCCTTATCCATTGCGCCACCGACGTTAACTTGCTTAGCACTATATAAAAATATTTTAACACTTCCAGTACGCCCTTCGCGATCCGTGTTGGATCGTACCTGCTGACTCATTTATTGATAGTATATCACGTTCATGGGCACAGTCTGAACGGAAGTGAGTGGTCAGCTCGGAACTTCACGGTGAAAGTGGGTAAATAAAGTGAAAACGGTTCACGCGTGACCGTCAACGTCCATCTTCAAATCGGTGCTCATTTTAGGAGCTATGAGAAAGTAGTAAGTTAAAGATCTGATTGTAGTCCTTCACTGAGCAAGTTACTACAAAACCTTTTTGTTTTATTCAAAAATAAACAAACAAATAAAACTCGCAGTAAGGAACAAAATGGTACAGATAGATGTTTTCCATAAGCATGTTTTTTCGTTTAAAAAAATCCTCCAAAGTGGTGTGTCGCCAGAGTGACTTGTTACCAACTAGTAACATGTTGAAAATCTAGATTTTCTTGGCTTTGTCCGCTATATCGCTGTACCATTGTTAAATGTATTTCACTTATAAACTAAACGCCAGAACTAGCGTAGCGTATGGATAATAACGTAGGCTACATTTGATCGCAATAAAGGGTTCCCGCAGGATGAAGGAAAAATTTGGAAGTTGCGAGTAATTAGTTATCTTGTTTCTTCCTTTCGTTGGCACGATATTATCCCGCAAAATTAAGATGAATCACAACTATATCGTTCATTCATAACTTAATAGCATAACATAGAATGGTAAAACAAACAAACAACGTAAGATAAATTAAATTTGTGCCGTTAATTCTAGTCCCAGTTTAGATACTCTCTATAATCCAGTCCAGCATTGAAATTGGTCGAATCCAGCCTTAATGATACAGAGTCCCGAGTTCATCCTCAGGGGACTTGATCTCGTTTTGTAGTTACACGTACATTTACGAATTCTAAAATACAATTTTTCAAACACAATGGAGCCCAGTTTTCAATTTAGGTGAAATAAAGTAATCAGAATTTATGAACATCCTATACCACCAAATCATTATAATATATATACCTATCTGAAAGGGTAGGCGATGTTGAAAGTAATATTATAATCGTATCTATTTTTGTGCTATTAACATAATTAGAACACGGTAAAATTAATTTCAAACCAATTATTTAAAAGGCTTGATATAACACAAATACCAGCATATTATGTCTGAATATGTGCGTCAACTTTATATTTCATGAACACACAAAAATATTTCAATAATCGTCCTTATAATCAAAATATGTGTTTTACAAAATATATATCAAAAAAAGGATCAAGTGCGAGTCGGACTCGCGCACCGACGGTTCCGTGAACAGAATGTGGGTAGTTAAAATACTGAAAATCATAAATAATACGCACCGAACAATGTTCAAACGAATGCGCCTCAATACCATTTTCGCTTTAGTGTTGGTCCGAGAGACTAGATGGCGTTACTAATACTTTAAAACGCACGTGTCTCAAGCAAAACGAACGTATACTTTGCAATTAAACTCCATCCAACTGCAAAGCTATGTTTGTAATCACAAAAACACGGTCCTTGTATGGGAACTCCTTTTATGTTTAATTTATTTTACCTTTCAGTATTCGTTGTTATAGCCGCAACAGAAGTACACCGTCAGTTAAAATTTTAACTGTCTAATTATCACGGTTCATGAGATACAGCCTGGTGACAGACAGACAGACACACGGACGGACGGGCAGCGGAGTCTGATTAATTAGGGTCCCGTTAATACCCTTTGGGTATGGAGCCCTAAAAACAATGCACTACTTACATCTAAATCGATTTACTTTACCTTCAAGGGAAGTTCGATATCCCATAAAAGTTGCTTTCGATTTTAGTGGATACTACGAGTAGATATACGCTAAAGAAAAACGTTTTCAGAAACGATTAAAATTAGTTACGTCACTTTATGTCAGAAGTGGCTTCTTTAGTATGGATAGATATTCCTAAGGCACTAATTTTATCACCAAAAGAAACATTACTCCAATATACGTATCACTTTCAACCAACTTCCACCATAATGAAATCGTCACACAGTGCGTTCATTACGCGCGGGGCAATTGAAAGAACGGACGTGCCGACCTTATTTACTTGTAACCCTAATGTCAAACGCCCAGCAAAACAATCAACTGAAAATAAACCGTCTGACTATAAGGCAAGATACACAGTTGCCTGCAAAGGGTTTTCGTTTTCAGTCGGTTCAGCACGTTGACGTAGGTCAATTTTGCGCCAGACCGAAATTAATTAGTGTCCAACATTTCATTACGGGTGATATCGCGATATTTCGCCGCGTCCGGCTGCCAAAGGGACCATTAAACGTGCTTTGTTTGCGGGATGTGGGATTATTTTGGGAAGTAAAAAAGTTTATGAATTTCGCTCAATTTCGCTCGAACGGCTGTTGAGACTTGACGGTTAATGTATTTGTCAAAGCTGCTATGACGTACATCATCATCAACAGCCTATATACGTCCCCACTGCAGGGGCTCAGGCCTACTCTCCTACAGAGAGTGTATGGGCCATAGTCCACCACGCGGGCCCAGTGCGGATCGGCGGACTTCACATGCCTGTTCAAGACATGCAGGTTTCCTCACGATGTTTTCCTTCACCTTTGAGCAATCGGATAATGTACTTAAATTGAAAAACAACTCATAGGTACACGGCTGGATTCGAACCCGGAACCCTCAGATTGAGAGTCCCGTGCCTTATCCATTGCGCCACCGACGCTTCAACGCTACGCTATGACGTATGTATTTGGTACTCGTAACTATACAAATTAAAACTTTTTAGAGCGCAAGGCTCATATGGAGGTTCCTGAATTTTAGTTTTGATTAGTACAGACTCGTAGGTATAGGGTGTGGTTTACTGCGTAGCCTTATCAACAAGACACTTTCCGATTGGATCCTAGGATTTTGGATCTTGATGCTACAGGTAATGTTGTAAAAATCATTAAGAGGGTATGGTATGCTGTTGTCAAAGCGCCCATACAAACGTAGTCCAGTCATATTTTGAGTATTAAGCTATGAAAATCTATGAAATTTTCAAGACACAATCTAGAAACAAATATCTGTGTCGGTGGTGAGTCAGATTTTCGTTTAAATATATACTTCAAGAGTTACAGGGCGTCAAAGTATTGTATTTTTCGGTAGTAAAAAGCCCCAACTTTGAACCTGATTTACAAGAGTATGAATCAATTTAGAACAATTTGGAAAAAACCATCTGAAATTTCATTAGTATTCTGTATTAAAAAAATTGTTACATAATATACTGTATCCTTCAAATGATCCCTGGACTACGAAACATCGAAATAACGAGTGGATAACATCGCGTAATGTATGCTGTCTCACCGCACGCGCTCAGGTAGGATAGGGCTCGGAGAGGGACAGCTATAAAACAATGCAACCTTGAAACCGACCACGTGGTCTTACCAACATAGCCTCTTAAAATTCAAATATTATTTATATACAAATATCAAAGTAAGTGGCTACACAGTTGAACACACATCCCAGAGGTAGCGGATTTGATACCCAGTGTGGGGTATCCCAGATCTGGTTTGTATGGTGTTAAGGTATTTTTCTCTTTCGAGCCGGATGGAATTCACTTACCATTAAGTTAATAAGATCATCATCATCATCTGCGAAAACCCTTTGCTGAACATGAGGTCTCATTGACATTAAATCGTCATGGTGTAGTTTTCGCGTGTAGACTTACAACTAAAATAAACGACCAAATTTAGAACTAAAATTTGACGATCTGACGTTTTATTTCACGCTGTTATACAAAACTGTTAATCACGGACCCGCTACATTGATGAGTGCAAAACTTTCATTCAATTTCGCGAGATAACGGTTAGCTATTATGAAAAATCACTTATCGTCATTGAGATGTTTTACAATAACGGAACTGTTTAGGGAAACAGCTAGCAGTTATGTATAACGGGCCATTAAGCAATCCAACGGCGACATTTACATTTGTGCGGGGCTGCGCGGTCACGTTTTGCTGTGTCAGCCCGCTCGGTACAAAGCGGGGCACAGCAACCGCGTGTCGCGCAGTCCCTCGCCCACCTCTCACACGTATAGCACGCGGTTATTATTAGGCGTAATTTTACTCAAGAATGTAATAAAGAAACCAGTACGAGACTAGAGTTTTTCCATTCCCGAATTCCAATAATGAACACGCACAGACATCGCTCCAGAATATGTAAGGAAACGCACGCACACTCATCAGCCCTTACAGTGGTGACCCCGACGTGATGGAATTTGTTGACGTGGAAGCTCGTGGTCGACGAGGACTCCCCGGATCAGCCGTGATGTACAGTCCCTCAACCACCGCTCTAGTTTAGACACGTATCCATGTCACAATCTCTACAGTGCACCTACTTCAACATGTCACCAGCAATCTACTGTGGTGACACAACCAGCAGAAATTTGGTGAGTCGGCGAGGGCTCCCCGGTTCAGCGCGGGTAACGAGCTGCTTCATGTTAGGCTAGTATAACATAGCCTAACCAACCACACAGACGACTTCATGACCCGGACCACGTGGCAGTCACACACAGTTTAGTGCCACCTACACAATAACAAGATCAGCAAGCACTTATGGACACAAAGGAGACCTTAACAGTTACAGCAGCAACGGACCAGCCGCGGTATTACGACGTCAGACCCTCAACGCTGGGCGGAGTGATGCGGCTATCCACTCGGCAGCCCCTCGAGGAGTCTTGGACGGCATAACCTCTCAGCACCAGGCGGAGCATGGAAACGTCCACTCATCAGCCCTGGGAGGCCTACAGGCATCCTCACGAGGAAGACCAGACCGCATGGAGAGTCCACCGCAGTAGAATGAAGCACGTGCTCATCTCAATTTGCACGTTTTGCGTCGCAACGAGCTACATGCAAGCGAGATAGTTTAGTGACGTGCAGTTTTTGGTTGCGTAATATGTGTCAAGAGCTAAGTGAGAAAGTGATCACAAGTATTATAAATATAAAATAAATAAAATAAAATATGTTTTTATTTCTTCTCTCCACAACGTCATATATCAAGTTACATTTTAATAATACAAGTAATATAGTAGTTGTGGGAGAACTGGTTCCCAGACTAAGCTCGAGGCCTGTGCTATGGGTAACCAGGTCTCCCCGCACGGAATTCTTGTCTATATATATATATACACAAGTACGTGGAGTGTGTGTGGTGTGGTGTGTGTGTGGTGTGGTGTGTGTGTGGTGTGGTGTGTGTGTGGTGTGGTGTGTGTGTATGTGTGTGTGGTGTGTGTATGTGTGTGTGTGTGTGTGTGTGTGTGTGTGTGTGTGTGTCTGTCTGTCTGTCTGTCTGTCTGTCTGAAATGGCCATAGAGGTTACTTTACGGGATGTAATAAGTCTTCTGCTTCACCGTAACCAAGAGCAAGTAACCATTGGGAGACGAGTTTTTTACACTCATACTTTGTTTTAGTGTGTAGATACAGTTTAAGGTTCTGGGACACTCTGTTGTCTGGGACATTCGGTCATAACCTTAAGTTATAACGGTCTGGAATAATGTAATTTGCATTTGTTAACCTGTAATCGTCTGACAGCAAAGTAACGTTATGTATAGTTTAGATCATTTTAACATACATGATATGTATAACTTGCCCGCATACAGTGTCAAGTCCAAATAATGCTCCGCGTTTCGTCGGTATCATATGTCCGGTCAACGGTCGCCGTAGAGCGCGGCGTCAGCAGTAGCTCAGCGACGCGGCGGAATGTACCGCGTCAGCACCTCAGCTAGTGCACATTGTGTACTCTGGCGCACTTTTAGCGATGTAACACTTTTCAAGTGTATTGCACACTGTATGTGAGGTGTATGTAATGTATGTAAAAAAAATTTTGATGTGTAAATTTTTTTTGAAAAAAGGAGGGGAATACTGTGCGGGGCTGCGCGGTCACGTTTTGCTGTGTCAGCCCGCTCGGTACAAAGCGGGGCACAGCAACCGCGTGTCGCGCAGTCCCTCGCCCACCTCTCACACGTATAGCACGCGGTTATTATTAGGCGTAATTTTACTCAAGAATGTAATAAAGAAACCAGTACGAGACTAGAGTTTTTCCATTCCCGAATTCCAATAATGAACACGCACAGACATCGCTCCAGAATATGTAAGGAAACGCACGCACACTCATCAGCACTTACACATTATAACATTACGTTACTCTGATACCTAGGGGATACACCCTATCATCGGCATTCACGTAATTCAGCCTCGAGACATTTACGAAACACGATGTCACCAACTTCCTTATTATTACCAGAATTTGTGTGAATTTCTCCGTTCTACGAGAATCTTTAGGGAAATCACCAGAAGGGTTATTTCACATACGATTTAGCGAACTCGCCCTTGCGGAATAAGGTAATTCTCGGCGAAGTTGAACTCGTGCTCTCGACAAGTTTGCCAATTCGGGCGTTTCGTTCTGATTGCTGTCATTACAATTTGGGTATATCAAAGATATATAATCTGTGGTACAAGTACCTTTATTATATCAAGTTGAACAAGTCTATCGATGCATTCTTACAGAGATTTAGAGGCATGTTTAGACAGCATTTCGTATATTGAAAAGAGCTGAAAATTTGAAAGCAGTACTAAAGAATAGTTTTTCCAAAAATTATTAACTCAAATGGCGCCATTCGCTTAATTTTAACACAAAATTTGCGGCGGAGAATGTATGTCAATTCAATGATGTTAGAAAGGCTAAAATATTACGATTAAGATGTTAGAAAGGCTAAGTTATTTGGATCCTGATTCATATAATCTATCAATGACTTATTATATTTAAGCGCTAAATTAACCGTTATTACTTGGTTAGGAAGATATTCCAGAGATGAAATGCAACCTATGTATTTGCCAAGGTAGACAAAACATGGATTGAAAATAATTCATGTAAAGCTTCAGCAGAGTGCTGCAATTCAAATTCACAGACGAAAGTCCTACAAACGCGAGGCTCAGTGATGTCTTTATATTATATATTGATAATTGTTGCCTAGAGAACTAGAGATATCGTCAGTAAAAACATCCGTGAGCAGTTAGGTTGTGAGGATGTTTTTCCTTAGTGAATTGCACCCCAAGAATATATCTAGCTACTGTTAGACAATGACAATAATAAAATTTGTTACCATGGTTACCAGTGTCGAATCACAGAAAACATGCATTTATGTAAGTATTTCGCCTGTATTAATTAATTTGGTATTAATTAATAATAGTCTGCATAAGTTTACTGTTGAACATAAGCCTCCAATATAGATATAGCTACATTACCGCGCCCGTGAGATAACACGAATGGTCCTATCTCTTTCTGTATCAATAGTTCCTCGTCATTTTTGAATTCATTTATGTATCCTATCAATACCCTTATCAGTAATTATATAAGAACAATTTTAAACGCAGCGCAAAGTACCACAGGGTCATATCTTAGCCTGCCAAGATATTTAGAGCTAGATATAGTAACTTGTAGTAGTCAAATTTTAACAAATCCATACTTTTCCAATAATCATTAAAATGGTAAATACATGTTATATAATGGCTCGATAGTCCATAAATATATAGTTTACAGTGCCATTAAACTTCACTGTATGGTTTCTTTAATACAAAGTTACTATCTATTTATGCTCCAGTTGATTCCATTTGCCATTAAAATCCAATGAAATCTCGATTTTATATCTGTTTTATGGCTGTTTCCTTTGCGCTGACAAATAGGTAAACAATTTTCATAATTTTATTTTTATAGCAACTTGGAATGTTTTGTTAATTTGTTAATAAATTAACTGTTCATTTTTATTTACGCATGCATTTGAGAGTGTAGGCCATTTCAACAAATACGAAATTCAAAAAGAGAATGTGTGTTTTTGTTTATCCTTCTATCACATCGTAACGGAGAGGCTATCACTTGATTTTTTTATAAGTTGATGGGTCGAAAAATGACAGATCGAACCAGTATTTACTACGAAGTAAATTCTGAAGCCCACGTAGTTGAAGATGCGGGCAAAAGTTAGTGGATAATATTTAACTTATATGAAACATAACGGTAAAAGTCAATCCTTTTCCATTTCAATATACGGTCTACTTGATAGAATTAATTATTTTAATTACATGAGAAGCGTAGTCGATTTCACAGAAAGTAATTAAAATACAAAAATAAAGGATGTTAATAATTATCTGACTTAATATCAGTTTTATAACAGAAATTAAGTAACAAGAAACCTGACGCAAAACCATGGCATTTATTTTTGAAACAGATTTTAGCTTTGAAGGTAAGAAGCCCGACAAGAGCCGCTCGACTTACGTGTAGAGAATTCCCTTCATATTTTTAAGAAGCTCCGGAGAATATCTATATTTATGTTAATGTTTAGAAACGAATAATCACAACAATCTGTCAATTTTAGAAAATTAAAGTATGATACTTCTTATGAGAAAGAAAAGTCTGAGACTGGCCACTTTTGAACACAAACGTCATTTTTTTTACTGTCATAACAAACTCATTGGTCATAACTATAACATAAAACCAATGAGTTTTACTAAAGAGACGCAAATAACTCGATTTTCATACACGGAGAGCGTAGCCACTTATTGGACATCAAGACGTAACTATGAAAAAGACACAATTAGAAAGAATTAATATGTTTGTCTCAGTTGCACTTCAGTATGTCATACGATTAATTGGCTGATTAGAAAAAGGCAGACTGTGACTTCGAAAAGACAGTATGTGTGTTGCTAGTTGTTGTATTGATTTCCCCATCTTATGGAATAAATTGAAAGAGTTGTAAAAAATTCAATACCATTTTTTTAAATTTCGATTTATGTGTCACTTTCTTCTATTAGGACAGTATTTCCTTTAACATTCGCCTTATTGCAAATTTTAAAATGGTACGTACATTGTGATACGAGTGCGGTATATATAAGTTGGCTTTGAGTTCCGTACTAAAGGCGTGCCCACGGGACCCTACTACAATGGCGCCGTTGTCCGTCCGTTCCTCAGTTTATTGTTTTGAAATATAAACCCCGTTTGTATTTGCCGCCATTTTGCCTGCCGGTCTCAGACTGTGAATCCGTAGTCATATTTTCAAAAAGTGACCGCCATCTTGAACTTCCTTGCTTTTGGTCCGATTCCGTTCAAAATCGATATTTGGGGGTCCGCGGGGTCTCCGAATGTGAATCCGTAGTCATATTTGCAAAAAGTGACCGCCATCTTGAACTTCCTTGCTTTTGGCCCGATTCCGTTCAAAATCGATATTTGGGGGTCCGCGAGGTCTCCAAATGTGAATCCGTAGTCATATTTTCAAAAAGTGACCGCCATCTTGAACTTCCTTGCTTTTGGTCTGATTCCGTTCAAAATCGATATGTGGGGGTCCGCTGGGTCTCCGAATGTGAATCCTTTAAATTCAATATATCGATTTTGAACGGAATCGGACCAAAATCAAGAAAGTTCAAGATGGCGGTCACTTTTTGCAAATATGACTACGGGTTCACATTCGGAGACCCCACGGACCCCCAAATATCGATTTTGAATGGAATCGGACCAAAAGCAAGGAAGTTCAAGATGGCGGTCACTTTTTGCTAATATGACTACGGATTCAGATTTGGAGACCCCGCGGACTACCAAATATTGATTTTGAACGGAATCGGACCAAAAGCAAAGAATTTCAAGATGGCGGCCACTTTTTTCAAATTTGACTACGGATGCGCAATTGGAGAATTCACTAACTGTACAAATTGGCGGCCAACTTTGAAATGGCAGACATTACTTTAATTACTATCATTGGAACTGCAGACTTTGACTATCAAATATTGCAGTTATCGTGCTTCGGTTTTCAATTAGGAGAATTCACAATAATTTTTCATGCTAAATTTTCCATAAATCAACTAATTCCAATATTACAACTAAACTACTCTCTCTTGAAAGAAACGGGCACCATACAATAGTTAGTCTCCATTGACTCCTTTATCAAAACTCCCATGCATATGGGAAAATTGAAAGGAAATAAATAGCAACACTGGAAGCTACAATAATGCGTACGAAAATGGTAAAAAATAAATGATGTTTTTAATTATTATTTGATGTCATTTAATGAAATAACGACAGATTCATGTGTAAAAAGTGATACCATTTGTCTTACAATGTGTATCCGATCGAAAATAGTAGGATTTAACATGCATTTTTCCATTTTTATTTCTGCAATGGTTTGACGTGTTGTCCTTGCGCGGCAAAGTCGACAACTGGCAAAAATTCTGACCAAAGGTCAGAATTATGTTGGTCCCACTAAGTACCACATACTGCGCCTCTGTTAGTAAAACTCATTGCATAAAACATTGTCTTATCAAAAATCTGATCCAAATAAATCGAATAATTCCAGCCTTATTTTCATATTTATATTTTCTTGTAACCTTACTTTAGGGCTCTTCTATTTCGATTATCATACATATGCAGGAGAAGAAGAATAACTTTTTAAACGATGTCAATGTTAACCAGAACAGCGCGACGGACCGACAATTTTTTTTTTACTTTTATATTATGTTGACCTCAACGTCTGCGTGGACTTCCGAATTTGTCCCACCTGCTTAAAAAGGGACCTGTGTCATTTCCCTATGCTACCGTGCCCTCAGCTACCATCATGCCAAATTTCATCGCGATTGATTGTGTTGTTACGCACTTTTGCATTATAATATGAATTAATTAGTAGTATAAAAACCCCTGTCTAGTAAAAGTTCCTACACTCCTATTAAACATTTCCTTTAATCTTTTATAGAGAGACATTTGCCAAGCGTCGTGTAATAAAGATGAACTTTTATGGTCGGTCAGAAACTAGATCGCGGAGCGTGTCATCTTAAAACCGTCTGTCCGTAGCGCGTGGTGTGTGATGGAAGAAATCCGGTCACTGACCCAGCCGCAGTCAGATGTCACCACGTCGTCGCGCCGACTCAAGCACTGCACCCTTTCGACACTGCGGCACCGAGCAGTGATGTCACTGTTACATGTCGATAAATGGAATGTCGGAAATTAAACAAGAAGAACCTTTAAAAAACTAAAACCTGACTACTACAAGAAACGCATTAGCCTTGGTATAATAATTAAAATTTATTTTTCTGATGTTTATGTTTATATATGTTACGTATACGTTAACTGAATGTACTCATCAATACCTTTCATTTGAAACATTATTTTAGGTACCACTTTATGTTCTACATAGGCCACCATTTTGAATTTTATGTCACCTGCCTGTCAATACAGCCTGTTACTCGCGTAGAAACACGAAGCGTCCAATGACACCTGATTTGTCAAAACACAACGATTGGTTTAGGATGTATGAGATAATATAATGTTATCCTACTAATATTATAAGTGTGAAATTTGGATGTTTGGATGTTTAGATGTTTGGATGTTTGTGACGCTTTCACGGAAAAACTACTGAATGGATTTGAATGAAACTTTACAATAATATAGCTTATACATCAGAATAACATATAGGCTATAATTTATAAAGACATATTGTCTAAATTGTACAAAATCACAATTATAATAATAGTGGGATTACATGGGCAATTTTGGCATAACAAAAACGCGTTGACTAGCAACCAACCATAGAATATGTAAATTCGTATATACAAACTTTCGCGTTTATAACATTGGCGTGAAGACTATTTGAATGTACTACGTCAGATATTGAAATTTATTTTGTTTCTTTAAATTATTAGACTACGTAACAGAATAAACACTATGTTGTACCTTATGCTGTATAATAATTTGTCATATACGTCACCTGTGCCTATCGAATAAGTAGAATACATCCTGAAGTACACGCGGACAAAGTTGCGGGCGGAAGCTAGTTAATAATAAATGTAACCGCCTCCCTTTCCTAGAGACTAGAAAGCTGGACTAACAATCTAGCTAGAGACTCCGGGCTTGATCCCCAGCGGTGGGTTTTTTCGGTACTCGATTTGGTTATTGGTAGGGTATTCTATGTGTTAACCAGCTAGCTCATGTTGTTGACGATGTTACATATCTATCCACCATCGTATTAACTACCTTTGCCATTAGGTTAGCTCCGTTCTCAGATGCTTTTCTATTGATGTCGGCTGACATACCTATTAACTTTTCGGATACATACATTAATGGTTAGTTTAATAAATATTTTATATAATAAGAAAAACCAGCGATATGAAGGTGAAGTTTAGTGGGGTTTTTTGACGAAGAGAAACATGTTTTGTATGACATTTTGATTTGACTCGTAGGTGCAGTAAATATATACATTTTATGTAATAATAAAAAACACCACGCGCAGTTTAGGGTTCCGCAGTTAAACTGATCTTATCGATATAAACAATCGTAGAAATGCAACAATGTCACATCACTACGTCTCCAGAAGCGCCTTGTTTCATCTCTCGCTATAAATGACCAGATAGTAGCTGAATGGTCTCTTTGTATTTGATATTGCCTACTTTATGTATTACGCAGGCGTAGGAACCGTAGGATGCGGAATTTTATTGGAATTCCTTGAACTTTTGTGTCTGGTTCGAATTATGTGCGATAAATGAAACGAGGCCGTGCAGTATCGAATTAAAGTAAGACCCTCTCAAACTTTTAAAAACTTAGCAACATAGTTTAATAAGATGTTTGTACCGCGCCTTCGTTTTCGACATAAGCGAGCATGCAAGTGGCATGAAGGAGGCCTATGTCCAGCAGTGGACGTTTCCTGGCTGATGATGATGGTACAGATGTTCCCGTGGGATAATTTCTGAAGTCCATCAGATTTCTAAGACAAATGATTAACGACATTGAAATAAATACATACTTTAAAATGCCAGATGTAAGAGCATTATTGAGGAAAATATAGTTCATAATTCTAAATAAAGTATTCATTAATGAAATTTAGTAGGAAAATCTACTAAATTGGTAATTATTCAAGCTGTTTCGTATTCCAAGATATTTTTGCAAAGCTCATGAATAATAGATGTCAATATTAATACATTCACGATCATCCCGTTAGAGACTCGAGTTTTCCGTTAAAAGAGATATAAACTCCATTTTTCCTCTCCTACCTTCGAGATTTCCATAATCTTATAAGAGACGGCCGGCAATTTTTCTTTAAATAATTTATTTACTCCAAGCTGCCTGTAGGATGTGACCTTGAGTCTGAAATGCGATGTTGATTTAATCTTGCTATGCTTATAAAAGATTACTTTACATATCTTTTGACAGTAGACAGCCAAGCCGAGTAAGTAAAGTTGTTCTTATTTTAGAACCAACATCCACAAATTGTTGTGTTGAATATTGTACGATTCTTCATTCATTATTGTGTAGAGCTAAGGAGTAGAATTCTCTGTTGGCTTCTGTATCCCAAACGCTACAATCTGGATATCTTCAAGGCCAGAGTGAATAGGCATCAGTGAACCATCCTAGACCACACCGTCGCTAAACAACAGGTGTGATGTGATTGTATGAAATTATATATGTTTATTTTCTAGAACACAGTAAGAAATATTGTAAATAAATGTTGACTACATTTATAAGTTCTACCCTACCATGAAGACATGCAAAAAACTCAATTTACAATAATTAACAACAAAGATGAAAAAATTAAAACAATAATTGAACTAGTATATAAAATTCTTAACTAGATAATTATTTAAAAACTAAATCAAATTATTAAAATAAAACATTCTGATTCCCAACGCAGATCATCTCTACTCGGTCTGGTTGGAGGTGGGCGGTAGTATATTTTCCTCCTCCGTATTGTTTGATATTGTATTATTATAAAAATAAGTGTAATGTATTGTTGCTTCCACATGACTTGTCGAAATATGCAAAACTGTATCTTACACACCATTAGCGTGTTAACATAACGCCGCGAGCTCGAGAAAGCCACTCGGGAACTTCAGTGACGAATCCCAGAGGATTTGTGTAATCCTGTTTCAATCAAGCACCGTCGGCTTGCTTACATTAACCAATGACGTGACCTGGGTCTCGGATAGAATAGGGTCGACCTAGTACGTAGTCGGTCCGTTACATGTACAAAAGAGTCTAATTTTGTACACACGTCATATTGTCTTACTTGTACTGTTGTAAATAAGCCATTTGGGTACTTGACACCTAGTTAGTTTAGGGTTGTATCGTATTTTATACCATAACGGACATTAAAAGAAAGGCCCCAAAATAAAATACGTAATAATTTTAAATTTTTGTTGGAAAAATATATTTCATCGAATAGTAAAATGCTTATTAGATTTATTTTAGTTTTCTCATTGCATTTCGAACATTTTCTTGTAGGGGTATACAAATACATACATAAAATCGTGTCGAAAAAAAATTGATAGAGCTGTTTATCTTTTTACATGGACTATCGAATGAGGATATATAGAGACTGTTAATGATGATGATGATTACATACTATTAGATAGGCTCATCACTCACCACAGTCTCATCTGATGTTAACCGACCACACCGGTCTAGGATGGATCACGGTAGCCTAGGTATTAATAGTCTATTCACTCTGGCCTTGAACATATCCAGGTTGTTACGCTCTGAAGCACAGAAGCAGGCAGGGAATTCCACTCCTTAGCTGTACGCATAACAAATGAAGAAGCGATACACTTCGTGTGAAATGGTGGAATGTCAAATAAGATGGGATAGAACTCAGTCGTTCTTCTGGTTGACCGACTGTTAAAAGGGAATGGTGGGATGATGGGACGTCGTGTAATTCGATAGCACCTTCTCCGAAATGACGTCTATATAGAACATCGAAAGGCTGTCTGTTTGGTGTTCCCAGCATTGTTATTACCCCTCACCAGTGAGCTGTTATCAATGAGTCTTGTAGCCCGACGTTCTATTGAGTATAGCTAGCCAAGCCGACTTCTCTACCACCAACCAGACCGAGTACCGATAGGCACCCCCACTGGGAATCGAACCCGGATCCTTCGGACTGTAAGTCCAAGGGTGTAGCCATTAGGCCACGAAGGCAGTTAAAATCTATCACAAGTCTAATGTATCATATAAGTCTAATGTGTCAACATAGGTTGACAAGAGCCGTCTCTCTATAGAACGTGCTAATGATGTTGTCATGGTCTAAGATGTTTAGACATGCTACGAGTAGATTGAGTCCCTGTTTGCACAGGCGGGGCGTCCAGTTGGACCTACTCCGCTTGAAGGACCATCGAGTAGAGGACTTAGACTCAATGATGCACGCGAACCGCACAATTCGGATAGAGGCTAATAGAAGTGCCTTGCTAAATTTTACAAAATCGTCGTTCCGTTTGACCACAACCTTATATGATGTTTAGCGATGATGTGGTCTAGGATGGTTCACGGTTGCCCAAAAATAGCCTATTCCGGACTTGAGGACTTCCATGTAGCGCTCGGTAAACACAGAAGCAGGCATGGAATTATACACCTTAGCTGTGCTCTTAATAAATGAAGAAGCTAAACGCTTCGTGTAAAATGGTGGAATGTCGAATAAGGGGTGGAAACCAGACGTTTTCTGGTTGACCATTGTAAAAAGGGGACGGTGGAGGTAGGTCGTGTTTCGATCACGCACTCTCCGAACTGAAGCGTGTGGAAGACCAAAGAGCCATGTGGCGCCACGTTCTATTGATCTATTGTTCCTTCAAGAAGGCACAATTTAAACAAAGTATTGGTTCCTCGATAGACAAATTATAGTATGAAACTTTGTAAAACAGGTACACCAAGATAAACATGAATAATCTAAATAAACTGTACAGTTTTAAAATGTATTATAATTTTAGGCCATGGAAGAGTACTTCCAATTTAAAAAATTAAAATAAAACATTATTAAGAAAAGTACAATTAGTACGAAATATTTCACCATCATCCTCTTAAAAATTAAGCTGTGTAAGGTTAAGTAATAACTGGACAGGATCATTAAACTTTCAGAAATTTGAAACGACATACAGTGTGTTTTTTATACTAGACCTATAGTCAAAACGACGAAGGGTACTTCTATTCATTGTTTCGATTTCAGCGTCAAACATTCACTCGTGTTACGTATTGTGGATTCACAAGTGCACCATCAATGGATCACGTGCAGTTTATCGATAAGAGCTGCCGTGAGGACATACACATATATCGAATGTTAGAGAAGGTCTACAAAAGCGGACTATACGTTTAGTGGACTTTGAGTTTGTGTTGTGTTCTATAAGTAAGAGTTAAATAGATTGATTGAACTTGCGTAAGGCAACCACTTCTGTGTCTGGGTAGGTAGCTATTCAATTGAATTTCATGTATAACACACCCTTTTTAGACCAACGTGTACACTCGAGTACAAAAATATGTATCCGCTTTTGAACCATGTCACATTCACTCTTACTTGTTCCTATGTATTGTGTTGAGGGAAATGTCAATTAAAGGTGAATGTGACATGGTTAAAAAGTGGATAGATATTTTTATACTCGAGTGTACCATCGTCGGCCACATCGTCACTTACCATCAGGTGCGGTCGTGATTTATATTTTTACAGTAAAAAAGTCGACAGCTGTGCATTTGAATTTGGTTGATGGCAGGACATTTTCCGTGTTGGCGCACTTTCCATAGGTGGGATGAAGGTCAAGTGCTAATTTCCTTTTTTTTTAAATTTAAAAATCATAAATTACCACGTGGCGATCGGACGATCGATAAGGGATTTTGCGACACTTCATAAACGATCACAGTTAAATGTTAAATAGGTAAATTGCTTCTACATCATCAAACCAAAATAAATCTTTGATTTCATATACAAGCACCTTTTTCCAGTCTAGTCTAGAGTATAGTATACATGACACAATAAATAAGTTGTATACCTTGCTTGTCGGACTTTTAGCCGAATTTGATTGCTGATATGATGTCCAATTATAATATGCATGCCAAAACTAAGGGTAAATCCAAGCCAAGTCGAAATTCTAAAAGACTATTCGTTTCGTTTTGGAATTCACATCGTCTGCTTCGCTGCCGCTGTCGGAAAACCCTCAAATATCGTATTGAATTATTATCGAGACTTCACAGAAATGGAGCCGCCTACCATCCTACAGGTGGCAGCTGAGATATTGCCCACCCTTGTCATAGAGGCTGTATTAAATCCACGGCCCGTCTCAAGACACCGATCCCTCGACCTATCTAATGAGATTCTCTCACCTTTATTGCATTACTTTCCCGTCATGTGAGAAACTTGACAAACCTAATTGATGAGAGTGGCAATAAATATCCAACTAGTAAACAGGGAGGGAGAGTGATTCAAAAGTTTTCTCATTACCATTAAATTAAGTACAGTACAGTTTTGTCGCTCAAGCTGAAATGTTCACCTGTAAACTGTAGCTTAAATTGAAGGTTTTAACTGGATATGAAACGGATTCGGACGCCTTATTACCAATACTAATTTGTAAATTCATTATCTGTATCAAATTATTTGTTTCGTAGATGATTTTTTTAAAGGTTTCTTGATTATGTGAACAAATTCTTAAAGTAGTAAATTGCAGTAGGACTCGCACACGAAGAGTTCCGTACCACCGTGCAAATATTTCACACAATATCAAGCAACACACACATAACACGTGCCTTGTATATAGTTTCTTTAGTTGTATTATTTTTGGTTTTTGTTGCCATAGTAATATGCATGCATGTAATATGCACGCTGTGATAACAAGCATCTGTCTATTTAGTTAGGTTATCGATTTAAAAGATACCGCCCTGTCACAGACGGAAGGTATGACGTAGATATTTTTGATTTGAGTTAGGAAATCTATAAATAATATTCCTTTAAATAAACATTTCTAAAATAATAACGTCTAACCGCTATCCTTGTTTGTGATACTCAAGTCTATAAAACATTATAGTTCCACATTAAACGTATTTTCTGAAGGACTCCTACGTAATCTTATTATGAAATCGTAAGAAGAGCGAATTCAAATCGTGTTTTTTTAATATAGCGAGCAAAGCTAGTGAAAATTGGATTTACGACGTACATAATTCATTTTTAACGAATCTCCGTGTGAAATATTATTTTTTCATCTCGAATGTTTTTTTTTTAAAATACGCCCACACTTTACATTAATTGAGTTTTGAACTTGCAATTTAATAAATTTGAACTGGTTGCTTCATGGAAAGTAAGATGAGTCTACGCGTTCAGCTTTAAGTTGGTTTAAGCAATGATATAGTTTATACCCATAATAGTCATAAAGTTACACACCTGAACTGTATATTGTAAGAAAGAAAATGATTTACAGATATCGGAATAGGAATGAATATAACCCAGTAACAATGCACACTGGCACAATCTTTGTCGTACTACCTCATATACGAGTATTTATAGTATTAGATTATGCATATAAGTTTCAGCCAGAAAAATGCATTGATGAACGTAAACCTTGACAGATTGCTACAAAGAACGGTATTTTCATGGCATAATCGTCCTAAAAGCTGTGGCTTACACACAGACGCTGGATTGGTCCTTTACTACAGACAGAACCACATCACCTAGGTTCGTTCACATCCCCGCCGCAACATTGATACTGGTACACTATAACGCCAAGCCAAGAATTTAACCGCTTGTATCTACGAGTAGCTCCAGTGGCTTCCCCTTCTTTTGGTCCAAAATATCATGATTCTTTTTTGATCCTCAACTCCTTCGATAGACTATAAAGGTGAGCGCGGAAGGCACTCAGCTGTTTAAATTATTTGCAACTAATCTAAGGGCACCCCTGGGGCTCGGAGCTTGATTTAGAAAGTTGCTTTGAGAAGAAAGGATATGGAAGACTTTAGTGGATTGTTGCTCCCCGCAGGCTATGATCACATTATTTATCCTGAAATAAACCACCACTCAAAACATAACTACGTCATCCAACACTGTTATACAAATCCCACCCACATTGCATTTGAACAAGACCTTCACTGCACTGAGTTTATCCTGCATTTGACGTGTTAATTTGATCAAACGCAGCAGGAGTTGTTTCAGGGCGAATATTAATACGTAGTAGTATTACAAGCGTTTTCAGGCACGTGATGCTTCTTTTTCTTCGTGTCGAGGCTCCTTAAATACATGATGCTCGGCAGCGGTGCCGATGGTCCTGGCCGTAGCGAACATCAGGTCGCGCTCCGAACAGGAGTATGGGCACGCGGGACACTGCATCAGGCGCTACAACAGAAACAACGCCATTGGCGGAAAGTGTTAGTGTTTTCGGGTTTCTGCCTCTATATATGTTCCATAAATATCGGATAGGTTATCGTTTTATACGTGTATGTAGACACTTTTCATGATTTCATTGGTGCTATACAAACATGCGTGCAAGATTCCGTTCTATTATTGTGTGTGTTTTGTAAATTGTATTTATCCACTTATATTGCTCACGGATTTCCTCATTCCAGATTGAATAACGTACATTTACAGAGCCCCGACTACGGACGACCGATATACTCGTAGCTCGTCGAGTCAGTAAGATAAAAGTGGTAATGGGCGAGCCACATCGCTCAAAGAACGATGGAGGAGTTCTCGAGTGGTGAGCATGTAGCTGAAGACGTGTAACGGGCCGACGAATCCAAGATGGACCGACGACCTGGTCAAGTTCAAGAAAAGCTGGTTGCAAGTGGCTAGTGGTCATCATGTTGTACTGCTGCTGCTGCCAAACTGAGTCGACGTTCTTTGAGTTCGTCGGTCTTATAATAGGCACGGAATTATTCACTGAAGACTTATTACACTTCGATATATACAGACTAAACATGTTTTTTCAG
Organism: Carcina quercana; assembly: GCA_910589575.2. Taxonomy (NCBI): domain Eukaryota; kingdom Metazoa; phylum Arthropoda; class Insecta; order Lepidoptera; family Depressariidae; genus Carcina; species Carcina quercana. Next base: position 5,787,070 of record OU342442.1, read on the forward strand.
CTTCCCAGTACCTTCACGCACTGACAATGGCTCATACATATCTTCTGGAACGTGTGAATTTCAATCGATTTAAAGAAAACAATGGTCGGTCGGTGGAGATTGTGAAAAACATCTGAGGAGCGACCGTTGCGTGTTTTATTAACTCGAACGTTAGTTCTAGTTAGCTAGTTATACTGTTATTGTATTGTTTACGTAACGAGCTGCCATCAACGTTTGGAGCTATTTCTTTGGTCAGCTTGACAACTGTGTGACGGATGGTTAGAGGAAACTCGGTCGAAACGAGGAAAAGCGGAAAGATTTAATGTGTGTGTAAATAAGTAAAAGAAATCGGCTGAATTCCGGTTTCGTGTCTTAGGGGAAAAATCGTCTGTAAAAATTGGATCAATTTAAAAATCAAGTTATACGTACGGAACCATGTTGGCGACCAGCAACAATCTTTTTAGATATAAATATATTTTTAAATATTTTGTTTTACAATTCAATTGTTTGTATATGTCAATGTGTGTGTTAAATGGCGTGCGCTCTATATTAGTATCGAAATTAATAAAATACCATAAAAAAACTGTCGGGTTATTATTACCGGCCCATCTCGTCGTCAACATTTTATATATTAGAATAACATAATCTAATCAAATTTTAATAAGTGACGTCTATTGGTGGCGTTAAAGCAAGCAAGTTGGTTCCTGACTGACCCTACGAATATAACAAATTGTATACATAAAAACCTTAATATAACCAATACTGGAAGGAAATAGTAGAATATGTATGTAAAGACAAAATGACGTCTGTGTATTGTGATACTGACACCGATCCTAGTGAGTAAAAGGATGAAGTTCAGCAGGAGTCAACTAAGGATTCTGACACGGACCCTAATTGGGACACTGCAAGCTAAACAAACGCTTCAGCTACATAAGCCTAAGCAACAACAAGGTCTGCAGATTCTGTCAGGATGAAGATACGCCAGACCTATCGTACGGTTCATGACCTAGGGCCTCGGGAAGGTAATTTGATCCATAGGAGTAGATTACAATGAATCTATGAAGGTCGAAGATACACACCACGGACACGTGTCCAAATAAATAAATAAAGAGGTTGAATTGGTTTAGCTAGTGTATCAACCCAACCTCAACTGTCTCGTATATAAAGTTCATGTAATTCATCATCAATTCGAATGTCTTGTCTTGATACATTGACGGCTGGCTATCGAATGTCATAGCTTATTTTATCGTTCTGTCAGACATCTCGTGCTGGCTATATTAAAATGTCTTAACTGTCATGTGTTTATCGAGTTCTTCTATAAATATGCACAGATGTGTATCCTCACCGACGACGGTGTTACGATGTACTTAAATGTTTCGTAACTTCAAATGGTCTCGATGAATTTCGATTAGTAAAATTAAGTTTAAATCGCATTTTATTCCTCAGTGTCACCAACGTAACTAAAAAGCAGAAATGGTCAAAATATAACTTAAAGATTATTGGGTAGGTCCAACATGTAACCATAACGTTATAAAAGTAATCAAAAAGAAAAAGTTAAATAATGACCAGGATTATATCAGGTTAGTCAGTGGGGAGCTACTTTGTAAGAATGACAAGTCGAGTTGGTTTGAAATTAGTTCAAACCTTAGATTACAGAACTATGTTCCACTCCGCTATGGATAAGATCTAATTTAGCATAAACCTGCGTCTGTAAATCTATCCTGCTATAACACATGTAGCCCTCCGATTGAAAGCAGGAGACTGCAACATTTTTGTCAGTACGTCGTTCAACCTGGTTACTATATATTATTAGTTTTAAATATAGAACTAAATCTAGCTGTTACCGTACCGTAAGTCTAGCTTACCGAGAAAAAAAAGTCTGCATGACTGAACGAAGAAAAAATTCAGAAAGGATTTGTTTCAGGGAACGAAAAAAAGAACATCCGATAAAATGACATTTCAGGTAGTTCGCCGTCACGTCGCGCAAGTTTTATCTATTGGCCTTCTAAATCTATTTTTTTAATGGAATTCTGCATCAAGGTAGCTTCTTGTACATTCCTTATGAATCTTTAAATATCTTGTGTCTCACAGAAATCAGCATGTCTTTAAAATATCGACTTTAGAATACAATACAAAAATATGTATCGGTGTTACTAATGATAACACTTTGTGAACAAATCAAAACCACTTGAACATTTCTGGTGACACTGTCTTCTACACGTGGCCTGCATTAATAACTCCTTTGAGACTTTCCAACGAAATATTTAACACGGCGGCGCGCGCGCATCGAATATTCATTGCATGGGGAACAATGGCGTGCTTGACTATAACTTTAGGAGTCGTACGACTGTACGTGCGCTCTTGTCATTGTGATCACTGTAATTATAGGTTTGGTGGTAAAACGTCAATTGGAAATTCGGTCAATGCCATCCGCCTACGTCATCAGGGATATACCTATAACATAATCTTACCTTATGTCATATGAGCTCAGTGTATTTTACAACAGATTAGAGGGTTTTTTATTTAAAAAAAATCGACGCCAGACGCGTCCAAAAATTCTTCACTTTTCCTTTTATTCTTTCCTTTAGTTATAACGCGTGCTGTCCAAGCCTAGTGTCATATGAATGAAACTATGTTTTGACAGCATACATTTTAGGGATGGTAATAAGAGTACCTTATTCTGTAACTAAAGGGAAAAAAGACAGGATGGGCGAACTCTTACCAAAGTGACGCCAACTATAGTGGCATTTTTTGGTTCAGGTAATGTCACTGTGTCTGTACGAGTAAAGATATGATTAATCCATAGCGACGTCTTTTAGTTTCATTTTTTTGTCGGCGTGAGTGTAATATTTTTGTTATACCTAGTTTGTAATGTAATGTAAAATAAGTTAGTCTATTGTGCAATTCATTAATTCCAAAAATCCTTACAACCTCACGTCTCACTGAAGTCTTTGCTAACGATATCTCTAGTTTCCTAGGCAACGCGGATCTATATCGATTGACATCAGGTTGGAAAGGGTTGGAAGGCTGCTTGTCATTAGTGGATTGCACCCCTGAATTTTTCCCACATTAAATACAAGCAAGACATTTCAACATAGGATTACAGATTACATTCTATTTAGGAATAAAATAAACCAAGAATCAAAATAAGTTGTTATTTGTTTCCCTCATAATTCCTTGCCTCACAAACACATACCGGTAATAAATTTTTATTTACTTCGAGCTTGCTTTTAGTCGGACTGTATTTTTCATGTGCGAGTGATCCAGTATAAAAACTAAGGGTCGAGAATCCCGCCTGGAATAACAACTAGGTACACACGAGTGACCTTCTAGCTTAGCTCAGGACAAACAATATAAGATTCAGACTTACACAATATTAAGCGAAGCAAATACAGTAACAGATTAATAAAATACATACGACATATTTACAGATTATTCATGACATCACTGGATCTACGTTGAAATTTTTGTATTTTTATAGTTCCGTCCCATCGAGTGGAAACGAACGGGACCCTTTTACTAAGTCTCCGCTGTCAGTCCGTCTGTCTGTCAGCGAGCTGTAGGTGCATGCTTCGTAATAGGTAGTCAGTCAGACAGACAGAAATTTTCACATAATATGTATTTCTGTAACCGCTTTATAGAAATGACAATAAATTATTTAATTATATCAATCTGAATCACCACTTTACATTATAAGTATTCACAGTGTATAAAAAATCACTTGCGCGTGTAATTTCGTCAGGCGCATTAGATTACCTATTAGTTATGATTTACGGTGCGCGAGTATACGGGTAAATCGCACTTCGCCGATTTTTACTCTTTTGTGTGTGCGTGGTGATCCAAGCAAATCTCCCTACCATCATCATCAGCCGGGAAACGTCCACTGCTGGACATAGGCCTCTCTCATGGTACACCACATCGACCGGTCCCGAGCCTCCTGCATCCAGCGACTCCCTGCGACTCTAACCAGGTCGTCGGTTCATCTAGTAAGGGGACGGCCTGGTAGACGTTTCCCGGAACGTGGTCGAATCTCCCTAGACAAAGCAACATTGTAACAATATATGAAATAGCATGTCTTAAAATGTATTATTTTGAAAGGTATGATGGGTTTGCATTAGGTCCTCATACAACCTGATGGTAAGTGGCGATAGAACTGTCGGATTGAAAGCGTCCTCACCCAGAAGCCTTATATTGAGGAGCTTTAGGCAGTCTATGTTAACATGGATGGTAGCTAGTTAGCTATGTGACCATCACAAAGCAGTTAATGATGATCAATAAGTGACACTTGATGACCACAAATTAACTTCAGCTAGTTTATGAATGCGTGCGAATGTTAGTGGCCTTTTTTTGATCCACAAATGCAATTCTACAGTCCGTCTCTATAGAGGCTAAGAAAAACTTTTCCCAAGTTTTTCCCGGGCAATAAATCAACTCCCATAAAACAGGATTAAAGTCACCACGTGACCTTTCCGCTGAGTGATGGATGCACTCCATCATAGTTTATTGTTTTGTTTACCCATCGTTTACGATATATTCGATTAAGCAATTAATGGGATGGAGTTATTGCAGGACAAGTCGTTAACCAATTGCTTATTCAAGGTGAAATTGAAGGGTCGGGTCAAATCTATTTTTATTCCTTGATTGCTATTTAAAGCCGCTCCCACATCGGAGTTTATACTGTTTTAAACATTTGTAAAAACAACTTTACGGTGCATTACATAACGAATTCCTAGCTTTTCACTGATTTTCACTGTTGAGGCGTTGGTGGGCTGACGAAATTTTAACGTTGACCTGCCTGACCAGAAAATATACAAATATACTCGTATGGTTTAGGCATATAGTGGCATTCGTTTGAACATTACTGGAGTGCAATTCACTAAAGATCAACATCCTTACAACCTCAACCTTAGCTGACGATATCTCTAGTTTCCTAGGCAACAAGGAACAATATTGAATGACGTTAGCGAATTAATCCCAGAGACGTGATGATGTAAGGATGTTTTTCCTTGGTGAATGCACCCCCTGAAACTGGGGTCCCTTTGTTTTCTTTTTTATTTAATCTTTTTACATAATACAATATCAATTGAACCCATTTGAAAACTTCGACCACCTTATTTTGGTCTATTTTCGAATACTTTTTATGCAATAAAATTTGATTACCATTGTTTATAACCTGTTTCAAATTTCAAAACGATAGCATTCGTTGCAGCATAGGACAAACAAGAAGTTTTTTTAATAACAAATGTTTGTTTAGAACCCTTAGAACGGTGAATAAAACATTTATCTCAGACGTAGATACGCACGATTATCATTGTTTATTGTTGAGTAACATTTCACATTCACACACTCTTCCGTTGACTTTCCGTTTGTCATTTTATGGCCTTTCCTTCATAACTCCATTAGCCACTCGCATGTCTTGAAGGTCATGTCTCAAAGCGTCGGTGGCGCAATGGATAAGGCGCGGGACTCTCAATCTGAGGGTTCCGGGTTCGAATCCAGCCGTATACCTATGAGTTGTTTTTCAATTTAAGTACATTATCCGATTGCTTAACGGTGAAGGAAAACATCGTGAGGAAACCTGCATGTCTTGAATAGGCATGTGAAGTCCGCCAATCCGCCCTGGGCCCGCGTGGTGGACTATGGCCCATACACTCTCTTTAGGAGAGTAGGCCTGAGCCCCTGCAGTGGGGACGTATATAGGCTGTTGATGATGTCTTGAAGGCGGCTAGTATTGAGTGGCATGTTCCAATAGCTATTATATTTATTATTATTGAAAACTTGCCGAGCTACGATCATGGTAGGCACATGAGAGGAGACCATGATATTGGCAGAGTGACTGGCTGTTTTGGGTAAATAAATAAAATAAAAACTATACGGTTGATACGCGGAATCAAGATGTATGTAAAACAGTGATAAAGACATTGGTATAACATTCCCACCTCCTCTCCGCTCCCACTGTTATTCCTGTTTTTTATTTTAGCCAGGATCTACAGCGGTACACTTGAAACGCGTCCACTGAAGGTGGACGAATTTCCTACGGACTCTAAAGCTATCTTGGGAGTTGGGACCCCAGACTCGTTTAAAATAAAGAAATAAGGTGGAGTGGTAAAGACGTTCCCACTTCTTTAGCACTACAGTGGACTAACAGTGGGACAACCATCAATTATAAAATTAACTGATCCTTTACTTTGAGATTTACTAATAATTTTCTCAGTAAAATTATACTTAAAATGTATAAGTGATTTCGTTTGTTGTTGATAGTCAGATGAGATGAAATCGTATGGAGGACAGGCAAAATTATTAGTCTAGAATAACTGTGTACATAAAATAGGGCTAGACAAATTACAGCCATAACCACTATAAATAAGAATTATATTCGTGCAAAAAAAATCCTTCAAAGAAACAAAACTTGAAAGTAGTTTTTTCCACTCTGCGAAATTCAAATAGCCAATACAATACTATCGCTAAAGCTACGTGAAATAAAGTCCTGCTCATCTTTTAAACGTTACAGATGAAATGTCACAAACTCCGAACAGGAATTTGTACAAAACAAATGGACCGCAGAATCGTGAGCACGCACGAAATGTTGCCTAGATTTTTGTCACAAAGAGAAATTTCTAGCAGAATATTACAAAAATCCTTTTACAAAATATACAACTGAGCTAACCTTCAATAAAAATAGCATTTTTACACGTCAACAAGGAAAAAATGTGTTTCATATTTCGAATATTTAAAGCAGAAGCTTTTTGACGTCAATAACGTTCAATATCCAATCTTGATTAAAACCTTTGACCGTTTGGTTGCCAATAGCCATGCGTCAGGCAACCGACTGCTACATAGTATAGCTTATGAAATAATCATCTGTATCGGCTTCATAAGGCAACTGTTGAACTTGAGTCTCCCTGTTAGACACATCGGACTTTCCATCACGGGTTTTTCCATAATCACTAAGATTGGCAGGTGTATTGATAAAAGCTAAAATATTGTAGAAAGGTAGATGCTGCTGCCCGGTCGGCTATTGCTACACCAGCGGGATGACGTGACCTCTATTCTAAAGCCGAGACCACACAGCAAGATAATGTTTCTATGTCCTTTTCCTCGATCGGATATGCAATCTTCCAAACTTGTCCACGCCTTGAAGTATGGGATACATCATGGAACTTAAAATATCATTACAATTGTATCCTATAAACATCAACAGCCTATATACGTCCCCACTGCAGGGGCTCAGGCCTACTCTCCTACAGAGAGTGTATTGGCCATAGTCCACCACGCGGGCCCAGTGCGGATCGGCGGACTTCACATGCCTGTTCACGACATGCAGGTTTCCTCACGATGTTTTCCTTCACCGTTAAACAATCGGATAATGTACTTGAATTGAAAAACAACTCATAGGTACACGGCTGTATTCGAACCCGGAACACTCAGATTAAGAGTTCGCGCCTTATCCTATTGTATCCTATATGTTGATTAAACTAGCCTTTCCCTGCGGTTCTGTCTGCGTCGACGTGGACCCAGCTTTTTTCCGCTGGAATAGCTATATGTTTTCACACTGTTTTAAGAATTAACCTTGAAACCTGAGTCGAAACATCGACCGTCTATCGAAGGATCTTGATATCTATCGATCTTAGTATTAATATTAAATTCCTTTTTAGCAACATAAAACTCGGACGAGACATGAATACGTTGGGCCTAAGTGTCCATTGAAGCGCACTGTGAAAGGAAATTCTTGCAATTTCTCTAGAGCCCTCCCTGTCGTCTGCCTGGCTGGAGAATGCTCAAGGATTGGCTGCTCGTTGAACGCCCGCCGTGGAAGCTATGAATTTTTCACGCATTCTTTACCTCCCAATTCATTTATAAGCATTTCTAGGCACGCATATTATTTCCAGTTGTAGATGTGGTCTTATGCAAAAATTACGATGAACGATTTATTAACAGTCTTTTTAAATTGGTCATTTATGAACTGTGTCTAGTGTCTAGTTCATTTATGAATATATTTAGGACGCATTTTTCCAGATGTGATTTGATGCGTAAATTAAGAATAAACGATTTGTTTCAAAGAATTTAAGAATTCATTTATTTCATTACACGTTTTGGGGTCGCATGTGATTTCCATCTCCAATTAGGTCTATTCGAAAATATGCTGTGCTTTTTGTTCGTACTTTCTTCTGTGTGTTTCCCTGTTGTTTTTCCCCGGGTAGAATAAATCGTTAAAAATATCAAATAATCTTTATAATAAGCATAATATTCCCAAAAGTTTGTTTTTCATGTGAATTTTTTCCAGTATCAAGATTATTTTGTCGTTTTCCTCCTAATTACTACTACCCAAGTTTTATTACTGTCAATTGTAATGTTTCCCATTCGTAAAACATTCTTGTCTTCTAATGAATGAACGATAAGATAACCAACACCTTTCTCTAGTTAGCGATATTTTGATAACTCCGAGTAGAAGATTTAACATAACAGACCATGTATATTATAAATGTGCTATTTTCATTTAAATAAATAAAAATCAGTGCCTATATACGAGTATCTCAAGTTTAATCTCTATTGATCACTCCACTAGACGATGTTATTCGAATAAGGTTTCCAATTGTAATCTATTAATAGGATATTCGATATCTAAGTAAATATATTCAAAAAATACATCGGTATAAAAATTGTTTATTGTTTATTTTACGTATAAAAATAAAAGAGATAATCATAAATAAAATTGCACAAATTGAGTTGCCTATCCCTGAAGAGAAATATCAATGTTACATATCTACATTTTAAAGTTCATCAATAAAATTAGATATTCTAGTGCCGCTTCTGAGTGTAACCATCCCATAAAAATCGCTACGGAGCAGAATGTACAAAACGCAAAAATATCGTGTGGTAAGAGAAATAAAATAAATCTAACAATAATATCTCAGTAAACAAGAAAACAAGCTAATTTGCATTATACAAAGTAAACTAATGAACGAGAAACCATTGGTTGTTTCTCGCGCCAAACTTCTAGATGATTCTAGCTCGCTTTGAAGTCGCCCCACATTAACTAACTGGCGACGCGAAACGCAGTAAAATTGGCGCGAGTTCTAAAATGAGCAAATTTAGCGTACGCTATTAGTGATTAGTCGCACTGTATTTATATATATTTCATAAGTGAAAAAAGGCGAGTGAGTGAACATTTCAGGAGTCAGTCAGCAGCTATCCTTATGCATGCTCCTATACTCGTATCTCATCTACTTTTACATATTCAACATCTTACTGCGATCCCCAAGCCAAGCCTGGCAAGCCTAGAGATGGAAAGACATAACGTCGTGTCTATTAGTACACTGGACTTAAGCAGCTTAAACCGAAGCAAATATACCTACTTCGCTGCGGATAATAAAAACAAAGTGAAATGAAACCAAATCACGATAAAGTACCAAGAAACTGCTTCTAACGCTCTAAAAACAAACTACAGAATCCATGGCCGCGACCTTTCCTAGAAATAACATAGCAAGTAACACAGATTACTTTCAAAGTAAAACTTCGGGGAAATCACGAAAGATATCCCTAAAGCAAACTAAGGGGCACAGACATTTTTATTAAACATCTTGAATAAAGCCTGACGCCTGTCGCTAGACCTCCTTTATATTGACAGAACGGATTATGCAGGACACTTTGAAGCAAGCCTACATTCATGCTCGATTCTAAAAGGGATTTTTGGGTCCCTTCTTATTTTTATTTATATATGTGTACCTAAAACATATTTATTAACCGAACCGAAAAAAGTTCATGGCAATATTTGGTATATGGACTCGCACAAAACGATTTAAGAATGCAAATTGAACGGCGCTGGGAACCTACTGAAATATTTGTATCGTTTTATATTTCTTTCGGATTGAATGCACATTGTATGTGTGTGTATTAGAGTTCTTGTAATAGAGTACCTTGATTCTGATTGTAATGTCGTGTCGTCATTCTAACTGGTTGTTGTCTTATAAAAGCTTAACCGATCTTGGTGTCAACAACAAATGTCGCGTAGGTAGTCTCTAGCATGGAGGAATACGTACGGTTATTTCTGTCCTGAAAAAAGGGGTTCCTGTCGGATAATTTTTGCAGCTAGTGCGGACGAACAAGCTTTTATCGATGTCCAGTGTCCATTTTTTCAATTCGAAAAAACCCACGAAATTTTGAATAAATATAAAAATCAAGACACACTTTAACCAAATACATATACATTATTCTTTCTCTCTCTTCTCTACTTCCATTTCAATGATTTCAATCAAAGTTTTGACAGGCGACAAAATGAACGTAGAACTTCTTATATTTCTTGTCGAAAAGTTTAAGAGAAATTCAATTTAAATTTGGAGGTTTATTTACTGATTTAAATGATAACGAAAAGAAGTTACAAAAGTATTATTGAATTGAGTGCCATCCCCCACTGCTCCGCAGCCGTGTTCTTACAGATACAATCTGGAGGTCTCGGGCTCGATTCCCAGTAGGGGTAAATGTCAGTACTAGGTTTGGTTGGTGGTAGGGCATTTTCTTTGTCCACCTGGCTAGCTACCACCATGTTACCTAAGTCTGCCACCAAACAGCAGTGTTAATAGCACTGTTTTGTTTCTGTTTGAAAACCAGTACAACCAGTCATAAAAACAATGCGTCCCGTTGCTGAATAAAAAGAACTAAGATAGGTTGTAAACAAAAGAGGGGTGTCAAAAGTTCTTCGGCGTTGGTGTTAAGATCATTCGGCATGCACTCTGTGCCAAATACCGTCAATCTTAAAAGGAGGTAGGTGCACTGGGCTGTAGCGGTCCCGAGGAATAGGCCTAGAGACCTTCAAGTTAACGAGAGTTCTGCCAGCTCCCGTGAACTGGTTCAACGCGAAGAAACGGACTCCCCAACTACCCTATTTCAACTTTCTATCTATCGTAAATCGTTTGAAAACTTCGTTACCGCGATGCAGGATTTCTACCTGGAGCTAGTTGGGATGATAGAAGGTCCAAACGTCATTGTGAGATTTTTTCCGGCAAACCCTCATTTCTATTTTTAGGGTACCGTAACTAAAGATACGTGAACCTTATAAGTGACTGCGGTCCGTCCGTTCGACTGAATGTCCACTGCGAATTGAATGCACCCCACTCGAGATAATCCAGTAATCTGTCTATTGTTTGTTGGGTTACTGATGTTAAACTCACTTATCTGCCAACAAATTGGCTGCTTATGCAATGATGCTATAGACTCACAGCAAACCCACATGTAAAGAAAAATTATATTGACATACCGATTGGTAATTTAATTGTACCAAAAATTCATCAAATCATTACTGATAGTGCCAGGGTGAGCTCTATTAAACTACACGATTAGCCTCCACCCTCCCCTTTTTACATTCCAACCATCAGAAGATTCGAAGAACTTGTCGAAGTTTTCATATATAATTCGAACCGCTAAGGATTCCATTGATGATTCCATTCCTACTTCTGTGCTTCCCGAGCATTACAAGCTCGAAGGCAAGAGTTAATATGCTATTTCTAAGTAAGCGTGTACACTTCTAGACTAGATTGCGCTCAAATGAAACGTCATTATCTATTTTGTCGAAAAATAGCGTTTTTTGGAATTATTAAATAGAAGGACATTAAAATGTAAAAGCAATCCCAATTAATAAATCAATGGATATAATATACAAACTTATACAGTACAAAAGTTACCCTATTGTTCACAAAATGTACGGAACCCGTCAACCAACACTCGCAATTCGCACTTAACTTGATTTTTTTCTTGGAATGATCCACATCCCCTTGTTCTCTTAGTTGTGACGTCATACGGGCTCTCGTAAATTGGTTCAATGGTTCGTGGACGTCATGAATACAAAGTTGATACTACTGACTGCCGGTAGACCGGAAGTAGCTATTATCTAATCTGTGCTACCGATGTAAGAGGTTCAAATCTCTGTTATTTCAGTGAAATAGTACTATTCGATTGTGCCTATCTAATCTAGTTGTCTTTAGGTGATATAAAAATGCCAATCCATTGTACAACATAACAATAGCTAATAACTAGAAAAAATAAATGTACTTTTAAAACACTTTAATGGGTTATAAAACACAATTTAAAACAAATTCCTTCCAACTATTGTTATGAAAACAGAAACTTTAATAACCTGCAATGTTTAGCTTTTAAAAATATTGCTTTCATAACCGGGTTATTGCGAATATCATCCTTGTTACGACTACAAAGAGCTGAGAAAAATGCGGACCGTTTATGACCCAACATTGTTCAAGCAATAACTGTCATACTGCGCATTTGTGCTAAAGAAAATTGTTATCTTGAAATTCCATGATAAGCTTATATTTGAAGACCTAACTACACGCTATTTTAGTTTCTTTCCCTATAATAACAATAGAGTATCGTCCCCGCGGACTCTCACCTCTAGTTTGCCTTAATCAGCTGGCCAGAGTTGGCACGTTAGAGCTAAGTGCTGGTGGAAGTGTCCAACGGCGTAGTAACGGGAGGAATGAGTTCGAAAGCGGTAACCTCTAGTTGCCCATGCCAATGTTTTCCCCTTTGTCGGCAGAATTGATACCGGTTTTGGGTCCCGTTCAGAAGGCGACAAGCCACCGTCTATCGCAAATAGTCCTCGTAAGTACTTGGTGTTGTCTCTGAGCGAGTGTCACTGTTGATACGTTCACATAGTAATCCGGATAGGTGTCATATCCCTCTTGACCTGTGTCCCCATGCAAACCCTCAAAAACTGGTAGCTTCTATAAAAAAGTGACCCGATAAATTTTGTCTGCTTTCCAAACTACTGTCATGTAATCGAAGTATATCGATAAACAACAGAATGACTAACAGTATGCGTCACAAAGAAAAGGTTCCTTATTGAATAGGGTTTTAGATATTGTCACTTACCACCAGGCCGGTGACATGGTTTTTATGAAATCTTTGAGTTAGCATATTTTATTATTATGTCTCCCCAGGCAATACGTAGTGTAGACAAATAGTGTCACTCAATCACTCACGTAAGTTTTATGGTGATCACATTTTATTGAAAGTACTTTTCATAAAATAAGAATGATATTCTTTTCATAGATACAAGCGCCTGAATTTGTTTGCGGGCAAATAACAATACCTGCCAAAAGTGTTCATAAGGCGCTTGCCTACCATTTAAAATAGAATGCGAGTAGAACATAAAAGAATTTATTAAGGAATTTAAAATAGAAGTATTTTTCCATAAAACAAAGGAATCATCTAGGTAAACCTTAAAAAATAAAATTAATCGTACAGACATTTAAAAGAAAAAAATTCAAAAAGTTCGATTTTTTTCTTTGGACTATGACTATTACTCGTAATAATGATCCTGTTACAAAATAAAATGCTACTAGTTCCCCATCGTATACCTTAGTTACATTAAATAGATTACAGATAAAAATAATCTTAATTTTGACTACAAAATTGTTCGTCTCGTCGGCAAATAAATTATTAAATACATTGATAAAATTTCACGTTGGTGGGTGCAACTACAGTCTGTTCCAGAGGCATTTAACATGTAATAATGCACAGTGCCAGTCATTAGGTAAAGTTGGTAAATTAATCCAATAGCAGTTCCAATCATAATGACTAGATGGCGCTGTGAAACTATTTTTAAACCAGTTACGGAAACTTGATGATTTATACAAAAAGCTGTGAAATAAATATTTATTTACCGTAATAGTTAGTATGTTTACTATTTAATAATCGATACCCTTTCGGTTTTCGAAACAAAACTACAACTTTTTGCTCATAATTTTCATCGAAATATACATCACGATATCGAAGTTTTTATTGGTATTGAATATAGAATAATTTTGTTTAAAGCTACACAATGGGTGTCCTGCTCTTCTCGGTAAGTTGCACCTTGTGCCTCAGGACACTAGGCTCGAAATTGATACTGAACTACCCTACACAGCTAGACTGTGCTGATAGAGCAGTTTCAAATTTGGAGTCCATCTGCTAAAGCAGAGAAGTGGGCGAGGAGAGAGGTGTTCCGCTGCACCCTCTCTCCCCGACCGCTTGGTTTGAGTTCAGGTTACTGTTCTCTCCTTCACCGTAGAAGAGCGAGTTTGACACCTTTTGCTGATACAAGCTGGACAAAGCGTTATCGACAGCACCTCGATTTCTGTGTCCATTTCATAGCACCACACTCGACAGGCGGATTGTGGTGGTCGATTAAGAAGATATAGTAGATGTTGAATTGTATATTTTTTATTTGTAATGGGTTTGCACTTGGCCTTCGTCTGACCTGACAGGGAGTGATGATAAAGTGTTGTAATTTTTAATCTTGAACATGACCCGCAACAATAGATAAATTATTAAATACAGACTTATTGGATGTGATATGACATCGTGCGCCGTAGTGGTGCCACTAGGTAGACCAACGACCTTGGGTTGTGGGGAGCCACCTCTAGTCGGCCACCGAAGGTCATTGTGGGCTACGATTTGCTCTCGCACCCCTACCCCTTGAAGTGTGTGCATTTTAATAAGGGTAACAAAATAGTTATGTGACATTTTGGAAAAAAATTCAAAATAGCTGAAGTATAATTTTATACGTCTTCAAGCCCATATCTCATTTTAAAAACCGAATCAACAAAAAGTTCCCAATAATTATTGAACAATTTTACGAGAGTCGATTTGAACAGACGGACATCTGCTATCCGGACATACGAAAGCATTTTGTCCAGGCTGAAACGTAGTGTCATTTCAATAAAGCTTTTAAGTTTGTCGTCTCTAAATTTAAGTTTGTACCTATATATCATACAGGAGGAACAGAATAGCAGATGGGCCTAATTATGAAATGTCTGGCCCGAATAAGAATTATCGTTGCAAAATTGTGCTTATTAGAGACAGTAATTGTGGTGATATTTTGCTGCGGATGTCTTACAGGTGCTTTTAAGTTCTTACGACAGAAGCAGTAAAGTACTCGAATTTCAGGCGGTTCAAGTAGAAATTTTGCTCAGGTGTTTATATATCTCCCATTATTCTCGTATTCTCCTCGTATAGCCCTTTCCGAAATGGATGGCAGATTCAGTGACGTTACTAAGATTTGCTACATTTATTTTGAATAATGTAGATGCATTTCAAGTTTGATTGTCAAATCTTATATCGGAGTTATCCACATAAATTGAAATCGTCCTTGACCTAAAAGAGCTTCGTAAAAAAGGCCTTGTTTCATCGAGATTTTTTAAACTTATATAAGAGAAACGATGGTCGTTGTTATTTTTAAGTTTTTGTACTATTTTATCCGCCTCCGTGGCCTAATAACTACACGCGTAGGCTAATAATCCGGAAGTCTCGGGTTCGGTTCCCGGTGGAGGTAGCTGTCGGCACCCTTTTTGGTTGGTGATAAGGCATTTAAGATAAGGCCTTGATTGCTACCACCACTAAGTCTGCCGCCAAACAGCAGTGTTAATAGCACTTTTGTGTTTTGGTATGAAAGATATCAGAGCCAGCGCCTCATTGGCTTGAGGCTTCTGTGTGCGCACGTTTACCATCCGGTTAAGGTCACGGGCTAAGTCATTAAATAAAAAATCGAATCAGCATGATTTATTTCATTTTATACTTATGTACAACGCATATTTAGATTTATTTACTTGTACGACGCAAAACTATTTTAACTGAATTGAACATTTGCTGACTTAAAATATGGATTTTATTTCCAGTTATAAAGTAGTCAAATTTGACCATGTATTATTTCTAAAACTAGCGTCCCGCCCTTGCTTCGCACGAGTGCATAAACCTCCAGCAATACAACTGTGAAAACCGCATCAAACTGTACGCAATCGTTTTTGCGTGATACGCGTACCATCATCCGACAGACAGAGAGACAACAATTCTAAAGATAACTGTTTTTGGCTTCTATTGCTCGTACCTTATACCTCTCATATTTTTATTAATAATCTGGTATGTAATGTTTCAATTTTATATACAGTGTAAACTCTGTGTAACGTCACTCGATTTAACGACAAACTCCCTAAAGCGACGAAATCACTCGGCTTTGGTTGGTTTAGCTTGTCTTCCATACAATGATACACTCTATATAGCATTACACCCACTCTCAATAACGACAACAATTAAATACAATGTAGTAAAAAGTACTTTTTAATTTGCTAAAATTAGTAGAAACTGTGCAGCTGTGTCCGTTCTTTTGTCGCTTTATTATCCCAGTCCGTAATAAACTCGTCTGTCGGCGTCATACACACCGAACATTCTAAGAAATCCGTCCTTTTGTTTACAAATTAGGATTGCTTGCATGTGTGTACTGTTGTTAGTTTCTACATTACATACAGATTTTTTTTCTCTCCATTTAACGACAACTCTCTGTAACGTCAAAATATGCACAGTCCCTTGAGTGTCGTTATATAGAGTTTACACTGTATTAGCTCAAGATTGTGCAAACCTAAATGTAAACAGTTTGCAATAATTTAAAAAAGAAGTCAAAATTTCTACGACAGTGGTGTTGAGTGCATAGCACTTCCCTTTCCTATCAAACAGCGCGCGCCACAGAACACACGGGGGTCTATGGCGCGTACCATCCGATGCCTGCTCCATACTACAAGTACTTCACATCCAATCCAAAGGTGATGCGCCTCGGAGAATACCCCACGAGGTCACACTGCCTGCGTAGAAACGGACCTCTCGCTCGAACCAACCCCTGATACTCACTGATATACTCAGAGCCCAAAGAAACTTCACCATCGCGATGTAGGAATTATAGAAAAAAAATGCACAGTTCTAACCCTGAGGACGTAAGCAGGTACTCGGGGAAAAAAATTGGGTCCAATTGTAATGGAGTCAAATGTTGGGGCACGCTGTGAGACTATAAAAACATGCTCCAGCCAACAGTGCCATGAAAGCGCATTTCATAGAATTTACATATTTGACGCAGATATAAATGCAGTATGAAATTGTGCCTATACTTTGTTTAGTTTGACAATGAACTTTTAGAACTACTTTAGAATACTCAATATCTATTATAAACTCTAGTGAATCTGTCTTCATTAACTTACTTCTAAAGAGCTTTCATCTCGAAACTTATCTGTGTCAACTACATTCAAGTACCTGTTCATATTCAATTAAATTCAAATTTGTGAACTCCAATTCCCTGATATAACGATCAACGGTAACAAGTTCGATTGTTTAGAGGGTAAACATCTAACTAGTTTCTGTTCAATTCTCACTCAAAGATAAACCTAACTTTTAGTTAAGGATAGAACAATTAGACGAATCATTTAATTCGATATGATACTAACTCCAAGAATGTTTATTTTGCAGGAAGGCACAAATAACTTTGCTTTGTTTTCAACCAATTTCAAAAAAGGAGGAGGTTCTTAATTCGACGCGTATGATTTTTTTGTATGTGTGTTACGCGATAACTCCGCCAATAGTAAACCGATTTTGATAAATTTTTTGTTTGTTTGGTAGAGCATACTTCAGAGGTGGTCCCATATAAATTTTTATCTAAATTGATTGATCGTTCTTTGATAAAATCAACAACAAAACTATTTTTAAGGCAATTGAAGTCGGTTTTTAGCTCTTTTTGAACGCGTTAATTATTAGAAACAATAATTATATATACAGCTAACAACAAAAAATACAGTTATTCATTTATTACGTTACTCAATTTTAACTAATGTTCGCTCTCCCCAGGCCATTTGACCTCACACCCCGTTACATATTGTATCAAAACCATAAATAAATATTGGAAAACACTTGGAATAAACTGAACAGGCATGAAATAATACATCGGACCCACATATTATCAATCAATCAATATGAACCATGATGTGACAGTCGCAGATACGGACATTTTCTTATTAAGCACATTTATTGAAATAAATTTTTCCAATCAAAATAATAATGGCATGTTAATGGCATTTAAATATTTCCTATACTTTTTCTACATCCATTTTAAGAAAGTGTCTTGCTAAATACGTCCAAAAGAACTAAAGAACTCAAAAACTCAAATCTTAGTAATAATGTTTTACTACTTAATTTACTTCCAAGAAAGAAGCATGCCATCGCTACCCTCGGCGTCTCGTCTACCTACCCCAGCACCCCAAACCCCGTCATACACATTATATGTATTTACATACAGTATCCCATTCTGTACATACCGTCTATTGTTACCCCAGAAATACCCGACCCGTACGTACCCAATTTGTCCCATCAGGAAATTTAATGAATAGCAACTTTAATCAGGTAGAACGTCCCTAAACCCTATGGGCCCTGGCTGGGTTTCTAGGTACACAGAAAAATGAAAAGCAGGTACTTCATGGTGTGCATGACTTCCTCAGTGTGTGCTAGTATGTGGGAAGAGAGTGATGTAAGCATTGAAATATTGCGACAGAGTTCAAATAAAGAACAGCTTGAACCAGCTGGTGAGTTCGCAATTATAACTTTTCATTCTAAAATCTATTTTAAATGTAGAGTATTGTAGAGTAAATTAGAAAAACAGTTTTCAGGGATAAGACCGTTGACTAACACCCCTGAGACCGCGTGGTCCGACTGCTCAGTCCGATTAACACAATCATAAGTAATGTCACTTACGATTGAGTTAGTTTATTTTGATCTTGATTCAACCAGTTACCAGTGTTTGTCTTGTGACTTAACTCGAACGTAATATTACTATTTCCAATTACGTTTAGGATTTTACAATAAATATATAATTTTTCCAGCAATCAAACTACTTTAGAGGACACTTTCTTATTTCACAGATTTACTTTGTAATTTATTTTTAATTTTATTTTTCTGTTTCAGGTCATACATGTTCGCCGTCGAACAAAAATGGCGGTTACAAGGTGCAGTGCTCAGTGTTATAGTTGTGGTGGAAAGTGACAATTAGTTGTCATGTGACGATCGACAATGTTGAAGATACAAATGTTAGATTCCATCGTCAGTAATGACGCTGATGAAAACCAAGAGCCGCAACAGAATGGGTGAGTTACTTATACGATGTTTTTATTATTTGCAGCCGGAAAAGTCCACCGTTACGCACGAGCCATTTCACTTCTGTATTCATTATGCGCATTATTAAGGAATGGAATTCATTGCCGACTTCTGTGTTTTTCGTGTTTCTTGTTTAACATATATAAATTCGATCTCTTCAAGGTCTCAGTGAATAGGCTTCCTTAGACAAGCGTGTAATATCCTCAACCACATCATCTCGAAGAATCACGTGAGTTTGTTTGCTTCATGTCGTATATAAAAATGGTTAACATATATTCAGTCTAGACGTGAACCCTGGTAGGGCACTGCAATATTTAAATTACATTACATTCAAAAGTAATTAAAGTAATTCATACCATGCCAAAAGTAACAGCGAAATACAAAATATTAATATCAATTTTTTTAAATAAATATCAAATTTTAATTTTTCTTTTTTTTTACTGAATTATCTCTCCTGGTGGTAAGTGACGATGAGGTCGACGATGTTACGCGTTGGTCTATTTACTCTTGCAGATTCCCGAGTTATAGTTTTCGTGGAACACGGAAACCGGTAGTGCATTACATATTTCAGCTGTTATACTCGTATATTTATTATATAGAAACAATACTTAATTTGCTTGCCGCAAATAATACGTGTTTGAAATACCTCTAAAATGCAACCACCTTATCTTATACAACACATAGTCTAGAAAAGAACCTACTTTGTATGGGATGCCTTTTTAAAATTAGACGCTAGTAAAAAAATATTGTGAAAAATTAAGTACACACGGCTACACATCAAGCTATACATTTCCAGTATACGCTGACCTCGCAGTGAATGTACTCCCACACGATGCTTGTTCAGCTTGTTCTTGAAAATGTATAGCTTGACCTGTAGCCGTTCGTACATTATTTACGGTTAGACGATAATTCTTTTTATTAGTTTTTAAACTAGCTCCTGTTTTAAACAAGCTAGTTTCCAAATAAACTCACGTATGTACTCGTACCTATTTCCGGTCTAGCAAACTATCGATTTCCTACGAAACTACCGACTGAGCGGCGCCCGTCGGCATAATTTCGCAAATAACTTTTCATAGGGTCGTCAGTTGACTCAAGTTTGTGCTTGTAACCTAAAAAGAATGTCTAGACCAGACAATAGACGCCATGCGTAGTATGAATACATTATTTTTTATTTATTTAAACAATTTATTGTACACAGAAAATATTTACAGAACACGAAAATACAAAAATTACATTTGAATCTACTATGGAAGGCACAGCCTAAAGGAACGTAATGAGTTTTTTCATTATTTTTCTATTGAAATAAGCATTTAAGACCTTACTTGCTAGAACCAATTTCAATCTTTCTTTAGAAGCTACACTTTTCCGACGAAAAACTAAAACACTGAGAACTGAGACAAGTTTATTACCTAAATCTAATCCCCAGACGTCTAATACGTACAGAGTCAACATGGTTGCAAAATGTTTGTGCTCTGTAAAAATAAGTAAAAACAACTGTCTCGTCGCAGTAACGTCGGGGACACCAGCCGTTTATCTTTTACTGGTGTTCCAAACAATCGGATTATTTATTCGGAATTGCTACTACTGTTTTAGGTTATGAATTTCTATATCTCTATTTGCTTTTGCCCGCTAGTAATTTTAAAAAATGACGTATCGAAGTTTAGTGATGTATTCGCCATTGATTATGAAAGTAATTTTTCGTTAATTTTCACGAAGAAACGGCTGGTACGATAGTTACAAAATTTGCCATGTAGCGTGGCATGTATTGGAGCATAAAATACTTTTTTTCTGATACAATTTCTGGAGTTGTGGGATAAAGATTGTATTTATTTTTGTTCAGTTCTATAAACAATTCAGACCAGAAACCTCTATCCACAAAGCCAAATAGACTACGTAATTATTAAAAAGATTTTATTAATCACTCCATACACGGAGCCAGTAGGAGTTTGATGTTTGGGGGTTCTCTATGACAGCGATTCCTAGAGTGTGTTCCGCGGAACCATGGGGCTCTGCAGAAAAGACTCAGTTTCGACAAACCAGTCACATTCTGCATTAAATATTAGAAGCTGTAGGATGGTATTTATTTCATTGTTATGTGTCTCCTGGATCCGCTGCTCTATGAGCGTGCGTATATATCTTTCGAAGTCGGCGTGGATGAAGTCGCTGGCAAAAGCTAGTATTTATGCTTAGCTTATAATAAGTCACCAACATCTAGGCTGACTCGGTAGTCCCATCCCAGCGTTAGAATGGTATCACATGGTTATTAACAGTCTCCGAGGCCGAGTTCACACAATCCAGAAGGCCCGGGTTCGATTACCAGAGTCGGTACCTATCGGTACTCGGTTTGGTTGGTGCTAGCATTTTCTATGTCTGCCTGACTAACTACTACCATGTTACTTAAGTCTGGGACCAAACAGCAATGCTAATAGCACTGTTGTGGTTCGGTATGGAAGATAGCAAAGCCAGTACCTCATTAGATGGCTTAATAATGGCCTTATCATCACTTATTTATTACCTCTTAACTAAATAATGATGTTTTCTATGACGGTAAAACCTTGTCTAGAAAAAGTCTATTCCCTCACACACCTTGAAAAGCCGGCTGACTAGGAATTCCACAGAAGCGAAACGGTTCGTGCGAATTGGTGGAATTTCGACTGTAAGTAGGGATATTATTAGGGGCAGAGATAAGCTCTGGTAAGGGTAAGTAGGCATCTCTTCTAGTTGACTGATTGTGGAAAGGGGACGGACGGTGGAATCAGGTCGATTGGTACGTGAATCTCCACAAACTTCGGTCGTAACCGATGACTTCCGTATAAACTGCTTTAGTACGAGTTACCTGGTAATAGGCAACGTTAATGCCCCTGCCTCTCCTTTACGAGTCCACGGTCTACTTACCCGACTTATTTACCTTACAGACAAACTTACGATAGAGCTTTAATTCTAATTATACATAACTTAGTTTAACTTAGGAACCACAAATCTTTGCTGGAAAGAAAGCAGTAAAATACTTCAATTTTAAAAAAGAAACCAATCTACGAGTAGATAGATAGATATAACATTTATTCAACAGAAAACACAGATACAGAGAAGAAACATAAACAGAAATACACACAAACACACATATAAACAAGACAACATCATCCGACATTGGTCACGTGATTGCCGCATCCTGTGATCTGTGTTTCTGACGAACTGGTCCGAGTAGTTAGTTTTAGTTTAACGTGTCGAAATAAAGTTGTTTCTTTCGTTCTTCTACTTTACTAACAATCTCTTCGTAGTTCCAAAAAAACTTCAACGTAAAATCTTATTTTACAAAATAACCGAAACGGCGTTATTAATTCATTTAATTCTTTTATAAGAACAGGCACAATAGTTTTGGAATTGAATTGCTTTGAACGCGTATGAAAATTAAAAATATCAAACGAATCTTTTGACGTGAGAACGTCTTGTAAGACGTCGATGAAAGCCGGCTGCACGAAAAAGTGTCACGTTCCGCCTAAGCCGAGCGTGCAAGCGAGAGCGCGGAACAAACGATAGAGGCACCATCAGTCTAAGTGTTCGGCTCGTGACGCATTTTTTTATAACATCACGTAAAATTATCGTCCGTAAACCGACTTTACAGACAACCAATTTGTTTATGAAGCCTAGAAAATCTGTATTTTTTAAATCAAGTATACAATACAATATGTTTGTATTAAATAAAGCAAAGCTAATATCGGGCGGGCAGCGAAATTAATTTTAGATTTATTCAAATTAATTTGTTCCCGCAAACTGACCGTTGGAGATCCATCACAAAATGTAAATTCATAAGCGTAACAATGAAAACAATGGATCTTTTACGGGGTACGAAAAATAAAATCTCACCGTTTTCTAATTAGCAATATTGTCGTAACAAACACCGTTTGTTTATGATGGATATTTTTCTTCAATTTAATCATCATTTGTCATTGTCCGTCACCCACTAATGATCATGAACCGCCCAGGTGATGATTTGCAGATTGGTGATCGCCGGGAGGTATCGTGTTACATACACTTTATAGTTCAATATGTTCTCGTAACTACTTAACCTTTAGATCACCTTCATATGTCTAGCCTCGGGGCTATTGAGTTATATAAAAAATAAAGAAATACATATCACCTTATGGTAATACTCGTAGTTGTATATTCGAATAGTTTGCTCTTATCAAACTTGACGCCCCAGTAAGACAGAGCAGTACAATGAAACATAGAGATTTGTTTGAATATTGTATTAAAGTATATATAATTCAAGATGACGCTACACTTTTTTGCTAAAATTTACTTTTTATGCTTTTATGCTCAAAATTACGTTATGACATACTTGGAATAAAATAAAACAAAATATACTCAAGATATATTACTGAAATACATTGATACAAAAGGGTCAGAGAAATCAAACACATCTGAAAGCAATCACAAATATTTTAATCTCCAGTATAATAAGTACGAATATAACGAGTAATACTCGTATACAAAATCCAGCAAAAACCCTAGAACAAAATATGTAAAAAGAAATTTTATACAACACTCTAACAAAATATTTTGCAGTCTGAATATATCTGCGAATAAGGTCATTCTAGAATAGTGTAAAATATTTTACTTTACATCCCAGTTACTTCAAACTAAAACATTTAACTTATAAATCATGGCCACGTTTAAAACTAAGTTAACGAGCTAAGTCAACTAAACTCTTTAGTAATATTACCAAGAAGTATTGAAAACAGGAAAATTATAAACGTATGTAAACTGAAAAGAGAAGAAGCGTGTATCTCCCCTATTACCGAGTATTACCACGTCAACTTTATTATCTATGTTAGTCTAGCTTTACTATGCATTTTGTATCATAAATTTAGCTTACTATTTAAGCTAGTCAATGAACTACATATATTATGTCATGTTCTTTTTCGCAATAAATAATTCTTAGGACCTACACGTACAACGTTTTTTTTTCTTCTTCAAAAAGAGAAGTCAAATCAGTGTTACTGCAGTAAACACAATTAAATACATTCGCAGCGCACAGCAAGATTCTCCATGCGGGCAGTACCTTTTTGAGGTTTAGACCGGGTAGAGGAGAAAGGGTATCTAGACCAGCTACCCCAAGCTGGCTTACTGAGTAACACGCGGACTTCACTCTAACTCCGAATAAGTTTCATTTGCCTTAACTGCGTTAAAAACTTCGTTACCGCGATGTAGGATTGATGTAATTAGCATTAGCAAATGGAACTTTGTATTGTTGATATTGGGTATATATTTCGTTAACAGTGTTATGTTTCAGGACTGCAAGTTGTGTCTATTGTTTGAGTGTAATATTCTTTCATCGTTATCTCCTTCGTATTGTTGGTTGGAGTGCTGAGCTTAGTTCATTGTTTGCCGTTTCTTAGATAAATTATGTACATTACAAAAGATTAAGTCCGAGACTGTACTTCGTCTGCGTGGACTAGAACCACGGACCACTTTACCAGAAAAAAGTAATATGTCTGCGGCTTATACACTATCTCTATGAAAAAATCTTATATTTATACCCGGTGCCTCTATGATACATGAAAGATTTTTGAAATTGTGATTGTGTGATCGTGTGAGTGAAGATCAAACAGAAAGATGTTTATTTGACAAAGATACACACAATCAATACAAATACACATTCTGCAGACGCTATTGACACACCCACATTTGAAATAGATATTGCTTGTGCGAAGCTAATGGGCTAAAAGGATTGTTGTAGTATGGCGTCAAAGTAACTTCAAAAGTAATTTCTGTCAAATTTGTGCAGTCTAGGAGTGTAATTCTATTTTATCTAAGAGTCAAGGATGATTTATTTGGAATAAGTGAGACGTAAGTAATATGGTGTCGCCATATTGACCGTTCGGGTACAGCTCTAGAAAGTAATATCCCATTACATGTATCCGTGGGCTACGTAACAGCTAATGAAGGGACACAATTCCAGAAGATAAGCTTATCTATCAATAACACCTTAATGATCACGATGAACGATTGAAGTGGGGGTTTGTCTTTTGTCGGTGACTTGTAAACCCATTGTGTTTTTGTAAATTGTGGCACATGACGAAATTCATCGAGTCCATTGTCCATAATCAGTAAGCTTAGTCTGTGAATGTTACTACGTACCACTGACGGATGACGTACGGCTGCGAAACATATTGTTTCAAGTTATTTATTGCATCACACTGTAGTGTCATAAATATCTTAATAGATATTAGGTGCCATAGATCTAGTGTGACAACCCGTAGGTTCAGAGCAATAGAATCAAAGGGATTTTAACATTATTTAGATAAATGTTAAAATGTTTAAAAAGGTACATTCAAGTTAACAATTCATTCTAAATTAGTCGGTCCGAAGCGTGGTCTTTTTTTCGAGCTAAAACTATCTAGAGATTACTTAAATAGTACGGCTCAGCTCGAATATGTTATAATTATGTAACAGCCTATATTTCCCGGATGTTGATGAGACAAAAACAAAAGGAAGTCAAATTATATACTCCAGTAATGTCGCCCGTTTCACCGGACTTTATCGCTCAGCTGTACACAGGTAAATACAATTCGCAAAGCAGACTCAATCTACAACATCTTCATCTTTGTTCGACTAAATGGTGTGAAAGAGACGGGAGATGGGTACTTATGACCAGTTACCCGAACACTGGCTGCAAGAGTATATACGGACCTCCACTACGTCACAGCGAACTCGGTAATATGTACTGAAGACACAGAAAACTTCAATATCGCGATGTAGAACATATGAATTTGTCACAGTAAATTGAACTTAATTACTAGGATGTTACAGCTCATTTGCAAATCATGCATAATTCTGAAATCCAATGCTTACGTTTCTGTTTCGCATCATCTCATTGGTCCGTCTGAGTTCTTTGTAACTGAGACGTACAAAGAGTAAACCGTTCAAGAAATAACTATGACTCACATGGAAGCTAAAATAATACCAGGATTATCGAGAACCAATTGTCATTTTGCACTAATGTATATATGTTATCAATTATTAGATTGCTCACCAATCGTTAGTTAGTACCGTATGTATTTTTGAATTTGATGTCTCATTAATAAATATAATTACTATATACGAAACATAACATAAAAAGTTACCTCAAAAACTTACAACATCCGAAATATTCAATATTTTCTGTTTTTACCTCTCAAAAAATAATTTTAATGTTGTAGAAATTTGTATTAACAAATTCCATGTTAGAAACCTGATAATTATAGGTAAACGTTACTTACCAAATGATTACTGTCGATAAACGTTTAGTGGAAATCGTAATCAACACATTCAATTAGTGCCTATTGCTGCGCTAATGAATGCAATTTAAGCTGCGGTAGGTACTTATCAATCAAGTTAAGGCCCATCGAAATTCTGAGCTACCGTCTTTTGTCTCAAGATTTCAATACCAGTTTAATCGTCAATTCACTTTCATAAGATTTTTTGAAGCGTCGGTGGCGCAATGGATAAGGCTCGGGCTCTCAATGTGAGGGTTCCGGGTTCGAATCCAGCCGTGTACCTATGAGTTGTTTTTCAATTCAAGTACATTATCCGATTGCTTAACGGTGAAGGAAAATATCGTGAGGAAACCTGCATGTCTTGAACAGGCATGTGAAGTCCGCCGATCCGCACTGGGCCCGCGTGGTGGACTATGGCCCATACACTCTCTGTTGTAGAGTAGGCCTGAGACCCTGCACTAGGGAAGTATAAAGGCTATTGATGAAGTTTTTTTAAAAGATTTTATGAGCTCGAAAAGCTGATTTCCCTAAAATTATTTAAACAAAGTAGCATGTATCAAGATACATAAATAGACCTTGTGGGTATGATTTTTATCAAATACCATTCTGTATTAATAACATTATTTAAAAAGCATTTTTAAAGCGGTATTCTTCATTAACAAAGCGCAAAGAGTCCAAGATATATTATACATATTTTGGAAAGTCGATAGTTTTTGTAAATTTTACGAAAAACAACTAGCACTTCTAAAGCCACATTGTAAAATAGTTTAAGACAAGAAAAGGTCAATAACAATAGGTTTTAACCGTAGAATACAAAAGCTACAGTAAAAGGAGACGGTAGTACCAGTACCTTTGAAATGAACTTGTTAGTTTGGGATAGATGGGCGTTAAGGAGATAATAAACACTAACAAGTAATTAACCACACTGTTACACAACAGTATAAGATTCCGTTCGAAGCCACGAGCCATTCAATGCAACACATTATAAATTAATACCTTTTTTGATGCCTAATACATTCATGGATTAGAATCCACTTTTGATTCTAGTCTTATCTGTTAATAGAATTGTGGGCCCAATTTTAGAGTCAAGTCACCTTGTGTCCGTAAGTCGTAAATTCGTCTAATTCTACTGGACGAATGTGATGCTGATCATAACAAATCACCTAATGGAAACTGCAGCAGACGCAAAAACATACCTAACATTTTAATGGTCAAAAACGTTTAAACAAAACACGGTTAAACAATTTAAAACAGATAAAACGTGTGTATTAAATTGTTTTTGTACGAAAAGAAGCTCAGACACAAATAATAAAAGTGGCCCGCAAAGAAAGATATCATAAGCGTACGTGGTACCCAGAAGTGGGGATAGTGGATTTTGATGACGAATAATATTTGAAGAACATTTTTTAACAAGCAGAATTGAACATCACAAATGCAGGGTCCAATCGTAAAACAAACCGAAACATGAAATAGATAAAAACAAACTAAACGTATAAAGAATAAAATTTAAAGGTTTGTCTAAGTCTAAGGAAGTTAAGTCTGAATGGAGGTAGAAAGTGAATCCCTGAACGGTGATATCAATAATTTCTTTTTCATCTGCGTCAAAGGTACAACGAAAGTCAGAGCCTTGTTACGTTGTCACTTAATCCAGAACCTGAAGGCCGTGAAAAATATCGCTTACAAGAAAAACGTACCTTTGAAACAACCAGCTCCATAAGATCTCCTATCGTTAAAATAGTCTATACAATACTATTGACTTTGCTTTGCTTTGCAGCTCATGTTGTTTTGGCTCGTTATAGCAAGGTAACTTTGCCTACTTCTTTTCGATAGCGTGTTACGTATCGGATGCGTGTAACGCCTACATACCCGTAAATCCAGATTTGTGAAGGATATTAAGTATGTATTGGATATTAATGGAGTGCGTAATATTTTCTGTCTATTTATTTTCAAAAGAGTACGTAAATACGGTATAAGTAGGTTTTCTTTTCAGTGTTATTTTGGGAGATGAAATTGGGTGGATATTATGACTTTTGCTTGACATTGAAACAAAGCCGGCTAAATACCTATTTTTTATGGTTTCCCATAAGGGGGCGTCCATAAATTACGTGAGATGATTAAGGGGGGGAGGGGGTCGAGTCAAATATCATCTAATCTCACGTTGGGGAGAGGGGGGGTCTCGACAAATATCACGCAATTTTTTTCTGATTAAAACTAGACATGTGTGATGTTTAGTTTTTAAATGTCTATTCAAATTACCAACGTTACCACCGGTAATAACAAGGATATTTGAACAATATGTACATTTTGCCTTTTTTGGATCCACTTCTAAAAAGTGGTTCCAAACAGCACTTCTTTTCCGTGAAGACATTTCTGTCTCACCAAAGTTTTTTTTATCAATAAAGTAACACTACACTAAGTTAATATTAATAAACCCACATTCTGAAAAATCTCACGTGAGATTGGGGGACGGGGGAGGGGGTTGAATAAAACCTCACGACATCTCACCAAGGGGGGAGGGAGGGACAGAAAATTTAAAAAAACACCTCACGTAATTAATGGACGCCCCCTAACTCTAATAACTCATTAGTGACGAGTAAAATCGCTCATACCGTAATTTACAGTCACTATGAAAGGCAGGTGAGAAATATGTATTTGTGAAGTTAAAAAACCCATTGTGAATAAAAATCAAGAATGAGATACACATGTCAGAAAACTTAGCATGACAATAGAAAAGAAGATTAAGGTAGATCCAACCATTTTTTATTAGGAATTTCAATATATTTTTTTTCAGAAAATACTCCTCGCTGTGAACTCTATATCTATTAATCCGGTGTTCGGTGGCCGCCACAATGTATAACTCACTCGCTTTTCTGGCCCGTGGTGGTCTCAAGTAGCGAGTCGCGGACACTATAGCGAGTGTTTGTCCCAGCCAATGCTGGCCACCTGTGGCTGTGGAACCGGCCACGGTTGTACAACCTAAATAGAGGTTTTTCGCTCCATATTTGACAATAATTGTTCGCTTTCATTGCGTAGAGAAATTCTGCATGCATAGAATATTATTAGTTCATTCAGAAGTGTGGCTATTGTGACTTCAGAACTGAATATTATATAATACCAGTGGATTTAATTTGTCCAATAGTTTTCTGGTAGCGAATTTCATCCAGAAATACCCTGCGTAGCTCGTCCCATAGCTTTCTGTCACTTCGAGCTTTTAATTAAACGAACAAGAATATAACCACGATTCGATTAAACCCAGGTTTAACTGAGAACCATCTTTATTTCAATCATCATCATCAGCCGGGAAACGTCCACAGCTGGACATAGGCCTCCCTCGTGGTACGCCACATCGACCGGTCCCGAGCCACCTGCATCCAGCGACTCCCTGCGACTCTAACCAGTCGTCGGTCCATCTAGTAGGCCGTCCCCCTACCAGATGTACCGACGACCAGGTAGTAGTACTTATTTCAATGTTGGGTCCCAATTACTCTGACCCAATTTCTCTGTAGATAAAATCAAACCCAGTTAAGGTATTAGTTCGTCTTAAAACTATCATTGCAAGTTTCCCGTTCATTTCGTACAACAACGGTTACCCGTCTTCGTTATAAGTCTACGGCTCTTCTCTTCCAGCTTTAATTAAAACTTCTGACAAGAGATAAAGGCTTTGCGGGAACAGCAATACTACCTTTTAAAGTTTATAACAGCTATAGACGGATCAAATTAATGTCTTGAACCATTGTCTTCGGTACTACCCTTTGTCTTGTGTTTTTCTTTCATTGCAGTCGGTAAGAGCACGGTACTAGTACAAATGGCACGTCCCGTAAATGTATGGAGACAAGGCCTGGTCTTGTACACTTATAATTTTAAAAGGCATTTATCAAATTAAAGTGATGTAGTTACCATTTTGTATATTTTGGTTTAGTTTATTTATACAAAAACATAAAACGAACGAAAAAGGTAAGATTTAACGTTGAAAACAAAGATGGCGTCAACATTTGACACTGTCTCTTATTCTTACAAAAAGATTGAATTTTTGAAAATTAAAATAAATGTAAAAATGAAATTTAGGTACCTATATATAGACATATTTAGATTATTACTTGATTTTTTTAAATAGTGTACAAGTGCATGCCCAATTTCTTCGGCCTCGGTCTTAGCTCTTAGTTTCGGCCGAAACCGTAACCGATACTTGTATAGATCATATAATTTCTGTTGTAAACGAAAATCCAGTGTATATTTTATGAAGTTAATTCGTGTTAAATGAAACAATACCCGGCCAAGTGCGAATCGGACTCGCACACGGAGGGTTCCATACCACCGTCCAATATTTACACAACCGTTCCTTTTATGAGAACCCATATTAATTTATTATTTATTATATCACAATTACACTCTGAAATTTCAAATGTCTGCCCAATACGCATTGAATTATAATGTACTAAAGTACTTTATTAAGGGTCGAAAGATAGCGTAGATTCGAAAGATAGATAGTAGATATATCCTCTTATATTTAATTCACAAGATCATACGAGATTTCTCTTTTTTTTAAAATATACTTTTATTTTATAAGTCTTGTACGTATGTTCACATCAGTCAGTTAATTGCTTGGTTAAAAATATAGATTTAAAGCGTAACTCAACACAAGTTTCGGCGCAGTCGAAGTTTCGGCTGATTTTGGGCCGAATCAAATCTTCGTTCGAAAATGTATACTTTGACACTGTTGGCTCTATATATTTGTAGTATATAGTATATTATATAGTAGTATAGTATATTAAGTGATTGTTTCATTATTTATGTTGGACTAAAACGAACTTTAGACGAATATATATGAATTCATCATTGAGCAGCTGATCGCGGCACGTATATCTCGTAACGCGAGAAACCTCGATGAACTCACCATCAAGGCCTCCATATTGTTTCATTAATTCCACCACATACGCCCTCGAACTATGTACACAAAGGCACAAGGGAGGGAATTAAAACAGATGGACCGAACCAAACTATCGTAAATTGCTTTACAAAGCAATGAAAATAGAACAATATATTTAAGGTACCTGCTCTTAAAATATCTGTTGCTTTGCTGAGAATATTGCTAGCGGACCGTAAATTATGCCAATTTCCAGGTAAGTGGTTTAATTTTAATACTCTTGCCACGAACGCTTCAGGTTCAATCCTTGTGTCACTTTGTGTGTAATTTATTTTAAATATTGAAGCCACCTTACAGCGTATTTTGAAGTCTTTCTGAAGCTACAGACTGAACAGACTTCATTTAGACATGTACCACATCATCAGTTATCATCAGGTGGGATCGGAGTCAAGTGCTGTTCTATTTCCTGTATACTTTTCAACCGACTTCAAAACAGAAGGAGGTTTTTAATTCGACTGTGTGTTTTCTTTTTCTTTTTTTGTATTTACGAGTATGTTACGCGATAACTCTGCCAATTATGAATCGATTTAGGAGATTTTTGTTTGGTACGTAGAGAATATTTCAGAGGTGGTCAATTCTGGGGATGAATTCTGTAGACTTTCAGAGTAGTTGAAGTCGCTTCCTAGTTATTTTTGAACGCGTTAATAGTTAGTAGTTTTAATTTAAGATTTTTAACAAGCTACTTACACGATAACTTGTCCGATAGCATTTCAATTTTTAATCATCTATTTTATTTATAATCCGGATAACTAACTCCGCAAATGATTTTAAAAAGCCCTATAATTTATGTCTAACCATTAGCTTGAGGCTTCTGGGTGCGCTCGCTTACCACCCAACACCGTTATTGTCACTTACCATCAGATGAAATGAAGGCCAAGTGCTTTATACATTTTTTTACAAATTATACAAAAAAGCGCTGAGAGTGAAATAGGGTATACTTTAACGTCAAAATGACTATGCAAAATACCTGTCTCCGCTCTCCTACGTCCCATACTACCTTGGCAGGCAAGGCCAGACATCGACCGAACCTATCCTAACTATTCAAAAGCCAAAATCAAACATCAAAAGCACGACTAGAAATAAAAATTATGAAAACTTCTAATGCGAAAAGTTTCGGGCGTGCTTTCAGAGATGACGCTTTTATCCACTGTTAGGGTAATTATTAAACTTGTACCCATTGGTACTTCTCTAGATCAGAGATAATCTAGATGGAACGTGAGTATCCAGTAAGGGGCCGTCCATTAATCACGTGAGGCTTGAAAGGGGGGGGAGGGGTTTGACAAAAATCACGAAATGTCACAAGGGGGGAGGGGGGGTGTAGTAAGATATCACGTGTATTTATTTTTTCATTATTTTTTCAAACGCGCGATTTTTAAATCGAAAAGCGGCGTGTAGTGTGACCTTGACTCGCCGTTGCTAGACAACGAACGAAGTACCTTCTCAAGCGCCGCCGACGACCGCCCGCTCGGCACGCCAATCGCCAGTTATTCTGTTGTTTTCGCGCCGAATACATGCGTAAACGGTTATAATACCTTAGTACGTTTTGCATTATTAAAACAATGTTTAAAGTAGGTGATCTGTATAAAGACCTTTTTGCAGAGTATAAGAAAGGAAAAAACTTAGTATCGCTCAGAAAGAATTTAATGAGTTGTGGGTGATTACACCATTCGTTTATTATTATTTTTATGCCAATCAAAAACAACCTGCAACCTTTCTGTCAGACATTTTTATCATGGTCCTTAATTTCAGAATAAAATAAGATTATACTTTATACATGTATTTAAGATAATATTCTAAAATATCCTAACATAAAAAGGAGATCAAATATATGTGAAGCCAAGCTTCCAGGCTTGTGATTGGCTGACAGTTACATGTATTATAGTAAAATGACACAAAAATATATCATGACATATACGATACCAAATTAATATATAAATTCAACACGCGCGCTTGCGCGCGCAAGACAATTCTAGTTCTAAAAAATTTAAGATTTTTTGTAGATACGAAAAATACACGTGATGTTGGATGGGGGGTGGGGGGGTAGTCTTAAACCTCACCATGTATCACCAAGGGGGAGGGGGGGTTAAAAAATGCTTAAAAAAAGATCACGTGATTAATGGACGGCCCCTAAGTACCAACATAAATTACACCAAACTTTGGAACACCCGCGTCGGTGTCGTTCCTGGCAAATCCGCAAAATTCCAAACACAACAGAACTTTAGCCGTTATCTAAGCTTGATGTTGGGAATTAATTCTATACAATAGGTAAGAAGTACGTGTTCTAAACACTGTTCAACTGCTATTTCGGATAGGTTCAAGGTCAGTAGGGATGAATGGAGAGAAGAAACGTGACTTCTGTACAATTTAGGCAATAAATACTTTAAAGATTATGTGCTGGATATAACTTTCGTCAGACAGATCTGTACCTTTGGCCTTTCTATTATTCTGTATTGATGATCGATCAAATGCTTAATGTACCATGGATTTTTATTTCCAACTGCAATCATTTAACACATAAAATTGATCATCAAAATGTTATCGACATTTCTATATTAATCCTTATCCGACACGACATCTTCGAGCAAGGGTGAGTACTACGTGGTATTAGAATGCAACATTTTTAAGCGAAAATCGAAATATAAGCAACGCCTGCCGCTAGATGGAGGTGCAGTAATAACTGTTGTAGAAGTTTCCTGCTTTTTCGCTAGATGGCGACAATGTAGTTTAATGATAAAAATAACATAATTTTTTTTACAATGTATTAATTGTCTGCCTAAGTAGGTAAACAATAAAGGGTTGGATACGTGACACCCCGCTGTGATTTAGAGAGGTCTCTGTAACATAACAATGTAACCCACTTTGTGGAAGACCGCACGTCGAGACAGGCTTTCTGAGACCTAATTACATAGACGTACGTTATAAAATGAGGCTTCAGACAATTTATGAAGGTTCACTATGCCATAAAACGTGTAAATAACAGAGTTTTAGCTACAAACCTTCCGTGCATTATTATGTCTTTGTATTAATAATGATGAGCTTGAAATTAAATTTCACGGAACGAAGAAATTCCCGAGGTACGTTGTTACGGGTCATTTAATTGAGAAACAAAATTGAACATCTGCTTACTAACAAGATGGTATTTATTCTTCGTTATTAATATGTTTTGATCCTTTGAGCTTTGCTAACATGCATAGTACACACAGACACTATGGATTACAGAAGAAATAGGTGTTTTGAGTTTTGTGAACCAGGTACCAAAAGGCTGAAAGCATCGATAAATAGATTTACTAGACCCAAATAATACTGAGTAACCAATGCAGAGAAATAAAACCGTCTACGGTGTAAACTGCTGCTAGCCAGCTTTCTTCATACTTCTAGCTCTTGTTTACCTTTGATTCCATCAAAAATATGCAGTCCCTTATGCCCATAAAAGTTCCCGACCAATATGCTTCAGAGTGGCTTCCGATATAAAATCACACCCACCTGGCCAGCCACGTGGCAATATTACCTTCCGGTCGCTTCCCCCTAGCAGAAACCTAGCGTATTGTAAAAGGGCGTATATCGTATGGCTCCTTTACTTGTATCTGATCTTTTTAAATCGTGTGTTCGAAGTTCGAACCGGTATGTTTTCTTTATAAAATTTAATAAGGAAGCGCGTGCCAACAAACGCTCGCCCATGATAATTAACTGTGACTTCGTAAGTACTGCAGTTGAAATAATATTGGGGAACTGTTCCCTACATTTGCTGAGGTGTGATTCCGGCGAGTTAATCTTTTCTTTTTTAATTTTAGAACGAAAGAGGAATGTAAAATAAAATTGGAAAGGTACAGAGCGATCCGAAGGCCGTGGGTTCTCAGTACATTTTTCTTTGTCCACCGTGTTTTAGCTGTCATCGCGTGATATGAGCCTGCCACATAATTTTTTACTTACTATATCAATCAAATATAACATGCTCTCCTTGTTAAATTGAAACCTTTTTTTAAATAAAAAAAGGCTTTTTCTAGGTGAGCACGCTTCCACGTGTAAGGTCTCATCCTCAGTTTTGATAGATATTTCAAATTTTAATTTTTAAAGTATTGTATTTCCCCCTTTACAAATTTTCTAATCTTAGGTGTAGAATTCAGAAAAATCATTTCTTATTGGTACATAATCAAAGGAATCTATCTAACAGTCAGTAAGGACATACATATGTACACATAAATAATGAAATCCTAGTAATATTCAAAAAAATTCGAAAAAGACTTCATGGAGAACGTCAGGTAATCCGATTCCAGTTTTACGATTTATTTTTTATTAATAATTTATCATTTCTTTTTTCTTTATTCAAATAATTGTATACTTATTCAAAACTTAAAGTTAAGTTCGTTGAGATATAATCAGTATTTCTTTACCGGAAGCAATTATTTAGACTTACGTGAATCAAAATTTATGACTTTTCATTCTAAAAGCAAGCAACGGGTTTCGATAAGCACTAACTGCAGTTTTTGTTTGGCGAGTGCAGTCTCTTTTGTTGATATTGTTCCCTTCGCTTTATTTACGATAATGTACGATTTTCACGCACGATATATTCTTTGCTATTGGTTAAACGCGTGTTACGGATACATAAATTTTGATTTATAAAATCTATTTCGATCGGCAGCTTAAAGTATTGCACGGCCACCGGAAAAAATGAATTCTACGAGTACTTTGCGACACTGCGACTGAAAATTTATCAAATGATGGCTGACCAACAGTACATTTCAAAAAAAAGTCACCTTTTATTTTTACTTTTTAAACATGTAGCTGTTCTGAATGTTCCTTTATCAACTCCATTAGTCCACTGTTGGCCATGAGCCTCCCTCATAGGGAGACACACATCAGACTTTCTAATGGGGGCTTGCGGATTGGTGATCGCGCTAAGATACTGTTGTTACATAGGTAAATACCGCTAACTACGAGTACACCTAGATTTTTCCCCAGTCGCCTTTTAGGACACCCGAGGGATGGCGTGTGGTCGTTCTATTATAAAGCCGAGACCACACGGCTTTATTTCTAATATTATTTCGTGAAATTTTAACTGTCGGTGGGCATAAATACGAGTATACCATACCAGATCATCATCATACATTTCAAAATTTTAGAGGTATATAAATAGATTGTGGTCAAAAGAAAGCCCATATGTATATTAAAAATATTTAATTTTTAGTTTACATAAATATTCTTGTTCTTCTTTTGTATTGTAATAAATATTTTAGAACCTATCCCTCTTTAAAAGTTTTTTTAAACTACCTTTCAACAAATACGATTTTTAATCCAACTTATTTTAAAGATCGGAGGTTATAAAATTGATTCACTCCCTATATATCTAAATTAAAAACCCCTTTTGAATCTTAATAACCTATATAAAATGACACTTGTACATTTTTGTATGCTTCTTAATAACCAATGTAAGAAATTTTATCACAGGCTCCAGCATTATAAAACCAAGGCTATCCACCTACACAGTACTTAATACCTTAGAATATAAAGCGGGCAAAATGATAAAATTCCAGGGCACGTGGATTTCAGATTTACAGGTCCAAACCTGAACAAGCAAATTATGCAGATTGGGCTTATTCAATTTATTCATTACAAGCGACGCTCGCGGTTCGTTAAAAAGGGAAAATAAATAAATCAACAATGGCTAAAGTAAAAAATGCGGTAAAAAAATCGGTTAAAGATGCGATAGAAATGGGCAAAAAGGGGAGTTAAATAAAGAATCGTGTTTCCGAATGGAGTTGCGTGCAAATAATACTTTTTTGTTGCACCACTCGATTTTCGATGTAGAGTTGATAAATTATAGAGGTAGACACGGCCAAAAGGCTAGTCTCGTGTTTATTTTAAATTAATCATATACCCAGCTATCAAAAGTAGTGTTGGACTAAAAACAATGCGGCTAATTCATTTAAAAATATATCTACTGGAACTACAAAACTTCAGGTTTCGTACTTACATAGTCGGTCGTACTGTGCGTTCGGTCACCATAGCAAGTAACATTATTTGGTGAGTTTGAGAATAGTGTAAAGTAACCTTGTATTGTTTATTAAAAGAATCACACAAACATAAATTCACATCGACTCTTCTTACATTACATCGATTCTCCATCCACAGCCGTCGGGTAAAAATATAAATTCCGTCGTTTCTTCACCGCTCTAACTCTATAAACGTGTACATTTGGGAACTGTGTAAAATAGAATCGAAAAAAGCTCTGTTTGATTAGCGAGCGCACGCGTTTTGTCATGTATTACGACGGATTACGGTTGTACACCATTCCTTGCGCGGTATCAAGGCCCAAAACAACAGATTTAAAACAAGTAACAAAGACAACGTCGACACGACGCCGTTGGTGTAGCGGGGTGTTTAGTGGACTGTATTTATTGTATGCGGGTTTTGAGTTGACGCACACCTCGAAGGAAAATCCAGCTACCCAGGAATATAAGATAACAATGGTAGCTGTAGTAAGGAGGAAATGCACAATACCTTAAATTTCTCCCTTTTTTGCTTTCCCCGGGGTGCACGGAGCGGAGGTAAGGCGGCTCGAACTGCAATCTTCGACTTTTCTTTTCTAAGTGAGCGTTGACAGTTGACTGCTCTGTCGTATGCAATCAACTATATGTATTGTGCGGGAAAAGGACGGAAGACAGGATGGTTCTACGTCAACTCAAACGCCGCGGTTATTTTACGAAACATTTAGCGCATTTTAAGCGCAACCATTGCCCCCCGGCTTGAAGGAATGCCTTCAAAACTAACAACTAAACTAAACTAAGCCCTAACCTAAGACATAAACATACTAGAACTATTGCCTAGGTAAGGGACACAGACGTATAACCGGACGTAAGTACATTCCGGTTGCGGTCCTAACACGAGCAACCCGTATCACACCGTCGTCGGCCGGAAATACCTCTACAACGACACCAAGTGGCCAATGGAGAGGAGGCGAGTTCTCAGTGTTTAGGACTACGACGGTTCCAACGGCTACTGGGTTGGACGACGTATTCCACTTGTCGCGGGATTGTAGCGTGTGAAGATACTCTGTTCTCCACCGCTTCCAAAATGACTGCACTAATTTGTCTAGTAAGGCGTGGCGAGAGAGGATATGAAGTCTGTCTTCGCTAACTTCGAGAGCAGGTAAATATCTCAACGGCGACAGATTTAAAAAGTGTGCGGGAGTCAACGCAAGGGGTTCTGAAGGATCGCTAGATAGCGTTCGACACAGCGGTCGCGTGTTCATTATAGCCTCTACTTGCGCGAGCACAGTACTCATTTCTTCGTACGTTAAAATTTGTTCACCGATGACACGGAATAAATGCATTTTAAGGCTTTTTATATTAGCCTCCCAGTTTCCACCAAAGTGGCTAGCGGCGGGTGTATTCAATGACCACGTAATGCGATTTTCAGCCAGAACGTGGGCAAACTCTGTGTTGAAGTGTTTAGACTTCAAAAAAAGGTGAAGTTCGGAGATCACGCGTTTTGCTCCAACGTAATTTGTTCCATTATCGGAATACATTCGCCCTACAGGACCGCGGCGAGATAGGAATCGCTTAAGAGCTGCCATAAAGCAATCCGTACTTAAATCACTTACCAGCTCAATATGAATCGCGCGGGTTGTCATACAAATGAACAAACATATATAAGCCTTAATTGACCTAATACCACGACCACGCGACGGAGTCACCTTAAAGGGGCCCGCGTAGTCCGTGCCTGTATGCATGAAAGGCTTTGCGGATTGCAAAACACGACAACCTTTATGGTCAGACATTTCAGGAAATGTAGGTTTAGGCTGAAGTCTAAAACAGGGGATACATTTATGCACCCTATTGCGAATTAAATTCCGTGCAGATAAAATCCAATACCTTTGTCGTAACAGTGACATAAGTAAATCTGGACCTGCGTGGCAATTGATTTTGTGATGATAATCCACCAACAAATTCAGAATATGATGTTTGCGTGGTAAGACAATCGGGTGTTTCTGACAGAAAGTCAGATCAGAATGAGTTAAACGACCACCGACTCTAATAAGCCCATTTTGTAAGAATGGCTTAAGTCGTTGGAATGAACGGCTACAATTCTTTCCAGATTGCAATTTAACTATCTCATCCTGGAAGTATAAGGCTTGCAGTTCAGCTAGAATTTTATGTTCTGCGTAGGTTAAGTCTGCGGCTGATATGAAGTCTCGCGACGGTAGTAGCTTCATAAAACGGCAAACATACACCACACACCGCAAAAGCTTACTCCAAGAGGAAACGCGATTCGCTAACGCGATAATAGGAGACTCTTCTAGCGAAACATGCGCTACAAAAGAAAGTTTCTTCTCTTCAGGCGGATCTGAAACCGTATAGGGATTAAAGGCGTCAAACGGCCATTCTGAAGGGTTAGACTTGGTCCATGATGGGCCATTGAACCACAGCGGGTGATTTATAATTTGTGCGGGAGTAAGTCCACGTGACAGACAGTCCGCTGGATTGTCTGCGCCAGACACATGGAAGAAGTTTTGTGGGGCTAGCAAAGATTGGATCTTAGAAACTCTATTGGCAACGAAAGTATCCCACCTGTGGGGAGAAGCGTGGATCCAGCAGAGAGCTACTGTCGAATCAGAAAAGGCGTATACTTCTTGGAATGTGTATTGTCCTCTATAAGCGTCAATAATGCGATCCAACAACTTTGCGAGCAATAGTGCAGCACAAAGCTCAAGCCGAGCGAGTGATACGACCTTGCGGGGCGCGACTTTTGATTTGGCACTTATAAGGTAGACGGTATTAACTCCGTGATTCTCGACGTGGAAATATACGACGCCTCCATACGCCTTCTCACTGGCGTCAGCGAACCCAATGATGTTCACTACACTACCCTTTATAACGCCAACATGACGCGGAATTTTAATTTGCTCAAGCATTGGGAGCTCTTTCCTAAATCGTGACCACATTGCAATAATGTTGTCGTCCGGGACGTCATCCCAGTCACAATTGCTTAGCCATAGCTCTTTAATGAGTAGCTTGGCGTACAATATCACAGGGGCTACGAAGCCTATCAAATCCCACAACCTTGCAACGCAAGATAAAATGGTGCGTTTTGTGCATTTATCAGCGGGTGTACACACTTTAAAGTTGAAAGTGTCGGAAATTGGTGACCAGCTTAAGCCCAAAACTTTATGCAAGTCATGTTCTTCAAACTCCTTAACGGAGGGGAGGCGATGCGTAGGTGGAATGGAATCCAACACAGTCTGAGAATTACTTGTCCACTTGACCAATTCCCATTGAGCACCCTTAAAAAGATCAATGAGCTCACAACTAACAGTGGCTGCTTCATCTTCACTCATAACAGAATAAGCGATATCGTCCATGTATAGGGACCGAGAAACTATCTCACTTGCGCGGGGGAACTTGGAACCGTCATCTGCGATCAACTGACGGACCGTGCGTAATGCGTGGTATGGGCTTGACTTAAGGCCGAAACAAACGCGATTAAATTGAAAAACAGTAAGCTGGTCTTTCGGATTAAAGCGGTATAAAATGCGTTGATAACGTCGAAAAGCTTTGTTCATAATTATCTGCAAGAATTGCTGACGACAGTCTGCGGTCATAGCAACGGCGAAAAGACGAAAGTTTAAAATGATCTTAAAAAGATCGCCTTGTAAATTTTGTCCACAATGCAGAATATCATTGAGCGAGTTTCCAGAGCTAGTTTTACTACTAGCATCAAGAACGACGCGTAAGCGAGTTGAGGTTTTATCCTCACGAACAACTCCGTGGTGCGGTATAATATATGAAGGAAATGGGGTTTTATCGGAGTCGTCAGCGGGTGCGGGTGAGATATAATCTTTTTCTAAATATTCATGTATGACGTCATCATACGCCTGCTTTAGTATAGGCGAAGCCTGCATTTTTCGTTCAAGGCAGAGGAAACGTTTCTCAGCAACTTGAAGGGAGTCACCCAGTGAAAATACATCCCCTTTAAAGGGTAGCGTGACAGTATACCGACCGTCGCTATCGCGGGTAGTAGTGCGAGTATACATTTCTTCGCATCTTTGATCATCAGGGCTGAGAACTTGCGGCATGTCCACCTCTTCGAGTTCCCAGAACTTGCGTACTACTGAGTCCATGGGCTCGACGGAGCAACAATACGACACAGAAGTATAATCGTCAAATTTAGCTGGAGCGGTGCCTACGATCACGTATCCTAACACTGTCTCTAATGCAAGAGGTGTGACGTGCGCGGGGTGACCTTGAACCTTGCCCGACAACAGCAGGTGCGGGAAAATAGAAGCACCGATTAACATGTCAATGTTTCCTGGAACGTTATAAGTATCGTCGGCTAAGGGTAAGTTTTTAAAGTTCGAAAGCATTGAATCGTCAACGCGAACGGTAGGTAATTTTTCTGTCACCTTATCTACGACTAACGAACACACATCAAAATTGATGTTTCGATTAAATTGCGAAAATATTTTTACTTGTACTAAGCCCTGTGTAGTTTTAGTGGAACCTCCTATTCCCTTAACAGTAGGACATGTCGGACTTTGATAAGGTTTTAATCCCAAGCGATCACAACATTCGCGTGAGATGAAATGGCTCTGAGACGCGCTGTCTGCCAGAATCCGTACATAATGTTCGTCGCCTCGAGCGTCAACCACAACAACGCGCGCCGTCGCTA
This sequence comes from Carcina quercana, assembly GCA_910589575.2. Lineage (NCBI taxonomy): Eukaryota > Metazoa > Arthropoda > Insecta > Lepidoptera > Depressariidae > Carcina > Carcina quercana. The sequence goes on from OU342442.1 coordinate 5,828,848, forward strand.
ATAAAACGGTTGTTGTATTGTGATTGTTATTTTCGTTGTCATTAGCAGACAGGGTGCACAAAGAAACGTCACCATTAGACCGCGAGGGGCCGGCCGCCGGCGGAGGCGCCGTATCCGTACCAGACGAGGTGTTATTCGGTGGCGGACCGGTTCCGCATGGTGAGGATGTAGTTTTATTCTCAAAATGCAACATAGTGTGATGCTTGAGCTGACATTTATGACAATGTGTATTAGAATTACAATTCGATGCGCGGTGACTTTTACTTAAACAATTAACACAGAAAGAATTCGATTTAACAAATCGAAAGCGATCACTAGGTGTCAATTTATGGAAACCCGGACATTTATATAAATGTTCGTGATGCGTACTGCATAAGTTGCATTGAGAATGCGGTTTACAATCAGCTGTAGTATTTACATAGCTTTGCGTAGACTTTGGAGGTCGCCCTAGCGAATCAATTTTTCTATAGAAACTTTTCTTAACTTCTTGTTTTAGAGGAGAAGTTCGTTGTAATATTTTAATGTGATCTCTATAATATATATATATATATAATAAATGACACTAGGTCATCAAATGACGGTATATCAGCGCCGCGTTTGTTCAATTCGAAAGTGCGAGCGGTTTCAGAATCTAACTTTTTCAAAGCGATATATAAGAATATAAAATCCGAAAGTTTATCGATTTTTAAGTTTTTCAATGCTGAAACCGAAGACGCGAACTTGTCCAGAAATTGTTCGAGGTCGTTAACGCTCGCTGAATTTAATGTTTTCAATTCTAAAATCTGCTCTAAATAAGAAGACGCTAGAAGCTGTTTGTCTTCATATCTACTTTTCAAGGAATCAAAAATATCCTTATAGTTTTCAGCACACGGCGTTATGCCTGCGAACACAGACTGTGCCTTGCCCGTCAATTTCCCTATGAGGTAGTACATCTTCTCAGAATCTGATAACGCAGAATTATCATGGACAGTGTTTTTAAAAGCTGTATAAAATAGCGGCCATGTTTTTACGTCACCATTAAATTCAGGCAACTCAATAGGTGGCAATCGCGGCCGGTCTCCTCTTATGTCTTTGTTTACATTCGGTGACATTTCCAGCGATCGCGCTGCACGCTTGATGCGACAATATAAATCCTCAAACGCGAGTAAAGGCTGATAGTTGACAGCATATTTAGGATTCAACTTCAATTCAATAGAATTTATCTGATCCAACACACTTTCGAAATCGTTACGTAATTTATCAGTTGATTCTAAATCACATAAAAAAGATTCCTTTTGATATGCGTCATCAAGATTATTAGACTTATCAGCAATTGTTTGTATGCGAGAGAACATCAAATCTCTTTTAGCGGTTAAGAGTGACAATTTATTTACGTCAGTCATTATGAAAATATTATAGTACGTAATATTATTACTATAATATGCGGTGCGGCGGAAAACAGATGTGAACCTACACAGGTAACGTTATAAAAAACGACGCGGGGTGCGGGCGGCGTAACGAGATAGCTCGTACCGAAACAAACAAGACGTTAAATAAACGAACCTACTAGGCTATACGTCTGTTTCCAAAGATAACTACGATAATTAAATCGAGTACAATATGCGTTATTGACTGCAAATAAATGCAGAGACTGTTCTGAGAAATAGCCGGTAATTTATTTTTCGACCCACCCTACATTTACAATAATTGATTGTAGTTGCGAAAACGAATAGAATGATCAAAATTTCGCCACAACTTAACGTATTTATACGTAATAGTAAGTTATCCGGCTCGAAGGACCAAAAATGGTGTAGCGGGGTGTTTAGTGGACTGTATTTATTGTATGCGGGTTTTGAGTTGACGCACACCTCGAAGGAAAATCCAGCTACCCAGGAATATAAGATAACAATGGTAGCTGTAGTAAGGAGGAAATGCACAATACCTTAAATTTCTCCCTTTTTTGCTTTCCCCGGGGTGCACGGAGCGGAGGTAAGGCGGCTCGAACTGCAATCTTCGACTTTTCTTTTCTAAGTGAGCGTTGACAGTTGACTGCTCTGTCGTATGCAATCAACTATATGTATTGTGCGGGAAAAGGACGGAAGACAGGATGGTTCTACGTCAACTCAAACGCCGCGGTTATTTTACGAAACATTTAGCGCATTTTAAGCGCAACCAGCCGTGGAAAACTTTTTGTTAAATCCTTTTTACTGCGTCGACTTTTAAAATATGTCATGAATTCCAATCTTCATCCAATCTTCATCATTGTTTTTGAAAAGGTTTTGCAACAGATATTTCAAGAATGATTTGAAAATCTATAACTAGGATAGCATGACTACGAAATACTACCATAATTTTGAGTTTCAACATAAAATACGCAGTGAATCTTATATTTCTTGGATCATGGTCGTCTAAATCACTTATGTTACATGAAAATGTTAACCCATTCACATGGGGTGATTATAGGCGTGCATTGTCCCATCGAAACAAAGTATTTGCTCCGTTTTTGCACGTTGAAATGAAATTCATAGTAGCATTGCATTGAGTGCGGTATTTTTGTGAAGTGCGATAATGTGCTTCGAGGATTTTAAAGATCGTAATAGTTGGTATTAATTTAAAGACCTTGCCACTGGTTAAGGCAGCATTAAGAGGGATATGAAGCAAAGTCTCTGTAGAATAGTAGGTATTTCAATATTTTATTGCTGTCGCGATTCGGTACGCACACATACAGCCTTTCACATGCTTTCACTCACACAAATAACGCAGCATTCACTCCCAACGCGGCCTCCCTCCCCCGCGCTGCGCATAGTCGCTACCCCTCGCCTCGTCAGTCATCGCTCTACGCTTGGCTAGAGTGTATTTTTCAAAATTATAATAAACTTGACGTGAGCGTGCGTCAACCCTTGTTTTACGTTTTGAGCAATTATTGGGCGCATATTGGTTTAGTCTCGACACACTGTGGTTGTATTTGATATAATTGACTAGTAAGTACCTATCACATATAAATACAACATAAATTATGACTTTGCCATTTTAGGGGTCTACAGTCAACAAAGAAACCTTTTAGTTTCACCATATCCGAACGTTCGTCTTCCAACGATACTCTAGGTGACCTAGATGTGTTTTAGTACCTAAACTGCTAGAGTATAAGACCTAACAAGTTAAAGCGTTCAAAAAGAACTAGAAACCGACTTCAACTGCCCTAAAAGTCTACTTTTATTATGGATGTATATCGTTTTCTCATGGATTCCATTCTACAAACCGGACCAAATTGAAATGGGGACCACACGGGAAGCACCAGCTTTCAAATAAAAAAGAATCATCCAAATCGGTTCACCCAGTCAAGTCAAAAGTTCTGAGGTAACAAACATTTAACTAATACACACTTAACATTCCCTTTCTCAAAAACTACTGAACCGATTTTGATGAAACTTGCAGTCTTTCCTAAGTTTAATAATACAAACAAAAAAGGGATTATTTAAATCGAACTTGTAGTTCCGGATATATGCGAGGACAAACATACATACATACACTTTAGAAATTTGGCACACTTATTTAGAAGCTGATATAGACTAACATATATGAAAACTGGGCAGTTCTGGAAATATTACATACATACAGGTCGCATTGATAACCTCTTTTTTTGAAGTCGGTTAAAAAGCTGTAATTTCACGACACTTCACACAATGGAATAGACGAGTTAAAAATCCCGTTGTAAGTGTATGAGAAGTATAACTGGGAAAAAATATTTCAATACAAATATAATATATATAATAAAATACTACTATATATATTACAGGTTTTAGTACTACGAGTCTCTGATTTAAAAACGGTTGAAACAGCTTCCGAAGGACTAAAGTACCGTGTTACAACCATTTTCAATAGCACTGTTGTAACTCCGTTATTTTTAGGGTTCCGTACCTCAGAAGGGAAAAAAGGAACCCGTATAGGATCACTTTGTTATCCGTCTGTCTGTCAAGATCCTTTTGCTCAGTAACGCGTACAGATATCAAGTTGAAATTGATATCGAATACTCAAGTCTGCTGTCCTTTACATCTGTGAAATAATGAAACTTATAGGTCAACACAATAAAAAGATATAGCTGTATTTTAGACCATTTCCGTACGAAATGCAATGGAACCAAAACCTATAGGGTATTTCCCGTTGACCTAATATCTTGAAATTTGGCAAGAAGAAAGGTTTTACAGCACAACCATAGGAATAAATCTGAATTTTTTAATTGTAGCACAGTAAAATTGATTTTTTAATGTTTACAAACTTAACTTCGTAATATGTAATTTAGCTTAGAATTTCATTTTCGGTAGAGCATTGTTGGGTGCATATTACCGTACCTATTATTTATGATTTTCAGTATGTCATTAATTCATATTCTGTACGGAATCCTCGGTGCACGAGTCCGACTTGCTCTTGACCGGTTTTTGAGTTGTTGGAGAGCCATTTCAAGCTCTTGCTGGCTGATCTCCGGGATATCTGTGTCGGGTCATATAGTCTCCGTAGCGATTTGTACATGCGATGTCCATATAACTTCTCGTTCTCTCTCAAGACTTTCAATAATAATAAATAACAAAAAATAATATAAAAAAGCTTTTAAAAAAGTTATAAATAAACGGATGTCCATGCAATAAATGTTATGTTTTTTCTGTGTTTTTTTTCTGTTTAGATATTTTACAGTGGTACGGAACCCTTTGTATGCGAGTCCGACTCGAACTTTAACATTAAAAAAATATTTGAAACATAAGTCACTTATTCATAAATCATATTTAATTATTTACACGTAACAAAACGTAACAACAACTAAGAATTTCAGGGAAAATGTTCTGTTCTAGAGATAAAATAAATTTCCTTAGAATTATTTGTCTTTATATTTGTTTATTTAGATCAATCTAAACATTAAAACTAACAGGTAAAACCATTATAGCTCGAGAAAGGGTATCTATCGATATATTTTTCCCACCACTATTAGTCGAAAAAATCGATAAAGCTTATTGACATCACTAATGCATGCTTACTTTATTTTTATACATATAATACACAGTATATAGTTGTGATATAGTGTACCCTGCCTCCCGAACCGAACTGTGCGAGAAGGACAGTTGAAGCTTTTTTTGGTATTTGCCTAGTTTTGCCGTGAAATTAAGGGTTTGAGATATAGCTGTTTTCTCAACGAAACGTTAGCCAAATTCAATCATTTTGATCTTATTCTCTTTATCAAAGAATAATCTAGGCCCGTTGGTTTTGCTTTTTCTGAAAATGTTACGTTTACTCTAAATAATGAGTACCATAAGTTGAAAGAAATTTTTTCTGAAATTTTGAGTTTTGAGATGCCCATAATTCTAATTGTAGACAAAATATTGAAAAAAGCAAAACCAACGGGCCTAGATTATTCTTTGATAAAGAGAATAAGATCAAAATGATTGAATTTGGCTAACGTTTCGTTGAGAAAACAGCTATATCCCAAACCCTTAATTTCATATGAAATTTTTTATCTGCTGTTCCCTCTTAAGAACCGGTCATTGGGGCGACGCTATGACCATTGCGAACCCTATTTTCACTGTTCAGCAGTGGATGCTTCTTAGCTAGATACCGACACCCTTGCCATAATACGATTTCCTAATTAAATACAATAATTAGTTAGAAAATAATATGAAACTACAGGTCTAACGCATAATTGAGTATGTTCCTTAAGTATGGGAGCGGTTCGGGTGGATGTATTTACGGAACGTCAAACGACGCAGAACTGAAGTCAGGCGTCACGCGGCACGCCACTTCCCTTACCGCTCCCTTACCTCAGAAACAGACTCAGTTAGCAAACGCCAGACAATAATTGTTGGTTCGTAAAACGTCATGGTCTAGTCCGGAGGCCTCCGGGTTCGATTCCCAGTGGAGGTACCTATCGGTATTTGGTTTGGCTGGTGGTAGGGCATTTTCTAAGTCCGTCTGGCTAGCTACCATCATATTACCGAAGTCTGCCGCTAAACTATTCCGGTATAAAAGGTAATATATCTTAGTATACCTCTATAATTATAGAATAAGGTTGAGGTATCTGGGTGAGCACACTGTCAATCCAACAGACTTATCGTCACTTACCATCAGGTGAGATGAAGACCATGTGCAATCCCTTTATACGTGGTCTCACGCATTATCATCAGTAGGATAAAAAGGAGCAGTGTGGAGAACCAAATAACCAAGGTAAAGTGGTATAACTTTAGCTTTTAACTTTTTCGACGTTGTATTCAGCGAACCACTTTTTACTTCTATTATTGTCAAATAATACTTTTTGCATTGTTCAAGACGCGCGTTAAAATTGCTTGCAAGGACTCAGTCTAATATTTAATTGTAGCGACTCTTAATTGTGATTCGGGGCTGCTTTTTCTCACAGGTACTTAAACAAAAGGTAAAAGTTTCAAAGGGTTTACACAACTCTTTGTTGCGTTAAATGTAGTTCGATGTTTTAATTATAATTCTTTTAATGCAATTTCTCACACCTATGTTTTGCATAAATAATAAACAACACTAGCAGTTAAATAATTGCTTGTTACTCAAACAACTTTATCTTCGTCATGTCTGCGGCAGTCCGCGTGGGACATAGGCCTCTCCCAAAGTTCGCCAATCGGATTTCCGCTCTCCTTGTCCACTCCCATCTGGTTTACCCTAAGTGAGCTGTCTTACAACATAGGCAGCTGGCAACCTGAGCACGTTTGCCTAGACGTGGTATGGTCTATCCTCGAGAGGACAATCAGCTGAGTCCTCAAGTCCATCATCTTTTTAGTCAATCTTAAAAGTCTGTGGTCACTTGCTAATGCGATGTGCGTCAGTTTCTTTGGTTATCTCGCAGATCACTTTGTTTTGACTGGGGTTCAATCCCATTCCATAGCCCGGCCTATACTGAATACATATTCAGATCTAATATAAAGGCAGTCTGCCAATGAACTGTTCTACAGTTTTATTGTTAAGACAAAGGTTACCTCTAAAATCATTTGAGCTTCAATATTTTCTTGTAAAAAAGAATCATTCAAATTGGATCACAATTGGCAAAGATTGAGTAATGTCCATTGAACCCCTGTGTTAATTTTCATTTTCAGATGTAATATTTTCTTCAAATTCAAAGATTTAGATTCAGGTTCAAAACCACCCTTGAGATACAGCCTGTTAAATAGAACAAAACATTAAAATCAGTTTTATTTTATTTTATTAAAGATAGACCAACACTTGACCTCAATCTCACCTGATGGACAATGACAATGTTGTCGAAAATGAATAACATAAATACACACAAACTAGCCAAGTGCGAGCCGGACTCGCGTATATATGGCTCCGCACCGTGGTACATTTTTTTAGCGAATTTACCAAAACAAACTCTGTAAGCATTCCAAGCGTCTACTTATTGCCAGTATTAAGATCGAACAATGCCTTCGGGCCTTTGTACCCTTCGGGCACAGAATTAATGCTTCGGGTACGAACCCTAAAACATTCGAATCGAGAACCTCGTGTCTGAAGTCCATTTATAATTTTAAAATATTTTCGTCTTCCGTTGTCATTTGTCACGGGACGACAACAAATGACTATAATGATATGTATGCAAATAGAAGTTTTTATTTCAAAATGATGCGCTGGATTCACATTCATTATTGTATGAAATGACAATAATAATGACACGAGCCCCTGAGTATTGCCAAAAATACGGACCCTCCGGATTGTGCTTATTAAAAAGTCACAAACACGCTCTTGATATTCAATTTTAATTCAAATTTGGGTGAACCCTTAAACCAGGATATGTACAATTCCTAAACAGACGGTAATGAGGTATAAAAACTTTTACGAGTGTTTCTGCGTATTTATTTATATATTTTTAAGTTAATGAGTTTATTTTTAAATTAAAGCATAAAACATTTATACGTTAAAACGGCACATTTTATATAATTGACCTCCCAAAGCCTGAGCCAGAATGTTTGAGCTAGATAGAACCACGCCGAAAATCCACTGAACAAACTTTGTGGGTGAAAAAATACATTCATTCGACGATTTAGAGAACCACGAAGAAGGATATATTGGACGAGGAAAGCAAGTGATAAAAGTTCGGTGTGTAATACGAAATTTTTTATTGATCAGATTTTTCTTTGAATTGGGAATTCTTTCTTAGTAGAAATAAGGAATATGTAACTTGTAATATAGTTAATAAAGGCTAGTATTATATGATATTCTTATAATAAAGAAGGAATTCTCACGCGGGCAAAGTCGTGGGCGGCGTACTAGTGGTTTATATGAAACATGATTTCATATTCTATAAGAGGGTAACATTTCATTACAGTAAAGCAAAAGTTACATTTGTAATGTGTTTCGTAGTGACGTTTATCTCTAAGGTAGGATAGCATTGCTATTCCGATACATCTACACTCTGATCGAATTCTGAGATCGAATGCATTTGCCATGAATTGATTCTACATTTTGTTTGTCCCTAAAAAGTGGAGAGGGCGCGCGCGCAGTTCCATTGTCACCAGTTGATGGATTACTGACGCTGTCATATTCCTGCGTCACCTATAGATATGTTAAGACGCCAATGAAGCAAAGTCTCCGTAGAATAGTAGGTATTTGAATATGTTATTGCTGTCGCGATTCGGTACGCACACATACAGCCTTTCACATGCTTTCACTCACACAAATAACGCTGCATAACATCCCAAAGAGGCCCCTGCGAGCCGCGCATAGTCGCTACCCCTCCGCCTGGGCTAGAGTGTATTTTTCAAAATTATAATAAACTTGACGTGAGCGTGCGTCAACCCTTGTTTTACGTTTTGAGAAATTATTGTTCGCATATTGGTTTAGTCTCGACATACTGTGGTTGTATTTGATATAATTGACTAGTAAGTACCTATCACATATAAATACAATATAAATTATGGCGTTGCTATTTTAGGGTTCTACGGTCAACAAAGAAACCTTTTAGTTTCACCATATCCGAACGTTCGTCTTCCAACGATACTTTAGGTGACCTAGAGGTGTTTTAGTACCTAGAGTGCTAGAGTCTAAGGACTAACAAGTTAAAGCGTTCAAAAAGAACTAGAAACCGACTTCAACTGCCCTAAAAGTCTACTTTTATTAAGGAAAATTTAAGATGTATATTGTTTTCTCATGGATTCCATTCTAAGAACCGGACCAAATTGAAATGGGACCACATGGAAAGCATCAGCTTTCAAATAATAAAGAATCATCCAAATCGGTTCACCCAGTGAAAAGCTCTGAGGTAACAAACATTTAATTAATAGAATAGAATAGAAATAATTTATTCGGCATACAGATTACAGTGCAGTTAAAACATTAATTTTAAATTTGCTCTGCTGCACTGCAACGCCGAAATACACACTTAACATTCCCAGTCTCAAAAACTACGGAACCGATTTTGATGAAACTTGCAGTCTTCCCTAAGTTTTACAATACCTAGGTAAACAAAAAAGGGATTATTTAAATCGAACTTGTAGTTCCGGATATATAAAAAATAAATTAAATAAAATAGCCTTTATTGCTGAAATAATTTTTTGTTTTAATTTTCTTAAAAATATGCTTACTTTATACGTTACTTATCTTTTTATATTAAGTATCAGTAACCGGTCGTTCCTACATTTCAGCTTGTCTTTCGACATAGGCCTCCTCTAAGGATTTCCACTCTATTCTATCTTTCGCTATGCGGGTCCATGTTGGACCCGCCACTTGTCTGATGTCGTCCTCCCATCTTCTAGTCTGTCTGCCTCTTTTTCTTTTGCTATCTCGTGGTTGCCATTCAGTTATTAGTCTTGTCCATTTCTACATACTCTATTTCTCCATTATTTACTGTTATGGGCTCTGTTTGTGAGGAATTTGACATTACTTTTGTTTTCGTTAAGTTCGTTGACAGGCCTGCTTTCTCGCTCTCTTCCGCTAACTGTTGGAACATTGTCTGTAGGGTTTTCGGGTTTTCCGAAAGTAAGATCAGGTTGTCTGCAAAGCGTAGGTGACTCAGCTTTTGCCATTTATATTTAGTCCTTTATTCGTCCAATCCAGATTTGTGAATATCATTTCCAGGATAGCTGAAAATATTTTTGGTAAAATTGGGTCTCCCTGGCGTACCCCTCTCTCAATCGAAAATTCTTCGCCTGTAGATTCTAGCTTCACTTGTGCGGTGCTTTTTGTGTATATGTTTTTCAGTATTCTTATGTATTTTGCATGTACGCCTTGTTTTTCCAGTGCGTCCCAGATAAATCTATGTTCGAGTGTGTCGAATGCTTTGTTGAAATCCACGAACCCTATGTGTGTTTTTCTTTTGTGTGTGTGTTCCGGATATATGCGAGGACAAACAAACATACACTTTAGAAATTTGGCACACTTCTTTAGAAGCTGGTATAGACTAACATATATGAAAACTGGGCAGTTCTGGAAATATTACATACATACAGGTCGCATTGATAACCTCTTTTTTTGAAGTCGGTTAAAAAACTGTAATTTCACGACACCTCCCACAATAGAATAGACGAGTTAAAAATCCCGTCTTAAGTGTATGAGATGTATAACTGGGAAAAAATATTTCAAGTTTTTATTTGTCGACATGAATAATAATATCGTCGAAATCTATCGTATTTCCTACTGTCATACTTCATATTATACTATTATATTTTAAGTACCTCAAAAGGAAAAAAGGAATCCTTATAGGATCACTGTGATATCGAATACTCCAGTCTTCTGTCCCTTAGATCTGTCAAATAATGAAACTTATAGGTCAACGCAATAAAAAGATATAGCTGTATTTTAGACCATTTCCGTACAAAATGCAATGAACCCAAAATCTATACGGTATTTCCCGTTGACCTAATGTCTTGAAATTTGGCAAGAAGAAAGGTTTTACAGCACAACCATAGGAATAAATCTGAATTTTTTAATTGTAACACAGTAAAATTGATTTTTTAATGTTTACAAACTTAACTTCGTAATATGTAATTTAGCTTAGAATTTCATTTTCGGTAGAGCATTGTTGGGTGCATATTACCATACCTATTATTTATGATTTTCAGTATGTCATTAATTCATATTCTGTACGGAATCCTCGGTGCACGAGTCCGACTTGCTCTTGACCGGTTTTTGAGTTGTTGGAGAGCCATTTCAAGCTCTTGCTGGCTGATCTCCGGGATATCTGTGTCGGGTCATATAGTCTCCGTAGCGATTTGTACATGCGATGTCCATATAACTTCTCGTTCTCTCTCAAGACTTTCAATAATAATAAATAACAAAAAATAATATAAAAAAGCTTTTAAAAAAGTTATAAATAAACGGATGTCCATGCAATAAATGTTATGTTTTTTCTGTGTTTTTTTTCTGTTTAGATATTTTACAGTGGTACGGAACCCTTTGTATGCGAGTCCGACTCGAACTTTAACATTAAAAAAATATTTGAAACATAAGTCACTTATTCATAAATCATATTTAATTATTTACACGTAACAAAACGTAACAACAACTAAGAATTTCAGGGAAAATGTTCTGTTCTAGAGATAAAATAAATTTCCTTAGAATTATTTGTCTTTATATTTGTTTATTTAGATCAATCTAAACATTAAAACTAACAGGTAAAACCATTATAGCTCGAGAAAGGGTATCTATCGATATATTTTTCCCACCACTATTAGTCGAAAAAATCGATAAAGCTTATTGACATCACTAATGCATGCTTACTTTATTTTTATACATATAATACACAGTATATAGTTGTGATATAGTGTACCCTGCCTCCCGAACCGAACTGTGCGAGAAGGACAGTTGAAGCTTTTTTTGGTATTTGCCTAGTTTTGCCGTGAAATTAAGGGTTTGGGATATAGCTGTTTTCTCAACGAAACGTTAGCCAAATTCAATCATTTTGATCTTATTCTCTTTATCAAAGAATAATCTAGGCCCGTTGGTTTTGCTTTTTCTGAAAATGTTACGTTTACTCTAAATAATGAGTACCATAAGTTGAAAGAAATTTTTTCTGAAATTTTGAGTTTTGAGATGCCCATAATTCTAATTGTAGACAAAATATTGAAAAAAACAAAACCAACGGGCCTAGATTATTCTTTGATAAAGAGAATAAGATCAAAATGATTGAATTTGGCTAACGTTTCGTTGAGAAAACAGCTATATCCCAAACCCTTAATTTCATATGAAATTTTTTATCTGCTGTTCCCTCTTAATTGTGCGTCTATGACAAATGTCCTTACGTCTGTATTGCATTGTACTCACACTTCCCTGTCGATATAAACAGTTTTGATACTCGTTGGTGCGATTCTGAGAATATATTTTCAACTTAGTCCACATTGATGAAATTGAAAATTAGAGCTAGTACCACGCTGGTTCGATTGTAGTTTTTAAACTAATGTAGCAAATAATTTAAATAACATTAACCACGTGTAAGTCACCGTTAGTCAAGTGTAAGTACGTAAAACTTTTGTGTGGCACGGCGTATTTCATCAGGATATGCTTTGCAAAAGCATGTACATAATATAATCATTATGTGATTGCTTGTGTGTAATTTCTTTACTTTGTTACGTAATATAACATAGGCATGTTTTGTCTTGACCGAACAAGTGGTTCCCGTCGGATAATAAATATACCTGCGTGATTACGGGAAACAAACCTATCAACACAACATTGACAGCATAAATGATATTTAATAAACATTGAAAACGCTGTACAGAGATCAAAATTCCAAAAGAGGTTTATTTCGTTGCACGGCTTTATTTTATTCGACATCAAATACCATTCCGGGCTGGATATAAACATTCCACGTGCCCATTCACATTTTATTGCCATGGACTGTCCACGAGAACATAAAATAAATCCTCACTTATCATATCGCAACCGTATTCAAAATATTGCCCCCTCAGATCTCCGCCCAACCTAGCACATGTTAGCACGCCTCGGCATTTTTACCTTTTTGTCGACTTTAAAAAGGGTTGCAACTGAAGTTTAACAATGGAATCACGTTACATTTAGTTTGTGACGTCACAGGACAGTGTTCCATGTTCAAGCCCACTGGGCCGGTGTTCCGAATACATTCATGCCAGTGATTGATGGAACTAATTAATTTTGTCGCACACGCGCTGTCTATGGATTCGGGTACTCGAGTTTGAAATTAAAAAAGTATTTTTTAACGCTCTACTTGGCAATAGATTGCACTTTTTATTTCTGTACATCAGTGTCGCATCAGTTGAGTTGTACATAGATCCAGCTGCCCTTCACATTGAAAAGATTGTAAACGATACTACTTTTGTAACTGGAGCACATATTGACTAATAGCTCAGAGCTTGTCAGAGTCTCAGAGCTTGTCAGAATATAAATCTTCAATCGTAAGTTCTCTATAGGTATTGGTGTATAGGTGGATGACCTTTTCATTCTACATGGTCATGAGGAGGATCTATGAAGTTCAACGTAAGAAGGACGGCAAACTATTTCGTATTATACATGAATAAGGTACATAGGTCAAAAGAATAGAAGAACATTGTGTAGTAAGTGAAGTGAATAATGCGAGATTACAGCATGAATGATATTCAAGTCGATTGTAGAGCTGAATATAATTAAACCTTAGTCATTTGACCGAAATAATTTTACTGGGTCACATACTAGTGACCCAGGGAGCCAGCCGATACTCGTACCATAGATACAATCAACAAGTATTGCGATTCTAATACGTCTAGCGTTTGAAGATGTTCCCTCCCTCCAGGGGACGTTATATATATATTTGAATGATATGATGAGATACTCGATGTATTGTATAACCTTCCTAAAGGCATTGTATACAAACACTTCTTTTACAGAGCTCTCAACCATTTCCTTTTAACACTTATACTGTACTATGTGGTCATTTACGTCCTCCTCTAAAGAAATGCCTAAAGGTTTATTACGGTCCACAATAACACTAAAATACTTTCCCTCTTCTTACGTGAATCGTCAAAATACTGTTTCGGCTCCCAGTGACATGTGGCCTCCAACTACCTCGTTGGCACTTTATCACCTATAAACGGCACAGTAAAAGTTTCGTATAGTCTATCTACGGAAAGACATGGGGTAATGTTGCAATGAAAGGTTGAGCTAGTTACACTAACATGTACAAATCTACAATATGATATTAATTGAACTCTAAATAGTCATCTACTGACTATTTGATGTAAGTTCCGAAGGTGTGATTTGCGTTTTACATAGTATGTTTGATATTAGGAAAATTTTATAATTTTACTTAACATCACCTGGATTTTCTTACATCTCGAGTAACAAAGTTTCATCTACACTAATATTATAAAGAGGAAAGATTTGTACCTATTTTTGTATGTTTGTAATGAATAGGCTCAAAAAGTACTGGGCCGATTTAAAAAATTCTTTCACCAATAGAATGCTACATTCTTCCAATTTGACATAGGCTACATTTCATTTTGAAAAAAATTAGGGATCCTTGGTAAAATTTGAACAATGTAACCGAAGGTGTAGAAAAATGAGTCTTAAAATGTCTTTCGTCGAATGCGCTGCCGAAACTATTAGCGATAGAACAAAATAATGTACAACAATATTGAAGAACATCATAATGTCTACAAAAAACTCCGCGGTAGCATATGTCCAACTATTGTAGTTATGTCACTACAACAACTTTTTTCATTTTAAACATTAATGAAAATGCTAACCAAATTCAAACCATGCTATTTATGTGTTTATATTAATCCTTATCCAAATAAATTATTTTATGGTCAAGACCATTTAACTACCTATAAAATAGTTTTTCCATTCAAAAGATATTACGAATTAAAAATTCAAACAGTAAACAAAACCGCCATAGCGCCGTGGCCGTTGTTTGCGATGCAGTCTGAAAAGCGCGCCGGGCATCGCGGCGGGCGGGGTGGAGGGGGCACTGAAATATTTTTTTTAATATATAATTAATAAATAATAATTTTTTAATAAATAAAAATATTTGTGAAAAAAAAGTGTTTTATATCCAAATTTCCAAAAATAAATAACTGTCTACCCCGTGCGAAGCCGGGACGGGCTGCTAGTATTTAATAAGAGGTTTAACTTTAAATCATTGAAATTCCTGACAAAGCACGTAATTACAATGAATTTTTCTAAAAATTATGGACTCATAACATAATTTCTACATACTCGTATTCAATATTACCGGAGAACGGTGGAATTTAATATTCGTTCATCGGTTCAACGATTTCTGTGCCTAAGGAAGTTTGGAAAAAAATGTACCAGTAGTTCGGAAACTAATAATATTCGGAAAATATGTATTTTAGTTTTTTATCGTAAGGCTTCCAGTTACCTTTTGAACCACCAGATACAAAGTATTCTTAAACAATATTTCTTTGTACAAACACGTATACGCAAAACACGACCAGAGCTTTGAAGTGTTCCACGCATTTTCAATCTCAAGCGAATTCCTCTGAACATGAAAGAACATCTTTCACAAACGTAAGCAGAGCATTCGTTCAAGGCCGAACTAAAATAGAACTCGTCTATCTTCCCCAAGAACATCAAAGTCAAGGTAATGAGGGCGGGAGGGTGGAACGGAGGCTGCCATTGCTGGAGCTTCCAGTGACACGCTTATTTTAGACTGACCTGCGATTAACGCTACGACAATAGGGGCTGGCGCTAATCGCTTTAACCTGGATAAGTCTAGACGTTTCCGCAGCGAGAGAGATTACGTGTTCAGAGTGTTGACGTGAAAACGCTACAGACATGACGGTTTTGCTGATTGCGCGCTTAACATTTTGAATCAACAAATTTTACAAATTAAATTTAAAATGACTTGAACTGCAAGTTAACATGTAAAATGTAAATTTAAGATTTTCCTAGAAATATTTTAAATAGTAGACCTATTACAGTACTTTGCTCGTCATTCACTAGCTTATACGTCACAGATTAGTGTGTGTTCACTCAAGAGCAGTCGAGTCGTCGAATGAAGTCCAAGTCTTAGCTAACGTAGTGTAGAACGTCCCCCGACGAGGTGGAAAGACGACTTACTTAGGGTAGCTGGACGTGAATGGATGCGGAGAGCAGAGGACTGAGTCAAGTGGCGATTCTCTCCAGCAGTGGTCTGGCGCAGGCTGTACTTGATGTATAGATCAGATTGGTAGGTAAACAACCTTACTCAAGCAAAAGCTACCCCTGCAAAGATAACGATGGGACCTTGGCTAAAGTAGCTTGAGTAGTGTTGAAGATTACCCCTAACAAACAGAAAAATATGCGAAGGCAGGAATCGCTATTTATATTCGTAATTTACGAGTAAACGGATATTAAAATAGATTTCTAAGTGCTTCTATGGAAACGTTTGCCCGAAGTCAGTTATCAAGTCTGCAGGTCGTTTGCGTCGGACGCGTGTCTACATGCTTCGTTGCTTGTCTCACTGATTTAATTAACGCTACTCATACTGCAACTTCTTTAATATTCCTAATTGCTTCCGTCGGAAGAGCCTTATTGCTCCCCCAATGCTTGTTATGTCATAATTTTGAAGCTCACCTTTATGAAGGAAGATATAACAGATTTTAATAGCCTTCTTTAACGAGAAAAGTAACAAAGCTCGGATGATGCAATTGTTGGGAAATAAGATGAAACGAATTGACGTCCTAAAAATGCTAAATACGGAGATGGTTTCATAATTGGACAGAAACGTTCAGTAGCACGAAATACTTTTTTCCTCTTCAAGCTTATGTACCTGAGAGTAACTCAGGATTTTGAACTTTGTAGACCATTATAATATTTTGGAAAAAAATCTGTAAAATGACATCGACAATAAAGTGACAACTGACAATAAATATAATTTAGATATTCCATTCTAAATAATGCTAAGCCGATTCCAGATTTATATATTTTTAAATATTAATATTTAGGAAAGCAATATTATTAATTGGTTCCCTTTTCAAAGTAAAAAATAAGGAAGAAAATTAGAAGAAAGTAAGAGAATCTCGATTTAGTTAATGCTGCGACAGTGTTAGTATATAACCAAAAGAATACCAGTTTCAACTAATAAATCTGCGTTAACATAGACCCTCTAGGTGCCTCTTGTTAGGACCTCTAATGAAGTTTACCCGTAGTGAAACCAAATATTACAATGTAATTTCTCCTTTTGTACCAATAAATGGGGTGCGACGGGGCGGTTGGTTCACTTTTGTTGTCTTATAGGGCACCCTTTCTGTTTAGTTTGTTTTTATTGCTTAAAAATAAGACGTTACCGCCTCATTTATCTCTGGGTAACAGGCGGTCGGACCTTGACTTTATTGCTTACGGTTACGCATAATTTACGAGTTCAACTCAACAGTGGTAATTTCTCTTGTCTAAAGAAAAAGTAATTAGGAAAAATATCGTTCGAGCTTGTTAGGATACGCTCCATAGCTCTCATTTACTATAGCCGTTTCGTTTGAGAAGAAATGTAATGACTCATAATCAAAATGGACGACAATATCTATGGCTTAAAAATAATTCCAAGGTACGTGTACTTCTATACTAACTTGTATTATTAGCTATTCTTATGCTTGTACGTTAATTTTAATTTGCAGCAAAAATACAGTGCGTGTAATCCATGCAAATGTTTTCTCTTGACATGATACATTAAATCACAAACCCCTTGCACATGTATATGTTAAGTTACATATCTGAATGCGTAAGCCAACGAGGAGTAAGATTTCTCGTACCGAAATCCTAATTTCGTACGAAAACAATTTGCACAATTTCCTAAAAAAAACAACTAAACAAATCTTTGACTGATTGCGAAGCGCTAGAGGAGTCCTGGTGTGTTCCTAGGAGATCCCAGGGCTCTTCGACTTGCGCGGAGGACGACCACCGAGGGGGTTTTAGTGGATAAAAATTTCACATAACCCGGCTTCTCTCCTAAGGAGTCGGGTATCTTCAGAAGATTTCCCCCTCGAAAAAAAAAAAAAAAAAAAAGGTGACTTGATATAAAGTTTACCGGACGAGCGGCCGTCCCGCGACTAGGATGGACCGACGACCCATGTTTAGCAGAGGTCATTTCTTGACTGATGATGGTGATGCGTAAAACACTATATATATATATAAAAACGAATGTAAATGCGTCTACCTAAAACGAGTATAGTAACTATTTGGGACACCAATGAAAATGCCATTGGTCTTTTTCCTTTTCTTTGTTAATTCAAATTAAGGAAACGGATGCTAATAGCCATTAGATCTAGGGTTGTTAAATAGTTTTTTTTTACAAACTCGAAGCTACTGAAACATATTAAGAGGCGACAAAGTAAAACCAATTACGGGCAAAGTGCTCGTATTTTTCTTAGAAATATTTCACTAAATTTATCACAAAAGAAAAATACGGCGAATCTCGTTAGATAAGGAAATTAAGAGGTATGGCTGTACAAATTTTAAGATGGAAGTTTTATTTGATTGTCTTTGAGAGACTACGAAAGGCGTTTCATAGACAGAATTAGATTTTCTTTACCTTATTAAAGTAAAAGCCCAGAATTTTAGAGTTATAAATTATAAAGTTAGTCTAATTATTTATAAGAATGTGTGTTTATTTCATGAGTAGTAAAGATAGTAAATTAAGTACACTCGTTTTTTTTAAACTTGGTCATACACAATAGAGTACGAACAAAGCTAGTTTTGGTTTAGTAGCAATTTTATTTAAATGAACAGGCCAAAAAATGAAAATTTGTTATTTCATGTACCTTATATAATAGAGTGGCGTACCACGAGGGAGGCCTATGTCCAGCAGTGGACGTTTCCCGGCTGATGATGATGATATAATAGTTATTGAGGTCCATGATGACGAAGTCACAGGTGAAATTAATACATAATAATAATATTTATATAAAAAAGGTACAAACTTTTGTATCACGACAGTATAGTTTCAAGTTTACTATTTTATTTTTCATTTTTACAAACTATTTTATATGAACAAGCAAGACAACTAATTCATATTTTATATGTATGTATTACTTTCATAAGATATAATCTCATATCCTTAGAATTTATATTTTATTTCAGTATAGTGGAGTGACTTCAGACGTGACATTCCGAATACCAATAAAAAAAATTCTAGCTTTCAAATTATACTCGTACCTTCTCTATCGTTTAAACTTTACTAACAAATAAATGAACTATTCATATGAATAGTCATATAAAGCGTCGGTGGCGCACTGGATAAGGCGCGGACTCTCAATCTGAGGGTACCGGGTTCGAATCCAGCCGTGTACCTATGAGTTGTTTTTCAATTCAAGTACATTATCCGATTGCTTAACGGTGAAGGAAAACATCGTGAGGAAACCTGCATGTCTTGAACAGGCATGTGAAGTCTGCCGATCCGCACTGGGCCCGCGTGGTGGACTATGGCCCATACACTCTCTGTAAGAGAGTAGGTCTGAGCCCCTCCAGTGGGGACATATATAGACTGTTGATGATGATGATGAAATGAACTATGTATAACTGTATATAAGCACGTACCATCTGGTGGATTTATGTCAAATAGCCTAATGGTTTGGATGACCTATCTGTTTTACTTTATCAAATCTATTGGTTGTTATTGTCAAGCGTTAGTGGCAGTTAAGGACCCTTGTATAATGTTCAGATTATTTGTACACTCGATAACAATGTGTTAGGGATTCAGAATATAACCACTCCTGACTTTTTAGTCTGCTCATTTTTATGTCGTCCAAATAGATGTCACATTGTCATAATTACGCCAATGATTATCTCAGGAACTTCTAATTATATTTTATCTGCACGTAAGTGTCATCATTTACGGCCTGCAGCAGTCCACTGCGTAAGTCGTCTTTCCACCTAGCCGGGGGACGTCCTACATTACGTTTGCCTAAGCATGGTCTCCACTCGAGACTCATCTGCTCCAGCGATTGTCGGTCCTTCGGCAAGTATGACCACTGCTACTTCAGTTTGCTAATACGGTGAGCTATGTCGGTCACTTTGGTTCTCTAACGGATCACTTCGTTCCGAATGCGGTCCATCAGTGAGACTCCGAGCATAGACCTTTACATAGCCCGCTGAGCGACTTTACATTTGTGGATCAGTCTGCGAGTGTAAACGGTTCTTTATTTCCAAAAAAAGCTTCGATAAAACGCTCATTAGCAGGAGATAAGATACGGACTTTATTTGACGTAACGCGAGCATCTGTCGCAGGCGTGAAAAGAGGCCCACTCATATTTTTTGTTTTTAACACAAAGTTATCGCGTTACTAACGAGGCTCCTGTGAATTTGGTGACAGAGCTCTCATTTCAGTGTCACCTCTATTCCATAGCACTAAAGTTCCGTTTACAATTGAACCTTTAACATAAACGATAGACAGATAGATACAGGGTTTGTTTTCACAATGTCGCAAAAAATTGCAACAAAACGTATGCGACAATGAATCGTTATTTGAAGTGGGGTATTCGGGTTACTAAATCAGCCCTTCGCTATTATTCTGCATTTACACGTTTTGTGTTTGTTTAAATGGTGTCTGTAAATATGACCCTACTTGATATAGGTAATGGTCTTTAAAGACAGGAATACCTTCACACTCGTCACGGGACAGTGTAAAACATCTTTACATTTGTAAGCAATCACACATACGATTTAAAAAATCTAAAACAATAAGTTCCATAAGTTATTGTAAAAACAACAACTATCATATCAATTGAACAAAACATGACCTACGCAAACAACTGTTGTAATAAATTGCCTACATTATTTTAGATGAACTATATTTTTGAGCAATCGAGTTTATTGAAATAATTTGAATATTAGATTTTGCGCGAGTTTTATCGTGATAAACAGTATCCTATTTTTTTACCGAGACCTAGAACACATCGGTGTATCAAACGTTCTAGTTGGAGATACACATCCATCCAAATCCACAAACTTGGATTTTTAATATTTGGTAGGGTAGTCAGGGATACATTTAAACTACACAAAACTTAGGTTATTTTTTACGACAGAGATGTAAATAAGTTTGAGTGCGTTCAATCAGAAAGTGTCAATAAAACTGAAATAACAAATCATTTCTACTGAACAACAAGATTGCTTTGTCTGGCATGGAAAGTTCGGGCAGTTCGGATTAGTGAAAGAATTATGACACACTCGTACTGTGTGTGTGTAGAGCTCTGCATCCATATTTTATCGGTTCATAAAAAGTGTCGCCCTCTTTCAATTTGGGCACTGTCGTTTTTATTATGGTGGACTTATTGCCATTTTTATTATTACGCACTCGAACAACCATTCCGGATGTTGCTTTTATTGCTTGGACTTGAACTTTTTCTGCACCAGTTGATTTATAATTTACAAACAAAACGGTTAAATTAAATTGGGTTCACTTATATTATTCAAAAGTATTATCTTGTTTGTAACCTTTTATTGCAAGTAATTAGCCGAACCAACAGTTTATTATTTTTGACATATTAACCGTTTGATATTGAATGTGTACTTGTATAGGATGTATACCGATATAAATAAATAAAACTTTTGCATTACTACGGCCACGTGGTTCGTCAGACTGTATATTATTTGCACTACTACTAGGAATAAGGGATACTTTTCTAAATGTATTTTGTGAACGTTAGTTATCAACTATGGTCAAGTCTCAATAATAAGACAAAGACTGGTCCGTTGGGCTCTACAGTAATAGAGAAATAACTGATACATATATCATATTATTATTTGCCTCTACGTTGTTAGCTTATCTTCTTCTAGTCAAATTCAAACATGAAGATAAAAACATGTCCCCAAGTGAACGCTAAATTGTTTTACCTTCGTGAATTCTGGTGATGGCCTTTCATTCATTGACTTAAAGACATCCTTCTTAGCTAGGATGAAAAATCATATACTATTAAATTAACCGAGCAATGCGAAAGTCAGTTTGTTGGAAGGTTCACGATGCATGTCTTTCATAGTGTCAAGTACTACATTAGTTTAATTCGATGTCATAACCAATCACCGAACAATTTCCTACTGGAATTGACGGCTTCCATTTACATATTTATTAATGTGCCAGTCACGCGTGTAATCACATTTCTACATACTACGAAAACAATATCGTCTTGGGAGAATTACGCACCAGCACTGCCGGGGTAGGGGCACACAATATAATTATATGAACTAGATTTTGTCGTCATCCCGAAGTAACGTTCTACCGGGATAAGAAATAGTCTATCTTATTCTCCACGCCATAGGTTGCGTGCTTGCCAATTCTGATCATCCTGATCAGTAAAGTCGTTTAATCATAAAAAGGATAAACAGACAGCGAGACAAATACAGATGGTGTGACAAATATGGTTTTGGATCACTGGTTTTAAATATGATACTTACGTCAGATCTGTATTTTTAATTGTTTGCACTTTCACTTCAACTTACTTGATGGTAATTGACTTTTAAGGCCATTGGGCTGAAAGCGTCCTTAATCAAGTTGATTGATACGATGTTAGATCTCACTGAATATTGTGACGGTCTCAAAATCCGTATATTATAAATTCTTGGTATTGATTAATCAATCAGGCTCTCCTTATTTAATATATTTTTAATACATTCTGTCAACCTTGGTTTAGATCCTGAGATACTTATCAATCTACACTTCCATAAAAGTCCAAGGTACAAACAATCTACAAATACTAGGTAGTATTTCGCAATTATCATTACATTTTGAACGTTCTTGAATGAATTCTAAATGCGTTCACCAAAGGAAATTAGTTTACCATTTTAGGTTTCGTTGTAATTTTATAATCAGCATGTTGCCATCCAGCTATAAATTGCATAAATATTTGACATGTGGTTCCTATTCTAGAACAGATTATATCAACCAGTTATTGCTTGGGTATCATTCAAAATCATATGATTTTTACTTACTCGTACTTTGTAGTTGCAAAGCTCCGTTTCTAGTAATCTTAGAAAAACACTGGAATAGATAACATTTTCACAACATTTTGTGCAGTAAATTTGAATTTCTTCATCACATTTTACGCGAAAATGAAATAAAAAGTAGTTATACGAAATACGTGCCCAAAAAGCGGCAATTTTTGCGGAGTTTTTCCAAAATGGCGGAAGAAGCTCGAGATTGCGAACGGGTGACGAGAACTAAGAGTTTTCATTGCTCAATCTACCTATACATACAAAAAAATCTTAGCTACTTGACTAATGGACCTTTTGTAGGGTAAAACTTCTCTATTAACTAAATAACTTTGTAACACCACAATATCTAACACGACCAACCTAACCTCCCCTTTGCTAGCCTTTTATTACGGGGGCGTCTCCTATGCCTAGGGTGTATTTATCACGTTGAAAATGCTATAAATCATACAATACTTACAAATGTATAACATACATTATATAATAAATATTATAAAGTATCCGCAAGTATCTTTCTCGTCGGAACAAATTAACACCTTTTCGAATGTTAACGTGATACGTCAATCACGGTCATTGAACTGTACGATACAATGTGTTCGTGCTTACACTTTATTCACTACAAATCTTCTATTATCGTGAATTCAAAGCGTTTTCGTTTCTAAGGATTTTATGTGAAGGGTGAAGGGTATGGCGTTTTCTAACCCTTGCTACGAATACTTATTTGTATATACGAAGCCCTTATATCCCTTCACGATGTTTTACGGGTGGTTGCTCTGATTATGTTAATTTGTAGTAAAATGTTAAATTGGGTTTTATAAAAATTAATTATTTTAAATTTCACTATGAAATATCACCTAGCTATTTGGAGCAGGACTATGTATTCTCAACCTTAATACAATCACCGATTCGCCTGTCAAGCGTGGTGGTATAACCACTGATGCCCTCGTGGTCTTATCATGGAGATACATGTATAAAAGGTGCACTTATAATGATGATAATGATGAATGATATAGAAGTTTACATCTTCCTTCTAATTTCGCTATTCAAATTTTACCTAATAAGATTGAGATTTTTACCTTTCTTTTCATAGATCGATTGATATGAATTAAGCTGATGTACATACGCTCGTGAATGGAAGCGTTTCGCTTACACCTGTATCGTAGATTCCTTGAAATTTACAATTGCAGACTTTGAAGTGCATAAGTGAATATTCATATTCTAGCTCGTCAATAACCATCAAGTGAGGCTTTGGCCACTTCTTAAAAATTGCAGTCATCTGACATTATCACATAACTCAAATTACTGGCACAGAATATTGCGCAGGCGTTGATTTGTACGCGAGCGGCGTCGCATAATCTTATTATTTTCGCAACAACGTTATTTCAACCGCTACATCTATTTTCAAATTCTCTATTATACTCTTGTAATCCAGGGCTAAGCGTATAGTAATGCAACGAATGCATAATTCAAGTTAATTCAACTGTAGGACAAAAGAGCTCAACCCTTTCAGATTCAAATGAAGGCCCTTAAAAACGGCGGTCAGTGTAATTTAATACTCTGATCAAAAGAGAAACAGTCTCTTTTGAAACACATGCTTGGATGTTCATGATGTTTTGGCAGAGATTATTGTTAACTCTTATCCAGAAAATTGTGTTCAACTTGAATAAGTAAAGTTTAATTTATTCATAATATAGGACACAACACCGCCGCCGCCGCTAACTGATGATGAAATGACATAAAGTTGTCACATCTGTAACATCATATCTCATCATTATCATCCTGATACTAAGTTGTTTCTACCTTATTTATGTAAGTTAGGAGATATTGAGGCACGACTGTCAAGATTGTTTATCTGTTGATAGTACTATATTAATTTTGTGCTGTATATCCACTCACTTTCCTCGTTGTGGTCCAGGGGGAAATAACTCATTGTGAATTTTGTGCGGAAATGAAATATATTTCAATCACCGCATGTTTTTTTCATCAACGGAAAAAAATTCGTGGTTGCTCCGTATAATTTTCTTGATTCTGAAAAAAAAAAGTATTTTATGTAACAAGTATGGTAACCGTTGCCCGCATATAGTTAGGATCACACCCTAAAATATTATTGAACAAAACATAAACATTGACACAGTTTTCTCTTGAAATTCAGACTGTTGGTTTTATAGACATCATCATCATCAACGTCCCCACTGGAGGGGCTCAGGCCTACTCTCCTACAGAGAGTGTATGGGCCATAGTCCACCACGCGGGCCCAGTGCGGATCGGCGAACTTCACATGCCTGTTGAACACATGCAGGTTTCCTCACGATGTTTTCCTTCACCGTTAAGCAATCGGTTAATGTACTTGAATTGAAAGACAACTCATAGGTACACGGCTGGATTCGAACCCGCAACTCTCAGATTGAGAGACCGCGCCTTATCCACTGCGCCACCGACACTTCACGACGATTTATAGATATACTTTTCCTCATCAACTAGTAAACTATTTTTGTTGTACACTCGGCCATAATAAATGCTGACTAACATGGACATATTGAAAACTACAATGTCACAAAGTTTTGATCACGAAGGCTTGTTAGTAGTGTTAATCATTTAGACTGATCAAGTTGTTCAATTTACATATAACTTAACGTAACTCCACTTATGGCAATTCAGCAAGGCAAAATAATGGAGACTAAGAATTCGTAGTTTATCTTTTCATAGAAATCGATGAAAATATTATCTGGTGGAGGTTTCAAACAAATTCACAGACTTTCTTTCTTCGTCATTAAGCAATCATCACTCATCCAATAACAAAAATATTTCAAATGTCACAAAATCGTTCAGGCGTAAGTCACACAATGCTCTTAAAAGGGGCATTGTGAAGCGTCTAGTTCAATAGATGCCATCCATTCCGTTTCTTTGTGGAATGTCTCTTGACATCTCTGTAAGGAGATTATTTCTCAAGGCGGTTTATATACTCGTAGATCATGGCCGCTGTTGATTTTATACAAAGTATGTCGCACATCAAGCGTCGGTGGCGCAGTGGATAAGGCGCGGACTCTCAATCTGAGGGTACCGGGTTCGAATCCAGCCGTGTACCTATGAGTTGTTTTTCAATTCAAGTACATTATCCGATTGCTTAACGGTGAAGGAAAACATCGTGAGGAAACCTGCATGTCTTGAACAGGCATGTGAAGTCCGCCGATCCGCACTGGGCCCGCGTGGTGGACTATGGCCAATACACTCTCTGTAGGAGAGTAGGCCTGAGCCCCTCCAGTGGGGACATATATAGGCTGTTGATGATGATGTCGCACATCAACCAACATGATCATTAACAATCTATCCATCTCGAACATCACGCATATCAAGATTGCACCAAAGCTTAAAAACAATATGATAAGAAACAAAACTTGGCTAGCATGAACCAAGGATATCATACTACCGCTTAGCCTCATTTTAGTTGATGGTAAAAAGGAAACTTGCTAACTCAGAGGCCTTAATTTTACAAAGGAGTATAATTAACCTACAAGTATATAACCTACAACCTGATAAATTATTATAGTAGCTGTCAATACAGAGTATCATCAAGTTAGTTTTGGCTATGCATAATAGTATATTACGCAATCAGATTCACTTTTATAAGTCGCTCCACTGAAAATCTTCACAAAGAGAGTTCATCAATATTCAAATCATAATTTCTTTTGTGACGTAAGACGTGAGGGTAAATAAGAGGTCGCTGACCTGAATAAGGAGAGTAAGGGTAGTTTTTATCACCCTGTTGTTTTGGTCTTTGTCCCTTTGTTTGGCTTTGTCACACACTTGTCTCACCACCTTGCTTTGGAAACTCGCTTTTGCTTTAAAAATTCTACGTACAGCGTGTTCTAAACACTAAATTAGAATTCTATCTTCTCGAATCTCGATATCGAATCGATCATATCGTAGGAAATGCCAAGTGAATTACTTATAACTTGAATGCGGTGGTAAAGTTTTATGAATTGCGTGATGTTTATTAAATCCTGCAAACCGAAGTTTGGTGTTGGTAAATAAACAAAATTAAATCTTAAGTTTGTATTTAAACTTTATCATTTTCCATTTTACGCGGAGATAGAGATGAAAATATCTCTAGCTACTGTTCTTTTCGTATTTTAGACTGAAGAAAAGTTTGAGAAATCTAAACAAATATTGGTTTAAAACTATCAGACAGAAGCAAATTAAAATTTATTTAACCTAATTGTGCTTTCGATTAAACTTAGGATTTGTCGTCCATTTCATTGATCTTCTGTTGTTCTTATATTAAGTGCAATTTATCTTTCTTTCTCCAGTAATAAATTTTACTCTTGACTTGAATTTTAAATTTGACTCTTGTTCAATTCAAATCAATTCAATATATCTTTATTGTACACCAATACAAACTTAAGTTAAAAAATAAAATTAAAAAATAAATTAAAAATGTACAAAAGGCGGTCTTATCGCTGACAGCGATCTCTACCAGACAACCTTGTTCTGTAAGTTCTTTTAAGAGCTTAACTGGCATAAACCGCAAATATTAATTAAGTATTACAAATGTCGTGTTATTATTGTTTTATGTTATGAACCATTGTACGCAGTTTGGAAAGGAGACCATTATTCATTTATCACCACAATGGACCAGCTTTCTTTGAGGTTAGCTACAACAACCCTCCTTAGAAAACGGAGTCGATGATCGCAGTTGATTCTGGTTTTATTACCCGCGACGGAACGGAGACAGTATATGCGTTTAGGGTGAGAGGATGTTTGTTTGTTTGTTTGTTTGTGTGTACATACAAACCAATGTTGCCACTTATCTCCAGAACGGATTGACCGATTTACATACGGTTTTTTGTAAAGGGTTGCTGGTAGGTCAGCGATGGTTCTTGGATAGGTGGTATGGCGCTAGCTCACCAGGGGGCGCTGCAATCAAGATTTTCAGTCATTAAAATGAGGGACAGAGAACTTTGCGAAGGCTTATAGCTACTAGGCCGTGTTTGGGCTCTTTTGAAAGTGTTTGGTGAGCAGAACCTGCAAATGAACTTTTGGGGGTCTGATGATGGATCAGAACGACGTTGAAGGGAATCTTGCGAAGGCAAATACCTAGTAAGCCGAGTTTGGGCTCTTTTGAGAGTGTTTGGTGAGCAGAACCTGCACATGTACTTTTGAGGGTCTGATGATGGATCAGAACGACGTTGAAGGGAACCTTGCGAAGGCTTGTAGCTACTAGGACGTGTTTGGGCTCTTTTGAAAGTGTATGGTGAGCAGAACCTGCACATGAACTTTTGAGGGTCTGATGATGGATCAGAACGACGTTGAAGGGAACCTTGCGAAGGCAAATACCTAGTGAGCCGTGTTTAGGCTCTTTTGAGAGTGTTTGATGAGCAGAACCTGCACATGAACTTTTGAGGGGCTGATGATGGTTCAGAACGATGTTGAAGGGAACCTTGCGAAGGCAAATACCTAGTAAGCCGTGTTTGGGTTCTTTTGGAAGTGTTTGATAAGCAGAACCTGCACATGCACTTTTGAGGGTCTGATGATTGAGCAGAATAACTTTGAAGGGAACTTTGTGAAGGAACATGGCGAATAAACTATGCCTGAGCTCTTTATAGAGTGTTTGGTGATTAGCATCTGTACATGAACTCCTGATAATCGAAATTATACATTTAAAAAACTCCGTCAGATAGGGAAACCCTTGATTTTTAATACAATTGCACATATTGTTTGTCATGACATGATACTTCACACGTCACGATATTTAGACTACAACATATGAATTCTCTAAAAAGCTTAAAATAAAAAATAAAATTAAAAATTTTGAAAATACCCGCGACAAATGTAATCGTTGTAATCGGAAAAGAGTAAAATAATTTTTTGAGAAACCCTCGACTTAATGGAAGTAAGTAACTAGATAAAAAGAAGCTTACATATTATTACAATAATAAGTCAGAAAAAATCCGTCGGGGGCTGCCATTGCCTAATCTGTTGCCGTTTCCAATCCGTTTCCCAAAAAATGTAGGAGTAAGAAAATAATCTTTTATCTCGTATAGGTGAAGTCATTTTTTAAATCATTGCTTTGCATTGCAAACCCATCATTTGCACTTGGCCTTCATTTCATTCATTGGATGGTAAGTGTGCGCACCTAGAATTCTCAATGTAATGAGGCGCTAGCTATGTTACCTTTCATACCGGAACACAACAGTGCTATTAACACTGCTGTTGGTCAGCAGACTTAAGTAACATGGTGATAGCTAGCCAGGGAGACATAGAAAATGCCACCTATACTTATACCACCAACTAAACCGAGTACCGAGAGATACTGGGAATCGAATCCTGTTCCTACATATTGTAAGTCCGGTTTAGTCCGTTAAGTCCAAATGTGTACCCATTAGAAAATGGAGATGGTTAATAAGGCGGTATCAATTCAAGACTACATAAAAAAATTAGGTACCCAACGTAATTTCAACTAGTGACATAATTTATAAAACTGCAAATTTTAGTTCCTTCAGGAACGGGAATGGCAGCCCCCGACGGATTTTTTCTGACTTATTATTGTAATAATATGTAAGCTTCTTTTTATCTAGTTACTTACTTCCATTTAGTCGAGGGTTTCTCAAAAAATTATTTTACTCTTTTCCGATTACAACGATTACATTTGTCGCGGGTATTTTCAAAATTTTTAATTTTATTTTTTATTCTGGATTACCTGAAACTCAGCCTTAGTCATCTTTTTTGTTAGTTTTCTTGTCTTTGTTTTTCCTGTTATTATAATTTCGAAGAAACCATCCTTTTTTTCTAAACAACCTGTATATAAAATCGCAGACGATCTGTCTAATATGGAGTAACGTAATATAGAGTTAACTGTGTGAATAACAGCATCCTTTTATACCGCTATTGTTGTTTTTGTGGGAACATTCTCCTCGCAGTACCACTGGGTCATGAAATAAATCCCATTGTGATCCATTGTCCGAAAGACATTAAGTAGACAGTTTTTGAGATAGCCCTTTGTTGATCTTGAAACTGGGTCATGCCTTTGGTCAGTTTAGAAACGAGAACAGTTTCTTTTTATTGTTCTCGATAGTTTGAACAATAAAACTTATGTAAAATATTTGATGAGTTGATTTGTCTGTGTAATCTTAGATTTCAAACGGGTGGGCTGATTAAAACGCGTTGTTTTTATTATTATTATAAGGCTGGTTTAATCAGCAGGATAGATAGAAGATAGTCAGTTCTTTTACTGATTTCGCCATGGATCTTACCTATACAAATAGTTTCGAAGTTTTTTTATTAATTTGTAATTTAACATTAACTAGTTTGTTCACAACAGTTTTACAATTAATTATCAAAAAGATCTCAGTAAAAAAACATAGGATATTACCATAATCACTGCGCTCGTCAGGCGGATTGGTAATCGCAATTGGATGATTTGTGACATGGGTACCTGCTGCTGACTATCTCCTGAATGTTTTAGTGTGTCATCTTCGCCGTCACCTGAATGTTGATGGTGTAGAATGCTGCCAGGACCGGTCGGTGCTGCAAATCTAACGGCCCCCGTGACCTTTAAACGCATAAAGTTGTATTTCCATCTACTGGTCCTAAACAAATGGAGAATGTCCATATTTAAAATTTGACAACGCGTGTAATTCTGAAATTATATATCAGTTTTATTTCAAGGTCTTTTAGGTGATCTTTTGGGTTGTGTTTGAAGTTAAAGAGAAAAATCAATAACATTTTTTTAATCGATAAAAAATTATAACATAAAATAATCTTAGACAGAACAGTTACGCTTAATAAACACTAAATGATTTTGATTTGATATATACTTATTGTTTTTAGTATGCTGCCATAAAAATACATTCCATAATCTAAACAAAACCTATATGTGATACGTAGACTACGAGTATGCTTTAGAATAGGGTCATCTCATCTCATTTCGTGGGTATTGTAAAAATTTAGAGAAGAAATCGGGCAAGGGAAGACACCAAGACACTAATCCACCTATTATATCCAAGCAGAGTGACAATGGCGAATCCCATCACGGTACGAGTGCTTTGATTCGATTTAATATCTAATAGCGGACACGCACCCTATTGTTCTAAATTTAAAAACAGAAAGAAGATGTAACAATAATATAGCACTTTCACAATATGACATTCATTTGAACAAATAAACCAAATCATTTGCTCTTACCATAAATAAGGCAATCAAAATAACGGACGGCATACACAAAGGAGGTTAGTTTTAATCAACGTCAGTTTGTTCCCTCACAAAGCCTCTGAGCTCGGTGTTACCTAGAGGGGGTCGTTACAGCCTGACCATAATTTCAAATTAACCGTAGACACAGCTAAGGTTTGCGTCGGTGTGTTACCAGGCACAGTCAGAGCGTTTCTTTCCTCCTGACCTGAAAACAAGACTACTTCTGATTCATGTTTCATAGTCACGCAGTTCAACTCGTTTGGTATTGTTAGTTTGATGTCATTGCATGATAAATAAGGATAATATCAGTGAAAGTCTACAGGAGCGGTTGCATAAGGAATTATTCTCAATCTTAGATATGAAGTGGATTAAATTGTAAAGCAATAAGGCAGAAATAGCTTGTTTATTATTTACCAACATGTTAAAAATTTTGTCTAGTCTTTGCACAAGAATTAATGTAAACCATTTATAGACACAGTTTCGAAAATCTGTCATTTAATCACATCCATCTCACCACATAAAGATTTGGTGTCATTTTGGATTAAACCTCATCTGATCCTGATCGGATTCACTTTTGTAGCAACAGGCAATAAACTGAGCTGTCATCATGGATTTCTTACATAATTTCGTCTTCCTTCTGTATACGTATTCATCACGACACACTGTTATTTATTCTTCGATAAAGTAGGTTACCAAACGGAACACTGTGTATGTTTTAGTCCAAAACACTCTGCAGCCCTTATTTCGAAGCAAGGAATTATGCTCGAGGCCTGTTCGAGCTACCATTTACTCTCTCCAACATCGTCTATTGCATTTCAGAAGTGTGTAATTACTGCGTGTATTGGCTCATTCTGGTACAAGAAGAGGCGTGCACAAAATTGTTGTATAGCTCTAGGGCAGTCCTGGGATTAGCCCAAAATTGCTGGCTTACACGCCGCCGTAAATTTGTTTCGGAAAGTTTTCGTAATAAAGAAGATAGCCTAGTTACTTTTATTAGTCTCCATTGAATTGCAGTAGCTACACGTTTACTAGGTTTATGACATTGTGAATTGAAGCGTGCGAGAGCAATCGTCGCGTGCATCAATCCAATAAAATACACAATAGCTTCATCCGAACACGTAATTGTGTTATCGGGAAAGAATGTTGCCTGATGCCTCCATTGCGATGCAAAATTGTAAATAAACATTGGTTAGGTAGTAATCGAGGTTGACAAATCGTGATTCGATGCAAATTAAAAATTCGGTGAGGTCAAACTTGATCGCGCTCTCATCGGAATGAAAGAAGAAAAACGTGATTTAGAACAAGTTAGAGATCTTAACAATGGTGTTAGCAGCATTTAAATTTCTCGCGAAAACCGGCTGCCTAATGCTAATTTCGAAGCGCTTAATATGACAGGTGCTGTATTTAAGACTTGTACTTTAATTAATTTAATAGCTGATGAACATTTATTTTGACAACTTTATAGATTGTTTTATATCATTTTTGAGATTCTTTAATAACTTTATTTATGTTCATTATTGCTTTAAATCATTCGAGACGTTCATAGCTATAAGTAGGCATTTTAATTAAAATATTGGTTTTCATTATTAAAATTTATGTAATCGATTCTATAAATATTTGACAGTTTTAATGTAAATACTGCTTTGCTTGGTTTCAGGTATGTAACACCGAAAACTGCAAATGGTTCACAGGGAAAAATACTGGAAATCAAATATTTTATTCACGAATATATATAACGGTCACAAATGGTAAGCACCAAGAGGTTTCTTCTTTCTTATTTTATACCGTTTGAAGTTCCATGTTGAGTTAATTATAGGTCAAGCTGGACGGCGACCCTATAGGGATGGACCTTTTGTAAAGAAACGGATGGTTGAGTGTATTTAAGT
Source organism: Carcina quercana (assembly GCA_910589575.2). Taxonomy (NCBI): domain Eukaryota; kingdom Metazoa; phylum Arthropoda; class Insecta; order Lepidoptera; family Depressariidae; genus Carcina; species Carcina quercana. Next base: position 5,861,763 of record OU342442.1, read on the forward strand.
TCAAAAATACAATAGGAAAGGTTCTTGCCCTTCCTAATGGTACGGAAGGAAAAGTTTATGCATAAAAGGACTTTAGTTACGATACTTTTACCTATTTGTAACATGTATTTCGTTTGAGGCAAAATGTATTTGGAAAACCGTTTACGGTCGACAGAATACGATATAATGGACAATATTTTTTGTAAATATATGAAATGATAATATTTATTAATAGCTTTGTAAATGTTATCATTTCGCAAATTAAGCCTCCTCCATAGACCATTTGGTTGAATGTTTTTATGTATCAAGCAAATTGGTGTTTGTTGTAAGATGTCGGTGGTACAGTTGGATAGTGGACCTTTTTGGAATGTTTCCGTTGGTCGAATGTTCTGATTTCCAGGACAAGCGATGGTTTTATCCAAAGTTGGAATCACACTTTTGTATCGTATCAAAAGAATATCTATATTGAGATTGTATTTCATCGTCATCAAGGGCCGGGAAACGTCAACTGCTTGACATAGGCCTCCCTCCCTCATGGTACACTTGAGTATAAAAAGATTTATCCACTTTTGTACCCTGTCACATTCACCCTTTCTTGTTCCTATGTTCTGTGTTCACGTTAAGAATAAACCATTAAGAATTGAGAAGCCAAAAATATCCACCACGTCGGACTTTCCCTGAGGCGAATTTCCATCCATCACGCTAGGTGGACGGATTAGTGATCTCAGGCATTGTTGAAATATTTGCAGACGTGTCGCCTTGTACGACACTCACGGAATGACGGCGAGATAATCTAAAGCCCAAACCATATTGCCACCGCAACTACCACCGCGGCCACCGAATTACTTATTCGTAATTTAGGAGTCTTTAGGTTCAATGCGTGGCGTCAACATCACTGATGTCAATATATTTTCAAATTCACTAAATTAATCATATGTATTTTACGTAATTAGAAGTCGAATACTATCGCCAGTAAATTATCAAAACAACCAGCGATTATATTAGTATCATATCTCAAAACATGACCTGCGTCACATACGAAACAGCGTTATCAATTTATAATATTATGATGGTCCGATCCTATTTAGTACCCTTCCGGAGTCCTACGGACACGTGCGCAGCTGAATGTTTGATCATGTGTGACTCAGATGCGTACGCGCATTGCTATGCGTGCCGCATGCGTTCTGCAGCTTACGATAATGTGCATTGTTGTCTTGCTTTATTTGGTTTATGTGCTACTGTACTGTCTAGGTTGACTGGTTTGTCTGTATGCGTTACGTACAGCTTTTATTATTTGTAGTACCGCTGTTGTTTTTATCGTCCCGATCCCAAATTATTATCCATAATTGTAATCCATCCATACTAATATTTTAAATGCGAAGGCCTTGGCTCCCGTCGCCACGGAGGGTCAGAATAACTTGATTTTTTGTATAGGAATAGTTGGAGATAGGCTACTTTGATCCTGATCCAGCGGATAGATACCGTGGGATACTTTCCGAAATCCACGCGGTCCTAGTTACGGGCGATAAATAGTACATTATGATACAAGTGAGCTAAGATGCTTATTATACACGAGGCTTTTAAGAAAATAATTGGGTGTGTTTCTAGCTCTTCCATTGTAGGAAACTATCGTAGGCAGACAGGTACTTTTCGCTAGATTTTGCTGGGATACGGCTATCGTTTGTATTTTGTGCTTCATTTAGTTTTTCTGGCGGGGTTAACTGTATCAATTATTCATGCATTTAATATAATATTTTTAAAATAATATATCACACACCAACAAAGACTATAAACACAAAATCAAAGAATATATATACCAGAAAAATATGAAAAATTATGGGAAATGGCGCTCAAGTTTTTTTCGCGCTCCAACCTAAACAAGACAAATAACTGCAACGCAAAAGAAACCTTTTAGTGTGCCATCACCTGTCTATCTGTTTGTCTGTCACTGCTACTTTAAGATTAATATATCTTCTAGAAATGGTTAACTTCTAAATTATAAAATAAACTATGTTAAAGAATTACTGAAAATGATCCGCCTGATATACGAAGTTTTAATAGCGAAATATCTTTATTTGCCGAGTTCTGCATAATTATACAGGTATGTATTTATTTACAAATTTAAACGTGTTTCTGAGGAGATTAAATAAAAAAGCGCATAATTATATAAAGAAAGTTTATTGATATTATTTCACTTGGTTTGGTCTTTTCCACGGAATATATAAAAAAGTATATACCGTAGTCCGGTCCATCCCGACCTTTTAAATTCGCCAGTTTTCTGCAGAAATACCCGCTGTTCAATTACCTACACCAACAATGCCTGTTGAAACAGTTACTGAGCAAAGTACTCCTCAACCCTTCCCGTATTTGTACTAATTAACGTTCGCTAAACAAAACTCGATCCTGATTCCCGGCGCGCCCCTCCCTCCACAATACAGAACATACAAGTACAGGTGAGTGGATACTAGCACAGTGACCCCGTTTCTCTCGCAACGGGACGTCCAAAGACCCCACCCAGCAATTGCGGGATAATCTCCACATCTCGCACCCAAATTAGGAAGCTGTGAGATCTCGATAAAGCTTTTGAAAAGGGGCAAGTCTCCATCGATAAAAATGGAGTGTGTTTGAAATGTAAAGTGTGGTTGAAATGTGAACTCTTGGCTTGGGAACGGACAATTGGACTTTGTTGTTTTGGACATGTTGAAAGTTGGGGTTATAAATGTTTAACGGTCTCGTCAGGCGATGGTATTTAATACAGTAAAATGCCCACCATATCTGTGTGGTCTCGGCTTTACGATATTATCACCAATGTCTTCCCTTGGCCTTCAGGTTACTAAGAGGAAATCACCAGGATATGGCCATCAGAATCTGCCTATCTATCAAGTACAAGTTACTGCGATCGCTTTTCCCTTTCAAGCGTAGTGGTTTATGTCCAGCAGTGGATTTATATTTATACAATGTATGGTGATGGAAAGATGCCAATCGGTACTCTGGTTCGTGGTAGGTAATAAAATAAAATGCCAAAATTTTATATGTCCTTCTGCCTAGCTACCACCATGTTAAAGTCTGCAGCGAAACAGCAGTGTTAATAGAACTGTTGTGTTCCAGTATGAAAGGTAGCAGAGTAATCGCCTTATTAGTTTGAGGCTTCTAGATAAGCACGCTTTTCATCCAACAGAGAGATACATAAAAATGGATTATTATATTGAGCGAAACATTGCACCGCCAAATTACATACCTTTCCTATTGCTAAATGAATATGATCACATATATACTCCATGAAGTAATTGCCCTGACAATCGAGTTAGTAAAAAAGCGTAAAATGTTGATAATGTATGAACCTAGACGGCTGTCTGATATTACCTTTCTAGTGGAATTTTATTGTCGCTTTATAAGCCTGTAGGAAGACATTTAGTGGTACATCCTACAAGCTAGGATTCTTGGACAACAAGGCCAATAGCAATCCATCAATAAAGCACATTAAAACTGTCCAGTCTCTGATTTATATGTGATAAAAGCAGTTTCCAAGCAAACCTCAGGTGCCAAGAAGTCGCACACCGCCACCGCCTCATTTATCACAATCCAGTTTTGCTCAAGTCTAAACTAAACCCCTTACCTTACCCTTAATGTAAGGTATTGCCGCTGATATATGCTTCTTCACAGATGATAAGGTACCATTAGTATGCGTCACGAGAAAGAGTGAGGAGGCGTGTAACATCAATGAGATAGACACAGGTGACTAACTCACTGACAAATGCTGCTCCAGTGAATTGTTGGAAGACATTTTGTAAATTTACTGGCTCCGTGCAACACGTAACAGAAAAACAAGGACCGTAGTGTTGAGATAAATCATCTCGTATATTCTCTACTAGTTTCTGACCGCGGCTTCGCCCGTCTGGACTTCAGGTTTTATATCATGGGAACTATTCGTTCGGTCGTCGAGAAGTCGTGGTAGCTCAGTTGGGTAGAGCGTCAGTCCTTGATAGTCGTGGTCATGGGTTCGAACCTGGCTCGTATCAATGAGTTTCAATTTGTTATTTGGAATTTATGTACGAATGATAAAAGTCATTATCATTGGCTTTTCATAAAAAACATAGTGAGGAAACCTGCACACTTCCTGAGAAGACATTCAAAGGTGTGTGTGAAGTTTAACCGCTTGGTGGACTATGGCCCATACATTCTCTGTAGGAGGATAGGCCTGAGCCCCAGTAGTTGGGCCTCTATACATATAGACTGTTCATGGTGACTCGTTCGATCGGGATAAAAGTAGCCCTGTCCTACCTCGGCCTTTCAACTATGCCTCTAGAAAAAAATCAAAGTTATTCTGACCTTCTGTTAGGTCGTGAATGTATAAGAAAATAATTTTTTGTTCTTGAATTTATTCCATGTTTTAGTAGTTATTCTGCTGTTCGGGGCGGAGAAAATTTCAAAAATATCGGTAAATGGCGAAGGTAACCCGACTGTCTTCTATTTATTACAACTCACCGCCTCTGTTGCCTAAATGTCTACAAGCTTGGACTGACAATCTGGAGCTCCCGGGTTCGATTCTCAGTAAGGGATATCTATGGGTGCTCGGTTTGATTGGTAGTAGGGTATTTTCTGTGTCCACCTGGCTGTCTACCATGTTACCTAAGTCTGCCGCCAAACAACAGTGTTAATAGCACTTTTGCGTTGCGGTGTAAAAGGTAGCAGAGCTAACGCCTCATTAGGCTGAGGCTTCTGGGTGATTTCGCTTTCCATCCAACGGCCTTATCGTCACTTACCATTAGATGAGATGAAAGCCAAGTACAAACCTATTATTTACAAACAAAAACCCTCCTTGCTGAAATATTATTCAATTTTTTACGGAAATAAATATATATGTTCTAAATATGTTTTTTACTTACTTGATACTTGATATATTCGCCAAAGATTGTGACTTAATTTTGCGGATTCTTCTTCTTAATTATTATAGCTCGAGGGTAGTTCCATTTAAATATCAAGAAAATATTCCATCTCTGAGGGTTGAAAATTGAGTAGTTGACTTAAACTTAGGTAAAATTGTATTTATATCATAAACTAGCTTCTGCCCGCGGCTTTGCCCGCGTGGACTTTAGGATTTTCCCATGGGAACTACTACATAACAAATATCAAACTGACATGACATTTTCCGTCAACGAATAATTATTTCGATATTATTCATACTACAATTCTAAAATCACTATAAAAATATGGAGATTACATTAGATAACTCCCAAAAAAAGTAAGTAATCATTATATAAATTCATCAAACCAAATGGTTTCTTTTTTTGCTGTCAAAGCATCCCACAAGCATCCCCTGCCCGTTGCAACAACGCGTTGTTTTGAAAGAACGCACAATATGCGCGCACGCGCTCGGCATCTCTCTCTCTGGCAAGCGCAGTCGCATCGCATCGACTGTCGTCCTACCGACCAATCAGCGCTTCAGTCGCATTTCGTCCGTCGTTTGGTGTGTATGTGTCGGATGCCGCGGTGATGTGATACATATTATGTCCGCGGACATTAACTTTTTAGATTGACATTGAAAAATGTGCATTTCAGTGAAAATGTGCGTGTTTTTTAAGACTGTTAGGCGTTGATGGATAATAATCGATAATTACATATCGAGTTTCTAAAACATTTTGTTGGATTATTTACTATGGTGATCGTCAGCGTTTTTAACAGGTCAGTCCAATTTGAATTTTCGTTAAATGATGCATGAGCAATTGAACACATTTGTCTTTTTTTAAATAGAATTTTAACCTGTACATATTCCTTACTTCGATTTAGGTAAGCAAGGAAGGCCTAACTTTGTCTTTCAAACGTGTACAATATAATTTCGGTTTGTTTGTTATTTTGATTGTACATGCATGACCCTTATGTTTAGGCATATTTTTAGCATTACTATTAGCTGTATGTGTACGTAGTATATGTACTATAACTTCATGTACTACATATTGAGTTAAATGTTTGTCTTCTATTCGGCGCGCGTGAAGAAAGGCCAAGACCGCATATTATTTGCTCAAGAGTGTCATCTATTTTAATTATATTTTCGAGGTTAAGTAAGGTTTATGTAGTGCATTAATTAGCCTTTTATGCGCCCAGTGTGAGCTTCTATAACTTTGCGCCCACGCATGACCTAAAATTTTGGGCTTGGTCATTTTGACCTGTCTGACAAAAGTGCCACAGCTCCTCTACACGATGGACCATCACGTTGGTCTACCGCGATGGGGCATCGTGATCGCGTAGAGGACGTAGTTGAGTCTGATAGCTAAGAGGTTTGGTTGTACGATTGTCCGTAATGGCCTCTGTATAGGTTTTTCGTCCAACACATCAATGGGTATTACGGGTATGGGCTAGTGGTAGCAGTGGCCAACTATCAAATCTATTTCGATTTCTTAGAACGTGATTGTTGAAACTATTCCTCAAAGTGGAGGAAATAACGTAAAATATTTTTTTTTAGTCAAGTGACGAACCAAATATTGACGTTATTTGGTGACGCCCATCTTGAAATGCGATGAAATTAGAAGTAAACGATTGTAGTAGCCAGTGTTGCCAACAAGGGGAATCTAAAACTTGCTAAACTGATGTTAAAATTTTGCCAAAATTATGCTAATTGCTTTATAATATTGCCAGAAAATAAGCTAACATTTTTCAATGTCAAATAAAACGTCATTTAATTTTCAGATTTTTCAGTTTCAAGGCATGCATCCATTTGAAATAATTTTGATATTTTTTTTACTGGCAATTTCCAGCAGCGCCATCATTTGGTCGGAGTCCGTACTAATTTCGAGTTTATCGACCGACCGGTTTCTACGGAAGCGCCATCGGTGGTCGGAGGCAGAACTACAGATTTGAACGCAACCATTATGCCTCAGACTTTAAATACTAATGAGGCTTCTATGAACGTCTGTATTCGTTGGTGATGCCCTATCCAACTATAAAGAAGTACATCAACAATAAAAAACAAATGATAATTACAGTATATTATATTTTTGAAGTATTTGGACTTAAAAAAGGAAAGTGAACTTGTTATTCATAATTATTTTATATGCCAAAAAATATGCTATTTGCTAAATAACTTATAAAAATGCTAAACAACATAAAAATATGCCAAATCTAGCATAAAATTTGCTAAATTGGCAACACTGGTAGTAGCGTTGCAACTTGCAACTATCGCAATGTAATTTTACCGATCATTTGATGGGCCAGCGTTGTGCCATCATGTAGAGGAGCTACCATATAACCAACTGCCCAATCGGCTTTGGTTATATTATTTTTCAATTACACAGACAAAAATAAATTTTTGCTTTCCAAATACATTCATTAATAATGTGTTGTATTTATAAATTAACATACAACAAAACTGTCAGGAAAAAGTGTAGTGAATCATAATCAAGCTTTACAAGAAGTTACGTAGGTTATGTTCCACTCCTACGCACCCATTATGTGCTTAATTTGTAATACCTAATGCGAAACTAATGGCTTCCTCTTAATTTTTTGTCAATATAATGGCGGTTGAGATAATACTCAGTTAAATATAATTAAATGGTCTGAACAGAAGTAAACCGATTATACCAAGACAAACAATTCAGTAAGCTTTTAATTTAGAGGTAGATATATATTGTTCAAAAATTACGTGAGTATGTCCATTTATATAATGTTTAGTGAAGTCACATTTTATATTGTACTGATTATGGTACTGGACATAGTTTTCAAATGCAAAGGTTGCTAAATTCATAACTCTCCTTATGTCTTCGCCGTAGTCTGGCAAACCCTGATGTAAATACATTTCCAACGATGTATTAGTGAACACAGACCACCACGAGTATTGTTTGAGCTTATTTCATAAAGCGACAATTCGCAATAAACTGACATTTGTCATGCATGTCATTTTCGCATGTAGTGCCCGTTGATTGGTCGAAAAGTCGAAGATGGCTGACATATGTAAGTTTATTACAAATTGTCGCTTTATGAAACAGGCCCTTGGTGAAGAAGCGTGCTCAATCGTTCATCCAAAAGCTTGACTTTACATCAAGATTACATGGTGATAGGGTGATAGCTAGTTAGAAGAAAATTAATGACTAACACTGAGTACCAGGAGGTACACTGCTGAGAATCGAACCCTGGATATTACTTCTGGATGATGTATCATGTGCCACGGAAGCACTCAGCAATTGATAAGGGATTTAGATATTTAAAAATCAAAATACAACCAAACTCATTCAAACGCGTTCCGTATTTCGCAGAAGTCAGGTAAAAACCACGATCAGACGATTACGGGGAACCGTTTTGCAATAGAACATTAACCTGGACCATTGTAGTTAAGAGTATCGAGAAAGACACTGTAGATTGCGCGATATACCTGTCAAATCAAACCTCTTTGTCTATGAAACCGCAAAAACTGACCTTCAGAAACAGATATCTTCTAACTTTTTTGATGCTTTTGTGCAATGACTCCGGGCGATAGGATCTTGAAATATTGATCTTTACATAAATTTATTTTATGAATTTTGCGGAAAAATTTCTATTTTGAAACATGAAATTTTTCATGGATGATCTTGTTATACTTAGTCTTCATCTCAAGCAGGTAATGGTAAGTGGATGGTAAGCGTGCGCACCCAGAAGTCTCAACCTAAAGAGTTGAGTTAATGCTACGTTTTTTTGCTGATAAAATATGTTTGACTACCGACAAACAGCAGTGTTAATAGCACTGTTGTGTTCCGGTGATGAAAGGTAACAGTGTCAGCTCAGCGCCGCTTTTGGGTGGGCACGCTTACCATCCAACGGGCCAAGTGCAAACTCGGAACGGAATATACTTTCGTAATAATTTTTTATTTGTTTTGAATCTACCTACTTTATTAATTTTACTATTTTATATAAATTTTTTCCGTGAGCTCAAAAATCTAAATAATACCAAACGGTATTATTATATCTAAAAATCCACATATTTTTATTTATAAATGTCTGGTTTTTTATATAGCTGTGGACATTTTTAAATTTTAGTAGGACATTCAATTTCAATTTATATCCATTTACCGCTCGGTCCAACCCTTTATATTGCGAGGGACAGATGTCAAATGTCATTAGCGGTATTGTTTAAGGTTGGAGTGCGTTAGTACGAAAACGTAACATTACTGGTTTACGTACAGGTAGGAATAATTGAAAAATGATTTTAATTGGGGGTCCACAGTCAATCGATATCGTACTGTATTCCCATGGGTTTCTTAGGCCCGGTTTTGATTTGACACGGTAGCTCAGTAACCAACATTTTATATGGCACCTGTCATTGCATTCGTGACGTGCATCCATCACTTTCTTCCGCAATACGGCGTCATATCGCCGTCACACTCTGACGCGTGCTATACTGTTCTTTTATTCAATTTGCGACTTTTTTCTACCCTTTTTTGCGGGCAACCTCTTCCTTTTCGCTGGAGTAATTTAGAAATGAATAAATCATTATCTGTGGGTGCAACAGTTGAGTTAAAACTTTGTAGTGCAGGATCTAAAGTCTTTATTTGAACAACGAATACGGAATTGAAGTGCCGATGCGTTTCCGATTACGCACGCGAAATTGAAACTGGCTACTGTACTGATCTTTGAATATGTATGTGCAGTAAGTAGGGTTGACTGTAATGTAATTACCGGACATAGCTGTTTTGCAGCTTAACTTTTAGCAATTTAGAGAATAATTAAACCGGACGGATATCCCAAAGATGATGCTTTGTTCATTCGATAAACACGCAACAAGTTTACAATATAACAGCAAAAAATGTGTATAAAGTTTTACGTCTGGCATATTTAGCATTCTTTTTAGCTAATATTATAGTTCAGTCATACTCTGGTTTAGCCATATTCTGGTTAAGGCGTGCTCCGGTTTTGCCTTATAAATAATTTTTTATTTTAAAGAATACTAATCAGTATTGGTGTAATTTAGTTTCCTTACGGCTGTTATAGCTTACCTTGCAGTTTTACACATCAAGCTATAACATTTCCAGTATAAGCTGAACTCGCATTGTATAGGCTTTCCGTACAATAAGAGATCAGCTTATATTCAAAATATGTATAGTTTGATTTGTGGCCGTGCTGAGGTGAAAATTTGCTGTCCTGTCTTTAGGTATTTATTTCTTAAATCCAGCTATCCTTTTGTTAAGAAATGTTGCTCAAAAATTGCATTTAATAAATCCTGTTTGGTTTTTATTCAACCCTACTCTTATAATGCAAGTGGGGTGTCGAGTACGCTTCCACGCATTCACTAAGTTCCCTCTCGGACCAACACGAGTGTTTGATTTTCGAATGTCTCCTTGTCATAGATAGCCAGCCATTAGCGTGCCTATATCAACATTGGAGATGATTGATGGCCCACTGCAAGACCTACGACAAACGGTATACGATTTCAGTATGCTGCAATTACGGTTGGATAAGGTTATTGCACCTAAAGTCATTATTTAAGATGTAAAAAGTAACTTAAACTTTAAAGAGGTAATTAGTGAAGAATTCCTCGAAAATTATGTCTTGTTTAAAATATTCTACGGCACGACATTAAGACGTCGTAAAAATTTCCTAACGTTACGTGGTTATGAATATCAATACTAAGTTAGTTCAAGCATTTATCTTAATTTTGATCCCTTTTAAACGGTCACGGGTGCTTAAAAGGAAACTTCTGATATCATATTTGTTAATAATTATAAGATACGGAATATATTTTGTTTGTGTTTCCTTCAGGGCCAGACAGAATGACTTGATTTTGTGTGTAGGAATTGAGGGGCCGGAAAATGAAATGGGCTACTTTTTATCCAGACCTTGACTTGATAATTTGATAAATGTTCTAGAGATATAATCTACACTAATATTATAAAGAGGAAAGATTTGGATGTATGTAATACCGAATAAACTCAAAAACTACGAAACCGATTTCAAAAATTTAATATTAGATTGCTAAATTATCCCTCAGTAACATTGGCTATATTTCATCGGTGTATGCTCTCACCCGTGTGAAGCCGGGGCTGGGCTACTTTACTAGCGAGTAAAGTATAAAACGGTGGTAACAGAACAGGTACATAATTGTATTGAACTTCGTCTTTTAAAACTAGCGCAAAATTTGTGCTAGTTCCATTGCTCTGCTGTCATATTTGAGCTCGTACCCGTACTGACTCTTGACTTATTGTCCAATCAGTCAAGAGTCAGTAAGGGTACAGATGACAGTCGTTTCCGTAAAAACCTACGCCAATACCTCGGGGTCGTCTAAACGATCGATTGAAATCTGTTTTAAATTCGAATTTCGGATTCATACCAAATCCGAAAGCAATCCGAGCAAAAACGAAACGAAACAAATTTTGTGGCAGGGCCCCAGAATAAGGCTATGGAAAAATTTATTGCTATATTTTTGGGTTCCGTATCAAAATGATATAATAAACGGAGCCCTATTGTAGAGCCAACTATGCTAATAGATTGTCTGTTTGTATACCGATAGTCTAAAATCTAAACGTTACTGAAAACAACATGATGTGACGAATATTATGTGGTTTACAACTAGGTACAGCATGCTGTTATCCCGCGACTTCGTGTGCGTCGAGATAATGAATGATCCCATGGGAACCCTTTAACCGGATATAAATTTTCCTATGTCTTTCTTAATCCCACAGACTGCGTGCTATTAAAATGGATTTAGACAGAGCTTCAGAAATACACAACGAGTTTGTTTTAAATAATGGCTTTAACCAGTGGTTATCTAGCCAATGACGAGTAAAATTTAGGTGAACAAATTTTGAGGTTATAAACTATGCCGAAGTCATTTCTTCAGCTTTATCAATAAAATGTATTATAATGTGTACATTTTATCGCTTGTTTTTGATTCTTGACGAAAATTTCAAAGGCTAGCCTTGGTTTCAACATTATTCGAAAGAATCTATATGCCGAATGTACTCGACATGGTAAACTCTTCCGATCGCGTCGAAACCCTCGCAACTTTGCGTAATTGGTACTATAACACCGTCCAGGACACTTTTTGCACTATATAACACTATTATAACACATAGAACACACATAACATTATTATTAACCAATTAACAAAATTGCAATGAACCACCATTTTTCAAGTTCGCGCCAAGGTCCACACGAGGTTACGTATTAGGGATTTTAAAAAGTTCGCTTACACTTGACCTTTACCTTGCCTGATGGTCGTCAGGAAGCGTGCTCACTCACCCAGTAGCGATACGCACTTTACAGAACCAAAAATTATGTTGTAGTTGTGTCCCCATAAAAATATAACGGAAGTTGAACATTCCGATGCCGCAATAAACGGACAATCATTTTTGTCGCACAAGCATCTCCGAGTCATACATAAATTAAAGCAAATTAGAGCTGTGAATGCGAAGTCCCACACTGAACGCTATAAACCTGAATTAAAACTAAAGATGAAATAGACGGCTATAAAAAGAGTTCACATATCATTAACCCGGTAACCAATGAAAACTACGTTCAAAGAGTTTTAAAAGCATGTATTAATAAGACCTTTTTAGGAAATTGGTTCTTATTCCAAAGAGACGTTAGTGATCAAAATATAACAAGTCCATAATAATGAGCCAATAGCGAATCTGACTCGCATATGGAGGGTTCCTTATTTAGGTTTGCACTAGGAATTCCCTAGAATACTCGTATCAATCAAATCTACAACTAAAACATAAACCAACTTGATTTGACGTCACAAGCCCTATTTCATATTGAATCTGACCGCGAATAAAATTTAAATTTGTAAAAGTTAAAACAAAATAATAATAATTATTTCACGTATATGTACAATATAACATAAAATGTATTGTTCAAGTAGAGGATAGTATTACTTATCTAGTGAGATATGTTTAAAAAACGGCCAAGTGCGAGTTGGACTCGCGCACCGAGGGTTCCGTACAGAATATGGATGGTAAAATTACAGAAAATCATTAATAACGTTTGTTGTATGGGAGACCCTTTAAATATTTATTTTATTCTGTTTTATCTCTGAATCTGTAAAACTTTCAACTATCTATCACGGTTCATGAGATACAGCCTTGTCACAGACGGACGGACAGCGGAGTCTTAGTAAGTACCAAGAGGACTCTCTTGGTTACCTTTTGGGTACGGAACCCAAAACAACTCGTCACGAATTTTTCCTTTTGAGTGGAATGGGGGGCCTCCCCCCCATGTTGTGGCCGTTCCCTTGAAAAATAGTACAAAATCTTTTTTGTTAAAAATCTGTACGTAGTCGATGTATATGTTAAGTAACACCCATGTATATGGTTAGCAACAACTAGCTACAACTGGGAATTATCTTGTTGGTTCACTCGTCTCTGATATTTAATTAAACAATGAACGTGATATAATAAGGTGCAGTAATGGACAGACAATTAAATTTTACATCAACTTAGCTCGTTATGGAACTTATTGTGATAAGGCGAGTTTATTACCCGCACGTGTTTGATGTAAGATCAATTTAGATGTCTCGAAACATTATGAACATTATGATTAATCGTGAGTCTGAATTGTATATACTCGTAATATTATGAGGGTTATTACAGGTATCAAAATGTTATTAAATAAATTTATATGATCTATTGTTTCTTCTGATTCAATATTTCGCAGACGATGGTCAAATTCTACAAGTGTTCCAAACCTAAGTTCTGAGCCCTCTGTGTGCGAGTCCGAATCGCTCTTGTCTTCTTATTTATTAGGATCCTTGACCTCTGCCATTGAAAAACTTTTCAACAGTCAGACAAATGTCAAGGAGCGAGTTTGGAGCTGTAATTACGATAGACAGGTCTGAGTAAAATATTGTACTTCAGTAAGTTACAATTCTGAGAAAATCTAAAGCTACCTCTTGTTACGTATGGATGGAATGGATCCTTGGAAGGATGAGTTAATAAAACAGGTGAGCATCGCAAATGATTCTAAACGCAATTATTACAGAAATACGACTCGCTATTACGAGTGAAGTCTATATAAATCTTTATATATATCTCATTGCTTCTAAAACAGTTATTAACAAGGTGTAATATAGTTAAGCTACTCGTAATTAATAACAACTAGACGAGTGACTGGAACGAAATATCTTGTAAAGACATATACGAGTAACTCTAGTCACAAATAATAATTTTGTATGTTTGATTGTAATGGCTACATTATTCATTTATGTACATGACGACATAAATAAATAAATATTCTGCTAAATGAAGTAGTTTAATTTAGCTGGGTTATAAGAAACTAGCTTCGTCCGATTGGGCTACAGAAAGAATCCCACAGGATACGATCCGAACAATTAATTTTTTTATTTAAAAAAAGGATGATAGGTTTGCGCTTTATAAAAAAATTAGTCATTCTGACCCTCCGTTACGATGGCAAGAAAGGACAAACAAGGTCGCTCGTCAATTTACCCCAAATACTTAAATAATAAATAAATATAAAAAAGAATTAAACATTTCTTCCATGTTTAGCTAGCGAACCTATATCAGTACTACGAGTAGATGATATTCGCTTCGCCTTTACATGAACATATGAGTGCACCGTACATTCGCAAAGTCGCTTTTTGACCTTAACCGTCATAAGATAAATTGGCTAAGGGGAGTTCTAATGAAACAGCGTTGTTGGCTGCGATTTCGTCGTTGTCGTTGATGGACACATACATTATTGATTCACACAGATGCTTATTACAAAAATCGTTCATAGGATTTGTGTGGTATTCGAGGAACACGATTTTGATTAAATATTGCCGAGTGGCTCGAAAAATCGCCGACGAACGTTAGCCGATCTCAGCTCCACGAATCCTCTGCAAATGTTTACCTCGCGTGAATAGGCGTGAGTCGATCAAATTGATACTGTTGTTAAACTGGTTTGGGATAATTACATTATCAAGTATTCAAATTTGTGTGATTTTATAGAGAAAGTTCTGTGTTTTATCGAATATCATAAAGCAGTAACGCACGACGAACACTCGATGGCGGTATAATGTTCGCTTTCTCCATCCATTGAGTCCGTGATATCAGTAGATGAGTATATCAATTTCTTACGCATAGACTTGATCGTTTGTATAGATATGTAAAGAAGAAGACAAATAAATATATGTAGATATTATTATAGTTTTCTACAACTAAGGCTATTTTTACGTATTAGACGAACAAGGGTCACCGCTACATAGCTTGACGAGTCAGTGAGCTGAAGTGGAAATGGTCGTGGAGTGGAGCTCGAAGAACCGATAACCGTAGGGGAGGAAAAGTTCTCGAGTGGCGACCACGTACCAGGAAGTGTGCATCGAGCCGTACCCCTACTAGATGGACCGAAGACCTGGTTAAGGTCGCGGGGAGTCGCTGGATGCAAGTGGCTCGGGACTGTGGCATACCATGAAGGAGGCTTATGTCCATGACGTTTCTCGACTGATGATTATTATTTTTACGTATTAATTCAATAAATTTTAGCACCATAGGTGTAGAAAAATTTGGTGTAGTAAATAGAATAGATAGCATCTACTCTAAACGTTTAGTTTGAAATAAATCGTCTGAAAAGTTAAAAAAATTCAATATTGTCATAAGGTTCCTATCACAGGATAGATTGAACGAAATCCGGTTTTCTGTGCAGCGCTGCGCACGCTTAGAAATTGTTCAAAATTGGGTCACATCGCGTCTAATGAGCGGTGTCTTATTCTATTCCACGTCTGGGACTCACCTCTGTGCATGAAAGTGTGCCGTTCTACTTAGCGAAATTGTCTCCAATTAACATAAGTTCAAGTTCTGCCATTCAGCGACACTTTAATAAATGGATGTCTTTATGTCTTCAATTTGTACATTGTGTGTTTCAATTCAACAGGGCCTCGTACAAGCATGGATGACCTTATTGAACTCTTGTCTGTACATGTGTAGGTACATTTGTTACGACTTGTAAATATACTAAATGCCTGTCGACAAAAGTAAAACACTCGTACATTGGAGAGATTCGTCGAAACCATTTCGATTTCCCATACGTAATGAGTCCATTCACCGCTTTGTATGGGAATTTGCATTATTGTTATTATTTTTCTGAGCCTTCACTACTAAAGTGCGTATACGTAATGGCATTGTGACGACACAAAATTTACTAGAAATATCGTTGACTAGAAATGGCGGATAATCGCGTTCGAAAGTTTTCGCTTCACTTTCGTCATTGCCGCAAATTGAAGTTGACTATTTGTAGCTCTTCGCCGCAGTTAGAAACTCATGTCGTTATAACCACAGAGAATTATGATGAACTAACTCTATTCTATCCCCTCTAAAGATTTTCGTCGAACGAACAACTTTCCTTGAATAGTTACACCGCAAACGAGCCATTCACGCGTTGTAACGAGAATTTTTTATCGCTGGATTACATGTAGCTAAAATTTCTTACATTTACGTAAGATATCTTATTACATCAGGATTAAGCAATTTACTCATTATATTAATAACAGTTTTGAGGGGTTTAAAACCAGTACTGTTAAATACGATACTGCACACTGACCAACAAAGTTATTTTAGTACATAATTAATTAAAAAGAAGAAGAAAATAAGATAGATGAAAACTAGTTCCTGAACGACTGACGAAGTTACCAGCGCTACCACAACGCAGACGGATAATAATCATAAAATTAATCATAATGATCGTAAACATAATACCATAAAAGAGAAAATATTAAAATACTGCATTCCCGTCTGTAATGCTTAAAATAAAATAGATTGTAAATTTATGTTATTTGAAATATATTCGTTGTAAGAGTGATGTATCTACGTACTCGTATGTCTGTTATTTTTTCACGAGTTCTCGGGTGTTCGCCTCTACGTATTCATGATTTTATGTATATGAATATAACTTCTAGAGATTTCAAAGTACGCCGCAAGCGTCTGATGCGCGTTTGATATAATGTTAACAAGTTTCTGAGATCATAAAATTCGAATCAATTTGGCAACAGATGTGCCCGAACATGGCACTCATTTTGAGATCATTTTTTTACGTCGATCATTAAACTTGACCATGAATTTTTTGTGTAAGTTTAATCATAAAATTTGCATAGTCGTCAATGCTTTGGAAATGTGGCACCATTACATCGAATTATCTGATTCTTAGGTGTCGATATCAGGTGCTTTTATCTTTTTGTGGGACTTTGATGCAGAAATTATGGAAATGAAGCGGAGCGAATTGTATCCCTGGATTATATATATTTTTGTCCAGTAAATAACAAAATGTTATTGAATTGGAAATATGATTAAGATTCAGTTCAATTAGTTCCGCGTCTTTCATTGGAAATGATCCAAGATTACGGTCAGTAGCGTCTACCAATGTAATACCGTGAAGTTTTTTCTCGAATGGATTTGATGTCGTTTGTTTTGCTACCACTATAGCTTCACCCAAACAATTTGGCGAGCGCGGAAAGGGCTCAGCTGGTTTATTTAAGCTTATCTTTAACAACACCAACATTCAAGATTATTTCTAACTTCTCATTTTCAAACTAAAATAATTATCATACACAATGTTCACGAATAAGAAAAGTTCTAGTTCTACTTCCCCCGTTTGTCTAACGAAATCATTGATGTGGATGGTAGCCTATTTGTTGTGTTAAATCTTTACTCGTGTAACAGCAACCCAGTAATCTTTAAGCATTTTTTCCTGCCAATTAGCATGTTATCTTGTCATCTTTTCTACGTGATTTAGTAAAGCACGCGACAGAACGCTCAGTGCTAATCACACGACATTCACACCGTTTTCACCTTGTGACTGGATGCTCTATGCTTTCTAGTTTCCATACAGTAGTATTCATTACTCATACGTTGTAAATAGTCTTAATGTTAGCAGATAATCTATCATTTGGTAGTCTGACATCTTTGTTTGGACTAGTGTCGTTCATTTGTCATGTTTAAGAAGCTGTGTGCTTTAAAATTGTTTTTGTTCAAAGTGTTTAACTTTCTATTGAATTCACATTGAATCGTTGGAAATTTGACGTAAGTTTTATACTTCTTGTTAAAACGGCCACCGTGTCGCAATTGTCTGAGCGTTTAGTTTTCATTGTCAAAAATCACTTTTACACACCCTAAATGTACTTTTCATAGTTTGATTACGACATTGCATGCTTAATCATTCCGTGCTTCGCAATGCACGTTAAACCGTTGGTCTAGACTCCAGGTAGTAGCTATATACTCGTAAGCTACTCGTATGTAGGAGGCCTATGACGGATCAAAAACTGTGCTACTAGAGTTTGTAAGGGCAGTCTTCGACCTTAAAATCTACACGATAAGAGGTTTTAAACTTAACTTTTATTGACTCTGTAGCAAAACGTCATCTTTATGTTAAGAAACGCAGGTTTTCTTCGAAATTGACCTGCCAGCCTTTCATATTCTACAGCCCGAAGCACATAATTTTTGTTTTGTTCACAGTTTTGCTCTAAAAATAAATACATGTAAGTAAAAAATCATAGTATACGTTATTTATGTCTGGATATTTTTGATGTGTTATTTTTTTCCGTGACCCAAACCACTGAATTTGTTTGCTTAGTGCCGCGTTGAGAGATCTAAGTACTTGCATTGTAAAGTAAAATCGACAATTAGACTCGCTATAGAAATCCATTCATAACTAATCCGGGATTGTCATCATTATCATATAAAATATAATCGATTGATCTCAGCATGAAACGCAAAATCGCCCCCAAAACTGCATTGGTTCGGAATCGAATGAACAATACCCTGTATTGAATTACCCATCTGTCATTGGTTTGGATCGCGGTACTTGGTACTGGTAATCATAGGTTCTCTGTTCTTTTGTGCAATACGGCTCTTATTATTAGAAATCGGAACCTATAAATACGCACCTATTTTTGCGCACGCGCCGACCATGAAATAAATATAATTATTAAAATCTTTACATAGATTAGGGCGCACATACAATAATTAGTTTATATACATTTTACTCAGAGGTCACAAGCATAGATTATTAGCACAGTAAGTTAATGCAACTAGGGTTGATTTACCTTTTCCTTTTCTTCACCCTTTTGTTAGGTCATTTAATTTGTGACATGGTTAAAAGAAAATAACTTTTATAAAATTGCTGAAAATTTTCGATATATTATTTTTTGACTTTTTAAATTTGGACATTTCTTTTGGCCTCGTAAGTAAATACATGCGGATAAAATAATAATAGTTATAGTTGTTTTAATTATAATTAAAACAATTCGCAATATTTTCATGCACTACTCAAATGTGTGGAAGGTGCTTATTAATAGTTCTCACATTTATTTACCATATTTATTGCAAATAAATTTTCATTTCATTTCATGTGCTTGCATCTATAGAATTACTTTCACTTTTGAAAATTAAGTCTTAACAGTGCGTTCGAAATAGGAGAACAAATAATATTAAGGTAGGTGAGACTCGAGTCTAATAAACTCTCCAATAAATTTCCACTTCGGTACGAAAATACTTGAGACCGAAACCCTCTTAAAATCAAACTTTTTATGTCGCTCTGCAATCCGATAACTTTATTTATTAGTGGCACAGTAAAATCGATATAAGGGGTAGAGTTTACGACTTAGTTTATTTTTGCTGTAAGGGGTCTAGCCCTGTCCCTAGTTGTCAGTCAATGTTGGCATTGTGGAACGCTCGTTAATCTAGGGCTGTCCAACGATTCAATCGTGGACGCATTAAAATTATTCTATGTAGTTATGTTTAGGTACGTTATTTATAGAGCAATAAAATTTTACGACGATCGCAATATAACTTTGACGGTGAATATGGGATTGCACGTGGCCAAATATGTACTATAGGTAGTTGCTAAATTGATAAAATTAGTGAAATGTTGGATATACTACGATCTTAGCAATCAAGCCAAGGCAGGTAATTTGTAATATTGAAAGACTTTGGTTTTGAAAATCGAGGGAGATCTGGATGAGGTTTCAAGACAGGAAGTATAAAAACATGTTAAACATAACTAGTTGTAGACCGGATAAAGCAAACAAAATTTTGATTCTAAACTTATTACCAAGTGGTAATAAGTCACTCAGTCTAGTGTCACATTACTTCATGCGCCTGTACAAGATATTTAACGTACCACTGACATTCAATGTTTTTTTTTTTTAATATATATGAAAGTTCCCAATGTCCCTGATATACTCGTATAACAATAATAGTCTGTGGTGTAGTTTGGATTTGCTGTAGTTATATATAATATATATATATATATATATATATATATATATATATATATATATATGATTTATTATCTTTATAAGATTTGTGTCTAAAGACCAAATACTTAATAGTATAAAGAGTAATAACTGTTTGGTATAGGTCTTGAAAAATGTATGTCAAAGTGATGAAAATTAAATGAAATATACATTTGTAATACAAGTGAAAATGTTTGCCTCTGCAGTGAACACATAATGATCACAATATCAAATATATTCTGTGATTGATGTCTTTAATTTTGAAGCCGTCATCTCATGCAGAAGTGACATGCCTTATCTCTGATATGAGTTTTTACTCGTCAAATAAATATCAAATAACATTGAATGAACACATGTTTAAATTTTGTAAAGTTATCTCTTTGTTTTCGATCGATAACTTTTTTGTTGATGTAACAGTCAGAACAAAAAAGACTTGTTGAATATCAATGCTAAGATGGAGGGCTGGATTCGGGCCTGAAAGTAGACACATGTATTCAACTACATATAGATACTTGTATATGGATTTAGTTACCTGTATTTTTATACTCTATGTATAGATAATGTTTGTTAATTATACATAAACCAACTGTATACATAAGATAAAATTATCCTGAGTGAAAAATCTTTTCTTTGCTTAGGTTGCCTGCGTTGTAACTTTTTTATGGCACTTAGTATTTTTTGTAAATGCAGATAGAAAAAGTATTTTGTGTTGAAGTTTTTTACTTATACATTTTTAATATCGAATTACAATAAGGTATTACATATTATGTAATCTATCAGTATGTGCATGATATAAAATATGTACGAATATTGTGGCATATACATAGACGTTATTACCAAGTAGGTATATACGAATTATTCTATATTTAAAATTTATTTATTTTCCGACAACTGTATCTGGATAATTTTGATTAACGAACATCTAATTAATATATCTAAGATAAAAATCATTACCATTGCCTTTTCCATGAAGGTAAAAAGATTATCGCCCGGACCGGTATCTTTTTAGCTTCACGGGATTTTCAGTGAAGGAAAACATCATGAGGAAACCTGCACACTTAGAAGAAATTCAAAGGTGTCTGTGAAGTCTTTCAATCCGGGCCCGCGTTATGTAGAAAGGTGTTTCAAGAAAAATCAAATTAGAGCTTAATAAAACTATTTCATTTACGTTGAAAACATATTAAAATTCAATTAATAGGCTGTTGATGAACAATCTAAATTTAAATAAAAGTATTGTAGAGAGCCAGTTACATTTTAATCAGTTTTAATAAAACATGACATCACTGCTATTCGAAACTTATAAATATAGAACATTTAGTCAGGGGTGGTAGCTTCGAACAAAACTTAACACATTATTATTAATGGGGTGTATTGATTCGTGGGATTTCATTGTGTCCAGATTTATGAATATTTTATGAGTTATTCCGCTGGTTTTGTTGAATGTGGTCATTGTTTGCGTGCGCGGGCCAACTTGAAAGGGAAGCGAGCCCACATGGACTCTATACCCGGCGGCGTCCAGTGCTATGTTAAAAGAGACTGCATGCCGATGTGAAAGTCACCATGCATAGTTACTGCGAATTTGGGGCTTAAATGCAGTAATAATTAAATACATTATTTTCCAGTCTAAATACAGGGAGTAAGAAAGGAGCTCCAACTGAGATACCCTTTGACTATTCTCACACTAGGAAATGTCAAAAATATCACTATAAAGCATAAATAGAAAATGCTGATAGGTGGACTCATTTACAGTAGTAGTATTTAAAATAAATTCACGTGCCCCTATAGCCCTCTAGCGTGCATACCAATTTTATTTAGTTTTCTGAGCACTTTAAAATCTTGAAATAATCTTTAACAATCAAATATGACTTTCACCATTGTTATCAATTTGGTTTATATTATAAGTATCCTACAGTGTATCCTTATCTTTATTAATTGAAAGACCATTATAAGGACAGCGTGAATTTTAGAATTATTATTAAATTTATATAGCTGGTTTTATATTCGATCCCAATATATCGCTATGATTTCATTTCGACGTGGTTATCTTGACTTAAATAAATATTTGAGCCACTTCAAACAGATTATGCTTCAATTAGTCTCGACGGTTTATCCGTTTTTTACTCGAGTACATTTAACTCTTTAATTGGCTCATTTGTGATTTTAACAGCGCATCGTGGTTGAAGGATCAATTGCGTGACTGACCAATAAAACCTGTCGAATTGAAGTCATCTCTCTACCTTTTTAATACGGTCATTAAACCGATATCATTTTGCGCCGAACGTGATAATAATAGGCTTATAAAAAGTGACGGCCATATTCATTGTAGCGTTTGATAAACCCGGTGCGTACCCGTAACTTGGATGATGATTTAGAATTTCGATAAATCGGAATTCCGTCGCCTTACGGTGCTTTTTAACGGTAGATAATCGGATAAAATCGATACAAAAAATCGACGATCGCATTCGAATCAGTTAATCGTGAATAATCACGTTAGGACTGTTGATGTTTGTTTATACGGATCGTCGTGTTTCGTGGTTTATTTGCGGGTGAGTTGATTTGAATCGGCTACATTGTGCGGCAAGTTGGTTTTATTTACGGCGTATCGATTCGAATTTAATCGATGTCAAAACAGAAAACATCCGGAGTTTTAGACAAATAAACAGTCCATCTCACGTTATTTTACTGTTGTAGTTTATTTACTTTCTAAATGCTACTAATGCTGTATCTGTTTCGTTAAAGAAACTGAAAACCAGCGGAGCGGTCTCTGCTGCAGCACATGCACTGAGTTTGGGTCCAAATTGAAAAGCGCAATACAACAAAACGTTATTTTATCTTGTTGTCTTTTCGTTGATCAAAATGTTAAATATGTATGTATTTCTTTTTTTATGTACTTGCTTCTTGAACTGTTTGTATTGTGTTTGTCAATAAAAACTATGTATGTCTAAAGTTTAGTCTACGTTTTTATAAACAGGTTCACACCACGTCTTTTCTTGCGTAGCATCAAATTGTCAGCTGTTTTATGCTATGGAGCTGATCTTTTATAATTTGTCTTGTCCTGTTTATTCAAACAATTAACTATGCAGACAGAATATTATATTATGTACTCACGTGTCAGATTGTTTGCGAAAACCAAACATATCCAAGAACTGAAGTCACTCAAATGCGGGACCGGCTCCTCATATATTCCCCATACTACAAACCTTTGCAGGTTGTTCCTCCGCGTGGACTTCATAAATTATCCCACGGGAGCGACTTGCTCGATCGGGACAAAAACTAGCATTTTCCGACCTTTTAACTATCCCTATACAATTTATCAAGTAATTCTGACTCCGTTATGACGTTAAGATTTGTATGCCTAATAGGTAAGAAATAGCGATCTACACTTCTATTCTACATCTTACTGTAATTTACCTATTTCTACAAATAACGTACTTTGACTTTAAAGGATGGACAGAGAAGCAAACAAATTTCTTTCGCATTTATAATATTAGTATGGACGAGCAGCGGCCATGTTGTGGAGTTCCATAACAATCCGGAGATCCCGGGTTCGATTACCGGTGGGGTACCTATCGGTACTCGGTTTGGTTAGTGGTAGGGAATTTTCTATGTCTGCCTGGGTAACTACCACCATGTTATCTGCACATGAACAGCAGTGTAAATAGCACTGTTGTGTTCCGGTACGAAAAGTAACAGAGCCAGCACTTCATTAGCTTTAGGCTTCTAGGTGCGCACGCTTACGACCTATCGTCACTTATCATCAGGGTGCAAACCTGTTATACAGTTTTTTTTAAACTGTCATCATTATTTTACAGTAGCTCCCCCTTCACTACATCATATATTCCTGATCCAAGCTTTAGATAAAATATCGCATTAGTAAATACTTTCTTCAGCTGTGTCCTATTTCGCTATACCCCACACCAGTGGTAGTAAATTGTGTAACATATTATCTTATCAAAACGGAAAGGTCAGCGCGAATCGTAGTGTGTGACACTTCCGAACGATAAATTATCATATGATATGAACGACCTGCCTAAAATAATTACCGTTTATTTGACCCGCTATCAGACGTTCTAAATCAATATTGCCCGTTGAACAAGAGAGAAAGAAAGACTATCATTTAATTATTATGACACTCAAAAGTTTTCTAAGATTCAAATAGAGTCTGTTTTATTCATCAGCGCTTGCAATTGGCCTCTATCTCATTTGATAGTCGGATCAGACTGTAGGACGGAAGTGTGCACACATATTAATATATTAATTATGAAGCACAGATGTATTAAATATGTCGATTGCTGGAACACAACTGCTATTAAAACAATGTAATATGGAAACAGATTGCCAGTAAGGTACTGAAAGGCGTTTGAATCATTTAAAACGTTTTAGCCGAAACCATTAGGTTTACAAAATATCCAAATCACTAAAGACCAGAGTGCTAGATTATTACTAATTTGTATAACTTTCACTGGTCATCTCTTTTTGAAGTTACGGCTTGTCCATGTTTTATAGCTTGTTAAAAAGGGAGTGAGAGGCCAAATATACAGCATTCAAGTTCCAACACAATTTATTTTTAAAGTTTTTACTATTCACGTAAGAACAGTAAAAACTAGATTTCTACCACTGAATCTTCTATATATAATCTTCGTGTAATTTTGGCGTCGACTACACATTCCTCAGCGTCACAGCCAATAACAATTACAGTGTATACCTGATCACTCCATCAGATTTGTAGGTAATCTCATAGTACGCAGTCCATAATACGTACTTGCTAGTATCCATCAAGAATCGGTCCAACCCACCTGACCACGCGCGCGACCCAGGAAGCTTGGCCCACCTACTTATTGTATGGGAATGGCGGGCGTGGGACGGACCTCGTAAGATGCTATGTTGATACATGTCAGAAAACATAACGTTTAGGAAGTGAGTGTATTGTCACATCTGACACTGCGGCCAGCATTGTTTTGAATTCTGCTGATGGTTTTTGTTTAAGTACATTGCTAAATCCTTGGCTCTCATGGGATATGTTTAAACGAACATCCATACTAATCCATCCATAGTTACTAATATTATAAATGCGAATGTAAGTTTGTTTGTCCTTACTTCCAGTCGTAACTTTAATTGAATTTGTAATGTAATTTTGTATAGGAATATTTGAAGAGACGGAAAAGGACACAGGCTAGTTTTATCCCGATCGAGTGACTATTTCCTGTGGGATACTTTACGAATTCCACGCGGACAAAAGTTTTAATAAATAATAATACACATTATTATTGGTTTCTGTATTACCATTCCAAAATTTCTTATAATAATACGATAAGTGATTTGTGACCGAAGACCGACTAATAGTCGCGGAACGTCCAACGACTTATTTATGCAT
Source organism: Carcina quercana (assembly GCA_910589575.2). Classification (NCBI taxonomy): domain Eukaryota; kingdom Metazoa; phylum Arthropoda; class Insecta; order Lepidoptera; family Depressariidae; genus Carcina; species Carcina quercana. The sequence goes on from OU342442.1 coordinate 5,887,301, forward strand.
AAATACAATCATATACAAACACACCCTCCCGTGCCGCTCCCATACCTCGATCGAAGATTTCGATCACTCGTTTTTCATGGTACCAGCCTTGCTCCTTGCGTGCTTATTTTCCTCAAGATCAGTACAGTTGTTTCGTTGTGTCGTGGCATCAAACAGATAGAGGGACCTACAGACACAGGGACTGAGATGCCTTCGATTCCATAGTGTGACTCACCATTCGTTATTATTTATCTTCGAAAGAACTGTTGTCTAAGCGCCAGACGTTTACTGGGCGGCACCGTAATGATTTTCTTGTTGAAGCGATTTGTTATAAACATTTTGGTCACTTCACTTGGTTTGCCGAAGGGTAAATATCAGTAATGTCAGTTGAACACATACGTAGTATATATTCTATAACACAGATAAACATTACTGTTCTTACATTGGCATGATACTTTATTTTTCCCTTTGACTGGTCTTAAAACCCTTTAAATAGGACTTGGCTATGTGTAACCAGTAGGAAATTACCAGTTATGGAAGCTTTAAACTACAAGCAATTACAAGTTTTAAAAACTTGTAAGTATAGACTCATAAAACTGAAAGCCTCCGGTAATGAATGGTTACGAAAAGGCTGAAAAGTAAAATAATCTCACAGTTTTCTTTTTATAGTGTTGCAAAGTGCAACTTGCTATAGCATTAAGGCCCACTAGTTAGTCCCATTGCTAGCATCTCGCTCTTACAAGTATAAGTTTTCAATTAGCCATCCCGCCCGTGATAAGCTTGACAGCGCGGCAATTATTTTAGACAATCATGTGTTAAAAGGAATTTGCTGAGATATACAAAATTTCTATCTTTTGCTATAATCTTTTTAAAATAGAACATCTAGCTTTGATAAATAATAACTTTAAAAATAGCAACTACAATAGCTGTTATGCAGCTAATGGTCCATAGATGACGTTTTGAATAGTAATCAAAAAAAGCATGTAAAAAGTAAAATTGTGATTCACTATGAAGTTGTACGTTATAATACACATTTCGCGACCATTCATTCCGATAATATATTTTTATTTACTGCACAAAGTCATCTATCCTGTTTTAAAAATTATGGTAAAAGAAATATTTAGTATGAAACTTTTCTCCTTAACAGGAATTCGTTCAGAATGCTTCCGTACAATACAAATTTATATTGATACAGCAACGCTGGAGGTGATGGGCGCATAGGTTCTGATGCTAATGAAAAATCGCTTTCCTACTCAATGACAAAGTATCGACTTCAGAACTACCGTGAGAAGAGTTGTTCCGTAATGAGCACTTGTTTAACGACGATATAAATTTACATCCAATAAACCCAGATGAGCTGGCTATCGATGCCCCCTGTATATTGCCGTTTTATGACACAAATGACATGTTGGTAATTTGCTGGGAGGGAACACAACGAGCGATATTTTTATTTAGGACAAGTTGGTTTATGGGAGTGCGAGCAATATGTTACTTTACCAAACAAAGTGTATGGATGGTGTACAAATTGTTTTGTTATGTTTTGCTGATTTAGGGTAAAGAGTTTTGACGCGTGAGGTACGACCCGATTGCTTAATCGGCAGGGTTTCTGGTTTCTGTTGGCATGACGCGGTACGAATACTTGTGTCACCCGAATATAAATTCCACGGCTTCCTATTTTCATCTGAAATATACTTTGGATAAAGATTACAATAAGATACGTACACAATGCACATTTGCTTACCTGAGAATTGCACACGTAGGCGCGCGTAATGGACAGACTACATTATGCAGGATATTTTCAACGAAAATTATGGTTATTTTCGCTTGATTTGAAATGCCTTTGTCGAAATATATTTCAACACCGCGATGTATTCAATATAGTTGAAGTTTAGAAATCTAAACGCTGGATTACGTAGACACGACTCACAAGACAGTAATCGGTTTTGTGGCGAAAATGAAAACGAACAATGGATATCTACCAGTTTTTTTAACGTGCCTCAATTTAAAAAAATCTTTCAAAGTTAGTTTGCTTTAGCTTTCTGTAAATACTTACTATATATCAAAACTTTCTATCCCCTTTCGTTTCTGGTTTCGAATAATTTTTCTTCCAGAAATAGTACTGTTAAAGTTATACGCAACACAATTTAATGTAACCACATATTACGTGCATATTTATATTTGAATCAACCGATTTTTATACGTCACAATAAATCAAAAATAGCGGACATTAGATTCATAGAGGTTATCACGAATCTCAAAAGAGTTGTCCAAATAAGGAAACCTTTACAAAATAAACCATGTGAAGAATTCTATGTACCCTTACTATTGTTTCGTTTCTGAAAGAGGTTAGCATTTGGCACGTCAAGAATCCTCACCTGTGCCTTAAATGTGTACAATGGAACTGTCTTTGTTTCTAAACGTATATATATTTGAATGGCTTTCCTTTAAAATAAGTGATAGGATCTGTGATAGGTCAACAATGTTGCATAAAGTATCGCTATTGGAACGTTTTATGCGGTCGTTAAATACGAATGTCGGTTTAATAAACAACCATGATGATATATTGTTAAGGTCTAGGGGTTTATTGTTGACCTTCTTGAACTGTAGATGAATATGGAAATAGGTACCTTGGGTTGACGAGAAGTATGTAAATATCAAAAGAAGAGCTCGGAGCAAATTTATGGCAATAGAGACGCAGCCTTCTTATTCTGTTTTGATAGTTTATAATTGGGGAAAAATTTGTCTTTATATGCACTTAAAAGTAGTAATCACGTCATTGCCTAAATTTAGTTGGTAAAAATAAATTTTGATTGCAGCTTATTTACTTGCTATTTGGTAGAATCAATCGAGTAGAAACATTCCTGCTCGCAATACTAAAAAGTGGGAGCTTTGAAACAAATGAAACAGCTATATATAAGAAATAAGTTATTATTTCACGGTCAATTAAATCCAGTCTCGTAAACCATGGTGTTTTACTTGAAAATAAGTGATTAGTTCCAGACGTTAAGTTCGTCTCAACTTGAGCAATTTCACAGCAGAGCCCACGCGGGAATCGATATTACCACGTGAGTCATCGATTATAATCTGTAATCGAATCACGCATCGATTTTATTTATTGCCCCGTTGAGACGATGTTTACAAATATGGATCGGAAATGTTTGGATGCGTCGGAAATGGGATTTCACGGACCACCGACGAATTCAGTGGCTTGCTTACGTAAACAAACTCCAAATTAAATTTGTTTCTTGAAGGTTTAGCTTCCCCCTTTCCGTTTGTAACTTTTGGCGTCTGCCCAAATCGATTTTTGCGTTCGCTGACCTCAACACGCTTATCTTGACATGATAAGTTGGCACACTTGGTTAACATATGCCGATGGCAGAACGTGGCTTGGCTAGTCTTGATTTAATGCCTCTTGTTTGGGTGGTAAAGCTCCTCAAATAACCTTATCTAGTGTTATAGCTCCTGGCACCCTCTGAGACGCTTCGTATCTGTGTAAGTAATTCGTCCCCTAGACACGCCTCGAGTATTAAAAGTTTAGTGGTTTAATCAACCAAGTAGGCCAATACTTCTAGGGTTATAGCATACGAATTGATCTGTTTGGGATCGAAGTATGTAGGTGCAGAACATTCTGAAACAATATGAATAACTGGCGTGTAGAAATTAAAGTGAATAGCGTCCCGAGAGTCCCGTATCTTACAAGGAAACTTATACTGTACATTATACTAAACTACATAGGCTGTTTGTTTACCGGCTTAGAATATGATCACCACCCCAACGTCCTCCGGAGGATGTGGTAAATGCCGACTATGTAAGTCGGAATCTCAGGAAACTGGCAGCTGATTTCAACTGTGCACCACAGATCTTGCGCCGTATTCCACTGAACACTCAACAAAGAACGACATCTGACTCTTTCGTTTGTTATACATTAAGGTGCACACAACAAAATATCAGCCAACGTCAGACACTCAGCCATCAACATGCAGCGCACGTTACTTACAAGTGTGTGTGTGTTTGTTTACCTTACGCATTACTAAACGAGGTTCCATCCGTATATTCTTCATAATTCCGTGTGTGCACCAGAAAACCCTCATCATTATCATGACGTCAGCCGAACGTGGTTGGACGGAACTATTCGAATGCGAAAACTATGTTTGATGCTCGTTCAGTACATTAGTATACTCCTGGCAGGGTCTATCTTTTAACAAAACACAAGATGTGTGTGGGTGCTTAACTCCTTAGCAACAAAGCACTTTGAAGGGTAGTGAACTTTTGTCCACGGGCTTAAGCGTAAGTCTAATTTAAAGCGAAGATGCCACCCAGACTAAGAGTTTTAGGATAATCATCTTCTGAGATCAGCTGTTGTAGTTAGTCCAATGTAATTTAGCCTAATTTGGGTGCCCTAGAAAATTATCTCTTTCATCTAATTAGGAACGTACCATTTTTAAAGTCGTGACGTTTTTTTGTTGCTAATGGAATCTCAAAATTTCACCTTCATTTTGTACACGCTACATTGCGATTGTTCTTATGTAGAGAACGATGAATGTGATATATGTTTGGGAGTAATTCTGAAAGTAGTATCATTATAATAAGTAATTGCTCCAATCCCTTATCCAGTGTTCCTTTTTCGACTCCCACGGTAAATGTTTATACTGACTTTATATTTTATCTATATAAAACCACTCAAACCTACATTGTAATGAGATGTATCTGATCGGGAAGCATTTAAACAAATAGCTTACTAATACCGATGACTTTTCATTTTTGGATAAAAACAATTATATAGATTGACATCGTTAATGGTACTCGCTCCGTATTTGGATGGTACCCTATTTTATATGAGCCGGTTTAAAGGCGCCATGGTTCCGCATATCCAGATGTATTATGATCATTGGGATCTTATGCTTAGATCTACAGCTTGCGCCTTAAATGACTGCATAATTCCCTAGTTTTGTTTGTGTAGCGCGTTTTGTTGCGCGTAGTAATTTTTACCTGTAATGTTATTGACATTTTCCCCTCAGAAATACGTAGGAAAGACTGTGTGACTGTGATTTCTTTAGTCAAAAATATTCGAGTGACAGTTTTTATCTTTGAGCAAATGTTTATATTTGTTCAAAGATAAAAATACACGTATCTATCTGCTATACCTATTACTCATGTATTTAACAGAGTGGCTTTTGGTCTAGCACCGAATATTTTGACTGTAATTCTAACAAGCAAATTACATCGATTTTAGCGCCGAAGACTCCATCGAAGTCAATCAATATTTCTTCGCCAGTTCACATGAAAGCTAAGTAGATTCAGTGTAGGTGAAGTGAACTGTAATTCATATATTCTCTCTGCACCATCGATTTTCATCCTACCCGCTACCGGTACAACAATACAATATTTACTTTATTTTTAGGGCACTAACATACAAACTAGGCATCTACTCCGTAAATCCAATCCAATTACATATTCTGTGAACATTCAAGACTTTACGACGACGACTTATGTCGACTTCGGCGCGCTTGACGACGTTTGTCGACAAGCCAAAGATGAAAGAAAGCCACGACTGTATATCTATGTATAGACTGTCGTTGGAACGGACTTGAATTTACATATAATTGCTGCGGCTATCCGATCATTCATAATCATAAACTGTTATTGTAGTCCTACACGTTTATATAACAACACATCAATACTAGTAGTTTTAAATATGTATTTAAATTGCAAACAACTTCCGATTTAATTATGTTAGCTGGATTTTCATATTCATTCGCTTTTTATACGGATTCTTGAATTCGATATATTTTATGTATTTGCATGGTTCAATGCAACTGTTGGTTTCTAAGATTTCTCGTGCTTATTCCAATCTTTTTCTTTTTGGTTTTCGTACATAATTACTCATATTATTAAGGCGAACCACCTCCATCAAAGTTTCATACGAAATTTATGTTGCCATAATCTTTAAAAAATAATAACTGGAATTGTGTAGATCTAAAATAGGACATCAGATTGTGATGTCGCGAAATGAGTATCATCAACATACACCTTCACAGTGAATCACAATTTTCACCATCTATGAACCATTAGCTGCGTAACCGCTATTGTAGCTAACTATAAAGTTGTAAATTAATGATATTTATTTCGCGACACTATAATTTCATCTCCTATTTTTAGGAAATTACTTATCAAATCCAGTTATTCTATTTTAAAAGATTATGGCAACAGAAATGTATTATGGAAGAATTAGGAGAGGGATAACGTCAATAATAGTCTCCGCCCCTTGAGTTATATATCCCTTGCCCTTTTCCATGAGTGCCTTCCTAACTGAACTGATCTGCCCTGTCTTGGGCAGTCTTATTTTGTGTGACTTAACCCTTGTTTATCGTACTGAGGTCCCAAGCGATAGTACAGTACATCACCGCAATATTGCTGTTCGTTTTAGGGCCCCCCGTGGGACGTGCAAAGTACTGACGAACGTGAGCGACGCAGTCCCTTGGACATAACTAGGCCCAATGCTTTTATGAACTTCTCACTAACCTATCTAAATTTCTTCTCGGGAATTAGCAGGCTCCATCACGATGTTTTCTCTCGTCGAAAACTTAGTTGTCCTTAGTAATATCTTCACCGCCTGCTTGGCGTAGTGTAGCTACTCATTTGGATTCACAATCTGGAGGTCCTGGGTTCAATTTCCAGTGGCACCTGGTGAGAGTAATCTGTGGGGATATGACATTTTCTATATCCGCCTGGCTAGCTACCACCATGTCAATCTCACCCAAGTCTGTCGCCAAACAGCAGTGATAAATACCACCTTTGTGTTCCAGGAATGAAATTAACTAATTAGCATCAGGCTTTTGAATGAGCAGGTTTTCTATTCAATGGTCTGATCGCCACTAACAATCAAGTGAGATGAAGGCCAAGTAAACACCATTATATATATAAAAAATCAAATCGAATTCGAAGATTTTGTTACGTTTAAAGAGAAAATGAAAAATTGGTAATGTTTGTTGCTTTGGTAAACTGAAAGAAAGGCGGTCTGTTTGTGTGTATTTTTTGTCGTTAAAAGTTTTCGTTGTTGTGGTTTAGATTTCGAGACTTTCACAAGAACACCTGAATGACATAGATCTTAAAACCTGTCTCTCGTTTACCACAACATTATCAGCTACTGAAAGTGTGAGCGGAGCGCTATTACTAAAAGCTATTTTTTAAAGATGAAAACCAAATATTTTGCCCTATGCAAGCAATGCTTTTATTAATGAATCGTTCATTATCAACCAACTCATTAGTTACAGTCTTATTTAGACTAGCGTGATAACTACCATTATTGGTAGAAGGCGGCTTAGTGCAAACTCTGAGGAACGACGGCAGCTTCCTCCCGTCTAATTTTTTATTAAATTTATTTAATGAGTTGACACTTGGCCTTCATATAACCAGACGTAAGTAATGATGTCTTTGGGAGGCTAATGCAGCTGAATCAAGTTAATGAGGCGCTGCCTCGGCTGCCTTTTATACCGGAACACAAAAGTGCTACTAACACAGCTGTTTAGTGGCAGGCTTAGCTAACATGGTGGTAGCTAGCCAGGTGGACTGCGGAAACCCACTGGGAATTGAACCCGGGACCAGTGTGTTGTAAGTCAAAGCGTGTAGCCACCAGGCCACCAGAGGCGGATAATGTAGTAGGTATGGGTAAAAGTTCTCGTGGAAAGCTTGTCGTGGCGATCTGTTTGGTAGGATCATGGTCATCAGTGGACTTTTCCGTCTGAAAACGAAACCGGAAAGAAATAGTGTTATAATAGAAACAAGATTAGAAAGGAAGTATTATTTAACTGTAATAACAACAACGCTTTAATGGGTGGGAATTCGTTTATATGTCCACATTAATTGTTTAATGAGAATACTCATTTATACAACACTCATATGTGGTCTTGGATCCCACGTCATTAAACTCGTTTTGCTTATAGAGCAGTTTTAACAAACAAAATTTACAAATATATAAAAATACCTGTTGATTATAATTTTACACGCAGATCGGCTAACATAAATAGAATGTGGGTTCCTAGGAGTACGCCATATGTATTACTGGCTACGAACCAGAAGGCATGTAGGTACTCATGTATATACGTACTAAAGCAATTTATCAGAGGACACTTAAGAAGGTACTGCACGAAAATTAAAAGTTAGCCGGATATATGAACAAGGGCACGCTCTTGTTGAAATTTGATACAAATAAGTAACAAATTAACTAACAATACAAGCCGCTAATGACATCTAGAAAAATATTATATTTATTTAGTGGTATAGAAATAGCCTATTCACTCTGGCTTTGAAGCAAGCAAGCAAAACGCTTCGTGCATAATGGTGGAATGCCAATAAGTAGGGGTTGAACCCAGCCGTTCTGGTTGGACGATAGTAAAAAGCGTATGTAATCTGGTCGTGTAATTCGAATGAGTCTTTTGCCGCGACGTTACTTAACAAACCATTCCTAATTATTTAAAATTCAATTAAATTGACAGCAAAAAATATAATACACTCGTTAATTAACGTTCTCTGCTTTTAGCTTCTACATAGATTATCTTTCTGTTATCTGTGAGCTATTTTGAAGTGATAGTGGTTTTATCACAAAATGGCGCAAAATAAAGCGATAAATTGTTGAAAGCGCCGACGTCTAATCTATTGCCCCAATGGTTTCCAGAAGAACCCTCGGGGCGATAGTTACTCAGGTTCTTGAATTAATTCTACGGCAATATTTCACTTGGAGATAGTGTAATCAGTTTATTGCAACTGTTATATTTTAATTTGGACATAGGGCATACAGACGTTTCCGTAACTCTGGCTTGTCTCTGCGACTGTCTGTCTCTAGGTCTCAAAAAAGTACTATCGTGAAACTATTCTTTATTGTTTGGATTGGTAGTAGCGCAATTTTAAAGGTTCTTTACTTCGATGGAAAAGCGGAATCTTTAGTATCTGTCACAGCTGATTATTTTATAGCCTCCTGACTACCACCATTTCATCTAGGTCAGCCGCCAATAGCACTGTTGTATCCTAGTATTGAATGATAACATAAAAACAAACGAAAAGTTGTACATATACCTTACAATGTGTAATATCATCAAAAATTGCTAACCAATTACCGCAGCATTCCGATTTCATCAAACCACTTCCCTAATATGTGAGCCTTCGTGTAATTAATGAGTTTCCTGTCGTCATCAGCGACGGCAACGGTATCAAATATTAATTTACTGGTATGTGTAACGAAATCGATTTCATTCATAAAGTGTTTCGCTAAGCCAGTGTTGTTATAGCGCGTGTTGGGAATGGTAACCGCCTACACGACGGCAGTCCTCTTGTAAGGTACTGGACTGCGAGTATTTTACAAATTTGTTAAAGAAATTGCAGGCCGAATCAAGTGATTTTCTGAAAAGTAAGATTATTCCGTGCTTCGTAAGCTGTTGGTCTACGTAGTAGCTATATGAGCCACATCAGAAGCCTATGGCGGCTCAACAACTTTGACACCAGGGTTCGTAAGGTTGGTTATCGAACTTACAATCTACACGATAAGGAGACCGCCTATATTGTTCCAAAAAATAACAGTTTGACATACAAAGTATACATCATCATCATCATCTGAACTGTTGTATGTGAGCCTTTCCTCATATATGGGCTTCCCATGCGGGGATTTGGCTTTATCACCATACTTGTGTTGTGTACCTACTCTGTATAAGGTTATGTATTGGTGTCAATCTTCATCTTCATCATCAATCAACTCTAGACGAAACAACATGAAAACATTTTGTTTGAAACGGCTTTACAAATCATTCAAATATTAGACCTAAAGGTATTCTTTACCAGGCCTTGTCGTTTAAAAGAAGACGCTACAACAGTTACAAATTATCTTCAACATTCCATAGATTAGAAAATGCAGCAAGATTGTGTTTGTCGTGTTTGATTTGTAACAACAAAAGCTGTTATCAATTGATTACGTAATTCTAATCCATATTTAATTTTCAATCTTCAGTTACAAATCCGCTGTCAACAGCAGGCTTAAGCTCGTGATTTAAGACAGCTTAAATTGATATAAGCGCTCATATTTGAAAGCGTGTGTATCTATCATTAATTCAGCGTTGCCTAATTAGAATTTGAAATATTCATGACTTCGTACAGAATGGTAACGCTGTCCTTCGCCAGATTAGTTTCACACCTCATCTGTCGGGTAGCTATCAAAACTTTACTGATCATAAATTCTTTAGCCGGCATACTTGTCTTTGTGTAGTTTAGTAGAACAGTGTCGGATCTAGTCTTGATCGCTATCTACGTATTATTTATGTATATCAATTTGTATATGAATGTTATGCCGCTTCCCTTTTATTATGGCTCGCTTGAAAAGCACTGATAATAAACCTCTGTCACATATTGCCATTGCCGTCACTAAATTTTCTGTATATAATCACTACATAACGAATATAATTTATGATGTCAGTGATAAGCTGAAGTCCTTGCTCCTAATCTTCTGAAAAGTTCCCTCATGTCATGGTGAAACTTTCTAAAAATGAAAACTTTTAGGTATTCCTCACTTACAGCAAAAACCTATGAAAGTGTTAAATGAATTAACAATTTGGACCAATGTGTGTACTCGAAATTAACGTTTATGCCAATTTAAATCAGCCAGCACAATGGTGTGGAATTTGCCTCGAAGCGTTAAAGTCTTTATTCTACTCCCGTGTCCACATTATTGTGTTTCCCCTCATTACTGAGATCCGTCTCTGTTGAAACCAGCTTCGATGTGGCTCTGATCGACCGTTTTGATTTGACAGGCGTCTAGCTAGTTGCTGTGTGTTAGCAGTCGTATCCAATTATTTCCGATGTTACGTCAGTAGTAATTGCACGGACGCGTTTGATATTCTGCACCGATGATTGAGCTAGAAATTGTTTTACTGTGTAGAATAATAATAAACTGTTGGTTGAACTAGCACTGACTTAGACGAACGATATACCAAAGTGTTATACCAGATACCAAATTACTAGGAACCGAGTTCAATATTTATGTTGCGAGTCTCGTTGCACAAAATGTTGCGCGACAGATTCTTGTGGAGTTTATTGTTTGCTGGATGAGCCTTTTCTATTGCACATAGTATCGCAAACGATCCCACCTGTTACGCTTCTCATTTTTTTTTCTCAATATCTTCCTTGCTTTGGGTGGCTGGCTTTTTTCTCCACCGAGTTCGAGTATTGAGGTGACTGAGAGTAATTATCCAAAGTATCTTTTATCTACTGCAAGACGTTAGGTTTGGTTTTGTAGTGCAGCGTATCGTGCAATTTCTCTTCCTTTTAAAAATAGTCACTATTAGATTATACCCGGAAAAAAAGGTTCGTTCAGTAGCTTGAAGAAACATCATTTAGGTATTTTTTAAGCTAATAACAAACTTTGGTGTTGGTGTATTTTAGGCAAATACAAAACAACTGTGGCTTACAGAGGAAACTTCATTACTTTTGAGAAAATACATGAGACACTGGATGTACACTTTTGCTAGCCATTAACGATGAGCTAATACACAAAATAGTTTCGGTTTATGTAGATCGGATTCGAAGCCATTATGTTCCTGCCTAAATGACTTTTCATAATCTTCTGTGTTTTTTATTTAAACCGAGTTCAATCATTTGAATCAAGTTTGCTTTTTGAACCGAATGTCTAAGCAATCTAGAATCTGCATTAAGCACTAGATATGCGGTTGCGAAAATCCAAATCTCTGATTGATGTGTTTATCATTCTTTTAATCTTTGGTATTGCACCCACGGGCCACGGGCGCTTATTTGGCACTTAGCTTGAATTTGTAGTAGGGAAGGTGAGTGTTTTTTGTATATGTAAATCAGAAAATAATTTTAAAAACTATATGGTTATTTAGATATTTATGGTCATACATGTATTTCAGACATTATAACGTTACATAGACAAAATTGCACATTGGCCACTTCATAGAATGCATGGTCCTGGCGTTTGAATAACTAATTCATGGTCATTAATGGTCTATAGATGTAAGTATAAAAATGCTAAACTAACGTGAGGATTCAATGAGCTCAGTCTTTTGATTTACAATCAGATACTACCGTGGCAAAGTGTATTTATTTACATTTATGGAGAAAACCCTGAGAGAAAAAGAGAGTGCAGATTATTTCCAAATTATGCAGAAGTATTAACAGAGGCCTGTGTTCAGCAGTGGAAGCATCCCGGCTGATGATGATGATGATTAAATCAATCTGCTGTCATAAACTTTGTATTACATCGCTAACAAATCTACTGCAAATACCAATAACAGAATTAAACGCAAGTATCTGCAATTCCCCTACTCGAGTACCGACCATCTAGATTTAAGACTAGACTTGCGACTGGTCCTAGATTTACGATGGCCGCGCGCGCCGCGTAGGAGCAGTTAGCCTTGTACCTTCCTTGTACTTAAATATACATATCACTCTTCAAAATGGGATTATCTAAGTTTTTGCAACAGTCCATTTAATTTTGTGAAACTGTATATTTTCGAAATATCTCAAAGGTGTATTTTCATGCCCAATCTGTTTTAATTTAGCCGTGTTTTCATCAGAATGTGACGATTAGACCGTAGGATGGAAGTGAGCTCACTAATAAGGCTCAAGTTAAAATTGCGCTGGCTATGTTATCTTGTACTAAGGAAACACAACATGGTGGCAGCCAGACAGGCTTAGAAAATTGCTTAAAAAAACGAAAACCAAAGTTGTTTAAATTTTGACGTGCTTGTTTACCAACATAAGTTTCATCCAAGTGAATCTAATTAATATGAAGCGTGTAAAAATATTGGATTGTTTGCTTATTGATGAAATATTTCGTTTTAAACTACGTGATGTTGACGGCCTATAAATTGTGAACCGGAATTTAAAATGTGAAAATTTAATAATTAAACATAATAAATACCAACTGAAATCAAGTAAACTGTAATTTTGCAGAATAAGTTGGTGAAGCGATTTTATTACTTTTTCTATTGTATTTTTGGCGATAGTACTAGTTAATATATTTCAATGTAATAAAGTAAAATTTAAAAAAAGTAACGGAATGTTTACTGTTATCTTTTGTTAGTTGCTATATCATACAATAATTTAAAAGGGTTGATAATAAGTTGATTTCTAAAAAACAGATACCCGATTGATATTTTGATATGATTGAAATTTGATATTTTAGACGATGCCCATTATAAATTAATCAATAAAACCGAACACCGACACCTTTGTCAAACAATTTATAACAATAATTATTAGCTTGCTTTACAACTTAGCGTAATATTTTTTCGGAGTGACTTTATTTGATTTTGGATAAAATACATATATCAAAAATTTTAACCGTCTTCAAATGCTTCTCATTTAGAATAATCTGAAAGTAGTGGATTCGATTTTCAGCGATATTAAAACCGGAGATATGAGGGCACGGCAAGACGAGTCAACTTATTGACAAAGCGAGCCATATGATCTCGTATTTGCAACATTTTCTTGTATTTTCACTTCTCACCAAGTGCGATGCGGCCCATAAGCTGATTGTGAATATATAAATCCGCTGTATAGTGTCATACTTATTATATTAAGTTTTCTGGTTATGTTATTTGTACCACTGTGTTTTAAAAATCACTAATTTAGTGTCCTGAATAAAATAAGCCAGATATGATAAAATAATCGTTCAAATATTTTTCTTCTGTCTTTGTTGACGTTTAAAACTATTGTCGCGCCTTTCGTTTCGTCAAAACTAATAAAATTTTACTACATAAAAAGAAATTTTGTTCTGCTTCTTGTTATCGCGTAAAGTAATTTTATAACCTAATAACAATTACTATTGTTAACGAAGTTATACAGTTAAGCATTACATAATTGGTGTTTTAATATTATACAGGTCATTAAGCCTTGTATTATATTCATGACGTTAATTTTATTACTCAGTCGATCATAAATTAAGTCGAGGTTCCATAGTGCGTGTTGTATTTGTGTGTTTACTGGGCAATCAAATAATCAAAGATGAAAGGTCTTAAAATGTTAATAACATGAGCTGGTGCCGTCATAGACATATCCGTGTGGTGCCACTTAGATTAGGTTCCCTATGTCATACTGATACGTCTGGAAAAAGGGCGGATAAGTGATCGTAGTAAGATGTTATTAATATTGGCAAATATATATGTATGTGATATGAGGATTCATATCAAAGTTAGGGTTGCTTAAAATTATTGAATCGATCTTTCCAATAGATTTTAATGGAGAAAAAAAGGAATATGTTTCACATTTTCAAACTGAAATATCTCAGACCTCTCAGTCATCTTGCTGTACCATAATACATTTATGTGTGATTGTGACTTTTTATGTACATACAAGAGTAGGAGTAAAATGTTCGAATCCCTTTGGCATTTACCCGTAATGGCTAGATAAGGACGTCCATAGATAAACGCAGACGAAGTCGCGGGTAAAAGTCACTTTCTGCCAAACCAAACAGATAACAGAAGCAACAATGTTTAGCTTGTTCGCGTGGCTTTCAGTCCAACTATATTTATTCAATTAAATTACCCAAGCCCAGAATACAGTCGAATATTACTAGCTTCAATAATGATTCAATGGTAATTTTGAAATTGATTCAGAATACGTAGTTCGAGTTTATTGTAAAGGTTAAGCAAATACAGTGGGTGCTAAACAAAGGCTTTGTAATATTGAATGTTGACTTCAATCGTACGATAACTTTATGGATAATACAAACTATGACCGCTAGAAAGCACTAATCATACATACTACTCGCAATCGTATTATAAAAAGGCAGTTTGACATCTTTTGGCATGTTGCTTGAAGCGAGCAGAAAATATGTGTTTTTTTACCTCCGTCAATAAGCTCTTCCAAATGGATATTTTCTGAAATCCATACAAACGAAGTTGATGGCAAAAATTGTAGTAAAACGGAAGGCTCTATAGCTGATATTAGTTTACACCGTTTTCCTAATTTTTTACAAATAACAATCATGTTTTTGTACATACACTCGCCGTCATATCACTTGATGGTAATTTTAACGATAAGACCGTTGCATAGCGTGTTCAGTCATCCAAAAACACAAGTCAATAAGTCAATCCCCTGGGCTCACATATGTTATCTTACATTCCCGGAAAATAACAGTGCCAGTGACACTGCTGTTTGGTGGTAGACTTAGATAACATGGAGGTAGAATAGGCAGTGCCTCATTACGCTAATTTTAGGCTTCTGGGCGAGATCGGTTCGGCTATATCGACACCTGACTGATTCAGTGAGTGGCAATCGAGAGCGCATTGTATAGTAATGATTTAAAAGGCATATTTGAAGTATTCCCTGTCTCACAGCCTGACCAAGGAGATGGACCTTTGGAGTATCCATTGGACGGTTTAGATATCTAAGGAACAAATTACCAGGGCAAAGCTGCGGGCAAACCACAAGTTGATGTACAATCAAGTTGAAATGATGAAACATATGAGATCGTGCTATACATACCACAAAGCGTAGTGAATGCGGCCATAACTCAAGTTTTCACTTTCGTTGTAAATACACTCCAAGCTGTAATGTTATTGTTACTAGCTATGCAAGAATTTTCACTTTCTCTGAGCAATAGTGAGTGTACATATACAATTACAGTAATTACTGCGGTATTAAAACTAAATAGCTGCTCCTGATGTATCGGTGTCATCATAAATGAAATTAGGCTTCTTAGTAGTAAATTTATCTTAGTGCAGGTGTAAAAAATATTACTGCTTTGTTTATGACACTGGCACTTTTGCCGTGTGGTCTCTGCTTTAGAACAGGCCCATCCCTAGTCATCCCGTAGATAAAGAGAGAAATAAATAACACTACGTGCGCGGGTGTAGTAAAAGCTATCTTACTGCCATCGCCAATACGTCTGCCAGATCCTATGGAAATCGTGGCGATCTGTGAGGCTCATATCTAACAGTGATCTTATGCAGTCGATTATGATTATTATTCATTCAGCAGTAGACGCTTCCCGGCGTTGAGACACTTGAAACATCTTTATCATACTTAGGTATAACAACATACTTGAATTAATTGCAGATTTCAATATTTAAGAAAACATTCAAAAACAAGGAATGATTTCGAACACTGATATTGTTCAAAATAATTCCTTCCTGTCAGTGGTTTTGCCGCCAAACAGAGCATGCTAAGATAAGATAAAGAAACCTTACTGTACTTTTTTGTTATTTACTCATGCCTGTAAATAAGTAACATATTTTATACTAAAAGCACGACGCTAACCGAACGCGAAACAGGAAATTTAACACTATTATTATACTTACATATATTGCCACAACAATAAAATAAAACAGTACCAACATAACGTAAACCACAATTTCTACTTAGAACTACCCTCAACGCGGCGTAGGCTTTCAAAATGACCTAATCCCGGAGGCGTAAGAAATTATACTAGACTTGAAACAAGAACGAGTTGAGTTATAGTACGACGTCGAATTATCACTGAAGCTTGCGCAGGCGTCGTTTGTCATACAAATTGCTGCGAAACGCGACGAAAAGGGACTGTGATAAATCTTACTTTATAGATAGAATTGATTTTAATTTGTTACACAAAGATGTGTTTATTGATGTCGCTAGCAATTTTAAAATGTTTATAAGATTATATTTATTATAAGCTGACATAATGGCTAGCCCTACCTGACTTGAATTGGTTTGGTAAAGAAGACAGTATTACGGTTACGATACCATCAACCTTCTAGTGCTTAACTACAAACTAATTACTAACTTACTACTACTCATTTGAACATGTGGTATAGTAGTGTAGTGTGTATAATGTGAAGATATAGTAGGAACATGAAGGCAAAAATATGCTAAATATGTAAATAAACATGTAATTGCTTACACTCTTAGCTAGAAAAAACACCATTTGAAAAGCTTTCACAGAAGTGTCTTCATCGCGCGAACAATTTGTTTGTACAGAATTTGCATAAACAGTGTTTTGCTCAAAGTTTTAGTGTTCGCTGAAAACGCAAGCTCTAAAGAGCTTATGAAATATGCAACGTGTTTTAACACCGTAAAGAATTTAATTGCTTTTCGCGACAAAATTAATGAACAGCTTCAAACATTTCACATTTAGTTACCAACTAGCTTGGATCTTGCAAAGTTGCAAGAAAAAAGGTACTATTCTATTTGTTGGGCACTGCACAGACTGCGATTGAGTTTTATTTATTGAATCGCTAACCGTTCTCATGAAAATATTATTTTTGCCACAACCACACTACAATTAGCATTAACTTTCACACGTGTTAATCTAATTTCTCCTACAGTCTGTTCTTTCGGTTAACCTTCTGATTCTTTTTACTTAACTTTTTCTTAATTCTTTTACTTAAGTTTTTTTTAAATTGGATCAAATATTTACTTTTGGGAATTACGAGTATGTGTTGATTGGTGTTTCTTCAGTTTTAGTGTTCTGATGAGTTTATCTCGAGAGATCGTCCGCCTATGTCACATTCAAGCAACGAGCCCTGACAATTAAAATAAGATTGAAAGAGCGTGACTTTTAACCCTGCAATAACAACCGTACAATTTGTTACTCAATCTTTATCATAGTTTCAGATCTATTGTGCTCCCAAACGATCCGTCTCATAAAACTATTGCGACACCGATCCCCTGTCACTGCGGCTTTGTGTGATCGAATGGGCCGAAGATATTCATATAGATAGATAATGCGTTTATTGATCCGGCAATAAGTAGCTTTTTATTTGCAACTACGAATATTGTTCTTTTGTTTCTACCTAAAATTGTGACCATCAATAGTGTTGTAGAGAAATGCAGATACATTTACTGATTTATTTGACGGCAATGTTTTGGCTTGCAAAATTGCAATTTATTTCTTAGTTTTTGTGTGTACCTTTTCAGATTAAAACAGCAATCCGTTTTTGTGCTGTCCAGCTTTTAATTCTTAGGCATGAACCTACACCTATCATTAGATGTTTATCGGCATTGAAAATTACAGCTCACCAACCAAACATATTCTGTCAAACACCAATTTATTTTGACCTCGTTTTTAATTGTCTCACCTATTTCTCAACCGCGTATCAGTTCGTTGTCTATATGTTTTATTATAGGCCACCCGAACGTAACATTTGATCTGTTATTAATCATATACCTTTTATAATCTTTTGTTGCGTGACTTTGTGTAGGTGTGATCTTGAAATTCACAATGGCTGCCATATTTTGATTGAGACGTTACACACTATAAGTTACCACATCGTTAGGTCTTAACAGTAAGCTGGTTCTATTTGCAATTCTGTTTCGACTTAATTAAAACTGTTTATTTTCGCTAAAGATTTCAATCGCATTATCTGTCTGTTGCAGTTATTTGAGAGGTAGAATCGGTTACGACATTTCGTTATGGTCAAGCGCAATTTAAGTAGTGTTCAAATGTTCAATGAATGGCTAAGATTGACCATCAACATCGGAAGAGCAAATGACATTAAACATTTACTTATGTGTCAATCAGACTTTGACACATTTTGCTCATTTCAATTTCAAACCTGTATCATCTACAACGGACAAAAACTCGTTTTATGGCTGTGCCATCCTGGTACATAACTACAATTCGCAATATTTTGAAGAAGAAAAAAATTGCTTTTGTTTTACGACTTTTTTTAATGTGGAAAACTCAGCTACGGAATGTACTCGTTAGCAAGTCTTCATAGTGCTTTTTGTTAGAGTTACACATTTAACCCGTTGTTATTTTGGGATTCTATTTGCATTGAGGTCAATTGCAGTTGTGCTAGGTGGTATATCCCACGGTCCCAATTAACTTTTGTTTATGGTAACGGTTAAGTTGATTTACTACCCCGTCTTATTCGTGTACTCCTATTAAAACATTGATGTTTCTCGGGTTCCGCTTTCTTCAATTTTCTGAACATTATAGAAACGGTGACATTCATATAAGTATCAACTGTTCGGTACTGGTTATGGTTTTTATTTTGTACATTCTATAACGAGTATGCCTTGTGCTCCAAGTTTAATAATAGGATCACGGCATGTCTTAATATTGGGGTCATTAGAAGTGACTAAGGAAATAATCCTAGATCAGAAACGTCTAATTGTCATCGTACTGCGAACAACAATCCGCCTGCTAAGTGTATGTTGGTTTTGGCAAGTCCCCATAAAGAAAGAGATTCGTCGTTTTACTTACAAGGGAGTGTGGTGTTCATTAGTATACATCCATGTAGCTAATTATCATGATCTGGTATTTATGACCCTCTGTTTGCAATGAAATGAAGTTATTGTATCGTAAAGTTACGTCATTGATAATCTAAACGAAATGTACGAAGTGAGAACATTAGAAAAGTAAACATGTATAATAAAACTTTGGCAACTAGCGGACTCAGTTCTCATGTATCTTTTGATTCCGTCTCACACAAATTATTTCGATTACTAGATAGATATCACGTGGAATGAACGACCACTTACATCCGTTGTTTGTGATATCTATTCACATTATCATACTTTTATTGCCTCGCGAACTTCGGATGCTATCGTTTTTATGCGAGATTTATCATTGACTTTTGGAGTTTCATTCAATCTGGGAACTCTTGGCTATAATAACTAACCAGTATTCGAAATTACTTTCGATTTTAGATGTACGAAGAAGTTCTGCTTAGAAAGTTTTAATTGTATGCAAACCAGTAATTTAATGTATAATATTTAAAACTTTCAGCTATTGTAATTTTTACTTTACATATATTAATCGAACAGTGGCGTTTTAAGGAAGAGGATAATAATACTCATCTATTTTAATATTTGTTGGTGATATCCTGGCTTACAACAAGTATTTAAATGTCTTACGTCGGTTTCCCCTATTGTAGATCACAATAATCGTTTTTGCTAAGTCGCTTCACTCCACAGATATTTTGATCGCTAGTCCATCCATTGGTTAGCCGTCCTGGTACACGTTTTCCGAAACATGGTTATAATTAATAGTTAGAAAGACTTTTAAAACATTACTACTAACCTACAATATATAATTTTAAATCTCTTTGGTTAGGATAAACCTTTTATATATGATGTTCAGTGAAATGTTATTTCTTTCTGTTCCTTTGCTACGAGTATCTTATCTGCTTATAAATGATCTCAGTAAGCTGTAAAACTAGTCTATGAGAAATTCTTCCTTTATCTTCGACCGTAGTATCACGTCGCAACATCTTAATCGCTTCCATTGGTCAATCACAAAGTTACTCAGAGCATTCTCTCACTATCTGATCACCAAATACTGATACAAAATCCACCGTACCGTTATCATTTTGATTCTGATCGCGGTTAGAAATAATGCTCTGTAACGATGGCTAATTACAACAATAATACCGTTTTTAATCATCACTTTTGAGGTAGCAGTTGTTCTTATTTCAAAGTTTTAAAGGAAGTATAGCTTGGCTTATATCTTGGTCTAAACATCTTTGGCGTTAGATATTACGAAATCAGTCAAATTGGCAGTTTTGTCACACAGGCATGAATAACTTAATAGTATAGGAGAATCGCTTCGGAAAGACTTGTGATGAAATGGTTAGCAACAATTCATTCTTTCAAATTTTATGCACACTCTCTTCCAATTGCGTCACTCTATCTCCTCTAACGCGGCTTTCTATAGTAA
Organism: Carcina quercana; assembly: GCA_910589575.2. Classification (NCBI taxonomy): domain Eukaryota; kingdom Metazoa; phylum Arthropoda; class Insecta; order Lepidoptera; family Depressariidae; genus Carcina; species Carcina quercana. Next base: position 5,907,924 of record OU342442.1, read on the forward strand.
AGCAACCCGGGGTGGTAACAAGGTAGTAATATTCGCCCGTTTTTATAGTGAACCTTGTCTGGCAAAAGTATGACTGGTGGACTTGTCTGATTTTAGGTGTAATTAATTTCATGTGAGCCTTCTAGGAGCTGTGTGGTGCAAGTTTAGTAATCGTATACCATATCTTCCAGTAGGTGGCAAAATTACGGAAAATTAATCAAAAGCACGGATTACTAAATAGTTGGTATAAGAAATTTTCACATAACAAATGAGGCTACGAGGGGCATACCGAAATGATCGGGAATATAAAACAATACATACAGGAAATAACTAAATTTATTTTTATTGCTTTTCGAAGTATTCTCCGTTGCAGTTAATGCACTTTTGCATTCGTTCGAACCAATTATTATAGCAGCAATTCCAGTCCGAAGTTGACATGGTCAAAATCGTCGATTTGTATGCTTCCACTGCTTCTTCTGGACCTTGAAACCGCTGACCACGCAATAAATCTTTGATTCTAGGGAATGTAAAGTAATCATTGGGACTCAGATCAGGGCTGTATGGAGGATGATCCATTAATTCAACGTTTTCCTGCTTCAAAAACTCGCTTGTTTTCTGAGCGATGTGAGAGCTCGCATTATTGTGATGGAGGATTATGCGTCGTTTCGGGTTACCTCTACGGAGTTCGGATATCATCTGTGGCAAACAAACCGTTGTATACCAATCAGCGGTAACCGTTCTCCGTTCCTCTAAGGGAACTGTGACTACATGTCCTGTTTTCGCGACAAACGAAGCGACCATTTTCTTCGATACGCTGCGAGAGCGGACAACTTTTGTTGGCTTGATCTCACCTGCGAAGACCCAGACAGCCGACTGATGCTTTCTTTCTGGCTCATATGAATAGATCCATGATTCATCACCAGAGACAATGTTATAAACTGCTTTTGACTTTCCTCCGTTGAAGCGTTGCAGAGTAGACCGGCACCAATTGACACGAGCCGCCTTTTGCTCTTCGGACAAATTATGGGGCACCCAGCGGGAAACTAGCTTTCTCACTCCCAGTTCACCATGTAAAACAGTTTGTATCGCAGTCATACCTATCCCTAAAGTAGCCCGAATCTGCTCATATGTAATATGTCGGTCATCCTGTATCATTCGGCGCACAACAGCGACATTTTCTGGTGTAACCGCTGTTTTTGGCCGGCCTGTGGAAGGTACGGTGCCAAGAGAAGCACGTCCACGCCGGAATTCAGAATACCAGCGATATATTGTCGTCTGGCTAGGCGCTTCACTCTTGAATATAGATATAAGCTCAGCGAGACATTGTCCCTGAGATAATCCTCGTCGAAAGTTGTAAAAAATTATGGCACGGAAACTTTCTCTTGTAAGCTCCATTTTTTTATCGACCTATCAATTTCAAACTGATATTGTTCTTTAAAAAAATTTTTTTTTTAATTCTGTCAATTGTATTCGATTTTCAACTAACCAGTGTTTATTCATCAAAAAGAGTTTTTAATCTAATTAAATCGAAAGTACTCGATTACCGATCTTTTCGGTATGCCCCTCGTATTGGAACTGGAGGAATTGACTGAGTGACGTAATCGACTGACTGAAAGGACTACAGGACTTGACTACAATAAACGTTAATGTTTCCGCCCGTTTTGTTTATCATACAATATAACCATTCAAAGACGACTAAGGGAAAGATTCAGCAAAACACACTTACTACTCAGTACGTACAAGTTTCGTGAAACTGAACCGATCAATGTATACGCGTAACGCTGTTCTTATGCTGTTTCCTGAACCTCATACGTACATACATGTATGTATACACGTATCACTTACAACGCTGAAACGTAACTATTATAAATGCAAATGGGAGACACTGGCATCATTAGAAACTTGTTAGTTATGAACTTATGCTTCCCTACAACTCAGCAGTTGCTGTTATTTAATATGTTGAAGGAATTACTACAAAACTGTTGTAGTTACTTTCTTTCAGTACTAATTTCAGTATCTAGATTGTTGTCGGACAGCATTTGTTGTTCATTTTTGCAGTTTGGATGTCATGATATGTGTAGGTTACTATCAGATGGGAAGCGTCCACTGCTGAACCTCCGGTCCCGAGCCACTTGTATCCAGCAACTCCCCGCTACCTTTACTAAGTCGCCGCTCAGATGTTGATAATAACAACTAGATGGATGTGATAAATCCCCTACCACCACCAAAATTGAGTGCTAGCTTGGTATCCAGACGGGAATCAAACCTACCTTCGAAATATCATTCTATTTTTATTTTGTATGTAGGATATTTGTATACCTAGTATCAAATAATTTCAACCACGTTTTTTCCGCTACACAACCGTATACATACGAACAGCTAATTAAGTGAACTTCGCTTTTAATATATTTATTTTCCTCGTTATTGTGTTTTCAAAATATATATGCTTGGTTAATCACACAACTGACGTATTTCTGGAACACGATGACTATTAGCTTTATTTACCTACATATCCTACTGCTTGCCTATTAGTTGCTTGCCGAAGCTTTTAATGTGAAGACCTCTGTAAATACTGTCCTTCAATCTTCTTTCTCTTTTCGATTATAGGGAACGCCGCGTTTACAGAAAGAGAAGACTGGATTCACATTGTTCTGGAACCCAAAACTGTTGAGACTTGAGTGAGTGACAAGGCCCATCCGCCGAATGAAGTCCAAGGTGGTGAAAATGAAATATTTGCCCTCTGTTGGGCAGAAAGATTCTTATACGTTGCCCACGGCGAGGAGAAGATATTATATGAAGAAGCTAATGTATGTATTGGTTTGCTTTTTGCTCAATCTTTTTTCTCAAGAATGCTTAATTGGGCTCATTTACTTTATATGGTAAAGCTGCTTCGACTATGATTCTAATAAAGCTTAGAGGACCACTTTTTAGTGATATGACTTAAACAGTAAGTACGGATAACGGACCGCGTTATTCTAAGATGAAACATCCGCTATATATGTTTTATTGATCAATATCCCGATCTGATTTTCCCCTTGCTTGACAGTTATCAACTGTCAGGGTTGTTGGGAAGATCTAAGTTTTGAAATCAATTTCAAACATGAACTGGTATAGTGTAGCATAATAGCTAAGGACAACAATTTTTATACCAGGAAATTAGTGCATCATTTTGCTCTCTTATTCGCCATATTGGGTGCGCCATTTTGAAACATACGTCAATTAATTCTCAATAATGGCCGGCTATTGATTAAATCATTGAGGCAATTTTATGTTAGCATTGTGAACGAAAAAGGCGTGCGATTAGACTATAGAACCGGAATATTTACCGGAAGCCGGATTATAGAAGCTAGAACCGACGTTAGTTACCGACTGTTGAGACCGCAAGTGACAAACAAATAAGTTTCCCAGCATTGCTGTGTCCTAATGTGAAATGTTTCTCGGGTTTCCCATTTGTAGTGTACTGAATCCGCTAATAAGTAATACCTAATTCTACTTTCGTACTCCCGTTGTGCATTGCGGGGGTTTAGGTGTTTAGCACGGTCGGAGTGCGATTTCAATGTATATATTGTCTGTACTCTGTACTCTGGCGATGCTTAAATGTTGCGCCCTAAACGATCCTAGAAACAAGTTTTAACGGTTAGGTTTGAATGTGATTAAAATATATTATTATTTCATATTTATAATACTCGGGACAACAATAATTTAGGACACTGCATTGTGCCTCGGTGTAGTCAACTTCCTGGTCATATAAAATTATTGTTCTTTTTTCAAACCTTACTTAAACTAAACATTATTTATTGACAAATCGAATCTGTCGAATGAAACAATAAAATGATTGAAAAATGATATGGAAGTTTATGAAAAAGGTAAGTGTAACTAGGTAAAAATAGGAGCTTGTGACAAAATTATAAAACTTACTTACGTCATAGCTTGAAGAAAAAGGTCAGAAGGATCAGATTGGACGAAAACTTTTGAATGGATAACTTTGTTCACACCGAAAGATAAGCAAACTCGTGCCGCTTCAGAGAGCGGTAATGTGCATGTAACTCGCAAATATAACTAAAGTTTATATGAGTACAGATTGTAGAATCCAGTAGCTATCTTCCGACATGACAGATCACGAAGACGGATGGCAGTGATTCTCTATTATTGTTGTTTTATTGTAAATAAAGCTTCACAATAGTCAGTTATGTTTTACAGTTGTTGAACTAGTAGGCTGTTAAGCTCCCGTTAGTGCCGAGATGGTTAATCGTGATGGATGGACCACTGAGTTCCATAGAAACACGACTTTTGCTGTGAACTACCTGTTTTATAGTTGGATTTATGAACAAGGACCTCTGTTCGATCCAGGTCGATCCTCACTATACATACGAGTACATACGTATGTACATATATGAATAATAAGTCTGGATGAAATATTTTCTCACCTAAATCCCAGAGCTTGACTATGTTCTCTTTTATTACTAGAACACAACAGTGCTATTAACACTGCTGTTTGGCGGCAGGTTTAGATAGCATGGAGGTCGCTAAAGGATGCAGAAAAATACTAATAACCAAACCTAGTATCTATGATACCGCGTACTGTGAATCGAACTCGTGTTTTGTTGTGAGTTCACTTCTGTACAGCCACAGGCCACGGAGGCGGTATTTTCTGATAATAGGCGGTAAACACACCAATCTAGAGAGCAATAAAAAGTCACCATCATCTATTCCTTTGCTAAGCACAGACGTAAAGAACCTTATTAATATTTAATAAAATACGTGATACGCAGTGCTATAATTACGAAAATTACTGTCATAAAATCTAGCATTCCAGTTGGCTTGCCGTGTCATACTTTCATTTGAAACGAGCCTCCGTGGGTTTATGACTCAATTACATAAATATAAAATCAGTTCGATAATATCAGTAATTGAAGCTATCATTATTCTGGGTTGTTTTTATTATTGACCAACCTGAATATCAGATAGGTACCAGCTTAGGGTGGGATCAGACCTGCGATCAGACCATAAGTCCACTTCTGAACATCAGTCTCCTCATAGATCGCGTCATCGGACTTTCCGACTTAATTTTTTTCTCTTAGTCGCCTTTTACGACACCTGCGGGATGACTTGGGAAGGTCCTATTCAGCAGAGAATACACAGCATAACGGATAGGTATTGGATATAGGAACCTTGTCTAAAGACCGATGACGACATTGCCTTCAAATCGTTGAAACCCTATGTGCGTGTGATCATCCAACACAAAATAGGTACGCAAAGAAACACCTGACCGAAGCAATGGTCAAGCGAAGCGGATGCGGAATATTTAGCTAGTATTAGATAAATTATATGTATAATTTATATTGCGATACCGCTAACTCCACTGCAAATGCTCGTCGCATCCGTATGATACAACCAATCACAATTAACTACGGCATGAAAAGACTAGAAAAAATGATCATATAGACTACCAAATAATCATATAGGTTTAAAACGTACTTTCCGTTTGTGCCAGCACACCCTTTCTTTCTTTGTCTGTTGCGGATTCTGTTGCCAACAGCACATAACCAATGTCGACATCTATCTATCTCCTTACATTCGGAAGCAACTCTGTCCCTCTGTGTCTGATTGTTGCCTTTTTACCCCTAAACGGCTAAACCGACCTTGATGAAGTTTGGCACGTACGTAGCTTGTGTCATGGAGATTACTTTTACCCCAAAGTCTTCCCGAAATGCGAGCAAAAGGTTGTTAAATATAAATACTAGCCTTGTTGACAGAGTTATGAATAACTACATGAGTTATAAATTTTACTCGCCTTTGTGGTCAAGTGGCTATTTACACTTGGACTCACAATCGGTAGCTTCAACCCACAGTGTGTTGTCGCATCTTTGATGCTCGGTTTGGTAGGCAGGCCACGATCTCATCTGATGTTCAGCGACGATGTGACCTACGATGGTGCGCGTTGCCCTAGAAGGTGCCCGTTCACCCTCGACTGGAAGACACCCTAGCTTTGTGTGAATACCGATATGCGTTCCACTATAAAGCTATAAAACTAGAAGCAAAACGCTTAGCGTGAGTATGGGATCCGAATGGAAAGCTGCTGCAATTTTAGACAGTGTTTATAATGTGTTACAGTATAGATAAGGTAACTTTTTAAACACCTCAGGGTTGAGAACATTTTTCGTACAAAGCCTTTATAGTCACGTATCGGCGATGATGACCGAGTGCATAGACTTTCAACATTGTTCATTACGCTACGTCTGGCTTTCTCAACTTCTCTCTAGTCTATGTTGGGTCATAGCAAAACTATCAATTTGCAATGTGCTGCCGGCGCGTGCGGCCCGCGCCTCTAAATGCCATCGCTGGTAACGGTCCCGCGCACCTGCGATTATGTCCGATTATGGGTGATTAGAACATAATAGATGGGAACAGATATTATGATCATGCCTCTTTAAAGCATAAATTTTGCATATTCATGTTATGCTTGATAACAGTTTTGTGTTGAGCCGAGTTCACTTTCTTGTTCTGTGAAAATTCTGGAATAGGTTTAAGAAATACTTGTGATCAGTAGTTTATAAACATCCACTACAACGTCTGTATAAAAAAACAAAGTCAAAGCTACACCATGTTTAACTCAAGAACAGCTGACCCGATTTTTATGATCTTTAATTTTTTAGTTTTGTCTCCGCTCCAAATAGCAGACTAACTTTTGAAACATGAATAGCGAATAACTATTGAATCATGCGATAAATTGACTTTAAAAATAATGTTCTAATACAACACGACGTAACGGAAAGTCAGAATGTCTTGATTTTTTGTAGAGGGATAGTTGTAAGTCCAAGGAAGGACATATACTAGTTTTATCCCGGTCGAAGGAACAGTTACCATGGGATAAATCTTAAAATTCTACGCGAGCGAAGACGCGGGCACAAGCTAGTGTAACAGAAAGCAGGATTCATAACCTATGGAACATAAAATATAAAATAAGTTATTTAACTTGTTGTTTTAAATATTCGAGCAAGCAAGCAATCCTTTGGATAATGTGCCACCGGGATTTTGTAAAAAGCGACTAAGGAAAAATACTAGAAAACTGATTCACGGATCACCAACATTTTGCTGCGATCACTACTCGTCTGCCAAGTGTGATGATGATTGCAAATCTCATTGCAAGCTCGTTCCTCAAAAGTTTTCGAACTCTGTATTCCAAATTCGATTCTAAATACTCAGATGCTGAATAAATCAAAGGAACGAGACCACATCTACTTGGTATAGTACGTTACTGTCTATTGTTTACAGTAGAAAGTTCAAGTCCTTGTTTCACCATTTTGTTCTGACCGTATTGCCCGGTGACTATTACTTTAAATTTCCTCATGACAACCGCTGAGTGACTTATGCTACGGGCCGGTCACGAACCCCTCCTTGCTCTCGTTGTAAATTTACTTTACGTTACATGGCTCTCTAGATTTGAATCCTGTGTAAGGAATGCCTCTCAATTCCTTTGTTTGATCTCTGACCTCTACTCCGAGAATACGTTTGTTTAATTTTAGCGAAAGTTATTAATTGTAGTTTTTCGTCTGATACTGTTTAAGTTGGTTTTGATAGTTGCTAATAATTTTGTCGAAACTCTGAAACGTAAAATTTTAAATTATATTTATGATTAATTTGCTTTTAGATTTTTACGTCGAGAATAATTTAGCTTGAAATCTATCGATAGACACTTGTAAAGTTCCACAATGATAAATTAGGTATAATTAGAACGTTAGCAGAAGATAGAATAATTTAGTGTATATAATCATGTATTTTAGTGTAAGTTGAAATTACCATAGAAACAAATGACAAAATAGTTGTGTGTCGATATAATTCGATGATGACAAACCGGTGCTAATAGAATTTCAGTTTTGAGTGCAGGACTCGTCTACAAGAGCTTCATATCGTTCAGAATAATCAAAGGCCGTAGTGCAAGTCGTGGCTATTTTTCACTAAAGCAAACCACGGACCTGTTGAAATATCACGAGCAATGTTCAAGTTCGTAGCCAATATGGCGTAAAAATAAAATGTAACAAATAAAATAACGCCTGAATCGTGTTTTATCGCCCGGGGAATTTCGATCTTTATACTTGTGGTAGTCATATTTTCCCTTTTGTTGTTGTTATTGAACGAGATAGGTTTGCATTTGTTTTGCAACTACAGAAAAAACGTTGCCGCGTTTTTCAAGTCAGATTTTGACATTCCCATAGATTCATATGTTTCGGTTTTTAGACTACCGAACGTCCGATAAAAAAACGGAACCCTTATAATTTCACTCTGATGTTTGTCTATCCGTCCGCCACAGCTGATTATCTCAGCAACTTGAAATTTGGAATAGTTATGGAGAATTGTGATCTACAGGTGCCGCAAATGAAATAATTTGATAAAAGAGACAAATTTTGCCTTCATGATCATCATCATAATCATCAACCGCATTTATACGTCCCTACTGCAGGGGGTTAAAATTACTAAGTGAAATCACTAGGTCAAGTGGGGTATCATCTGAAAGAGATTCGTTTGTACGGACATAGTGCCACTTGCCATCAGGTCAAATAGTAAAGTCCAAGTGAGGACTCATTGTTAGTTTTTTAAATGGTTGCAACAAGAACATTTCTTTATCACCCATAAGGTCCACTTTCATTTTAAACAATTTATCGAGCACCCAGCGTAACGCGATTCGTTTGTAATTGAATTTTGTGCTAACCATCAAAGCTCAACTCGGAGTCAACCCTCTCGAAAGCGTTCTCAGGAATGTGATGGATGTCGCAAAAAATTGGGTCACGCAGCACGCAGGGCTCAAAAGCATTCCATTCATACATCGTATATACGCACAAACGTACAGGTGTACTTCCGTATATTCTCTCTGGTTGGAGAATTTGGGTAAGAGAGCGACAAATACCTCGCGGTTTCTGTCATTAGCTTGTCGACAGCCTTTGTTCTAACCAAATTGTAAAAAGTTGTTGTCTGCCATTGAGCATGAACTAGGTTTCGTTGGTCTGACAAACCACAGACACATATTTTCGTGTCTAGAACATTTATTTAGCTTTGATTCTTTCAAAATAGTGTCATGATCATGAAATACTACGTCACGATTGAAAAATGTCATGATTTGGAATTATATAGGTATTTTATGTATGCAGTTGAGTTTCATTTCACCTGACGGTAAGTGAAGTGAAGTGATGGAAGCTGAATCTTATATTAACACTACTGCTTGGTGGCAGATAGGAAACATGGTGGTAGCTAGCCAGGCGGACGTAAAAAATGCCCTACCACCAACCAAACCGAGTATCTATATGTATCGCTACTGGGTATCGAACCCGGACCTCCACATTGTGAGTCCAAGCGTGTAGACATTAGGCCTCGAAGACGGTTTAAATAGAAACAGTAATTTTGTAAAAGACAAATACAATTGTTATAATTATCTCAGGCTACGACCAGCTATACTGAGTCCTTGGCAATTAATATTTATAGGTTAAAAAGAATAAGTAAGTCCAAAGTATATTTCGTCCGTGTCTTTATTGTGGCAATGCCCGTTCAAAAGTTCGTTTATGCGTAAAAGTCACAAACATCTCAACGTTCACGATTTTGATGAGAGTATTGGAGCAAAAAAGTTTTTTATCTACGCGTCCACGAGTAATTAAGGCGTCTTTCTAAAATAGATACGTAATATCCTGCCTAAGATTCTGTATCTACCAACCTATTTCGAAGAATATTTTATTGTCTCCGTTGTTTTGATAAAAAACAGCCGCTGTTTTATCTTTCTCTTGGCTTATATTATGATGCGATTTCACAAAAGCTTTCCTCATAGGATCATTTGATTGCCTCAGGTAATGTATTTCGTAGAGCGATCATCTTATATATTTATGTGTTCTTTTCTACGATGTATATCAATGAAACCCATTTGACACCTTTATTGCAAAACTTCACACATTTAAAATCAGAAGTAAGATTTATGAATCTTTTTATGTTACATATGGATAAACTAGCATTTGTCTGTGTGTATTTCACAAATTATATCACAGAATTTATATTGACATTCCAGAACACCTTAATTTTTCTGTGTGTCTAATTTCATCTCAAAATATACAAACTATCACATCTATTAAATAAGTAGAATTTTTTATTGTTGACACCAAGTTGACTTTTTAAAGTTCTGTTTGCCTAAGTTAATAATATAATATTCTTATTAACAAAAGCAAAATACTTGTCACTATTGATAAAAGTATTGCCTTTTATCAGGTACACATTACAAATAACAACATGGATTCATCACCCAACGTTTACTGCAATTAAATGAGTTGCACATTGCACTCAATACATGTCTGCAGAAAGCGTGTCATTTACCTCCCGCCGGAGTGCACTAACCTACTTCGTAAACTACATTGATTATTGACTTACACTTCATAATGCTCCAATAAACTGCTGAATGTAGCGGCTAGGCTCCCTGGGGGGATATTATAAAGCGCAGCGAATATGTCTCGACCGGTAATAAGCTCAATAATTATGTTTTTCAGTTTCAAGTAACGTGTTCACTTGTTCATGAATTAAATCAGATACGTGTTTGCTAGTAGAAACAGTGGCAAAATATTAAAGTTAGAGCAAACATACATTGCTTCTGAAACCCAAACAAACAATGACGCACAAAAGCTAGTATCTAATGTGTTTATAATAATAAAGCATTTTATTTCCGAAATTTACAATTAGTTGAACAAAAAATAAAATAAATTTAAACAAATGCAAAAAAAATTAAAGTAAATTTTAAGTGCACATTATTAATTTCACAAAATGTCTCTTAATTCGGTATGCCTTACGGCAAAGGCCTCATCCAACTCTTTTCACTGTTTTCTGTCAGTCGCTACTCTCAACCAAAGGGGTCTAATGTGTTTACTAGAAGAAAATTTCTTTTAAATCTTTTCTCTTTCATGCCAAAAATGACTCGTTAAGTCCAATTTCATGCGTGATTTACTCTGTTGAATCTCTTCAAATGTCTAACTCTCGTCTAATTACGATAACGTTTCAGATGAATATTTTGTTCGTGCTAAGGGGGCGTCCATAAATTACGTGAGATGTTTAAGGGGAGGAGGGGGTCGAGTCAAATCTGATCTAATCTTACGTTGGAGAGAGGGCGAGTCTCGGCAAATATCACGTAATTTTTTTCTGATTAAAAAAATACTAATTTGGTCCATTTAATCCAGATTGTACATGCTAAAGTGTAATCGTAATACGATTAAGATCATTCACTAATTCGTTCGAAATAAAATAATTTCATTCGTACCAAATACTTAAATAATAATTACATAAAAAACACACATTTTGAAAAATCTCACGTGAGATTGGGGGATGGGGTTGAATAAAATCTCATGACATCTCACCAGGGGGGAGGGAGGGTCAGAAAATTTAAAAAAACACCTCACGTAATTTATGGACGCCCCCTAAGTCATAATAGGTAATTCTTTCAATGATTGAATTTAATTATCGATGGATTTTGTTTTGACTAAAATTTTAAAATAGGAATGACGTAGCGAATTATGTGCTTTTATACAGTCAGTGAGTGAGTGGTATTTGGCTTATATTTTAAAAGGTTAGTAAATTCGAATGTTTGCGAATGTTGTTAAAATAACCTCTCTGTAACTTTATGCAATGCAGGTATATTTACCTAATGTAGTCGCATAAAGTTTTGACGCACACAACAAGGAAGGCCCAACTCGACACTGTTCCCCGGGTTTCGATGAAGTTTATTGTCAAACTCGAATGCCGGTTGAATATTCTATCAAATTTACCATTTACAGGCTTGTTGGTCTTTTCAGCGCCATAATTTACTCTCGTATATATACGGATCACTCATATTGAAGTAGGTTTCATGAATGTTGCTCTTAATTTGTCATTTTTGTGGATTAGCTTCCTCCATTAATGTAAGTATACTGACTGAAGTTAAGTGTCTCTAAAAGTCAGTCATCCAGGGCCTCCGAAACCTTGATCCTTTTTCGCCGTAAGCGTTTCTGTAACGTTTATGACTTCCTATGGAGGATATAGGATCTAGGTGTCTAGTGCTATCTAGTGCTTCCCCTACGTTCGGGTGTGTCGTCCCCTACCTCAGGATGCGGCTTTGTTGTGATTCACACGTTCCCAGACACTTTTTAAAAAGCTTTTGTCGACCGACTCAAGTGCGGCTGTCATCGTGTGACGCATAGCGTACTTTAAGTGCTTCCTTTTTTGACTGAGTATTAGAGGTGCGATACAATTTTAAAGCGTTTTGTATGTTAGGGCTACAAAGCTGTGGCGTTTTGTGTTGTTATGTATCTGATTAGTTGCCTCAAATTGGATAACGTTTAAAAATTTGAATTTATGACGTTTTACTATTTATGTCAGTTTAAGAAATCAACTTCAAATATTGTAATGTTTCTATGTATCAGTATGATGATCGCAGTGAGATGTTTTTTAATACATAGGCATGCTGCAAATCTCCTGAACCTTTCCCCTTAGTTAATTTGGGTTCCAGACTGCGATAAGCCTGCCAAGCTTGATGTTTACGGCAAAACCAACCAATCAAAAAATGTAAAGTCTGAGGTGGTGTTCTATGCTATCAGGGAAGCTAATGTCTAATAGTAGACTTCTGTTGCCTATTAGCACTTAAAGCCGTGGCAGCTCAGTTGGGTAGAGCGTCAATCCTTGACAGTCCTTGAGGTCTGGGTGGTACCAATGAGTTCCAATTTATTGTTTATGTACGAATGATAAAAACAATTACCATGTTTCGGTGAAGGAAAACATCGCGAGGAAACCTGCCCACTCCTGAGAAGAAATTCAAAGGTGTGTTTGAAGTATACTAAACCGCACTGGTCCCGCGTTGTGGACTATGGCTCATACAGTCTCTGTAGGAGAGTAGGCCTGAGCCCCTGCAGTTGGGAACTGATGCTGCTGTTGATGATGCCTGTTATGACTACACCCAACTGTCACGGGATGTAGCGACATACATTGACCGAGATGTTGCTTCTACCAGATGATCTCGAGTGCAAGTCTCTGCAGGTACTCGTGGCGTATGCATAGAATTGGTTATTCAATTACCTAAATGATATTGAATTACCTAGCATCAATGACAGGGGGTTTTCGTCCTCCTCCTAAGGCTTGATGAAGTCAGTTGTGAATGAATTGATTAGCAATGAAGTATTTTATTCGAGGACGTTAGTGTCAGTCATGCGACTCATGCGCAAGGGCGTGAGACCGAAATCGATCCGGTAACTAGATCTCTCGGGATCCAGAGCTATGGTTATGTGAACTAAGACATAGTTGTACCACATAATTAATATAGGTTGCGCATAAAATCGTCGGGAATATTATGTCCTTGCTCTAGTAATATTTGAGAACGTGTAAGTGTACTTACACTACAATACTCATAAACTTGTAATAAGATACACTATTAATATTTGAAGTTTCATTCCGTTCCCTGACAAGAAATTCAGTTCTGGTCCTCACTTCCCCACTAATCATAACATGTACACTCGCTTACAAAAATGTGTATCCACTTTTGAACCATATCACATTCACATACGTATAATTGTCATTTCCTTCAATACAAGCAAGGGTGAATGTGACATGGTATAATAGTGGATACATATTTCTGTACCTACTGTAGTCTATCTTATATCGACTCTAGTCTCGATTAGCTTTCTGTCTCAAGAAATTCATAGAAATTCTAAAGCTGTGGAATCAGTATTAAACTGATGATAGATTAAAACCTAGTTTCATGAAGTTAAAACTCAAACATTGTATGGAGTGAAGTAATATCGTCAACAATCATATGTATTTTTTGCCACGTCTATACAAATCTCAGATTTTTAAAGTATGGAGATTGCGTTGTGGCTGGCTCAGGAACTGCCTTAACATTGTTTCATGGAATTGACATTTATGAAGTATCGCACTCGAGTCTGTACTAAGGTATAATCGCGAGTTCTGTTAGCTTGAACTTGGCTTGACACACTACCGCGTGTCTAGATTCTTCTTCCGTCATCGTGGGCACGTAAATTTCATCGTATAAGTTTTAGCCCGCGACTTTTTTTTGCTTTTACTAATATAATTGAAAATTATATACACGATTTTGGGAAGGTTCATTTTAAAAATTCCACGTCTTGCCTTCCTGTATTTTCTATTAAAGATTCGGATGAAGTTATTTCAGACAATTGGACCCACCGTTCACTTCCCACGCCTTGTGACTTATCTCTCCCACATCGAACCCTTCGAATAATATATAATATTGTATGTGTGTACATCACGTCTGCACTGGGGACACAACATGTGGTTGCTTCCTGTTGAAATAAATCTACAGACGGAAGGGTTAAAAAGACTAAAACTTTCAGGGTTAAACAGTCATAAGAAAAATACCAGTGTCATACTGGTTTCGAGCGTGTGGTGGAGTGACATTAGTTGTTTTGAAAATATGGAAAATATAGACTATAGTTTTAGAATAGATTTGCTATAATCACCTCATTTGGAAGGCACTTGCATGCCCCTACTCGGGTTAAATGTGAGAACTATTAATAAGCACCTTCCACCTTTTAAGCAACATATTTACTGCAAATAAGTTTATTAAAAAAATATTAATTAAAAAAAGACCGATTAGTGATCGAAGAATGACGTTTTTGATACATAAACAGATGCTGTTGCATATCTCTTGTTTTCTCCTTAGTCGCCTTTAACGACACTCACGGGACATAGGGCGATTCTAAAGCCGAAACAACACGACCTGCTTTACACGAATGTACATATTCTGCACGACATATTAGATTGAGTGTAAGCCCACAATGCCTGAAAAAAACAACTGTGATTTTTTAAAGCAATTTTTTCATAAATATGTAATACTTGACAATATATTACAACATGCCAACTTTTACAACTTAATATAATGTATTTATTTTTAACATTTTCGGTAGAAAAAGCAGGCGACTACAAATAATGCCAGGACTTTCCTGGAGAAATTGCTTCGAAAAATAACACTGACGGGGAAAAAACGGCAATGTTTGACTTAATTTAAAAAATTAATGACTGAAGAGTATCTCAAACTTTGCGAGTACATTTTTCAAGTTTAAAGGGTTTCTTAAAGTAAATGAAACGCTGTTGATTGAAGTGGATTCTGAATGGTAGCCTCACTAATTGGACAAGTTCTGATAAAGGAACGGTTTGATTATGATCGTTTTAATTTGAAACTCGAGGAGTATTCTCCATTTTGTAATATCTGGAGTTTGTAAAAGTCTCTTCGCGGAAGTTGGTGAGTGAATATACCTATGAGAATATGAGACACACTATATATGTATACTCATGAATATCACTTTTAGGTATTATTTAAAAAAATTATAATGTGTTTGACCTTGGCTTTCATC
Source organism: Carcina quercana (assembly GCA_910589575.2). NCBI lineage: Eukaryota > Metazoa > Arthropoda > Insecta > Lepidoptera > Depressariidae > Carcina > Carcina quercana. Next base: position 5,923,280 of record OU342442.1, read on the forward strand.
TCACCAGATTGTAAGCGACGATACAGCCGTTGGACGGGAAGCGTGCGCACCCAGGAGCCTCAAGATAATGAGGTGCTGGCTCTGCTACCTTTCATACCGGAACAGTAGCTATCCACTCGGACATAGAAAATGTCCTACCACCAAGTACCGATAGATATCCCCACTAGGAATCGAACCCAAGACATTGTTCTTGATCGGGATAAAAAGTAGCCTTTCCTTTCCTTTCCAACACTTCAACTATTCCTATTCAAAAATCTAGTCTCGCATTTATAATATTAGTATGGATTAATTAAAAATTAAACATTAACTTATTATTATTTCTCACGGTTCAACAACAATAGAATACATGTTATCTAGCAACAAACTTTTTAAAGCTATCAACCATATAGCGGTAACTATAATGGAAAACTCATTTCCACGCACTCATCTGCTTGAAAATTAGAATTAAATTCGAAGCAATTATCTAAGCGCCACTAATTCCAAGTTACACGTTTCCATTAACAGTTGATACCCGTTAAATTTAAAACAATAGTTCATTTGACGGATCTTCTCATAGCAAACGAGCCACCAGATGTATTCATCATCTTGATATTGTTTTTCTAGTGGCATTGTGAGAAGTCACTTTTGATAATACGGTTATTTCTATTGAGTTTTCTCATAATACGTATCGCGGGTGAGATAGCCAGTGGAAAAACAGATCGGCACGTTATTGATAAAAAATTATCTTTGATTTACGTTGGAGGGGGAGGTAAGCTGCGATAACAACAGTGTACATATCTATGTATCAGAAAGAGACGCAACATTAGTGATGAAAAAGATACGCGTCTCGCAGAAATTACATATTTGAATATTTTGTTTTATTTAATTTTATATTTTACTATTCATAATATTAAACCGGGCCGTCCCCCTAATAGATGGACCGATGGCCTACTATAGGTTGCGGGGAGTCGCTGAATACAAGTGGCCCGGTCAGTGGGCTGGTCAATGTGGCATACTATATTGAGGAGGCCTATGTCCAGCAGTCGACGTTTCCCGGCTGACGATATTAATTAATTTTATTTTCTGAAATATTGAATATATTCCAATCTTATGTGTATCAAAGTAGTAGTTGAAGAAATTCCAAACCCTTCAATGTTATTTTGCTTTATCCATCGCGTAAGCTCAAAATAGCTTATGTGGTGAGTGGCAACTTGACCTCCACTGGTTATTTTGTTGCATGTTCAGAAAGAAGTGTACGCACAAAAAAACGAAAATACATAAATCAATTCTATTTAAAATAATTATTTATTTAAAAAATTTAATTATAGTTTTCGTTAAAATTGATACTCAATTCTCTTTTCTGTATTTTTTCTGTTTCTACATAAAAGTTCGTAATTAAAGAGTAAAACCCATTAGGAATTGTTGAAAATTCCTGTTGAAAAATCTATGAAAAGTGTCTTCCCGGCCTGTCCTAATAATTAACTTGATTTATTGGCTGAGATGCGCAGCTCATTTCACGGTACCGCTCGTTAAGTTTTATGTTATGTTTGTATTTATCATTTAAACTATTATTTTGACTATGACTTATTTTGTGTAGTCAGGATTCTCATTCCGTCCCCTTCTTGGCCTTTTCTTGTGAATATTGGTTCAAAATAAACCCACTACAGAGGGGTATAGAATCAAAGTCAGCTATATCCACACTCTGGTCTGTTTTAAACTATGAATGTCATTTTATTTTCTGACCAATTTTATACATGTTAAGAATAACTTTTCTTATCAAAAGTAGCTAAATCCTATAGAAAATCAGCGTCAAAAAGCTGCATTAGAATCAAAGATAGCTATATCTCTATTGCTGAGAAACAAATACAGCTAAAGTCGCGGCTGGCCAATCAGAGCGATCTATTTACGTTTTTTCAATATGGCGTCTTACATATAAAAACGTGCGTCTGCGTCTGTCGATTTTATTGAAATTCAGTGGTTTTTTGGACAATTTCATTGCAAAAAAATTGTTTAAAGTAAAGCTAAAAGTGTAATGGAAGTGCCAGTAACAGAAGCTATACACGGGAGAGGAAGAAAACGCAAGAGAGAGCCGGAGAAATGGAAAGCAAACAGGGCGAAAATTGAAAGGTAAGTACAGACTAGTGATGTGCGCACTGTAATGCAGATTCGATAAAATTGTTGATATTGTTCAAGCATTTTAATTTATTTTCAATTTTGTCCTAGGTACTCGTCGCAGTCGTTGCCTGGTATAATTACCTGCAACCACAATAGCAAAAGTTTTGGATGTAAAAACCTTCGCGTTAAAGATCAACTCGATTTCCACCGAGCTTTTTATGCTACACCGATAAAAAAAAATCAGGACGCTCTCATATTAAAATGTTGTTCGGTAAATAAAACTAACAGGAAGCGACCGACCAAAAATGTGAGAAAAGGCAGAGACTTTGCTATAAAGTATACAATATATACAAAAAATAAAAAAATCATACCAGTTTGCCAAAAAGTATTTTTAAATACTCTTGGAATCACAAAATATCGCGTCCAGTATGTAATGAGAAATTTCTTTGCGAATGGTATACTTCCGAACGAAAAACGGGGCGGTGACCATAAATACAAGAAATATTCAACACAAAGACAAGCCGTGCATTCCTTTATAAAGTCCCTTAAATGTGTTGGAGCGCATTACTGCCGAGGGACAACGACTCAACGAAAATACCTACCCAGTGAACTTAACATAAAAAAGTTGTACAAAATGTTTATCGAAAAGAACCCCAACAGCCCAGTCAAACTATCGTATTTCAGAGCAATTTTTAATGAAGACTTTAATTTAGGTTTTTGTAGTCCTAGGACTGATGTATGTTCTAAATGTATTGAATTCCAGGAAAAAATAAAAGCAGAAAAAGATGTATCGAAAAAAAATCTGCTTATAATTGAACAAAGAGTTCACAAACTAAAATCACAAGCATTTTTTAAACTTCTACGAGAAAAAAAAGACCAAATGGCAACTTTTTCATTTGACTGTCAGAAAAACCTGGTCCTGCCAAAAGTGCCTGATCAAAGCTGTTACTACAGCAGACAGTTATACTTGTACAATTTCACAATTGTTCAAGGAGGATCCAAAGACCCATTAAATAAAAACACAACATTTTCATATGTGTGGACTGAAGATGAATACGCAAAAGGTGCAAATCAGATAGCATCCGCTGTTTACGATAGATTAAATAAAAGTGATTTGACGAATATTACTCACTTACGTTTAGTAGCAGACGGGTGCGCTGGACAAAATAAAAATCTCGTAATGGTATCTATGTGCTCACGGTGGATTTTGCAGCATCCGCATATAAAAAAAATAGAACTTGTATTTCCCATTACCGGACACTCATTTATGCCAGCGGATCGCGTGTTTGGGAATATAGAAAAAAGAATTCGCAAACTTGAAGTGATAACACAGCCTTCAGATTATACAGATATTATTAGCGAATGCGCAACAGTCACAAAACTTGATGAGATAGATGTTCTTGACTGGAAAACCTCTATACAGAACATAGTCAAAACACCAGCTCAGCTTCATTTTAAGATATCGCAGTGCAAGCGTATCATTATTCGACGGACCAAAAAGCAGGGAAATGTTATGATTCGTGGGGAATTGTTTTATAATTCTGACACAGGTGCTCCCAGGACTATTTGCCGAAAAGGAAAAAAAGCAGAACTGATACAACCGTCTACAATTTCAAAAGGCATAGATGTAAAACCACTTAAGCTCAGAGATGTGAGAAATTTACTACTAAAGCACTATGGTGAAAACTGGAAGGAGTTACCTTATTTGGAATACTATAAGAATGTTTTATTTAACATAGACGAAGAAGAAATACAGCTTTTAGAAGAGAACGGAGAAAATGAAACAAATGACATAGAAGAAGAAACTTGTGAGAGAGTCGAAGAAGATGTTACGTTAAGGATATAACAGTAAAATTATTACCTTCAATGGAATCCTTCCCTTTCACTTCAGACAGTCTGTTACTTTCTCATTTATACGTATATTGTATTAATCAAACTTACCTTATCTTATAATAATGTAAATAACATTGAATGCAATTTCTATTTTCATTCAACATACCATTATCCACACCATGCGATGTTTCTGTTGTTATGCGTACATCACTAGCATCGTGACGTCATCGATTCAGTGTTGCAATCAAAGGCAGCTTTATCCATATTTTTCAGAATCAAAGACAGCTAAATCCAATAGTTGGTATCAAACACAGCTATGTCCAACACAAATTATTTAAAATAGCCCATAAATCCCCCTATTACAAGATACTTTTGTTGGTACACCTATTTATTTTGTACTAGAGCATCCTGTCAAACAATCATGTTTACGATGTTGCCAAATAAAAATAAAATAACAGTTTTTTTCGATTTGTGAAAAATAATTTCAAACGGATTTAGCTGCCTTTGATACTATACCCCTCTAACTATTGGATGTGAAAACTTCCCAATATTTGAGCAGAGGTTGGAAACAAATGTTTAATCGAATAATCGATAATATTGTTTTAGGATAAAAAATATTTTATTATATTTTGGAAATTATTACAATTTAAAACGCTGAATAACAAAATTATGATAATTTGGTTGATGATTTGCATAGAAAATTATTAGACGTGGTGTTATCAGATTCTGCGAACAAAAATTAAGCTATATCGCAACATGGCGAAGGAAGTTATAAATATATCTTAAATGTTGTATGTATGTGTAACATATTTTAATACATATGATTTATGTGATTTGTTGTTGTTTTAAAAGAAAAAGGTAGTCAACTGCGGTGTTTCATGTTGTGTATATCATAAACTTTCCGCTAAAATTTCTTTTGTTTGGTAGACACGCCGGCGAAATTATTAAAAAATAAAATCATTAATTATCTTAACCTTGGCCATTTCTTAGGGGGTTGCCGTATAAAATTATGTTAAGACACTTATTTAATTCGATAAAATATCACTTTTATCTGGTTGACACATGAGTGAAGTACGACCTTACGTCGGATCCTTTACTATGTATTCATCTGCTGTTTACTTACAAATGAAAATATTTTTAAATTGGGATTTGGTTTTAGGTTTAGCTATGAGGTCAAAATCAATTTTGAATACAATCTATGACTACGAAAATTTTGTCTGGATATCTAGTGTAGTGAGATCTAGGTGAAGTCCAAATTGTGAATGAATTTTCAATCTCAAATAAACCAGTGACCTAAAAACAAGATGTTCCACAGAGTTTAAGTATTTATCGTGGCTAGCTAGCGGCCGGCATCGGCAGCGGGAAGGACTATTAAACATTCAAAACTGCACGGTATTGCATTTCCGACAAACGTTCGCGTTCCAGTGCTGAATCATTGTGGCGGACGTAATATTGTTGTTTGTGTGGCCTAGATACAAGTGCATCCTAATTTACCTTGTATCCTTTTATCTGACTACGGTTTAGTGGAAAAAGAGGGCGATTTTAGCATACTATGTCTATGTGTACCAGTTCTCTCAAATCCTAAACTTACTTGTCGTATTTTAACTTGTTAGGTGTTTTTGTAATTAAAATTTTAAAAGAATGAAATAACATAAATTTGGCAACCCCATTATTGTCATACCTCCAACAACGTCAGTGACATGTGTCATATTTTTCCAAACGTTTACAAAACAAACTTGCATAACCTAATAACTTAATAGTTATTCAAAATATATTAAGCTTGCAAAGTTCAACTTAAATATTCATTATCATGCACGAACATATTCAAATTACTTAATTTTCAACATAATTGGGTTACCCACTGTTTCTGTCCTCTCATCGGCATAACGTTGGTTGTTTGATTCAATGAAATTTTGGGAGACAAGGATGGTTAATTTTATTTATGTTTTTAAATCACTTACCAAACTTTGCTTATTGTTTAAGATGTTGGTCAGTTGATAAAGGGGGATATTCAGCAATTGTAAAAAAATTTCCAGAAAAATATCAGGCCTTATAAATCACAAACTATTATAAGGTGAGATTACATTACCAAAAAATGTTATGATGTACCAGCTAAGGAGTTCCCTGCTGGCTTCTGTATTTTCTGAGCATTAAAACTGAGATGTCTTCTATGCCAGAGTGAATAAATAGGCTATTTCTAGACAACCCTGAACCATCCTAGACTACATCGTCGCTAATATCAAATGAGATTGTGGTCACACGTAAGTCTATCTGTGCTATATAAAAAGTGAAATCTAATCGCCTAAACCTAAAATAGGTTGGGTCTGTAAATAGAAAAATCTGAAGCGACTTTATCTTAAAGCGTTGAGGATTTCGCAGTAAGTGTAGCTAAAAATAATTTGGTAGGCATCTCCTTAATTTCTTCGTTTCGTCTTCTTTTAAGAATATGAAGCCAGTGAATCATCATGAGATTATTATCATCAGTGGGAAGACATACGCCATTATCGATCCCGAGCCCCCGATTCTACGACCGACCTCTCAGTTCTAACCAGTTCTATTATTTAATAATCGATATTTAGTATAGTATATTTAATATAGTATAGACTAAGTTAATTCAATCAATTTTCTTCAAATACCAAACTAGGTCAAAGTCAACATTTGACACCTTTCAAGCGTTAATCGAAAACAAACAAACACTAAGTTGCGTTATAAACATCTGCCAATCAAATACCGTTCGACAATGCCTTTCAGCACAAAGAAATTAGGCTAAGTTGAAAAACAAACAACTTTTGATTGAGTTGCTGAATACCGGTTTTGAATTCTGTGTTGGGGGAGATTTTAATTCGGAAAACCATTTAATTTACACCATAAGGGCTCGAGTGCACGGGCGATTTATTTAATGCTCTGACACCAATTATACTGTTAGTTTTGACGCATGATACAAGTATTTAAAAGTATTTTGAGTCTCTCGATTTGTCGAGATGTAAATCCGCTTAGTACAACACTAAAATCTTACACGTGGACTCTGACCGCCTCCGTGGCCTAATTACTACATCCAGAGGTCTCGGGTTCGATTCACAGTGGGTACTCGGTTTGGTTGGTGGTATTTTCTATGTCCGCCTGGTTAGCGAACACCATTTTAAATAAGTTTGGCATCAAACAGCAGTGTTAATAGCACTGTTGTGTTCCGGTTTGTAAGGTAACAGAGCCAGCGTCTCATTAGCTTAACTACGCACGCTCACCATCCAACTGCCTTATCGTACCATTAGGTGAGATGAAGGCCAAGTGCACAACCACCATCCACAAAAACTGTATTTGACTGATTCATTTATTTTTATATAATCTTCTATAATTCAATATTATTGATTAATTTTTTACTACAACCACAATTAATTATAAAAAAAAATTAGTGATGAAAACGGAAAATTTTCATTACAACCTGCAATCATATTTTTGATGTCAATAAGTTCGTGTGACGTCACATCATCGACTGATACAGTTCTCTTAAACACAATGCTTCTCAACTACGCTCGTGTGTTCAATCCCTAATATTGCAAGGGGCGCTCTAAAAGGGTGACCGGAGAGAATGGTCAGTTAATTGGGGCATAAATCAGTGCCGAACCTTAGTTCCCTAACAGAAGATAGGGTCATCGCGACTCGCTGTTTTGTTTATAAAACTTATAATAAATGAGTAACCGGTAGGAAACCGGTTTTCATAAAAAGAAATATTGTAAGTGTCATCGTATTTCATGGGCTATTGAATCAATTTTTTGGTCTCGTGCTGTTAAATGGCGTTAATCAATGATACATAATGTTATTATGTTAATATGCGCACGCGCTATTCGAGACACTCTCCCTGTTATGCAATTCGAAAATCGTACTGTAAACGCACGCTATGATTTGAATAGGACTGTGTTCATTTTTGTTTATCCCAAACGATATTGTCTTAAGGCCTTTCAGTGACCCACGAGAAGTTCAACGTATTGCCTCGCTTCCCCACTAATAATAACACGTAAGGGTTCAAGGGTAACGTGTCGATTTTAGTAGATAGCTTTATTAAAAATATTGGTATAAGATATATATACAAATTGTAAAGCTGTCAAAAAATTATTTAACTTATGATTGATTTTTGTTTGTTTGTTGTTTGTTTAAAAACCGACATATTACCGTTTTGGAGATTACTTTGGAGTTTAATAGTATTAATAGTATCGAGCGGAGTATTATGAATCGTGTTTCGATGTCTGTCTTGACCTCAACATTTTTATGTATTTTCCCCACGTTTGCGAATCTCAGAGTTTATCTTAAAAATATGATAATTCGGTGGTGTTTGGGTTATGGAAACGCCTTAAGACGCTGAAATCAGCTAAATGCGCATCATATTCGGTTGTCGCTGGCAAAAAGTATGCAACATATCACGCCAAAATGAAAATATGTTATTATTCAGCATATTTCCAACAAGATTGTTGTTTTCAAAACACGATTTCGTAAACTTTTCTCGATAGAAAATGAGTCCCAAATCAGCTCTCAACGGTCGAAAATCTTTAGTCGATATGGCTAATGTGTGAAGTGTTTTTTGTAAAAAATATTGCAAAAAATTCATAAGGCGTTTTTCCATTTTGCCGTTGTTTCCGATTTTTGATTAAGTAATTAGTTTCTACACAATTTCGTTTTGTTTTATTTCACAACTCGAATTCAGCAGCGCGCGCTCACACCATTATTTGCATCTCTCTTACTTGTACCGAGACCGACAGTGATCGCTGAGGCGCGCTGCTAGACGGACCTATGTCGCTCTTCGTTCTGCGCTCCGTTCGTTTGGATTGACCAAAGCGGAAAACAATTTTTTTGTAAATATATTGTAATATATAAAAATTTGTACATAGAAGTATTTGTTTTTATCTAAAATATTTGTGTTTGCTTGTAAATTGATATATAAACTGTAAATAAATGTAAAATAATAATAATCTGTACTGTATAAAAATAGAAAATAAAACAAATAATAGAAGATTGGGGAAGAGGCGATTATATCTTAAAAAACAGAAACAAATTATGGAAGTTATAAAGTAAGTACCTAATCTACCTATATTGTTTTAAAATGATTCATTGGAGTATTTCACTAGTTCAAAATACTACTCGATCAATAAGGTGAGCTATTTCAATCACGCTCACGTTGTCTAAACAGTCTAGTTGGGAAAATGATGGTTCTAGAAAACCACATCGTCGTGGGTTCAATCCTAGGTGTAGGTATAGCTTCGTAGCTCTTTTTTTTATTCACATTTTATTACTAATTGATTTTATCTCTATTTTAGAAAAAAAAAACTAATGAACAATTCAGCAAACGATAATGACGTGGTAGAAGCACCCAGTCCGTCGGATACTGTTTTAAAAGAGTAAGTGAATGCCTCATTATTTCGGTGTTTTTTTTCAAGACAATTTTTTCATAGAATTATTAAAGTTTTAGAGTTTTATGAATTAATCGCACACACTAAACAAACAAAAAACTTCATTATTCCGTGTTTTTTTTAAAAAAATTGCATAGACTTACGAAAGTTTTAGAAGTGTTCGTACATTCAGAAATTTTAGATCAATTAAATAATTATTATACTAGTTATATTTCATGAAAACGTAATATATTCTTTGGAAACACATACTCCTATTATTTTTTATGAAAGTAATAATATTTTCTATTTTTAGGTTAACAAATGTGGCGCTCACAGAAAATTTTAAATCACCAGATATGTTTCTTCCACTTCAGTGTGAAACTAAGTAGCCGTGTAGAAAAAAATATTACACTTGTCACAAATCATATTAAAAAATTGACGTTTTCGTAATTTTGTGGCTTTAGGTTGGATGAACAGAAATAAAAAGACGGGTCAAATAATATTCCTTCAGATGCTCAAAACCAACATGAGCCACTTCAAATTCCTGATGATTTACCCGAACTTGAGGTAAATAATATAATTTTACTTATATGTTTTACTACTGCATGCATACAAAATAAAATTCTTAAATAATATTTTTTACTATTTTAGGTTGAATCCAGTCAACATGTGGAGAAGGAGACCTATATTGGGCGACGAATTATAAGCGTGTCACACTTTTATAAAAAGTTACAAGAAATATCAAATCATGGGCCGCTGGGTTGTAGCATCAGTAACATGGATTTAGTTGGAGAAAAGCAAAATGGACTGACATCAAAATTTACTTTTTTGTGTAAATTATGTAACATAAAAGTTTTTATAGAAAGTGATTCTTGCGATGATCATTACCTACCAATCAATAGCTGTGCGGTAGCTGGTATTATGTCTATTGGTGGTGGAAATCACATTTAGATGAGTTATCTGCAGCATTGAACCTGCCTTCATTGTCAAACAGAAAATACCAAAACGCACATGATATCATATCCAAAAACTGGGAAGAATTTGCACATGATACCATGGAGCAAGCCGCCAAAAAAGAAAGAAATTTGGCAATTGCTGAGGGCAGGTTCTACAAAGATGGGATACCTGAAATTGATGTATGTGTAGATGGTTCCTACTCCAAAAGATCATATAAAAATTATTCAGCACTGTCTGGTGCAGGCGCCATTGTTGGAAAGAGGACAGGTGAAATTTTATATTTAGGAGTGCGCAATAAATACTGCTATTCGTGGGATCGAGCAGCAAAGAAACAGACACCAGTCAAAAACATACTTGTTTCAAAAATTACACTGGCCCTTCAACGGGTATGGAGAGTGATATCATTGTTGAGGGATTCATGCAGTCTGTTGAAACACACAATCTGATTTATCGCCGTTTGATATCCGATGGTGATGCGAACACGTACAAAAAAATTCTAAAAGCACAACCATATAAAGACCAAGGTGTGGCTGTAGAGAAAATTGAATGTTGCAATCATTTATTGGATAACTTCTGCAATAAAATGCAAAATTTACAAACTGATACACGTTACTTGATTAGTCACAGGAAAATATTGACAAAGACGAAAATCATGAGCATGAGATCTGTCATTAAGAAAGCAATATTAAAAAACAAGTCAGATGAATGCCCTGATATTGAATTACTATTCGATGGCATATTATTATCTCACCATCATGCCTTTGGCAACCACGCCAAATGCAAACCATACTTTTGTAATATATGTGGTGAGCAAGAAAATGTTGAAACAATTTTTTCACTAGTTCTCTTTGGCAGAGAATTTGTATTTTGACCCAAAATATAGCAGGCCATGCTTGAAGCCTTATTCATGACGTTGACAGTAATGTCGTTGAACGCTATCACAGTGTTATTGCCAAATATATAGGTGGAAAATTTTTTCTTTGAAACAGTCGTACGCAGCAAGATGTCATGCTGTGGCTTCATCATTCAATACAAATAAACCTTTATCTCGGTTATACAAAAAAATCAGGAGTTGCACCAAGATAAGGTATATCCGAATCGATAAATAAGCCGCAAGGCTCTATATTTATTCCTTCTTGGGCTTCTAATTGTAAGATCACCGTTTTTTCATTTAAAAGGCCATGTTTTATTGAAGTTACATGATCTAGGTTACTTTTATATAAAATATATTTCACCAAATTAGCACAACGGGTGCCTACTCTTCTTTTAATCACGCGGCCGAAACTTGAAGCAGTCAACAACGATTGACGAAGCTGGATCCATTCACTGCTATTCTTTTGAAGTATTGTTTTCTTTTCTATAATGGCTAGTTCAGCATCAGTTCTATTCAAAGAAATCACAAGCTTTTTTTCAGTTTTTCCAGATCTTCCTTCGGCATGTCTTCTTTACTACAGTGCTCACCATAATTTTCATCTTTTTTTTGAAACACTATCCGTCTCTTTTTCTTTAAGTACTTGTTATTCTTTTCTTTCTTTTTTAATCTTTTCTCTTCCATCAGTTTCAGTTTTCCTTGTGGACTATTGTTTACAATTTTTTTGTATAACCCACATAAAGGTTTATTTGTATTGAATGATGAAGCCGCAGCATGACATCTTGCTGCGTACGACTGTTTCAAAGAAAAATTTATTCTTTTTCCACCTATATATTTGGCAATGACACTGTGATAGCGTTCAACGACATTACTGTCAACGTCATGAATAAGGCTTCAAGCATGGCCTGCTATATTTTGGGTCAAAATACAAATTCTCTGCCAAAGAGAACTAGTGAAAAAATTGTTTCAACATTTTCTTGCTCACCACATATATTACAAAAGTATGGTTTGCATTTGGCGTGGTTGCCAAAGGCATGATGGTGAGATAATAATATGCTATCGAATAGTAATTCAATATCAGGGCATTCATCCGACTTGTTTTTTTAATATTGCTTTCTTAATGACAGATCTCATGCTCATGATTTTCGTCTTTGTCAATATTTTCCTGTGACTAATCAAGTAACGTGTATCAGTTTGTAAATTTTGCATTTTATTGCAGAAGTTATCCAATAAATGATTGCGACATTCAATTTTCTCTACAGCCACACCTTGGTCTTTATATGGTTGTGCTTTTAGAATTTTTTATACATTTTGGTCGAGTAGGACGATTTGTATAAAATAGCAGATTTTTTGTCGAGTTGTCCCCATAGTAAAAGTTGTTGCATATTACTAACACATTATGTGGTTTAATGGATGAGACTCTTATACTTTTTATAATTAATTTTTTATTCTCTACTTTTACACGTGACGTGAGTAAGTACTTACTTGGTATTGTTCTGAAGAGGGAGAAATATTAAATATTATTAAAACAAACTTTTAACACATAAAAAAACGGTGATTAAAAAATATGCAATATGGAACATTTTTTAAAGTTACATGCGTAAATTGTGGTTTATTTTCTAAAATTTATGATTTTTAACGTTAAAGCTCTAAAACTTTCATAAGTCTATGAAAAAAATTTGTCTGGAATCTGAAAAAAATCTGAAAATTTATATGGATATAAAACTCTAAAACTTTCATAAGTCTATGAAAAAACAACAATCTTGAAACAAACTTGGATTTTGGAATAATCAGGTCTCCCCAGGTGTAGTAAGTACGTAAAGAGCATAAAGTTGACCTCCATATAATAAACAAAATAAAATTTAAATACATGCGGTCTACTAGTGAAACTATGAAGGAAGGGATGAAATAAATACTAATTTACAATAATAAAAAAACATAAAAAAATTATAAAGATCATTAAATTGTTGATACGTAATTCTGCTTTAATTTTTCAATGTTTTGTTCAATTCCTAACCCAAAAAAAGAAGATAAATATTTGTTTGACTTTTTGGTGATTCATTATCTCGTCTTATTATGTTCTGTTCCTGACGCACTTAAAGTCTTATTAGTACACAATTTCACCGTACGCGTATGGCGCGACGTTATCGAAAGAGTTTGCGATCGTAGCTAAAAATCCAAACGCTCAAGGTCATTGGCTATAGTCAGCGCCTTAAGAAAGATCACCACTTGAAATACAAAAGTCAGCAGTGAACTGAAAAAATACGTATATATTTTGCTTAGACACTACACGGGTATACTCTTACTGTAATGTACACGCCCGATTGCCCTCCATAATTTGGCATATTCGCTCTAGATGGTCGGAAGAACATTCGTTGCGGAAAAGCTAATCTCTGGTGCATATTTGATCTGTCTTGATGATTGATATATGATGACTTTTTAAAAGTGTGTCGCGAAATAAATATCATTAATTCACAACGTTAAAGTTAGCTACAATAGCAGCTACGCAGGTAATGGTTCATAGATGGCGATTTACTACACAAATCCAGCTATTATATTTTAAAAGATTATGGCAACAGAAATTAGGTATGAAGTTTTGATCGAGGTGGATCGCCTTAAAAACGCACTTAGTACAAAAAAGAACTATGATTCTAGTAATTTTTATATGTGTTTAGATTATTCCTTGAATATTTAAATCGTGTCACAGAATTAATATGTGTACATACTAGTGTAGGCCGGATTTGAAACATATCTTTCTTGGAAATTAGATATCGATTACAAACCCCAGTTTAGTCGAAATAACTGCCCAAAACCAAAATAAACTTTACGATCTTTATGATTCCGATTGAGTATTGTAAAACAATCTGCTCAAATAAAACGGAATAGTAAAACCTATGAAAAATGACGCAGGAACTGTAAGTTAGTATAAAACTTTTATTCTCCTTCACAGTAACGAGGTCTATTGTAGGGAGGCTGTATTACGAGTATTCTGAAGCTTGATAGCGGCATCAGCCTTTAACAATCAGGACGGAGAATAAAAAAGGAACTTCTGATTGATGGCTTATTTATGCAGGCAGGCTTATTTTAAAAGTATTATTTATTTTTGGTGCTCGTCGGCGATCAGCGGGGCAGTAAATTATGAACTCAATTTTCTGTCAATTCATTATTTCAATCAGGCTATGGGAACCGGTTATCAGTTTCCTTCTTATTGCCAAAACTTATAATCTTCAGTGGTGTTTAAAAAAGAAATGTAGCAACTTTGGCCTGCACTTGTACACTATTTCAAATCATGGAATAATCTAAAGATTTATTGAAACATACTAGAATTACATTTTTGTTTTTACAAAATCATTCTTTTTGTACTAAGTGACAAAGTCTTTGTTTCATAATTTTTAAAGTCTTGCCTATTTCGTTGCGTTTTTAATGTTTTTGTACAAATAGACTTGAATATTCAAATTTTTTAATTAATGCATTTTTATTTGATATTGACCTTTTAAAATTAGACGTCCAGGCCGCGGCTCCATAATTAGGGAAACATGTCTTTTGAATGTACTTTATTTTTCTTTACCAATTTTTCTTTACTGATGAACGTTCGCGTACAGTTAGCAATGTTTTATTGGTCTGTGGTCTAAATGTCATTTACTTTTCATCCCACCCAAACCCTTTCATTGGGATTAAAATAATTCTAATGTTTTATCATGACAGGTTCGGCCGATTAGTAGTGAAAAAGCGTTGTTCACTTATTTAATACTTACGTAACAGGTGAACACTAGAAATTTGTTTCTGATTATGATAACACTAAAATAGTTCAAAGTAAAAATTAAAAAATATATATTAAACGTAAATAATTTTCTCAATACAAACTTCGATAATTCAATGACGGACGGCGCTTTAGTAGGCACTGAAGTCTACAGTAAATAATTGTTTTAGTTAATAAGAGTAATTAAAGAAAAAATAATGATGCTAGAACATCTCTGAATACCGAGAGGTAGTTTTCTGATTTAGTTCAAATTTGAAGAACGCAACAAGTTATAGGATTAAAAGTATTGTTTCAATATACAATATACACTACAAATAACAATGCCTTTATTCATATTTTATATTTTCCCTTGTAATTAGTGTTACATAATAAAGTATTTTAGTTTCTTTTCTACCTATTTATGCCAATAGTCCAATATTACACCATGTCTTCTCTCGGGATAATTATATCTAATAGAAGATTCGCCAACATTTTACTGCGATCACCAAGCCACCTGTGATACAAAGTGTACGTAAGAAGTGCTACTTCCAAACTACTTCATTTTTTAAATATTTTTTATCGGGTAACTTAATCGAAGTTATTAAATTACAGAGCAATTGGTACAGCTACTGCCATCTATCGAGTTGAAACTATAACTACGTTCTCTTGCCTGCAGGCGGCAGCACGTGACAGCGCCATGGAGCTCTACAGCAGCGCCCGGCGGAACGCGGGCACAACACGAACTATTTGAGTTGCTCGAGCGTGTGCAATGTTCACGACTTGACGACCAGAGGGCAGTACTACCGCCGTATTTTTCTCAGGTTAGTTTTTCTACAAGTTTCGTACTTGTTTTTGATATTTATAACATATTTTTACTATTGACAATAAAAATTATTTGAAATAATTGTTCTGTGTCGAATGCTTAATTTTTTTTAAATAATACTATAGGCGGTATACTTCGATACCGCCAGCGGTCAGAAAAAGAAAAATAAACGCAATATGTGTGCTGCATAGTAAGAGGAAAATATTTTCAAATAAGAACTTGATTTGTTGAGAAATAATTCGAATTACAGTAGGGCCTCGTTAATCCGGAGAGGCAAAAACAAGACCCTTTCCGGATTATCGAGGCGTCCGGATTATAGTATGCCATATTAAATGTTAATAAAACACATGTTTAACCTTAGTTTCTTTAATCAATTTTTAAATTATAGCATACAGTCAAAATGTACATGTTCAAAATTACATACAAACAACTATGTAAGGAAATCAGCAAGTTAAAATAAAACATTAGTTAATTCTTCTTGAAAAAGTCTGTAATACTCTTCTGTTTATAATTTTCGCACTTCATTTCGAAAGCCCGGTCTCTAAGTCGACGGAGAAACATAACTTCGTGGCTATCAAATTCGTTATCTTCAGCCCATTTTAAAGCTGTGTTTAAAGCTCCTACTGCCTCTGAATTAGGCGTTCTGTTAGGCTAACAAACTTCAAGAGTTTGTCTTTGTTTTTCTTTATGTCACCTACAGTTGACCTGCCTATACCAAACTTCCGAGCAATGACAGGGTAGCTGTCACCCTTATCTAACATTTCTATAATCCGTAATTTGTCTTTTATTGTTAATGTCGAATGTTTACGTGGCGGCGCCATGATGTTAGCGAGCGCACTTAATTGACACTACGTATTACACGAAAGGCGATAAACAAAAGACTGACGGCGCATTGGCTCATGACAGCCCCCGCACCTACACGCCGCCGGGCCTCCCCCGCGTATCCCATTGCCCGGCCGGATTACAGCGATCACCGAACAAGCGAGAGTCCGGATTACCGAGGCCCTACTGTATTATAAAATGAATTCAATTTTACGAAAAGCGCCATCTGCCAATAAGATATGATAAAACGAACGAACGAGACCGCGCGAGTTAGTAACGTAGAAGTTTGACTAGATGGTTCTGTTACAATTTGTATCATACCACGCAGTGGTATTGTAACTTTAGTTTTTTAGTCTTGAAAGGAATTTTGTGCAAATTTTTAACTACATTTATAGTATGTAATTTAATGACACCAACCATTAGGTATTTTACCCCGTGTTTTGCCGGGAGTGTCGTAAAAAACCGTCTCTGGGCGACGGGCAGCATTGCCTATGTATCATTTTAGTAACATCTTACTGCGATCGCATTCACTTTTGCGAGTCCCTATTGGAAACTTCGTTAGTCCTATCCCGGCGACTTCGGGAAACACATTATTCAGTAGTTGTGGCAGCTAATCATCATAAAAATTCATTAATTCGTAAAGTTGTGGACGTTGATAAAAAACATTTCTATGTATTTGTTGATATTGAATATCTTTAATTTTGTAAAAAAAAAGACACTAAATAGATTTACCAACATCGATTTAGATACCTTCAAGCAACGAAGAACCTAAATCGTTCAACCTTCCTTTCTACTAATAATTCAATCGAAATTTCCGAGGAAAGACAATGAAAATTCGTTGCGGTCAAGCGACCGTTTTGTTCCAAATTTGTGGGGTCAATAGTCATAGAGTTCGTTACCTTAGCAGCAATAATAGACGGAAGCCAGGTACAAGGTACCGCGATGAGGCGATAGTCGGTACAACTAGAGCTTAGTATACCTACAGGAGGGGACGAACGGATGCAGGTAGGGTGGGTACCGAAGCGGATCGCAGTCAAGAAATGACGCGCCCTGAGCTCATAAGACACGTGTAACAATTTTTTGGGCGTGAGCAGGTTTTTTTTGGAACCCAAGTCTATACATACATATTTTCCCGACTGCGGAGACCAAAAGGAGAGTTATGATTTTAGCAACCCTTGTATGTTCATCTGTGTTCCCACATATCTCTGACATGTTAAACATTATCAGAAGCGTCGTGTCGGATTGGCGGCTTAAAGATTTTATGGCGTCACATAAAAGCTAAAATAGAGGTTTGAGACTTAAGATAGCTACCCAAAAATATTAGATTAAAAATATCGTAATTGTTTTTTGTATACTTCTTCTACTTAAAATAATAGAAAGATACTAGGGTAAAATGTTAAGGGATGGACGTTCGTTCTCTGTTATACTTATATAGTTGCATGATCAAATCAAATGCCCTCACGGAAAGCTAGTTTAGTCGTGGCGGTCTATGGCTTTGTGGCATCAAGTGGCGATCACAAAGATGGAATAAACGGGTGTTTGTGACAAGAATTGACATAAAAATGTTTCATTATCTATATCCGGGTAATGAAGAATCACATACATAGTCAGTGCGTCATTGAGACTTGTGAGCGCGTTTTCATCCCTCGTCCGTATTGTCACATTGCATCAGGCAATTAGGCTAAATGCTATCCTATCATGATTTTATTTCCATTAGAACCCTATCATTAATTAATGTAACAATATAAATAATCTCTTTTCTTTAGAATTAGTGGAATTCAATTTATTTAGCCATTTTTAAACAGTTTGCAGTTCGCTTTTCTAATATTTTCTTCCCCGAGGGAGATTAGCATCTCTGCATATTTATGAACAAATGTTGGATCGTATTGCATTATTCTAGGCGAATTAATTATACTTGCAAAGATGTTTGTAAGGCTAATATAGACTTACAAGAAAAGTATCTTAGTCTTTTCCTAATTTTTCTAAATATTTTACCTACCCTTTTGATTTTGATCTAGTTTTAGCGTTGTTGGTCAAGTTCGATCTTGACGTTTTAACCGCCGCCGTGGCCTAATGTCTACCAGTAGTTCCTAAAGTGGTCGAGGTGGACCCCCAGGGGTCCACGAGAGACTCGACGGGGTTCTACCTTGACGTGACAAAAATTGTCCACGAAAATGTAGAGAAAATAATATTTTGAGAACTATCATTTTTTTCTCGAAAACTATTAATTCATGGTTGGAACTGAGCCCCGAGGCAAATTTCGTAACATAGATCTAATCTTCACATTTTTGTCGAGTTTTGGGAAAATGTTAAAATGTAGTTGCAGGGGGTTCACCGGAACCAGCTAAATTTTGAAAGTGGTCTATGTGAAAAAGTCTGGGAACCTCTGGTCTACACGCTCAGACTACAATCCTGAGTTCCAGGGTTCGATTCCTTGTGGGAACCTATCGGGTCTCGTTTTTAATGGCTGTAGCACATTTTCTATGTCTGTCTGGCTAGCTACCACCGTCAGGTGAGATTAAGGCCAAATGCAAACCCGTTATACGTTTTAAATATACAAATATCCTATAGTGAAAACCACATTGAAATAATAATGTTGCTGACATAAAAATGTGTATAGTGCTGACTGGTTAGCTCACTCAAGATTCCAGTAACAGTTGTCTGAGTCTTCCACTCTTCATTTTGCTAAGTTTTCCTGCTATTGTAAACAATTGAACCTTTGCTTGCATCAAATTGATCGCTCAACAACTGCACCAGGCAGGACGGTCCAGCACGGAAAGCTGTTTTGAAATAACAATTCATTATTATAGAAGTTATGTTTATTATTATCCTGTCTCCTCGAATCCCCACTAATGGAAATAAATGGAAATTCCTACGCGGTTTTGTGTGTTTTGTTTATTCACAGTTCAAAGATGTGTCTTCGTTTCCGACGGTTTCTTTTGTTTGAGTAGTTGCGATGATTCGGAGAATGACTTTAGTTTAGGGAATGGGAAGGGAATGGGTTGTTGACAGTATTATTTGAAGAATTAGTAGGGATTACATAAGTACATTGAATTTAAAATCAAACTTTAAGAATGTTACGTTTAATACCATCGAAGTTTGTAGCGTAAAGGAAATTATAATGTTTTAGACTGGTATTGAAGTTATCAACTTTTTAGACTGTTATTCTCAATGCTTAATTTTTTGAAAGATGTAATTAACATTGCCATGAACGACTTAAAATTACTGTGGTATTTAAAATGCGTAAGCATTGTGTAGAGTGTTTCATATCATTGACCTTCTAGATTGGAAAGAAAAGTTTAACATATGCTTTTATTTTTATCTGTCCAAGGATTTACTCTTTGATATTGGAAAAGATGTTAATGATTATCGGTTGATGATGATTGAAAATTGAGTAGAAGGTCCGGTGGTCTCGACTTTAGAATGGGCAGCAGCATCTATCTCATCCAATACGCCAGTGATTGCGGAAAATCCCCCGCGGAATATCAGACATGATGACGAGAGAAGCATGAATGACAAACCTTGGAGAATTATGAATATGATATCATAATTATTAATTACATCTGATTATGATTGGGAAATGTGACTAGAAATCGGTTACAACAAGTCTGTAGTCACTGTTTTGTTCCTTAAGGTAAGGGTTGAAAAATTTGCTCATATCTTTAGAATCAAAATAGTCACCTGATTAATTAAGTACATAGCTCCACCCTCAGTGGATCGCTTATCATCGAAAACAACAAAAAACCTATATTTTAATATTTAGCCCTGCTACATGCTTGACCTATGGGCTGCTATAGATACACAAACCCGGGTTTTCGATCATCCTTTTAGTCCGATTCAACTGATTTGGTTTACATAAAAATTGACATTTTCACTAAATAAAATAAGGATATGTTGAAATAATCAGTGCCATAAAAACAAGGCGATTGAGAGATCAGAGGATTAACCTAAAACTTTTTCGGTGTCGGAAGTCGAACTCCATAAAATAAATTGTGGCTCCGGACCAATCTATTCGTGTTCCGTTTATTCTATGTTCTTTATTTATTTCTGCTTCAGCTATTTCAGTTCTAAGCCCACTATCACGTTTCAAATATACCGCGGTAAGTTCTATTCCGTTACCAAATTGAATTCTCACTGTAAATAACATATTGATATTGATATCCTACTTCGGTAATGATTGGAAACGTTTTTTTTTCTTCTTTTGTGCAAATTAAACTAGAAAGCTGTCACCTGGAAAATTCTACTGCTGATCATTTCGCAAATAGATCGCTAGATAGATATTATTATCATATTATTATTAAAATAATACTTTGGCCGGCAGGTATCGATGCCAGTAAGACATAAGAGGTATATAGTGGACATTGACAATGATGCCCCGTCCCCCTAACTTTCACTGGGTTTGGTGTTAAATATTAACCTCGAAGAAATCCCAAGGCATCCTAAGATTGCCTCACTCGCATATTTTTTGTTTGCATTTTTGTCAATATGCATTTGGCTTGACCTTTTCGGTTTTATGGCTATAATATTGATGGTTCCAATCTTGCGCTTTGCAAGGTCTTATCCAATCGAACATTTATAATAATTGACTGTAAAGGCACTGAATATGGTCGTAGCTTCACGAACGATAGTACCAAAAGCTCGGATGTAACCTAGATAGTACCGTGTCGTCTCAGCTTTAGAATTCTTTATTTAACCGTCTCCGTGGCCTAATGGCTGCACGTATGGATTTACTTACAATCTGGAGGTCCCGCGTTCGAATCACAGCGGGGATATCTGTCGGTTTCCGGTTTGCTTGGTGGTAGGCCATTTGCTATGTCAGCCTGGCTAGCTACCGCCATGCTACTTAAGTCTGCCGCAAAACAGCAGTGCTGATAGCATTGTTCTGTTCCGGTATGAAAGATAGCATAGCTACTTTATCTTGAGACTTCTGGGTGCGCACACTTACCATCCAACGGCCATATCGTCACTTACCATCAGGTGAGATGAAGGTCAAGTGCTAGTGTTAACCCATCACACATTTAAAAAAAGAATAGAATCACCGTATGTCATCTCGTGTGTGTCATGAAAGTGACTAAGACTTTTAAAAAAACTAAGTTATGCGGTTGGTAAAATGAACCTTATTTCAAGCTAATAAACAAACTTATGTGTACGTTTTTTACCATGGTTCGGAGCCCTTGGTTCTTTTAATAAAATACACTATTTACGCACTATTCATTAGGCCTATATTTAGTTGCTTAATAGGAGACTTTATAACCAAAACAATACAATTAAAATAAGATGTGACGGATTGATTTCTAACAAGTCGTAATAGCGATTCAACTAAGAGCGCTACTATTCATGTTAGCAACAGCCCAAGGTCTCATCTGTTCCATTGTGGTCTTAGAATTAACCTTCATGTGGCTGGGTCAATACGTCCGATAGCGCCCGTGGTTAATGGGCTAGTCGTGATTCTTGTTTCATAATGTTTTGTCAGCGATTGTGAACTTTAGCATACTGTAATGCATTTCGTGCTATTGTAATTTGTAGTACGTGTCATTTTAGGGTTCCGTACCCAAAGGGTCCCGATTATGGTCCACAGTGCTTGTCCTTCAGTCATAGGGCTGTATATTTTGAAATGTAATATTCACACAAAATATGTGTTGGAATGAATGCTCTAACAACAAATAATTATCAAAGATAAAAAATGAAATGGGGTCTCCATACAAAAATGTGATTTTTGGGGCTATATCTTGTGTAAAATATTATATGGTGGAACGGGAACCCTTCGTAAGCGAGTCCGCCTCGCAATTAGCTGTTTTTGTCTGATAGCCAAGTGTTTAAATTTTTTTTATTCAGTATTGTGGTAGCTAGTCAGGAGGACATAAGTAAACAATTACTACTATCACAAATGAAACCGTGGGTTCAAAATTATAATGCGTGCATCTACGGCAACTTTAGTAAACGTGATAAATCCTTGGATCGTGGTCTACCACGCGGACCCAGAGCTGATCGGTAGGTACTACGCCAGGATCTAACCCAAACCCCGAATATCCTGTGGATTAGAGCTGAAGATCTGCCCTTTACCAACGCATAAATTGATGGATATTATTGTATATTGAGACTAGCACGTCGGAAAACCATATCTGCTACGTCTGCCACTGTATATAACGTTCCGATACCTCGGGAGATATCGGCTCTGTACCGTATAAATTAACAGTTCTATAATATATATATATTTGTTACTTGTTGTCTTGTGTGTCTGACTGACTTTATTGTATTGTAAAAGTTCACGAAATTGTGGCTCGACATCTCGAAAAGGTCACTGTATTTAGTACAGATTTGGTTTGTGTAGTCGACACTGCATGCGCCAGATTATCTGCAATCGACCGCAGCCGCCGCAGAATCTGAAATCGTTAATTATGTCCCCGCAATCCATGTGCTAGTATCTTGGCAGTTGGCACCCACTATACCCTGTTCCCGAGTTTAAAAAAAGTTATTTGAGCCAACAGTTTCGTGGTCGAACGTGCCCCAAATACTAAATTGACTTAAGCTTTAAGCTTAGTTACTTAAGTATGCAGACAGCTATTGCTACTGTTTCGAGACAAGACTGAGTTCCGAAATAAAACCGCAGGACTGAGTTCTGAAACGAAACCGCAAAGAGATAGCATTGTTGCCGAGTTGGTACATACTCGTATTGATTAGGAAACTACTTCTACGTTTAAGTGTATGAGAAAGATAAATTGTTTCTTATCAATTATATGATGATAATATCTGTAAAGTATTACGATGACAACGCGCCCAAAGCAAAATTTGGTACGAACAAGCAGACATATGACTCTTAAAATCACCCCTTTAGGTCTTAGCAATCACTCGAGATACGTAAATATAACACTCGATCGAAAGCGAACTGCCGAAACTTGCCGCAGAAAATCTGTGGCCACCGCAGACTGCGGAAGTTGACCTTGACCAACTGGGGAGCTACTCGACCTTACCTAATAAGTCTTGTGCACCAACGGGCTGGCGATTTATATCTAAGCAGGATAATTATGGTTTCGTTTCAATAAGTGCAGGTAGCCAAAATTGACACTGGTCAATAAATCATGCAGGATAAGTACGGACTGCTTAAAACCACTTCGCTAAGAAGACTCGACCCACGTGGTTGACAGACTCACCTGCTGCTTTTAGAGAGATAGGCTATGCTGGGCGGTTGAAAAACTAATAATCGATGTCAGGTATCATCTTATGTCCAAAGTATCGCGTACGCCTTTCTTTTTATGTACTAACCATGTAAGTAAAGGAATGTGCATAAAAAGCTCTTATTCGTCGTCTTGATAATAAGTTAGCCGTGTAACTTCAACTTCAGATAGCATCATCCCGTGTCTGCCCTCGTATGTCGTAGATGACGACTCAGACAAAATCCTAACTGATGTGCAGCAGTATCCATCTATTTACCACTGACATTACTGACTTATACATTATTGCTATGCCCTGACAGGGTTCATGTATGTAGATCCAAACACTATTTAAAATCTAAAGACTCTATGTACATGAATTCAAATAAACTGATTTGATTTGACATTACTCCTTTACCTCATGTAAATTTTGTTTACCGTGAAGATGTATGAAGGAGGATCACTCATTTCATCAGGATCACAGATTTTCTCCAATGACAGAGTCAGGAGTAACACACAGCCTTAAGATTGTTGAAGTTCATATAGGTAGGCATGGCATCCCCTGGCAAATGATCCAGGCTGAAGCCGATGTGGCAGACTACATCTATGCTCTAACGAACGCCAAATGAGGCACACGCGACTGCATAAGTGATGCGTGGCTTACGTAATCACACTTGGATAGTGTTGTACTTAGTTTATTTGATCGAAAGTTTTATGTACCACACTTACATATATA
This sequence comes from Carcina quercana, assembly GCA_910589575.2. Lineage (NCBI taxonomy): Eukaryota > Metazoa > Arthropoda > Insecta > Lepidoptera > Depressariidae > Carcina > Carcina quercana. Next base: position 5,947,684 of record OU342442.1, read on the forward strand.
ATTTATGTCACTAAATTGTTTATTGTTGTAAAACGTTTTAATTTTTACCAGCCTCTTCGGAACCTTCTACCATTTTATCTAAGTTTGCCGTTAAACAGCAGTGTTATTCCAAATTAAGTATCTTAGTGAGGAAGTGGTTAACAAACTATCGCTCTTAGGGCAACACATAAAAACGTGATTATGTCAAAATTACAAAGAAGGCTCATGTTGATCTGTGGTTGATGTGTGGTTGGTCATTTGAAAATAGTTGTATTTTTATTCCATTTCGAGCAGATACTGAATTTCGTAAAATATTAGAACATTGTCTTGATTGTTTTCAATCATAGTTGTTTGTTATTTTAAGGTCAGCAGTGATAAACAATATTTGCTTTTTATCGATGGGTGCACATCACTACTGGAACGTGATCTTCAGTATGCAAAATTGCATCCCTGCCGGTCGGGCGGCCCAATCAGTCACGTTTATCACACGATCACCCCGGGATTCCCATTGGTTTCCTATTCCAAACGCATGATACGAGTGTCTCGAGGATGTCGGCATTTGAACAAATAGCATATTTCATACCTCTACTAATATCTAATCTATGCCTCTGCTGTCAACATCGACAATGACCAAATCTGTTATTGATACCTAAAACAAAAGTAATATTAAATTTTTTACAGTTATGTAGACAAGTTAATTATATATTACATAAATACACACGGAAAACTTTATGGTACTCCAGACTACACCGGAAACTTTACTGATATTATCTTGCCTCGATGAATCGTGGACCATGCCGCATTTTTTATCATCATCATCAGCCGAGAAACAGGCTTTCTACGAAACGCACTTTTGAATCCAGTGGCTCCCTGTGACATTTGTCAGGTCGTTTGGCCCCACGGAGTTTCAGCCCGCTCAGTCTCGGGCCGGTATGCGTTATCTGGTTTACGTAGCGTGGTTATTACTCGAGAACTCTTCGGTTATTCGATCTTTAAACGATGTAGCCTACCAATTGTCGTGTCATTGTTTAACAGTTCGTGAAATAAAAACATCATTTGGGAATATTTGTATTCTTGCTGATACAACATGACAACCTAAAAAAAACATTGATCAACATAATTATTTTCTTTGTGTTATATTATTATTAGAATTAGCTTCTTACTTTCTATTATAACACAAATCTTTATTTTGCTGCTTTTTTTAAACTATCTATCAATTCACAATAGTTTTAAGTGCGAACACTTTCTCTTCTACTATCCTAGAGCCTCGAATACCATAAAGAGTAACATTTGAAAGCGTAATTACTAATCCATTAGCCTTTGAATTTATTTTATTTACAATGCTATTAGGTTACTCTGTTTTCTTAACAATTATCTGTTCACTAACGACGGTTATAACAGAATTACGAGTATCTAAGCTTTTTGTACCAATGTTTTTGAAGTTAAATTGAAGTTATTCAAGGTTGGTGGATTTGTTAATTTTGTTTGTTATTGCTTTACTTATTGCTTCAACGTATTAAGCACTATTAAGTGAATGTAAATATTACATGAGAATTGAAGATATAATGCTATTACTTTTAAGGTTGGTAGGGTTTCATCCTTGAGAATACTTCCATTAAAATTCGAATGTTTTTACTGTGTAAAATCTGTTTTGTTTTTTGCACGTCCATTGTTTTATTCAAATACCAAATGCTTGCTTAGTACTATTTACAATAATAATAAAAAGTCAATTTTTCTAGAGACTTTCTACTAACGATTCTGTATCTGTTAGTTGCTATATTTGCGTTATTAGAAAATAATATGGACTTTCATTGCGAAATATACAATAAGGAACCAGTTTATTTTTTTCTGTGAGTAAGGTTGATGGAAATCTATGCTCAAATTTGTATTTTCTATAACTTTGTAAGTGGCACGATTAGTTGTCGTAAGTTATTTCAGGTTTCATAATTTACGAGTAAAAATTGTGTTCGGGTTTTCTATTTAGTTTTGCTTTCTCTGAAAGTATAATTGATTGAAACGGATACAGCATTAAGTGCTTTAACTGGTACTATTAAATAATATGTGGCTTAACTATGGTTGCCGTTTTTTCTACTGGCTAATTTCAGCTTCACGAGCTTTTGACTAAAAAAAGGAGCACAATTCAATTTTTGTGGAGTGTTTAATTTTATCATATTTGATTTTAGACTTCTTTTCCTACCACCAAATTTAGCTTTCGTTTTTATAGGGTTCATTTAGTTCATATGTCATAGTTTTCTGAAATATTATGTTCGTTTGTTTGTCATACATTCATCAGATTATCGTAATTTATATAGAGTATCATTTGGGTTGCATTGCTGTCCGCTGTTGAACAGTACGCAGATTTTTTACATTTCCATGATCGCGAATTCATCAATATTAAAATAAAACGAAGCAACTGTACCAAATGTATTTTGATATAAAATAAATTTGTTTCAAGGATCATAATTTTTATTCCCATCCGGATACTAATTTTTTGCAAGATTTATTGAACTGTTTCTACAACCACATCCTTCCTCGTATCACTCCCACAGCCAGCCATCTTTCCCGCAGGCTTCGGAAGCAGCTGTCCTTAGGGACAAAGGCACCTGTTGAGTCTTTGTTCCCTTCATCATGGAGGGTGGCACTTGAAGCGATGCACTCTGATGGTACCGGATGTTCCCACGTGAATGCACCGCGCCTAAATGCAGTTGGCCACATTTGCAACATGCGTTTCTTTGGTTACTTCGTCAGCTGTACGAGTATCACCAAATCGTTTTTTTCCCCGATTCGAATCCAGTTCTTTTTACTTGTATCATTTGTTATTTTAGCCAGGAGATGGGTGCATCACGGCCCACAAAGCGTCTTGGTAGTTATGGTTGTCTTGGCCATGTTAAAATTCTTCATTATTGTGGCATTGTTAGGCTCATTTTCATTTTGAATTAGGTTATTTGTTTATTTTTAATGCACAATGCGTTTGACTTTGAACTTTGCCTCATCTGTACATGGTTATATGTAGGCTTGTTCTAGCTCGTTCACAACTGGTATTCGTTCAGTACGGTTCATTCATCGTTATGAACTAGGTCTCTCGTCGTTTAGTAGCTCATTTGTCTCTGAGTAACTGACCATTGTATAATTACTTCCCCAACTCAACCTTTTCCTGCGAACAAGCGTGTCAGATTGAATAACTGATCGACGATCATTAACCCTGCAATAACAACCCATATAATTTCTAGGGGTTTCTCAAAGGTTGCACATTGCGACTAAGATTCCTGAATTGTTCATACTTTATTTAATTGAAACATTTTGCAGATGAGTGCCCAATAAAGTACATAAACAATGACTTGTGGCATCTTAATATTGAGGTAACTTTTATCGTTCTTATCTACTTCTAGTAAATGTTGTTTATTGTACAAGTTTACCCAATCGCAGTTATCTTTGTGCCAATAGTCAACACACCAGTCAACTATTCTAACAAAAGCATTTGTTATGATAGGTATTGCTTCCTTATGAATACATCTAAAGAGACTTGTATAGTTGTACCTATTTTCACGTCTCATGTTTGTGTTCTTGTCTCTACTGCCGTGATTGATTTTCTTTTCAGTTTTTATTTGGTGCTTAGAATAATGTCGCATAATTCGAACTACTAGAAACGCTTCAAAACTTTTTGTTGTCTTCTCCGGCTGTTACATTCACCTGTCTTGTCTTCGCTGCTTCTGTAACTGAAGTCACTATCAGATGTTCATCCTTATCTATCTTATATCACTTTGATAGCATAGAAAGAGACGCTAACAGTCTGTGTGTCGTTAGTAGATGCATGTGGCACGCGCCGCTCCATTCGGTCTGTGATCGCAAACCGGTGCGGACGTAGAGCGGTTCTTCAAGTTCCATTCGTTCGCGCCTCGATCGTGTGTTGATAGTTTTCAAATTTGTATTCGATACCTATTTATACAGTACTCTGTGGATGCTTTGGATTTTTTTTGGTTCTTGAAAAGTTGGATCTGGACAGTGCGAGAAAGAAAATTTTTGAACTTATAAGAACTTGTGAATGGAATCAGTACGCTTCATGTGTTGATGATATCGTGAATAAACCTACAGAGAGAAAAGACTAACCCATATCAACAGTGTTAATAGCAGTGCAAAGTGAAAGTTAAAAACTTTTGTTTTTGTGCACAGCCGCATCTGGACTTAACACAAGTCGTTTAATATTTTGTTGGACACAAACGGCCGTTTGGGAATATTCTTTTAGAGCCGTAAGAATAATTGGAAAAGTTGCGGTGCTTATGGGAAAGATCGCAGCTGGGTGACCCGAAAACTGTAATAAAAATAAACGATTTAGCGGGAGATTTATCTCGGGCCTTTGGAGTCCGATATCGTAAGATGATTAATAGCGTGTGTGCAGTGAGAATGCGTTTCGGGGAGCGCTAGGGGCTTGATTGGACGCGGAAAAATATTTTACTGGGCTTTATGAAGGAGCGAAGGTCACTACCGATCAGCAGCGAAGTGGCGCTGAAGAGCGACAAGGATGGAAGTGGGAAACTGGTTGTGAACTCTGTTCTATGTGGTGTGGTGGACGAACTGTCTAACGGACGGACTGGCAGGCGAGGTTCGTGGGTGAGGCACGCCGTCATGGGGGTGCTGAGGTGGAAGGACTTGACTGGCGTCAGGACGAGCACGCCTACTGAACAAAAAGAGGTAAGTGGTCCTGCATTAAAGATGCGCTTCCTTCGCGTATAAAAGGCTTCAACGTCACCGTCATGTGAGACAAACGTGTCAAATGCAAGCCCATTGAACACAAAAAAGCTGTCACTATCATAATACATCGTCATGCCAAACGCCAACACTTTATCATAATCATCAAGTTTGTCAGGATTGGTGATCGCAGAACATGTTGGTACATAAGTGGGTATTCGTTAAAAATGTTAGCTTACCTGTTGTAAACAATAAATAAGGAATTAGTAAACAATATGTTTACATATATCTCTTGGCCGATTTTGACTCCAAATTTCTTATTAGCTGTCACAAGGGATGACGGAATGATCCTTTTGTAAAGCCGGTACCACACGCCCAAATATTCAGCTATCATCATCACAAACGTCCACTGCAATATCTACGTCTGAACGTAGGCCTCTAATATAGTACGACACAGTAAAATAAATAACATTGGCATAAGATACACCACTGTCTCGCTAGCGAAGTTTCTAATACATACTCGGAACTTATCCAGTAACGGATGACCGTACAAATCAATGCCTACGGTTATTTTACTTTACGGTGTAGCTTTTGGGAATCTTGTCTAAAATACATAATAATTCATAAGAAAAATCTCCAAAAGTAGCGCAAATGACACCAAGCAATGAGCCAAGGCCTGGTCTTGTATACTTATAATTTTAAAAGTCAATTATCAAATAAGAGTGATTCAGTTACAATTTTTGTATATTTTCATTTAGTTTATTCGTACAAAAACATATGAAATGCGCGAAACGGGTAAGATTTAACGTAGAAAACAAAAATGGCGGCAATAAAATGGCATTAGACGCTGTTACTGCGTTTATATTTTGTAGAAAAAAATAAATGCAAAAATGAAATTGTAGTATTTTTCAATACTTATTTAGATTATCTTATTTATACATATTATACATATTTAGATTTTTCAGTAGTGTACAAATGCAGGGCGAATTTGAAACATCTCTTTTGTACCCACATTTCAGCGATGTAAGGCCACGCTATCGTCAGATTTTGCACGCTTGCCTTCTACACATTAAAAGCGAATCACACATCAAGAAAATCATCTTAAACTACTGTTACTAAGCACTAATGAATGAAACTAGAAGGTCATTTATTTCCGTCACTTGTGACATGATTCCGTTCAATACATGCGCACGCACAGAACAAATGTCCATAGCAGAATCTCATTCATCCACTTCACATCCATCATAACACTACCACACCACACATACACACTTGATAGGTTTGTATAAATATACACATAACATTATTATTCGTTGCATAATGCCACTTCTGAACTCGAGCCTTGCTCATTGACCGCCACGACAAATGTGCTTTCCAATGATTGGCGATAGCAGATGACTTTCATGCCACATACGTAAATACTACGCTGACGCTGCTGCCAGTCCCTTGTATCCTCTTTTTATATACACTCGAGTGCAAGAATATGTACCCAGTTTTGAACAAGAAAGGGTTAATGTGACATGGTACAAAATTGGGCACATATTTTTTGTACTCGAGTGTACAATACTTAACTGATGATGTCGATAAGGCCGTGTAAAAGTAGCATGCTCACCTAGAAGTCCCAAATTAATGCGGCACTCGCTACGCTGTCTTTAGCTACCGGAGCTGCAAACCTACTACTACTGTTTGGTGTCAGGGTGTCAGACTTAGATAAAATACCACCAACCAGGTACCAAGTGTTCCTCTTGTACACCCACTCACAGGAAAAATCCTTTTCTAAATCCGGCAATACAAGACAGCGGTGTGCAGTATCTAGGTCTTTACCTACAGCATTGTCGTCATAAAAGTTGGTTTTATCTCTATTGTGTTGTCATCTAAGGATGTTTTCCTCTTACATGCGTACGTATGTATAGCTTTAGTAGTCTGTGAATCATATTTAATGTAAACATGACTAATAGAAAAGAGAAACTCTTTTTGGTGAGCCGTTACTTCAAACAGTGACAATGTTTAGTGATCTTCATAATGCTACTATCATTTCAAAATATTTCGGTTTACTCGTAGTATGTCTTTTGTTTTGTATAAGTCCATGCATATCATGTGACCTTATATAAAACCTGGTGTATTATTGGTTTACAACGTTTAATTTATAACCACATTGTAATTAATGTTCTATTTACATATTACAACTTCTGGTGTGTTATTTTTCCGTTTTGCGCACTAAATTTACAATAGCTTCCATATGTTGATTCTGAAAATTATATTATATGTTTTGGTACAGTCAGCATCGTATGTATCTACGCAACTTTGTATCATTTCACACTCACTCTGACTTGATATTAGTAAGTGTATCGGGAGAAAGGTAATTTGTAAGTTAATATGACATGTTACAAAGTTGCTTAGATACATAAATACATGCTGATAATGAACAATAGGACTTACATTGTCATCTTTTGGACACAAAGCCTCTAAAAATGTTCGTAATACCATAAAAGATACTTCCCGCGAAATTATGAAGTCCCGGGTAAGACTTTGTACACTGCTAATTTCCAAATAAAAGAGTTCTAAATAGCAATCTAGATTTTTGTACAAACACGTTAAATACGGTCAAAATAGGCTACACTTACTACAAAATAAAGAAGGGAAGGCGTGAAGGGAATGTCAATGTAACCATCCACTAAGAATAAATAATAATGATTTAGTACAAATAAAATACAACCGTAAATTTAATTCTAGTATTTCATTCGAATATTCTATTTAAATAGACTACAAAGCACGGGTCGGATTTGAAACATCCCTTTCCATAAAAATATCATCCAAATAAATAATCAAATGTAGTATTCCCAAATGGACGCTGAATTTGAACTCAACCTATAGAGTACCTCCTACAACTGCGGAACTATACCAGATGCTTATTTTCCTTTTCGCTCGAAGACGGGTTGCCTAATGAAAAATTACAGCCTGGCTAAGTAAGTAATAAGCGAACTGCCTCGTGAAGATTTATCGACACCGCGATACCCTTAAGATTCTGTACCAACTCTGCTCCGAAATACAGTCCTGGATATTCCTGTTTTTAAGTGTTACCGAATATAAGAGAAAGGCAACAAGTTAATTTTAATGGAAACATGATTAACGGTTCCTTTTATAAAATAATATATAATTTTCGAACCTGGTACCTTAAAATTGTAGGTACTAGTCTCCTAAAACCTCAATACAACCATTAACAATTGAAAAAAGTTATCTATATCATAGATAAAATAATTTGCTACATTTCCTAAAGATTATAAGTTGCAGATGGAAACTGTTAACTCGTATTTGTGCAACCAAAAATGTTATTTAGAAAAACTTTAAACCTCATTAATAGATAATTATTATTACAAATTCTTTGTTCTGTTAGCAAAGCAACGATTCAGTATAAGGGTTTCATACTTTGGTGTCCTGATTTTCTCACAATCACCATACTACTCGTACAAATGAGTGCGAAAGAAAAGAGGCCGTAACAAGAATCTGCGTCCGGACTCTACGCATATCAACTGGCGGATATTTCTCACTCCAATTATTCCCCGCACGGTATTAGTAGGGTTGCCAGTACAATGAATCTTCACATGGATACGAAATAAATCACTTCAATATTCTGAAGTTCTTTTGTACATTTTCCTTTTTATTCTTTTGCTAGAACAGGATTGAGATTGGATTGAGATAAAAGGGTGTCAAAAATGAAAGATATAATTAAAATTGATGTTTCGGAATTTTCGACATTCAACATTAATTTTTATTGTGCTTTTGTTAACTTCGTTAATATTGGAAAATTGTTTTAAGATTCTATAAAAAAATTCATTATGATTTACTGACTATTAATTATTGGGTAACTTTGCTCCGCAGTTAGCTTAAGTATTTACTGAAAGCGTTTATAATTAACTATTAATGCATGGTCTAGATGCCAAAAACTATCACATATCTGGTCTACACCGCGTCACTGACAATCCAGCACGATTGCGATGAAGCATTGTTCTTTTTGACGGCTGACGACGGGGAAATAAATGACTTAGCCTTTTGAAATTTAATATATCAAATAACTAAATATCAAACATTAATATCAAAGAATATTCAAAGACAAGCCCATTCAGAAAGTTCCGTAATGTCACATGTCATTTCGTTTGATCTCGATTGTTGCGAATCGTCGACTGTCATGCACTTTATCTGTAATCGGTCGTGTGCAATCAGCTGTTAAGTATTCAAGATAAGATATCAAATTGAATGGCGATACGATCAAAGGAAATGAACGGAGATAATAAAACGTTTGTTAATGTTTTGATGAATTCTCATTATACATATTTTCATCTTAATGTTGTATCATTGTCATTCGGCTGCTGTGAACTTTAATTGAGATACCCTTCTATACACATGTGATTGGTCCAAAAGTGGGGACATATTTTTGTACTCGAGTGTACCGAGTCACGTGGTCACCGATAAAAGTATTATGTGATTAAATTTTTCTCAGAAACTTAGGAACGTTTTGAAGTATTGCTTACATGAACTAGGTTGTTTTTAAAAGAATTTTGGGAAGTAAAATACATAACAGTTGATATCTGATTTACGAGTTTTAAAACGATGACGTCATATATTCTAGATATATATCGATACACATAATACTAAATGAGGTTGTGGTAGAGCATTGAACTATTTTATTTCGATTCAATATCCACAAAAACAGTCATTTGCATAATGCCAATGTATAATATGAACAAAGTCTGCTTGTTTGTACTACATTCCCACTTGACCGTCTTTTTGTTAGAAATAATGGGAGTGTCATCCTTAAAAAGTGTACAGACACTGACACATTTGGGTCGAAATTGTATTAGACATTTCGAGATTTGAGAGGAGAAACTCTTCACATTTACTGAAATGCTCACCTATATAGAATGGCAGAAAAGATATCGTCCATTATTGCTAGGCTCCTGTAATTATGGTTATTTCATCCGTATCTCGGACGCCAATACGAGTACTTTCACTTTATAGAAGATCTATGTAATCTTTGTCTTGATTTTATGGTGGTTGTAGGTAATCGAGGTTTATGTTTAGCGATTTGTCTTTTTTGCCGGACTGCGCAACTATGAATTGTTCGCCATTTTATTTGGCAAATAAAGACTATAGACATTTAAATGTCTATCTTCCTGCAAAGCGTCTTTCTCAGTTCTAAGAAACACTAACAAATTATGTACAATTATCCAGCTGACATGTCTTAGAAATCGCGAGCGAGATCATAACTTTCAGGCCAGCAACCGACTCCCGAGGCATGTCAGGTTTATGTTTTAGCAATAAATCATGAAGTTAATAAAATCGGTATCGTAATAGCAGCCTTGTATGTGATATGTTTGCCAATTTGGTGCCTTTCGTAATTTTATTGCTATTTTGTGCACTGTTCTCATTGAGTTTGGTCACGATTGTTTTCCAACATTCTTTCAATGTACCTCAAAAATATAAAGCAACTGCGATGTCATGCACATTTTTAAAGCAACGAAACACGGTCGCTAATCTACCTCTAAAGAAACTCGAACTGTCTTGTCCTTAAATTAGATGCATCGGTCCTTTTTATCTGTCCTTTAAAAACTTTGTATTAATTTTAAAAGAAAATTGCAATCTAATAAAAATATTTCTTACAAGTTTTAATCACTGACACTGCATTATGGTAACCGCAGTCAAGAAACGGGGTCAATGTGTGCACTTTAATTTTGCCAACGCAGAATAACAGTTGCCACGAGGGGTTTTGGCATTTTGACAACTATTTCCACGGCATTTGTTCGTTGTCGGTCGGCGGCTTCAGATTTGTTATTTAATAGGTATCAGTTATGAGGGCACTCTAATTCTCGAGAGATTTACAGAAATGGGTCAGCATTTTTCCTCATTACGTTAGCTTGTCTATTTCACAATGAAGGTCTTCGTAATCTTTGTTTGTGGAGCAACAAGGAAGTATAAATCTTGTTTCCAGATATCAAAAATGGTTCAGTGTGCTAAATTTGGACTCAAAATGTTGAAATAAATGTAAGAATGTCCTAAACAGCAGACTAACATGACTGAAACGTTAAAACCACAACATTTCCATGCGACCGCAAATTGTTGAACTATTTACGTTTACGTTGCGGCCAATAAACATATTAGCCAAACTTTGTAGCGTCGTAACTGTTTAATACAAACGTTCACTCTATGTACCGTTACTTCCTGCATCTTGTGTGTTCTATTACATTTAACATCCGTATCATCAAGTTTATCCACTGCAAAAAGGTTAACGCACTACGTAACAAAAACTACAGCGCAGCGATAAGATTGACAGATCGATGATATATGGTCGCGACTTGACAACGCAATTTTACGATCCAACTGTGAGTGTTATCAAACGGTCACATTTCCCCCGAGGCAATCATTATCAACTTATTATAATGAAGTTTATTTGTTTCGAGATTACATTCGGTTTGATTTATTAACTTCTACGCTTTAAGCAAATTGGGACTGCTATTAATTTCAAAACAAGAGAGAACCAAAACAAGGAAGTAATCATTCGATTACGGAGAACGTAATTTCTTTGTTACGGGATAATATAAAGACGTATATCTCATTGTTTTATCTACTGAAACCATTACAAATTTTAAAAGTATTCTTTAGTTAAATCTGAGATGGAAATCTTATTTACAAATGGGCCATTCGATTTGTGTTTTTATGGAACATTTCGTTCGTCACCAACACCATTCCTGTTTTAAATAAGAAAATCATATTCGTTATTTACTGCATTCTTAAATCAATTTTTTTCTTCACTTTTCTGACAATAAATCATCCATTACTATTAAGCCCGGTTCTCTCGGATTCAATTCCCGCGTGACTAACAGCAAAACAAAAGCCAATCTAATTCCGTGAAGATGATATTCAATCTTCATATTAGATTAAGAGTGGAAGAAATGGTTTTGAATCGTATATATCTGCTGGGCGCGTTCGCCACGGACGGACTCCCGGGATTGATATTATGAATGTCTGAGAAGGCTTTCTTTAGATTGATGCAGTTCCACATTCGTTACATAAATATTAGATATAGTTTGGATGTTTTCTGCTTTTGCCAGTAATTGATCAATTTCCACGCTATATTTTTACCAACTCGGTTACATTATCAAATCTGTTTTTTGTGATCATCAGTACATTTCTTCTTTTCAAAAAACCAGGATCTATTTTTTCATTAACATTAAAATTCTATCAATATTAATATTTCCCTCACAGATCTGGTGCTTCGAAATCTATCGATCGCCACTTTCGAACGTTTTTAGTGTTCCTTATTGTTTATTGACGTCATCTGTTCCACCCAAGTTAATCTTTTTAGCAGTGTACTCATGTACGTTGGAAAATTAATAATAAACTATCCCGTCTATAGTTAAATGTGTTAGTCTGCCTCCTAGCGACGCTTCTTGTACATTATTGCCCGTCACGATTTTCGTGCCTGCTGCAATGTCAGATGGAATCAGTTCATGCTCTTTGGTTTGTGTTGGACGTTTGTCGTGTCTTAAAACCTTTGCTATATTGAATGACACGTATGACCTGCATTATCGTGTTTACTCATTGATTTATTGATGTTTTATTAATGAAGGTAGCCATACTAAAGAAACATATTATAGATTTTATGTAACGTGCTCAGTGAACCTTCACTAGTTGATACAAAATGATTTATCATATAAGTACCAAATGTTCAATTTATTTATATTATAAATAAAATCACAATGCTATATCACCCGAATCTCAATAATTAATTTACCAAAACAATATCCACTGTACAGTTTTGGATGTTATTTTGGGATTTATTTGTACCTAGTTGAAGTGTTATGTATGTATATCGGCTGTCTTATCAAACACAAAGATTTCATCGACAATTAATATGTATATTTTCCACGTCTACAAATATAAGAGGTTCTCTTAAAATTATAGGGGTTTGCGGCGTCTGTCTCAAGGAACATCAGAACCAGAATTTGACTGTGGTTGAATTCTTAGGGGGTTACAATTGCATACATTTCGACCGATACATGCAAACGTACTTGTGTTTATCGAAGTCAAAAGCCATAAATTCCCCAAACGGTCCCACTTCTCCCACTCGGAAATCTCTTCAAAGTTGAAAAGCGAATCGATCAGGACTTTTCAAAAGTTTAAACTAAAAGCAATACAGGCTTAGATTCCCCAGTTCGCTAAGTCTTTTGTGATGTCACAAAGCAAAGGTTTTCGAGGGGTATTACAGAAGTTTTGACATCCCCCGATTGTTATAAGAGTTTCTCTCCAGGAACTTTGACGGCCACAAAGTGTTAGTAATTATAGCCTGTTTTAGATTTTTGTTTCACAGTTTAAACGTTTTGATGCAGCACTTGTGGTTTTAGTTATTAGAACATTTTTCACTCAGATTTTGATTTTTCTGTAATAGGTTACATGAAACAAATAAGTCTCTCTATCGTCATCATTAGCTCCATCAGTCCACTGATCACTCTCCCAAATCATTGCTTCATCGCCATCTCACAGATATTCACGAACGGGTTTTCAATTAGGATTTATGTTTGATTTGAGTGAAATTCTATGGTATATAGCTGCTAGGAAATTCCCCAAAAATCCCTGTTGCTTTTACGAGTTGATAAAGAGTTGATGACATAGCGCTGTTCTATTCCGAAATCAGGACTAATAGATCTGAGTTAGGTGTAAGCTTAATAAGTGAGGCTCTTTCTTAAATTAACTCTGTAAGCTTAGTTTCTTCTATATTTGTTTATATTCTAGACCCAAATTTCTTCTTCCCACGCCAATAAACGCTATCAGAAACAATTAACAAAATACCCAATAAAATAGTTAAAAATTCATTTCCTTATGTTCTTTTACGGGCTGAACAAAGCACACCGTGGTGATTAAATTCTTTTATCTTAACTGGGTGCGAAAATTCTAGCATACCACCGCTGCCTGTGAAATTACATAAGAGGCGGTTAACAGGGTTACGCAAGATTACTGCTGTGAAAAATTTAATGAATCCCAATTAAGAACGTGTTATTACCTATTTTTGTTGTTTTCACACGTTGATGAGTGACAAACACTAGCTAGGCGTTGATGGGTCGGTAGTTGGTAGCAACAGTAACGAGCGAGAAAATTATTTACCTTTTTTGATATCGTTATAATGTCAGTGCGTTGACAACATTGCAGCTGTCGGTATTGTAAAATTTAGTCTACTTTTGCCATGCCCTCTCGGTTTTAGAATAATAGTACGAATTTCCTTTGATGGGTGTTGTATCAGGTGGAAAAATTTAGGAAATTATGACACTGTGTTACCAAGATTATAATGCTATCACCAATCCTCGTGGTTGATGATCTTTGAGAAAGACTAATGTTCAAAAGTAAACTATGCCTTGCTTTATAATTATATTACCTGTCATTAATTGAGTAACGATACGCACGAGTACATAATTTAATAATTTGTTAGCTACTGCGTGCCCACTGTTGGACTTAAGCTTCTCCACTGATCGCTTCGTCGGATTTCTCTTGACAGGCGCAATGGTGATCCCAGTAAGATGTTATTACACATATTTTTTCCATCTCCCATCTCCCTATTTTCCCACTTATTCGCCTGTTACGTCATGCACGCGCGATTACATGCGACGGTCCTATTCTAAAGCCGAGGCTACACAGCCAATTCTATAATTAATTTCAAACAATGGTTGGTAAAAATAGAATGTTATGTTCAGTAAAAGGAAATTATGGCTTGACCAGTGAAATGCATTAAGCTATTTAGGTACCTAATTTATCAAAGTCAGTGTTTAATTTTTTTGAATAATTAGCGACTTTGTTCTCTGTAACGCTTTCCAAACGAGAAACCCAGTGGTTTTTACAACGCCTCTTACCATCTTAGTCATGCAAAACTAATTAGTGTGTATTCTAAAGCAGAATTGCTCGCTGTAATGTTACAGTTGCTATTATTTGCAGATTATGTTTAGTTATGTTCGGAGGCATGTAAATTATCAATATTTATTGTTTTATTACGTAATATGTAAATAAGTAATTTGTCAAATAATGAAAACAGAACCAGCTTCTGTAACTAAATTTTATAATTAATAACAGTAGATTAACGTAAGGTACTTACGTTACGGTTGTTATCTATTGTATACTAACTGACTGGTTATGGTTAATCCATAAAGAGACCGATCATTTCCCAGATGATTACGGAATAACTGGTGAAGCTGTTACTAGTATTGATTTTCAAAAATCAGTAAAATATCTACGACTTAGAAATATGCAAAATTTCCTAGACACAAAATAAACGTTCCGCAAATTTAGGAATTGAGAAATTAGGGACACGTAATTTTAAAACGTTATTATAAAAAATATTTAAATTACCACTTTTGGTCTAGTTTTTTTCACTTAGCACAAAAATAAATGTTTTTTTCTAACTTAATACTACCAAAATACAATTTTAGTATTTTACTAACAATGTTTAGACATTTTCCCTTGATTTTTAAATAGTGTAAAAACCGTAGGCCGGATTTGAAACGTCTCTTTTGAAGTCAAGTTTCTGTTGTAGTGCCACAGTGTTCACTTGATCAAAGTCTGAGCATCAAAAGCCTGCTTTGAATCTCAACTATCACAGTAAAAATACTTACAACCTTGCATCAACTGCGCTACCGAATTATAGAACTTAGTGCAACGCTATAAGGTGCCTTGGTGTTAAACCACAGGTGCACCTATAGGGTGGACTTGCTTAGTCAGCTTATACTAATAAACGTTCAGAAAGGGTGTTCACTGATGCGAGACACAACGACGCCCATAGCCACCAGGGTGGAAAGAGAATAAGGGAAATCAGGGCTTAAAGGTCAGGATAAAAATAAATGGAGAATAACTATCATCGACGAATATAATGCTAACTAATTCAAAGGTTAAGGAAAATTTTGGTGGAATAAGACAGACAGAAGATATCAGTTATGCGATAGGGTTATAACCGAATGGAACTAATACAAAATTTGTTTAAGTTTGCTTACTCGCTGAGGCTGCTTACATTGGTCGTTCGAAAGAATGATTTTGCATGATTGAATGAATAATAAAGCAAATTCTGATGTATAAAACAAGTGAATTTTATTATAGAGCACCGGTATGGACTGGAGATTCTGCTTGCAGGTATCCTGAATAGTTTACATAGACAAATGACAGAAGTCGAAGTAAAAATGTACTCCATGAAACGATTCCTTTGACAGAATAAATCGCAAAAGAAAAGGTGGACATGCTTGTAGAAGTTTACTGGCATAGATACATTTTATATTATTTAGAATTGCTGAATAAGACGATATTGATCAGAAGTGGGTGTCACCTGAAGTAAGATAGAACACTATGATATTTAGTTTTATGGTACAACTACTCAGAACAGACGATCAAAGGAAAACACACCCAGCATATCGACGGTTTTTAAACAACGTTTTCGGTTCCCATCGTCATATTTTTAATCTAACGTCAGCACGTTCCACTTTCAACATGAAAACAAACATACCGCTGCATCCCATAAACAATATTATAGGACAACATGTTAGAAGTTGCGAAAGCGGAACACTCTTGTAGTTTGTAAACAATGCATGTTCCCAACGTGTTTTAATGTACGTGACGAAACTGTTGCATTAATTTAACATGTAAACGTTTGTATTTTAATGGAGATCACGCTTAGTGTACGGTTTTGTGAGAACCTTTAGGTTGGCGTTTAAAACATTGTCCAGAAAAGAAATTTTTGGTAAGAAATTTTTATTATCGCTATTGTGCAAAAGTCCAGATGCTACAATTATTTTATTATTACTGTAAGTAATGCTTTTCATTTTTCTTCTTTATTTTCATTTAATGTGTGTTTATTGTTCCAGGTATGTGCAATGATAGACCCAGCTGCTTCCTTGTAAGTTTGTATTCTAATGTTTATTATGTGAGAACTGCCTAAAACTAAATTTCCTGTGTGTGCTATATTTCTTAAAGTGCGTGTATGCGCTCAGTGTACTTGGTTGGCATGTATGTGAATTGTGAACGTGATCGTAAAAAGAATTCGACTTGGATTATATTTATCCAAAACTGTAGTTCGCTTTAGCCGCGGGTAAAAATGTACTTTTTGTATGTTGAGACAAATATGCATCATTCATAGCATAATTAGCCATAGTACAGTAAACCTCTGCTACTTGGACTCCTTTCTCTAAGTGGATATTTATTGGGTCAGAATCAAAGTACATGTTGTGTATGCGTTGTAGCATACTCACACTGTCTCGTGTGTCACTGTGTGGTTTGCTAAACGTCAGTGTCAAAAGCGTCAATCACTGACAGACAGTGTCATGCGAGCCGAAGCTGAGTGTAGACGTTTAGTTTAGCACTGCCGAGCCACTGAAGAGATAGACAATGTAGGGACATACTGCTTCACTCTGTTATTATTATTATGTATCTCTTTAAATTATCAGGTCACTCCTTGGCATAAAGTTGTCGAGCTTGCATAGGTAAAACATGCAGGGCCTTTCGAGATTTTAAAAGGAAGCACCTATCCAGATATTTATTATTAATAATAATATTACCATCATTTTGTTTTATAGTTATATAGGAAAAGGTACGTAAAAGCGAATCGTGCACAAATTCTCCGAATAGAATCATGCCAGTCTGTGGCTGATTGCACTATGATTGATTAATTGGTAACCTATAACTCGCAGCCCTCTTTAACAAATAATAATAGAGGCCCTGCATTTAATGTACCAACAAATACCACAAGGAGGAAAAGATAATTGTCTAACAATAAATATGAATTGTATCCTTCCTCGTAAAATATGTCTACGGTTAAACCTGAATTGTTCACTATTTTGTAGCAATACCAAATATTTTGTTGACCACTTCTGCACCAAGAAACAAAACGTCTTGAATTTTAATAGTGTTACATTAATTTCTTCAATGCAGACTTTGTGACAAATTACTATTGTTAGTAACACTTTAATAGAATAACTAACTAAATACTATATTCATTTCAAACAACTGATTATCCTGTGCCGTTGTTAAATAAGAGACACTTATTGTTCCATACCTCACTTCTGCATGCCTGAAAACCAGAACCTATCGTAATGGCTTATTATATTCAATTTTATTACTATTTGTTGCTATAGCGGCCAAATTAAATACACACTCTGTGAAGCATCACGGTTCAAAAGACACAGCCCTGTGACAGATAGACGGACGGATAGCAGAGGCTTAGTAATAGTGGCACCCTTTGCGGACAGTACCCTAAAAACTGGACCCGTCTTCATATTTGTTGCCTCTGCTCAACAATACTAACTAATTTCTCTGAATCGTAATATTTCGAAAGTATACGTGTATAGGGAAGATGCAACCAAATTAGATTGTGTTGAATTGTATTTTATATAATAACGGACATTAAAAGAAATCCCACCAAAATAAAAATACGTAATAATTTCGGTTTTTTAATTGGATTTTGCAAGGACTAAATGTCTCAAAATTTAGTTCTTCGAATAGTAAAATGCTTGATGATCGATGATGATTTCTTATTGCATTTTGAACATTTTATTATAGGGGCGGGCATATAACACATTAAAACATTATTTTTTCGAGATAACACAAAATATTGAACAAGCTTCATACATTTTAACGCTCTAAAACACGTGTGACGTCACAAATGTCACCCGATTTATATAGAGGGTTTTAGCACCGCGTGACTAGAATTACTTTTTGGCGGGTTGTAAAAAAAAAGTATTAGTCGTATCGAAAAAAAGAAATGCTGGAGGTATTTACCTTTTTACATGGAATATCGATTTGGACAAAAATATTTTTCCATGCATCTTGCCCATTGTTTCGAGCAAGCTTGCTAACCTAGAAGTCTAAAAGCACCAGCTTTCCTACTGGCTACCATTTATACCGGAACGCAACAATGCTATTAACATTGCTGTTTTGCTTAGGTAACATGATGGTAGCTAGTCAGGCGGTCAAAGAAAATACTCTACCCCAACCACCAAGTAACCCCGCTGGTAATGGAACCAGGGACCTGCGGATTGTGAGTCCGGCTGTGTAGCAACTAGGCTACGGAGGCGGTTCTGACTAATCTATTTCTGAAACCTTAAATTTATTTTCTAATCTTGTTTAGCTTGCTAATGTAACACTGAATTAATTAAATTAAATTAGATAGGTGCTTTGATGTGAGCATTTTGATGGGGACTAATTAAGTTATACCTAGTCTTGGAACCAGGTTATTTCTCTAGCCGCGACTATCTTGTTATATATACGAATATATATACATGTATTTCGTCTAGAAAATTGGTTATTATTTATTCTTGCTTCTAGTCTAATTGGTCAGAATAACTGGGTCCCACTTGCACCGTTTCGCTTTTGTTTGTAATGCGCACCGAGGAGTGGAATGCCCTGCCGGCTGCTGTGTTTCGAATGCTCCTATCTCGATGTCTTCAAGGCCAGAGTGAGAGGAGGTCAAAGTTGATATAGTACTTTGCAAACATAAAATTCCAGTCAGATTTTCTGTTCTGGGTAAAATGGGTTAATTATATTTGAACTTTGTTTAAATCTTATCTATTTATTTACTTTTTTCCGTAACGCTCTTATGTTTCTACATCTCGTTCTAGATTTTGTTGTGAACTGCTATACAAACCGCAGACGAATTTCTGTAAAAAGTCACGTTGTTATACACGCGAAGTTTTATCACAAAAAGCTATAACTTTTACACGTTATCGAAACAGGTTAAATCTAAGAAATAATGACTAGAAACAAAAAAGAAGAAAATATATTAGAAAAAAGTACTAGAGTACTAGACTCGCGTGCTTTAAAGTGTAGATTTAGGTTGCTGATTTCCCACCGTTTTCCCTAGAAATGTCGTGTTACTGCTGTGTTTTTTAATGCTTTCTGTATTGATAAGTATGATCACGCAATTATTTCCGACGCTCAGTGTGGCCAGGTGAAGGTCATAACCATTACGTGTTACGTCACCTTCGCAATAGGATTGTAATGATCAACACGTAGGACAGTCGTCTAGACCGTAAAAAGTGTAACTAATTTAATTTGGGCGCATTTTTAGCAAATGTGTAGGCCTGGGCTATTGTAGTCTAGCTTGTATTTGGCTTGGTTCTTCTACCTCTTAGAGCGTGTCAAATATACTGAATATAATTCGCGCATTTCGGTACATCCAAGAAATCTGGTCATGCTTGCTAGCTTCGCTTCTGCCCTTTAGATGAAAAATTCTTCTATTCACACTTCTAGACTAGTATTATAAACTTCCACATTACTTTCTCATCAGATTAGTATGATTCTTATATTTTCACGACTAAATGGATGGACCGATATTGATGAAACTTTACTAGGATCTTCCTAAAAAGATCGACGACAAAATTCACACGTTAATGCAACTTCTTGTAAGTTATATTATTCGAAAGCCTCGAAGAAGTATACGAGATTACTTCACGTAAAACGGTTCTTAGGTATGTCATTAACGAAACAAAGTTTCATTCCAGCTTATAATTTATCGAATCACCCAATTTCCCAATTTAATTTCCCAATTTATATCAAGTAATATAAAAGTCAACATTCCCATTTCCTGTTCATTATTAACGTTTTTCTATAGCAGCGACGTTGTTAAAACAATTTGTTCCATACGAAGAAATTAGAGAATCGCGTGCAATATGTACTTATCATAAGTAAGCTTACATTAGGTATTCGACACACTTTCTTTGTTAATTCGGTAGGTAAAAGTGAAAACAAGAGAACGCTTAAGGCACCAAAAAGTTTAACAAATATTTCTTTAGTAAACATGCAACAGAAAAATTTAAAAGAGCCTTTTTTAAAATCTAAATAATGTTTGACGACTGGAATGTTTTTTATGGTGTTTAGTAGAGAAGGCGACGGTATACCTTAAATAGTAATAAAGAATAAAACCTTTGATTACAGTCAAGGGATGGAACCTTCAATACATACAAATAAAACCCGATACGAAAAATGTATTAAAATAAGTTTTGATGAATGTATGTACTGATACTATGCAATCCACTACAATTAAATAAGTAAGAATTACTCGTAATATTCGCTTTCTAAAAACTCTTTTGAATACTCACGAGTATGAGACTTACAGTATGCAATTGGTATATTTATTGACAAGCAGACTTGTGATGTATGTGGTACGCTGTGGGCTTACACTATGATGTTTATGTAGAATCGAAATATTAGTAATTGATATTTACTTAACTCGTTTTTGCGCACACAAAATAAACTTCTTCAGGGCTACAGCGTTATTAAAGATATAGCTTGAATTTTGTGTGCCCTTTATTTTAAGGCACCAGGGGGCTTTTACCGTCACAACGGCACCTTAATTCAGCTTGAGCCTAATGTAATACAATAGCAATATTTTACGTTGTGAAAGCACATTACCAGGTGAGCCCGCGTAAATTGCGCACCCAAGAGAGTCACTTCATTGTAACCGAGCCATAAATCTATCGAAAATAAAGCTTTTGCGAAATCGAAAGATAATTGCGTTCTGGAGATGTCGCTTAACCCAGACGATTGGTAAAGAAACCCGTGGAAGGCACGCTGAAACATGGCATAACGCGTTTAAAATGAAACCACAATTCCAAACTTTTTTAAAAGGAAATAATATTAGCAAACGCAATTAAAATGAATTTCGTTCACTCAATGTGTTTGTGTCTTGATTAATTATTCTGATATCCTTATTGGTATAAAACATTTATAAATTTTTTGGCACTGATTTTTTTCCTAGAAGTGAAAAAGTACGATAAATTTTGGTTCCAAGCAAAACACGCTGTTCTTTTTATATGTACAAAGGTGAACCCAATAGGACATTTAACACATGAACGTGATAAACTATCTAAACAATGTTACAATGGAACGACTTTAAACAAATTGCTGATACTGGACGCAAAAAAACGCTACAGTTTCGAGTTTTCACTTGCCGTAAGCGTTCTGTTGGAAGCGAAAGTGTAATTTACTGGGCTATTAGAAAGCAAACTTTAGAAATATCGTAAAGCAAATAGACGATTATCTCAGCGTACTCTATTATACTGTTAACCAAACAGACTGCTCGATTTGTTGCGGTTACAGTACAACTTTAGGTGATATTAAAACGTATAGCTAATTATTTAGTAACCCGGAACGAGCTGCGTTTTACATACCGAGAAATAGCGTTGTAATTTTGATTAATAATTCTATTTTATTATCCAAGCCAACTTCAGTTCCGTTCCAACTGTATCAGGTTTATTATGGCAAAACATGGTTCATTAAGAAATATCTATCGTGCTGAACTTCCTGATTTAAACACGTGTAAATATATAAATATGTATATCTACATTTTACACAATACTCTCTAAGTTTATAATGCAATGAAATATAAATAAATTTGTCACCCTTTTATTTTTCAAACTCGTCTATTCGAAACACTGAGTTTCAGATTTCAATATTTTACGGTCCTGCCGTTAGATGTCCACTCAAGCGGTGTATCTTTTGCGTGAATAAATTTCAAAAGAGCTGTTATTCTCTTTTTAAAATGTCTTTTAAAACGATTTTCTTGCTTTCTTTATCTCGTTAACAAAGTGTATTGATTGCGGGATATTTAACAGTTACTTAGTAACGAAGCATGATCGCAGCTGGCTGATATGCTCTGTTAAGATAGTTTGACCTAATCAGCAACATAACTGCCTATTGTTCTAGAAAAACACGGATATACAACATTTTTTTTTGCTGTCAGTGTAATATCAGGCGGTATCCGTACTCTTATGGTATCGTATTTTTACTCGTCAACATTTGTGATTGTTACTCATAGTTGTCAAAAAATTATCAGTGTAAAACGTGCTGATCCTATGTGATAGTCCCAACGAAACCTGAACGTGTCTTCCCGATCCTCAATGTTTTCCGCATTATGTTAGACCCCCATAAATATGTATGGGACAAAGACAAGTTCCGTTGTGAGATTCTAATCTGGAGGTACAGCAATAACATGAGTGACCCTTGTCAGCAAATGGACTGGGCAGAAAAATAGATGGTGCTGTACACGATTTTCGCTAGGGGGTCACACTCGGCTGGCATAAATCTCAGAACCCTCATACGTCTCAGTAGGTATGGTCGCGAAAGGCGTGAATTCTATTAATATTTATGAGGCGGGGGATAAAAAGACAATGCCGATGCCTTTTATTTAGACGCTTCACGTCTTCTAGACGAATTCCCTCTACCTCAGATATATGCGAGACATTTTACTTGCAATCGTAAAATTTGTTTCATTGTTTCAGTTTTATGCCCGATAAATGGTATATAGACGAAAATTTGTATATGGTTTTATATTTCTTCTGTTTCTACGTACAGAATAAACATCGTTAGTATACAGTTTTTGGATCACCATAGACAGATTGTGTCATCATAGATCAATTTAATATTCTGCATTTCTTGAACTTCTTGCATTCATGTTATGAAATGTGTAGCTTTACCCAAAACACTACCAGAAACAATATTTGGTGCAGCACTATGTAATATAAGAGTACAAAATTAAAAAACCCCAGCACGTAGGCAAAAGGTCCAATATTTCAGCTCGGTACGGGATGTAAACATTGCACGTTATTGAGACCGCAGCGAACGGTCGTACGTGTGCCAAGTGGACTTGCTCCACTTCGCTTTGATGAGATACAACTCGCTACGATGATATACACCTATCCATAATGACATACAACTAGTTATATATAAAAAATTGCTCAAACCATCGTCATTGCCCTAGCATTATCCATTTTTCTCGATAGGGTCGGCTATCTAAACCCAAGATATTAGCATAGGTACTAGCTTTTACGTAAGCGACTGCTATCTGACACTTTAACCCAGAGGGGAAATTATTTCATAAAAAATTATCATGAATAATACAGTGAATAACCTAGAGCGAAACATCGGACACGTGTTGCTATAAATAAATAAATATAAAAATAAATCAGCTATATCAGTAAACAAATATCTGTTTACTAATATAATTTATACTTTGATTTAACAAACAAATGATATTCGTTTCAAAGTATGATCGTTTAAACCTAAATAGAAACGCCAAGCATCTTGCCAGGAAGTTGATTTATCTTTAAACTATGCTTGACTAATACATTTTAAGCCAACTTTTGAGTCATTAAAAAAATCTCTAGCTATTTCAGAACTATAGTCTTGTAAAACTTCGCTGCATTTTCTTTCAACACAAAGAATGTCTAAATTAATAAACTTAGCTCTTTTCTGTTCCAGAATATCGCTTAATAAGTAAGAAAACGAAGAAAAACAGCGCGAATGCATCGCTTGTAGCGTAGCAACTTTGGGGCTATAAGGGCTTCCGCTCCGCAAACTTTTCAATCGCACCACTTTACAGAGGAGTAACTTTATCCTTTGAGACTACTCACTTTGGTAACCAAATTGCTCGAAAGACTGGGAAAACAAAGCTTTGTCTCTGTAGTGCTGCTTCATTTGTCTTATTTATTCTTTATTATTATTTAAAATATTGATACTTTCGCGACTGACCGATTTATAATTCTTCATCAGAAAATTTTCAATTTATTAGTTTACGTATGTACGAGTACTTCTTTTCGTGGCGTCGTACGGAGAGTCAGCAAAATTTGATTTTTGGTATAGGCACAGTTGAATGCCCGAAAAAAGACAGTTACTTCAATTCCTAATCGAACAATTGGTTCACGCGGGAAGATTACAAGTTATTCGAAGTGGAAATCGGCCTTTCAATGGTCATTGAAAACAATTTTCTTTATCTCAATAAATTGGAATAAACTTAATAATATGACTATCTTAAAGATATTATCCATAACAACAATAAACACGTTTAACAATTCATCGCTCTAACGGGACACATTTATACAATGTATCCCCCTATGAATATCTTTGCTAATATAATATTCGGGGAGTTACCTTCACTTCGATCTATCTCTCGGAGGAATTCGCGCGGAGAACAATTTGTAAAGAAATAATGAAACGATCCAAGTAGCGGGGTCATGTTTCATTTAGTATTCATCGCGTCACGCTGGGAAAGTTTTTGACTTGCAGGTAATTCCTTTAAAGAGAAGAATTTACCCTTATTTTTATTAATAAACAGCTAAATTTCATGGTCTTCTTTTAATTTAAAATACTATGCTCGGCTCGGCTTTTATGGTGGGACTTTTCCATTAAACACGCGATAGATTTTTTCATATTTGTCCGGTTCGATTCTCGCCTCATATAATTTTTTAAGAGTCTTGAAATGCTTTTCAATGTACTTTAAAAGCTTCAATATCTCAAGAAATTTCTTCGTGTTGCGTTACCGGGGGACGTGGCGACAGGGAGACTTTACGTGTCCATTACCGGTATCTTAAAGACTCTTAGGTCCCTTTATTATCTACATTAAGATGGCTGAAAACTTAGCGATAATGCAACTTGGGATTCGACTATAAGGCCATTAGCCAGTGAATTGAGCAGCCGTCTTTCTTCCATATTAATATCTTCGCTAACAGAGGCTTTCATAACATTATTGTAGCCGTTGCGAAATCATAAAGACTTTCAACATAAACACTTTCAACAATCGCTCCGATTGTTTTCCTTTACAATATCGGGGCTAACGCTTGCAGTGTTTACTTTCATCACTGAAAAGTGTACACAAATCTATCTTCGGTTCGCTTTTTCTCCGTCATTACAGGAACCTTCAACTTTATTTCTTGTTCGCATTCCACACTAATCGCCTTGAGAGGTCACTTTGTTCACGCTATTGTTTATTTTTTAAAGGGGGAACTTTAGCCTTTTGTTCCAAATAGACGTTCGCGGTCTTTCCTCCATTCATTTACATGTTGCGAGCGAGAAATGCGCAGTTTGCTCCCTAATATATAGAAGAATAAAAACTGCATTTTTATAAGCGCTTGCGGCTTTTGTACGCAAATGGAAAATCTTTGAAATTACAAATTGAAGCAATTACTTTTGATTCCTTTCCGATCAAATATTCCTCAATAGTAATAACGTTTTTAGACACACTCAAATTACAGTTAGACACGTTGTTAAAATAATGGATAATTTTGCTATCGCCGCAGCTACGGGTATATGCAATAATTGATGAATTCGGTGTCACATTTCATTATGTTTAATTCCCAGATCACCATTGCGCAATCGGTTAATTTGTGGGTGAACGAACTGTTACAAACGAATACACCATTATCAACGGGCTACTAATCCTTTATATCGAAACCCCGTGTTCTATGATAGTGTAGATTATCCGTTATTCCGTTGTACAGTGAGTGCTGTATGCAAATGATCCTGTTATCACGCCTTTTTTCCTGGTGTCTACAGCTGCTATCAGCCTGAATTACTTACTCGTACCATTTATATGGTTTTGTATATGTATGAGGTTTTTGCGCCACCATTTTCCTCTGTTAATTCAGGTCGAACGGACGTATTATTTCTGTATACGCTACGGGAGTGTTTATTTTTGTTTTTTGATACTTTTTTTTTCTTCAAATTGTAGAAAGTCATGTTTATAAGAAATTGCTTTCGAAGTGGACTGTAGCTTAGAAGTTTTTGAAAATGTTTTCGTCAAACCGAAGGCAGTCGCTGAGCGCGTTGGTTGAGAAACATCTGTTAAAGAGGAGGGATTCCAAGGAGTCTCCGCTCGCGTCACCAAACTCAGATGATGTAAGCTTGTTTTTGTATTTTGAAGATAATTTTTTTAATTAAAGAAAAAATTAACCTGATAGCATTGAACTACGACGGTTAACGATCAATTAAATGCAAAATAAAATCGTAGGACAATTAGTGAAAAAATTAAAGCAATAAGAAAATTGAAAGATTGGGTTTATCGAAATATACACTTTTTTAATGTTTCAGGGAACTTGCTTAACTTTTTCCGTAATATATGCGCACATGTCGCTTGTACTTGCATGCTTAATATTTTAATTATTTAATACAAATTTTGAAAATGATTCGAATCGTATGCTTTAGTTCGCCCTTTCTTTTAAAGAGATCGTTTTTACGTGGCAGTATACGAGTATCCGATTTATTTACTTTCATAAAATCTGTTAATTTATCTTTCTCAAGAATTTATTAGATATAAGTCTACATTGTCATAATAAAAAATTTATGTGGCATTTCGGGCATTTCTTGAAATGTTTTCAATGCTCCGTCGCCCTTGAAAAGTTATCAAATCTTATCGGTTACAGATTGCGAAGATTTTTGTTTGAGTATCTCTATCAGTGTCGTGTTACGGTTAATGGACACGATCCGTTATCGATGACCTTTATTGGGGGACTGTTTAAGCATGTGTTGACGAAAACTGATTGTTACTTTAAACTGACCGTTTCATGTTGTTTATGAATACAGTTTTCAAACTTGCGCATATGTTACCATACCGTAACTAATACAGTCATCAACATTTTCAACCGATTTCAAAAAAGGAGGAGGTTCTCTATTCGACGTGTATGTTTTTTGTATGTGTGTTACGCGATAACTAGGTGAACCGATTTTGATTATTCTTTTTTTTTGGTAGAGCATGAGCTACATAGGTGGTATCAAACCAACAAAAACCACATTTATTACGCAATTGAAGTCGGCTTTTAGTTCGTTTTGAACGCGTTAATTATTAAACCTAATGCCAAAGCTTCACAAAACACATAACGTAAAGACAGCTTTAGCTCTGTTTTG
Organism: Carcina quercana; assembly: GCA_910589575.2. Lineage (NCBI taxonomy): Eukaryota > Metazoa > Arthropoda > Insecta > Lepidoptera > Depressariidae > Carcina > Carcina quercana. The sequence goes on from OU342442.1 coordinate 5,975,041, forward strand.
TTGTGTGGCAACTTTAGTTGCATCCTTTGTGAATTATGTATTTCCATTGGTCTGGAATGGTTTAATTATATCTTGTTTCATTCCATAATTTCAGGAAATAATGTAGCTCTATTTTGTTTATTGAGATTATTTGATTTTTCCTTCCTATGTCGTACGTGTACCGGCTTATCACCGTTTACAAAATATGAAGAATATCGCGAGCAAAGACAGCAGTGAAAATACTTAATCGTTATACGAGCTGTAGGCTTGATATTGTCTATCGTTGAAACGATTCCTTCTAGTTGTTATTACCACAATCTACGCAGTACGCAGACCAATTAAACCGACACGTCATAAAACAGAAATTTGTTTATTTACAAATTTCTCGGTTCCTCAGCGACTCCATTGTGGGTGACACGATCCGTCACGGCAGAAGATCCACGTATTGTATGGAGATTTTTGACTTATTGACGTGTTTGCTTTGTATTGTTGTAATTCGCTATACACGTTGCGGGTTTCAGACCGTGGCCATGCGGTGAGGGTAAACAGAGTATACGACATCTGTCTGTAGGCGTACGCGCACCTCACTGCGACGGAGGAGCATAAGAAAACATAAAATATCATAAAAGGACATGAGCCTCCCTCATAGATTTCTATATCGGACTTTCCATGGGGGGATTTGTCATAATCACCAGGTGGTGGTAGCAGGCGGATTGGACCACATGGCTTAATAATCCACAAAAGAGGTGACCAAAAGTTGGGACAATCGGATGACTAAGAGAGCTTTGTGGTATCTGTATTCAGAGGAGAAACGCTACCAGTTTTTTTGGGCACTGTGCCAAAAGTTTAGAATTTTTTATTATGTACAGAAGGGGAAAGCCTGAGCCCAGCAGTGGAAGATATGTGGCTGAATTAATGTATTTATCTTTCTTAAAAGTTTTTTGGTGCTGTAAATAAATCCAATTGTCATCCACTATAAATGACGTTCAATAGCGTCCATGTTGGATTTATTGTGACGAAACCTCTCTCACAATCTTTGGGATGTGTGTACGGAAATAAAGAATCACTTGAATATGTACGTATTCATTATTAACATTCACGTAAAATATATCTAAAAAGGCGGTCACACAATTTATATATGCACATAGTTTAAAAAGACTGTACGAGTACGTATGTATAATGTACAGCTTAAGCAACTGTGGACTTTCGTCTTTAATTTAGTAAGAACGGCGAATGGCAAACCATAGCGAACGTTAGGGAAACGAAAATATGACGGAATATTTAAAATTTCCATGGTTTTGCGTAAAACTTATATAATCGTAGTTTTATTGCAAGATAGTAAGTACCCTATCCACCGGATGTACCGCTAACTGTGCAAACAGGTTTCTTGTTCCGCGCTGTTTATCGCACTCTTGATACGTTTTAAAATGTCGTAAATATAGTACAAGTACTGCACTGTATGTATTGTACAAACATAGGACAAGGTATTTGCGGTATTTTGAGTTGACACTTTTCGACACAATTCTCGACTTCCTGACCTACTCTAGAACCTTGTAACAGTAAACACTATGACCATGTAACGGAAGGATAAATGCGTCGAGCGTTAAATATATTTGAAGTTATTTTAATATAATTTATTGTGAAAAAGTGTTATTGATTTAATTGACAATGTGTCATGATGTTAAGACTCTCACATCATTGCATAAAAGTTTCGTTGTTGTAAAAAAGATCGAAAAGGATACTGTTCTTGATTTGTGTGAAAACGAATGTCGCCGCATGTCTCCCTTTACATATGTCTAAAAAAATCATATGTTTACTTTTTTACAAATATTGATGACACTTTACGGAATTTTATAGCAACTTTAGTGCACGTCATTCTCTCGCTCTTAAACTCGAAAGCGAAGCAGTAAAAAATTTTCAAAACATACTCTGAGGCCACGCTCATCTTGTTGTTCACATCTTTTCAATCTGTGAGGTGGTAACTCCCCACACTGTTTTTAAATTGCAGGTGTGATGTCTTGGTCATATTACGAGTGATAGATTATTAAATATTACCAATGATTCTCGAATTAATAATGACTGAAAATAATTAAATATTGTATCATAGACGCAACATTGACAAACATAATAATAAAATAACAATGAAAATTAAACAAAATCATGTTTAATTGACGTCATTAATAACTCTATTTTTAGCGAGAAAAGCGTAACATTCCTATAATTAAATAACTGGTTGATGATGGTATCCTACATTCGACGTTGAAATGGTTTTCCTCACTGCACAATGCTGTGTCTCGTTCAACTGAAACTTATATTGTTTTGAATGTGGTTTCTAACTCCATTGAATTCAATTGTAACTGGAATTGCCCTGAAGTTACTTTTTATAAGTTTTCCTAGTAGTTTTTATAGTTCTTTCAAGTTTTTATTTAACTTGAAACGTTTGTATGTATGTTTAGGTCAAATCTTGCAAGATGGATCAGAAGCACTTCCTTTTGTCTTATGAAGTTGAAATTATAGCACGTTGCCGTTGGCGCATTTTTATCATTACCGGTACCATCGAGCCACTCTCAGGCTGGTCATAGGAACTACCTAAGATAAGGCCCTCATGTTTGGGCTCGTTGTATTTTACTCAAAATGTACTAGTAGATTCGATGACAAACAATGCAAAAATAAAGTACCGTCAACAAAAAATGATATATAACAAAGATATTTAATATTAATAGTGACCTATTACTATATTTGAATCTCTCTGATGTATAACAGTATAATTATTATTAAAACACCCGTTAAGTGTAACTTCTATTGTTAATTGTTGTTAATTCAATGTTGTTGGATATAATGTCCATTAGATTTGTGTGGAACCTACACAATCTAATGTTGCTGAATTTAATCACCCCATTAGATCAATATGGGATCTACACACTCCAATGTTGCTGAATGTAAACTCTAAATTAGATTTATGTGGAACCTACTCATTCCAATGTTGTTGAATGTAATCACACAATTAGATCAATGTGGAACCTACACACACCAATGTTGTTGAATGTAATCACTCAATTAGATCAATGTGGAACCTACACACTCCACTGTTGCTGAATGTAATCACTCAATTAGATCAATGTGGAACCTACACACTCCACTGTTGCTGAATGTAATCACTCAATTAGATCAATGTGGAACCTACACACTCCAATGTTATTGAATGTAATCACTCAATTAGATCAATGTGGAACCTACACACTCCACTGTTGCTGAATGCAAACTCTAAATAAGATTTATGTGGAACCTACACACACCAATGTTATTGAATGTAATCACTCAATTAGATCAATGTGGAACCTACACACTCCACTGTTGCTGAATGCAAACTCTAAATAAGATTTATGTGGAACCTACACACACCAATGTTATTGAATGTAATCACTCAATTAGATCAATGTGGAACCTACACACTCCACTGTTGCTGAATGCAAACTCTAAATAAGATTTATGTGGAACCTACACACTCCAATGTTATTGAATGTAATCACTCAATTAGATCAATGTGGAACCTACACACTCCACTGTTGCTGAATGCAAACTCTAAATAAGATTTATGTGGAACCTACACACACCAATGTTGTTGAATGTAATCACTCAATTAGATCAATGTGGAACCTACACACTCCAATGTTATTGAATGTAATCACTCAATTAGATCAATGTGGAACCTACACACTCCACTGTTGCTGAATGCAAACTCTAAATAAGATTTATGTGGAACCTACACACACCAATGTTGTTGAATGTAATCACTCAATTAGATCAATGTGGAACCTACACACTCCACTGTTGCTGAATGCAAACTCTAAATTAGATTTATGTGGAACCTACTCATTCCAATGTTGTTGAATGTAATCACTCAATTAGATCAATGTGGAACCTACACACTCCAATGTTATTGAATGTAATCACTCAATTAGATCAATGTGGAACCTACACACTCCACTGTTGCTGAATGCAAACTCTAAATAAGATTTATGTGGAACCTACACACACCAATGTTGTTGAATGTAATCACTCAATTAGACCGACGTGGAACCTATACACTCCAAATGTTGCTGAATGTAAACATTCCATTAGATCAATGTGGAACAATCGATGCCTCAGGAAACCTTTATTCGTCATGGTACCTATGGTAAAACGTAGGGTTCATCGCCGTTACGATACGGCTGATGTGTTACAAGGCCGGCCGACCTTCGGGCCTTTAGTGCTATGATAAACGGTGCTATCTAATCCCACGTTTACTTAGTGTCGACAGCTTAGGTGATGTCATCCAAGTGAAAGAAAACTGCCCAGTGTTAGGCCCTGCGTTTTATAGGTACACTCTTTATTGGAATTACGTGATCTGATTTAACTTCGAATCATGCGCGTGTATATTCGGAAGTGTCTGACAATCGATATGCAATCCTAACAGCCATCTTACCTATTGGCATGCTGATTGGTACATTAGTTGGAACCTCTGCTGTTAGCGATGTGCTTTTAGCTTAAGAACAGAGTATTTTTGTAAATTATACGCAATGAGAACACACTGGGCCTCCGTCTCACATGACGGCAAGTGACAAGGCCGTTGGATGGCATGCGTGCTTTCCCAGAAGCCTAAATGGGGCACTAGCTACGTTTATTTTTTATTACTGGAACACAACAGTGCTATTAACGCTGCTGTTTGGCGGCAGACTTAAACGTAGCTGGCGATTCCCATTGATAAGTGCCCATACATTTTCAGCTGGGGATCGAACTCGTGACCACACGATTGTAAGTCCAACTGTCACTAGACCAAGCAGCCTTAGGGAGTTCAAACTTTATACATAATTTGTTGAAATTTTACTGGCATAGATTGATTATTTTCCCAAATAAAATGAACAATATATGATTCCTCTTCCACCAGTTTAAAATAGATCTGACCACCTATTAAACAAATTAAAACAGAATCGACTGTTTCTGTAGCTATCTTTATTACCCAGGGAATAAAGTAATTCAATGTAATTGGCTTGAACGTCATTGGGATCGATTCTACAATGCGTGACAGCCACAATGTCCCTACTAATTTGCTAATGAAGTGGTTCCAAGGGCACTACAGTTCGTTAGACAAATGGACACTTTATTAGGTGCAACATTACCGCTTGTTTGTTTGTAAAGCAATCCAGTTAGTTTAGTTCAGTTCATTTATATTATCATAAAATTAGTCCCGTTAGGCATAGTATATTTATAATATATATCCCATCAGTGGGACTTTCATTAAATTATAACAAAAACTGACCAAATGCGAGTCGGACTCATAAATTTCAAGTGTTACGGTTTAAAAAACACAGACCCTTGATAGACGGACGGATGGACAGCGGAGACTTAGTAATAGGGTCCCGCTGGACACCCTTTGGGTATGTAGCCCTAAAAATAATGATCTCACTTTCTCATCCTGTATGGGGTTCTGGTTTGTGTACAGTGTCGGTTTATTTGACCGATTAACTCATTATAAAATATGAATAAAAATATATTTGCCTGTATCTTGCTGCCGGAATAACTGTCAGGTAAAACTGAGCCACAGACACAGAAATATTCGAAAAATAATTCTACTTTTGAAAAAATCTGCACAGTGCCTGGCATTCCCGTGATTCTTGGTATCATGATAAAATGAATATGTAAACACAGATAATTTGTACTCGTATAGCACAACTATTTAGCTAACACGCATGTTTGGGTCATTTTGCTCAAAAATACGTAGATAGACGCAGACGACATATGGTTTTGACGTTGCCGCCATGTTTCAAACGCCGCAAATGACAGTTGCGTCTGCGCAGGTGTGTCGACAGCTGTCCGTTAGTTCTTTATCAAATATCCAGTAGATTCAAATGATGAGTGTTCAAGCTGCATTTTAATATTTTATAAAACTTTGTTATGTATGATGTATCGTCGGGTGTATGAAAAGTAGATATTTTTAAAAAATATATCACATGATCTAACAAGTGCTTTTTTTGTTGTTGACGGTACTGTAATATTGGTTTGTTATCCCGTTACCACCAAAACAAATCAAACAATCCCAAACACGGTGGATGTACACTTCTAGCTTCATCAGCAGACTCTGAGCATCACACAAAGTTATAGGTTTTATCCAAATAAATCAAACTAAAATGTCGATTTATCATGTGTAGTTTAGCAGTTCCCATGACCACCTTCCGTCTCCATCATCAGCTCGATGGCACCCTAAAATTGCAAACTAACCTTTTTGAAAAGATGTACAAGTAGAAGAATTGACCTACAGTATCATTTCCAAGCAAGTGAGTGTTGGTGCCAATACTAACTGATATTTTACTGCGATTATTAAGCTACCAGCCATTTGCCAATCGAGGTGATAAAACCCCCTCACAGATCCATATGAAGGTTCATATTTAGAAGCTCGTACATGACATTCGCATGTCATTTACACCGGAAAATTAAATAAAAGCTTTTAAAATTGTTGTCCTGTTTCTGTTGCCAATGATGTACAATAGCGACAGACGTCAACTCTACTTTCGATATCATCTGTGCAAGAGAGTCGTTTTAAAACCTTGTCACTTTTTTCAAATGCACAAGATAACCTTGTGGTTGAATGTGCTAGCGACTAAGAGACAAGACACACATAGATACTCGTACACTAAAAAGTGTCAACGACTAATTGAACTGACTTTTTCTTTCCATAATGTAATTGCTGCTGAGTAGTAGGCCTTTTATTTTATCGAGTTCAGTAAAGGTATTCGTTCATTCTGGCTATTTACTATAATCTAAATGTATTTACGTATTGGTCTGAACTGGACCATAAATTATTGCTGAAATCCCTCACGTGTTGATAATGTTAATTAGGTCCTGTATAAATACTCTAAATATACGTTGAACAGGAAAATAATACATGTTTGCTCCCTTGAATTTTGCTTGTTTAATAAAGCCACCCGGGAACAATAACTTATTTGTTTCATTATCCTTAGGATTTGTTTATTAACTAAACATAAATATGTGTCTATGCTCTAACATATGTCAATAGAATCTACGCGTATAAAAGAATAAAATAATGAGTAGGCAATGCTAGGCAGAGAGCTGTACTGATTTTTGATTCATTTTTTTGCTTTTTGCAAAGCTTTGTTTTGTTTCTCGCACGTAGTTTTTGAACTCCTTGGTCGACATTTATATATTTGTATATGAAAAATAAAATGGGAAATCTAGTTTAGTATTTAAGGGAAATTTTGAAATTAAAAATACAGTGTAACGTTTATTCTCATACACAATACAGTGGGTATGTACTGATATAGCTGTTTTCGTCTCGGGTAAGCTTGAATCGATCGCTACATTCAGGATTCTTGGTTCGCTCGCTCTAAACTCAGGATTTAGTACACCAACCGCGATGTAAGACATTGCTTTAAACCCTTGGTGCTTAATCTACTATAAAATACCGTTTTGGTTTTGCCCATCTAATGATGTAAGTTTGTGTGTGAGCTGTCTAGTGGAGCTACGAGTAGATAATGGAAAACAAGTGTCAATGCTTGTTTTCATACAAATCAAGTTCAATTTTCCTTGTCAACCTTTTTATCTATATTCCTTGGTTACGGCTTATCCCCCGCAACCATTTCTCTGTGGAGATATGAGTAAACAAAAGATTTTTCCAGCTGAAAATAGTGATGATGCGTAGTCTAAGTGCCACCTGAGCATGACAAAAGATTTTACCTTCGGTGTTCGAATAGGTATGCATAATTTTGTACTTTTCTATATATCGTTTTTATGCACAAAAGTTTGCGTAATAATTTTCATTCGTGACGACGAAACACATAAAATTTTACGGTCGTTTATTAATTTCGCGTGTAGGTAAAATATTCGACTATTAACACCGCGCCGTCCTAAAAGCAGAGACAAAGCGTTCGTGGCGCTAATAACAGCAATAAGCTGTCGGCACGCATAATTACTAACAGTTTTTGTCGATATTTTAATTTGTCATTTAAAATATGGATTTGCTAATTTGTGGTATTGACTAGGACGTTTGTTTCTATGTCTAGGACTTTGGTTTCTAAGTCTAGGATTTTTTTTAAATCTCTGGAAATTCATATCCTAATGTGTATTTACTGACAAGTACAAAGACACAGACCATCTAGGGTTTAGAAAGAAATAAGTATTTACAAATAAGTAGTAGTAAGTAGATATTTTGTGTAAATACGCGATCTATGTACCTTTTTTGGTCACTTAATCTTATGCATTATTGTCTTTATAGGATTTCTACCTCTAGATATAGCACCAAACAATTTTTTACTATTACTGTTCTGGCTTTGTTTACTATTATCATATAGTATTAAAGCTAGTTTATGTCTTTGAGAAAATGGAGATATATTGTCCTATGTCCCTGTTATCTAATTACTATGTTTTTCTTAACAAAAACAATCAAGGTTTCTCTATTGTTACCGACGATTCCCATGAACTTATTGGCGTGTGTTTCTAATTAGTGTCGTCGCATTTCTTACTAAACATCTTTTTGCTATTTGTGGGAATGTTATTATTCATATAAAATGGGTAAATGTGATCTTTAAAAGGAGAGTTATTACGACAGTACTCGATTTCTATTCAATAATTTTCAACCGACTTCAAAAAAGGAGGCAATTCGACGCGTGTTTTTTGGGTATGTGTGTTAGGCGATAACTCCGCAAATAGTGAACCGATTTTGATAATTCTTTGTTTTGTTTGGTAGAGCATACTTCAGAGGTGGTTCCATAGAAATTTTATCGAAATTGGTTGATCGATCTTTGAGAAAATCAACAACAACCAAATTGAAGTCGGTTTTTAGTTCTTTTTGAACGCGTTAATTATAATGTCATACTATTGTACTGTTACTGGTACACGTTTACGCTACCTACAAAACTCAAGATTTTCTTAAAGCCTTTGTCCCCAAACTATAAATCATATGTTTCGCATGTTGGCATATTTTTGCCAATTTTGCTTTTACTGCTCAAAGTATGCATGACTGTTTCTAACTGTAACCATCTGACTATATATTACTAGAAATTCTGGCCAGAATATGATTCTAAAAAATAGACTTGAAAATTTACCTGTCATACAAATGATCTGCAATATCCAGAATCGATATTACAAAGTTATCGCGAAGTGGTAGCTAACAAACCCACTTTCGCATTTGATTACTAAAAAGGTGTACATAAAATATAAGCTGCTCATACTTTCTATCAACGTACGCAGCCACCATTCCTAGTCGCTCATTTTTATTCAAGTTTTATTCGTCTCGAAATAGTACTCAACATTTTATTTCTCATTTTTGAAATGGATGAATGGCGTAAGCTCGCACTCGGATCGCGAAAGTCTATTTTCTCCCTGCAACCCGTCTAGGGTAGGCACTAGTAGACAGGGATTCTTACTATGGTTTTTTCGTACCACATGTGCTAAACCAGCTTAAAACGTCAATTCATACCACAGATGTTTTTATGTAAAAGAAACGTTTAAATAAAATCTGTAAATGTAAATTCTCATCAACATTTCTTCAATTAGTCAAAGACAAATGTGGACAGAAGATTGATGATGATTGATGAAGATATTTATTTATATTTATATTTTTGATGACTGTGGATGTGGATTGACTGAACGATTTCGCTGTATTAAAATCAACTTGACTCCCCAATTATTATTATAAGTCAATAGTCATGTATATTTGTTGTTTACTACCATTCAATTTTGAAACTTCTGGTACGCGTACCATCATCCATCATTTGAAAACCCCGGTCTAGAGACTTGTAGCTGAGAATGTAAGCTAGGCTAGGCTAGGATACATCTGAGAATGTGGTATAATATGTCTTTCATGCTTATCTTCTGTGTTTGCAAATGCACACTGCAGAAATATAGATTGCAGAATGAATTGTGAAACAGATTCATCATCCTTATGCAATATCAAAAGGGTAAAATCAAAGAATTAGAAAAAACCATAGTGGGTTGATTTCGGCCACTTTCGTCACCTTTGAGGTTCAATCAAAAGTGTACAATTATATGTTTTTAGTGTCCTTTCGTCTCTAGTGTGTCATGTGTCACTAGCGTCGGTAGCGCAGTGGCAGTGGATAAGGCGCGGACTCTCAATCTCAGGGTTCCGGGTTCAAATCCAGCCGTGTACCTATGAGTTGTTTTTTCAATTCATGTACATTATCCGATTGCTTAACAGTGAAGGAAAACATCGTGAGAAAACCTGCATGTCTGGAATAGGCTTGTAAAGTCTGCCGATCCGCACTGGGCCCGCGTGGTGGAATATGACCCTTACACTCTCTGTAGTGGGGACGTATATAGGTTGTTGATGTGTGTCACGTACATAGTCGCCTCTCGAGAACTCGTCAGTGCTTATGTTAATTTCTTCACAACCCTTTCTTACAACTAGCAGTATAATAATCAACAACAGTAAATCTAACAGTAGCTTTATTAGTAGGAGTGCTTATAATAGCTTTAATTTTGCTACCAAATATTATTAGGTTAAGTGGCGACCAAACCAAACCTACTGGACCGAGCGTCTAAGTCTAACGCTCCTACAACTGCGCCACGGACAGAGGCTTAGTACCACTGTACCAAAACTGATTCTGGATATTTTCTTTGTGTTTTAATCGTTGTTCAAAAGGTTTCGAAATCATCTTGCGTTTCCAGTGGAGAACCTGTATAATCTAAAATTTGGGAGAATAATCTTCAACGATCAATTAAACAAGATACGACACTAAGTAGGTAGTGCGTACGCCGTATATTTTCGTTCATCAGTGACCTACAAAATGAAGTGCGTATATCCAAACTGCACGGAGGTCTGTAGTCGGACTGGACTGCACGCAGTTGTGGCCGCGAGAGTGGTGGCAATCATGCGTTGATATCACACGACTGCATTCTGCATCAGACCGTGTACTCTTGAGATCACGACTGCACGCTGTTGAACGTATTGCCTATTAATTGAGACAGATTTTACGTTTACATATTAAAGAATTCTATAGAACCCGGTGTTTTTTCAGTGTCTTCTTCATTTTATTAAAATTTGCTCTAGATTCATATATCAAATTATCACTATATTTGAAACTACGATTCTATTATGTGCTTAGTACGGTCTCCGCTTGTACTAAACTCGACTCTTTCATTACGGGCAAATGAGTCCGTTGTTCAATATCAATCAACCAATCAAAACACAAGCGGCAATCAGTGTCTTCCGTGCTTTATTTTATAACGACTAAGTGGTGTACTCCTAGCTGTTATATTTAACGACTGTATGTTCAACTGAATGGAAACTGTAATTGCTTGTTAGAGCAGAGTAAACTGTTTTAACAACACTTGATATCGATAAATCGATTTGTGAAAATACCTAGCATTTATTTTAATGAAGTTATCTTCGAAATAACATATCAAAGTACATCCTTATATTTATTTCTTTTGAGTTGTTATTTAAATTCTTTGGAAGTCATAGACATTGACAACACATTATCACCCGTTTAAAGTCCGGACAAAAAAGAACTAGAAACGACACTGTTTCTCCTTTACGGTTGTTTGTTACATCATGTTTGTCATCCTATCAGTCTATGTGGGGGGCTTTGTGTGGTCATATAATACCTACTTACGGTACACAATATATACTTTTTTATATATTTTATAAATGCGAAAGTGAGTTTGTTTCGTCTTACTTTATACCGTACTACCTACTGCTACTACTACAGACTGACTATACTTTTTACAAATCAAATTTTTACGTCTTAAATTTACGTCAAAAATTTTATATTATTATTTTTGTTGAAATAAATAAATATTTGATTTGAAAATTTAATTTGATTTTGTACAATGACAGTTGAAGGGCCGGAAAAGGACATAGGCTATATTTTATACCGATTGATAGATCCCGTACGATAGTTTTTGAAATTTACGCGACGAAGCCACGGGCGCAAGCTAGTAACTTCATATACCAAGTATACACGTATTTCTGATTATAGAATTTGGATGATGGTGCGATATAATTTCAACCTTGTATTAGAATTTCAAATTGGTAAAATTATGTTGACCTGGAAGTATAACTCCAATTCGTTAATAAATTATTACATGCTAGTATAACTTCTACCTCTCTGAGTAAGTTCAGCCTGGTAATATAACTTCAACCTAAAATCATAACTTCGACATGGAAAAAAGGTAATTTGGCCTGAAGGTATAAATTTAACCAAATAATATAACTTCAATTTAATATTATGACTTTGACATGATTAATATAACTTCAACTTATTTGTAATTCCTGCTAGAAAAGTGGGTTTGTATTGACTGAAGCACACTGAAAGCAATTTTCAGTCAGGTTTTGGATAGGAATCTGGTGAATTACTTAGTTACATTATAGGAACGAGATTTCCGTGGTGTTAGGGTTCGATATTGATACATCTTTGATTAAATAATATCTAATGTTAACATCATCTTAGCTCGGATCTTCCGGAACAACCAGATACATTAATAATATCCGGAAACGGGTTTCCTTATTGCATCTCTGAAACCGGTTCGATCCGCCTAGGTCAGTTATAACGCTTTGTTAATAAATGATGATGAAACCTTATGCAATATTATTCTATATATCAATCAATATCGCCCCCGATACCATAATATTGACGTTATCTTTATGGCGATTAATCTAAAGCTACATTCTATAAAGACAGTCAGACATATAAAAAGACAATTTTTGTACGTACTTAATAAAGGCATCGTGTTTCTATGGTATTAAATACTAGCTTTGGACTTCGGGCATGATCCCACGGGAACTACTTGTTCGATTGGGATAAAAAATACCCTATATCATTTTCCGACAATTCAACTATCCCTAATCAAAAAATAAAGTCATGACATTTCCGTTATGACGTGAAGGTAGGACTAAACAACTTACTATACATTTATAGTATTATTACTTAGAATATGTTACTTCTTCTGAAGACACAAAACTTTGAAAATTTTAAAATAAAGATAAACCCGGGGCCCCTTGGTAAATATTACTATACTTAAGAAAACCTCACCTTTGCAATAAAAGCGAATGATTCAACAAAACAATGAGTCACAAGGATTGCCTTTCTAGAGCCGACTTGATGATATGATGATGACTTGATTGATAGTTGTGACGTAGGACTATGACTTCAGATGAGGCGATGTTGTGGTAATATTATCGTGCTATGACGCGGTCGTTAGATTATTTCTAGATGTAAATAGTTCTTCGGTAATCCTTTGATCATAACGGCAAAGGTTACTTGACCACTCTCTGTAGGAGACTAGGCCTGAGCCCCTGCAGTGGGGACATATGTATATAGGCTGTTGATGATGATGGTAAATTCTAGTGGATCGGGAAAATTGAACGACACGTTATGCTCTGGTGCGAACTTTCCGGACGACCTAGTCGGACCATTGTAATATTTGACATTGTCTTTGGAAATTTTTTTATTTGGTCGCAAAGAGACAATAATCACAGCGTCATATGTTGATTTGTGAATGTATAAAACTTCATTTGTTTTTGTCTAGCTGAAACATAACTCTTTTCGTTTATTTAATTTCTTTATTGGATAAAAATAAGCATTACAAATAATTACGAGTAAGTACATAAAGATACTTTACGGCTCGCCTGTCACCACACATATTTCTCGCTGAGAGTTATAAATTAGTACTGCAGGAAGATTTAACATTACTTATTGAAAGTTAGCATGTCGTTAATTTGTTCCATTTTTTCCGGTTTTACATTTTACATAGAATTTGTGTTGGAATTAAAAGCAATTGAACTTCTCTTTACCACCAGCAAAATTATCTCTTTTGAGGCTGTTAAATACGTAGCTGAGGCACCAAATACTTTAGCTACAATAAACAGCTACAGTGATTCAAAACTGCCAAAAAATATCGCAAAAACTACCTAAGTAGCGCTCGCTCTGCTCAGTTGTATACAGATTGCCCCAGTCACGTTGCTGACTCATAAGGTGTCTTTTTGTACCACAGCCCAAGTTAACCTTTACCACTCGCCAAATCACAGTGTATCTCTTAACTCTTTATTATACGGTACGTTATTCAGTGATGATTCCGATAGTAGCGGTTTATGATAATTTGGTTACGATATAATCGTCTTGCAGTTTGAATAATCGCTACACTGTGTTGCAATACCCCGGGACAGGCGCGAACGTGTTTGCTAATAGAATATGCAATGAGACTTGCAATAAGATTTCTTTCCATTGTTTCGTGCCATTCCCGAAATGCAATTGATCTTAGTGTCGTTGGTATTGTTCGATCGTCTAATGTCATTTTTCCATGTACTTTGTGTGGTATGTCGTTGCTTTGTTTCTTGTGAAACTTAGTGTTGTGAGGGATTCCTATAGAAGTTATTATGAGTTGAACGAAATTAAATTATGTATTAGCCAAAAATTGAAACTAAGTACAGTTTCGTTAATTTTTCAAAAAAAAAAAATTAATATGACGAAAACTTGACTTTGATTCATGTGATGGTAAATATAGGTCGTCACTATTTTAGTAGGAAATATATCATAGACCGCATCTCATTAATTTGAGGTTTATGGATGAGCAGGCATTTCGTACAAAGACTATCTTTTGACATCAAATAAGATGAAGGCCTTTAGGTATCGTATTTCAAATGAACATTATCGAAGAGTTGAACTTTGTAATTTTTAAATCTGTACACTATCACATCTGTTGATCATTTTCTCTACCTAGAAATATGAACATAAAAAATTGCAATAAGTGAGATTTAAATATTCACACGTCTATTCCGAGGCACCTATGTTTGTTCTTGAAAAAATCCACGGTTTCTGCATTCCGTCTGCAATCGGTAAACAGTTGAGTTCTTAGAAATGTGTTTATAAATTGTAGCTATTTGTTTTGGGAGGTGTTCGAACATGCGCATCAATTTGTACCCCAGTAAACAACAGCTGAAACATTCGCTCACATGTACCTACATTTGCATATGTAACTATATAAGAATCGACCTTGAGTTCGTATATATTTATTCATTTCATATCGTTTAAAGTGTTCGTCTATATGCTGTTGATATTTCAAGAAACATTTTAAGAATAATACTATTAAACAGGTTAAATACTGCGAGTGATTTTGCCGGATTTACTCTGCTATGAGTTGTTCTTATCGAGATAATTTTAGTAGAATTGAATAATGTATTGTTCAAATAACAATTACTAATTTATGAATAACAATCAAACATAAATATAATGTTTAAGACACTCAACTATTGCAATATTCTAAAAACTTGTTTTTAAAATTAGTGTCGAAACCTCAATTATTCGCTTCCTTTACGCTTCACAAAGAGCAATAGTTCAAAACCTGGTATCTGCAAGTCTTTTGTGTGAAACCGACCATCTGTATTGATATCACATATCTACCTATATAATATACACAGGTATTTATATCACTCACTATACAAATAAGTACGTTGTACTGAAACTTCAATAAATTGGTGAGTCCATCGTCGCACCTGGTTTCGTTCGGGTGTGACGATAGCCGTTTAAAAATAACGTTGAATTATTTACAAGCTTCCGTGTCGTTGTGGCTATTCGTTATTGGAAACTTGTGTTACGCGTGTAGAGTAATAATGTTGTGATAGTTCCGGCAGATTACTGGACAACATTTCTAAGTAAAGCTGTCAAGCTGAAAATCAAGTAACGTTTCCACAAAAATATTTTTCGTATGTAGCAGTGTTACACTTCTTCGTCTTGGGTGAATGGCAGTGTTTTCTAAGACGCATTTTGTAATAGTCATGTCGATGTTAAAAGTCATCTCGTCTCGTTCATGTTTTTGATATTAGAATAGGATGACATGACTAACAGCTTTCAATTTTGGTTTAGTGAGTGCACTCCGGAATCGACACCCATTTTAATGTGACATTTTTATTTAAATAGAAAACTGTATGAAGTGGCAAATCTAACAGCTTTTAGTCATTAAATCAGTTACACTAAAGAAGAACAAAAAAAATATTTTACCCGTCGATTGACAATTAATGTGATAAAAGTGCATTGATTTAGTGTCACAGTTTAATTTGGAGCGATGTGTGCCCTATTAATGGATAGCCAGGATTTACTTGTCTTGCGAGTGAGTAAAGCTTATTTAAAGGACAATGCCCACTCTTCATAGTAACCTCGGCCCTCAGTGGCCAGTCCTGACCTGTGTTTAAAATGTTAGTATGTATTGTTATCAACTCCTTTTGGCCAATATCGGTTAACAAAATAACTCGCCGTTAAGAAATAAAACCATATTTCTATAGTTACTAAAAATATTTATTTATTTTTTAACAAAGACTTTTTACTATACCATTAACTATTGATTCATACCAATTAATGCAAAAATAGCATAGTTTTATCAATTGTGATCATCAAACCTGAAAATGGACTTAATACCGCAATACTATCGCAAAATAGTCGCACTCTTATGGAAGGGGGAACATTAGAGCTGCTAAATCCAGGAAAACAGCAGCGTCTTTGAGTATCAGGGGCTCTAACATAATTGGGCAACACAATCGTAAGTACTGCACCGACTTAAGATGATGCCTCAGATAAACGAGTGCTTTCAGTCTCTACCGAAGGAGCACTTGAGGGCTCCGCTGATTGAGAACCAGAAGTGACGGAGTGTACATCTGATGTTGCACATGCAGCTGCTCTGACACTTATCTGCCAGCAAGGATGACAGACATGATCAGAGTTCTGCACCTGAAAAAATACAGCATACTTTAATTAAACTGAAACTCTTTCAATCATTATCATCATCAGCCGGGAAACATCCATTTCTGAACATAGGCCTACTTTGTGATAAGCGACATTTACCGATCCTTAGCCACTTGCATCCGTGACCTCAAGAAAGTCATCAGTCCACCTTGTAGGGGGGTGACCCTATACTCGCTTCCCGGTACGTTGTCGCCACTCGAGAACTTTTACCCCCCACCAGCTCCGAGTGTAAGGTATAATCATATTTATAAATATAATACAATGTTTGATTAGTGGAACTGGATAAGTGATTTCATGAATTATGACTAGAATTGCTGTGTATGTGTATTCAAAAACCATTTAAAAAAGCTTTTTTACCTGTCTTTAAGTCATCTGCTGAGCAATAATATCTCTGATTTGATTTTCTTGAGGAGAACCTCCTCGCAGCATATGAAACCTTGCTCTTCGTAAGTAGCAACCACAGCAAATACAAAAAAGTCTGTGACTAGAAAAGCTGGGCGAATTTTCCTGTGGTGGTCGGTGAATTTCATTCCACATTCCACGCTGCAGTCCAACAGGAATGACAAACATAATCCTCACTTGAAATATGCACCTGAAAAATTGAATAAAATCAATATCATGATAAAGGAACTGCCACCATTATTATATAACCCCTTCATGGCTTAGTTAATTGTCTCTGTGACACACACATATGTACACATATCACACGTTTTTCTACATTTATCAAGCTAGCTAATACTATTTTGCCTAAGTATGCTGCCAAGTAGTTTCCATCCAATGGCTTTATCATCACTTACCATCAAATAATCTACTTCATCAGGTTACTAAAGTATCAATAAATTACACCCAGGGGGCGCTCAGGCAGGACTTTTCTAAGTTGTTTTTCCCTCAGCGCTCCCCTTTGTACACCCTAACCTAATTGTCACATAAAAGTGTACACCCTAACCTAATTGTCACATAAAAGTATACTAGTAGGTAGTGTACTTACATTTTGAGGAAGAAGCCATTGTTGTGTAAACGATCGCACTTCTACAATTTCTAGAATATGACGTCGTAACTTCCTCATAGCTACCCTGCAATTCACGCAGCGAAAATTGCTGCTAGGTTCCAGATTCGAGCCAGGGTTGACATTATGTGAAGGTCCAGGGTCCAAAAGTGCGCCAGGGTTATCGTATAAAGCGGGCGCAGGGTCCACGTTAGCGCCAGGGTCTTCGTCATAAGTGTCCAAATTCGTGCCCGGGTCAACAAGGTTCGGTTCAGCGTCAGGGTCCATTATCAAAACAAGGGTCGTTTGAAGAGAATAGATACAAAAAACACGAAATCATTAAACGATTCAAACCCAACGAAAATGCACTGAAAGTGCACGAAAACGACAGATATGTAATGGATGTTAACTAGGTTAACTCTGTCAATGTCAAACAGCGTCAACGCCAATGTTGCCAATTGCCATTTAAAAATCGATTGGTAATATCGATTGGTATTTTCGATTTTGTTATACACGGATGGTCCGTCTGGACTAACAACGCGTTACATTTATGTCATTTCTTCACACAAGCATGTCGAATATATGCTTAGGGCATCCGTGCACCGGACGTAACATCTGAACGCGATAGGTACATAATACACAACGCGTTTTTTTAATGCTGTACGCCGAGACATACGATCGTGCGTAAGGATCGTGTCGCGCTATAAAATACAGTCAAAACGGTACTTTCTACGCATGCATGTCAGTATGAACTCCAATACATACTGCATACAACTACATATTCATCTCATTTGATTGAATAACTTTTTCTTCATCATATAGGTAATACGTCTACGATAATTATTAAATGACTGTTGAGATATTTGAAATGAATCTTTTTCTTAAAGATCTCAATACACAGTGCTGTTGTAGTGTCGTTCATAGATTGGATTAATTCAAATTGAAAAGCTATGATTGATTTAAAATATATCTAACTAATATCAGAAAAATAAAATGCGAACTAAATCAAGTATTAAATAAATAAACCAATATTGTTGCTATTTTTGTCAATCCATTCGGATAGTTTTGCTATCCACTCGAGTAACGATAATTAAATGTGTACTACTCACGGTAATCGATTTCTTAGATAAATGAATCGATTAAATCGAATAGATATTCTATAAATTGTTAGTTAATGGCAACAGTGTTGATACGCCATTTTAAAGTCCTAAAGATCTGTTAGTACTAAAATCTAAAATAAACTCCTTATTGTTTTGTGGTTTTCCTACGAGTTAATTACGTAGTGATCATGAGATGAAAATTCTTTTTTTTATTTTTTATTTCTTGTTGTGTATATCACAATTCTGGCCTTTGCTTGGATGACCTAGTCCGTAGATGGGCAATTCCCTTTAGATATTATATCCATTATCAAAACTTTTTTGTAGCTCCGAATAGTAAGGTATTTTTCTGTTGTTGTTTTCATTTCATTTGAAATTTATTCGAATAAGGACGTGAACTAAAATATAACTCAAATAACAAAAAAGCATACCTAAAGACGAGCGGTTTTGCATCAAGTGACTAGAATTACATTTGGACTTGTTATATCAATTATGTTATGAAAATAATTAATCGTATACAAATTCGGATCACTAATCGACTTATATTGTATTTTCACATGGTCTCTTAATTTGTGGGTCAATTATCCCATTATGTTCTTTTTTATAGCTAGTTACAACATATTTGTTTACGTTTAATGGTTTTGCACTTGCCCTTAATCTCTGATCTCATCTTCTGATGAAACACAATAGTGCTATTAGCAATGCTTTTCTGGGGCAGACAGGTAACATGGCGAATCTAGCCAAGTGGCACCGTGAAACCGATAAGATACCCCGCTGGGAATCAAACCCTGGTCCACCAGATTGTGAAACCAAGTAAGTAAGTATGCCACGGAAGCGGTTAGGAGTGAGGAGCTTAGTTTAGGGGGGCAATCCGCTGAGGCCAAATATCATTACAAACTCAACCTTTGCTGACGTCATTCGATATTGATCATTGTTGCTTAAGGAATTAGAGATATCGTCTACAAAGTTTGAGGTTGTCAGGGTGTTTTTCATTAGTTAATTGCACCCTTTTAGGTATGTGTATCTTCTGGTACAGGATTTCCAGTTCGGATCGCCTTGAACTTGGGTTTTTTGATGAAATGGAACAGGTTAAATCAGAATTGTAGATGTATTTAAATCAGACAAGTGTTTTCTACTTTGTTTCACTGTTGATTTCAAGTTATCTATACCTAATGTGCAAAATAGGTGTGAGGGTTTTAAAAAGAGTTAATAAGTAAATTCTAGGTACTGAGTAACAATGACGAAAATAGTAGTAACAAACTAAAATATGAAGTAACAAAATTCAAAAATTGAATCCTCTCGCTCAACACTTGGTCAAAATCATCTTACTACTTTTCTAGGATGGAAACTAGGTCTGCCTAAAATATCAGACCTATGAGCGTAATGTATAAGGAGTAATAGATGTTCATCCGTCCAAACCCACGAGTTTCAAACGCTCACTATCATAAACAAAATATAAAACGGACATCAATTTCCATCATGCAATATGTACACTCCCAAGTGTATTAGTGGACATTGCATCCGGCAACGATCGATCTGATCATTCCAAAATAGACATCTAACATCTTGTGACCCACTAAAGCAGTTTCTATTTACGAGAAAAGAGTCTCTAAAGAGATGAAAGCGTTTTCCAAGTCTGCCCATTGTGTAATCAAGTCTCAATATAGCAGAAACAGTTTTTGCTGAACCCCTGATCTCTCGTGAAATCTACTTTCCTTTGACGGACTTTCGAATGCACTTGCTACGGATTGTGTAAGCCATCTTGATTGTGATCAGATGACGTTTTGCATGCGTGTTCTTTATGATGGTATTTAAAGAGAAACGGCAGTAAAATGTGTGATTTGAAGTTTGTAAAAAGCGAATGTTTACGACGTGATTTCGCGTTTATGGCGGAACCGCCTGTCAATTTCTTAGCTCATTAAGTTTACGGTAGCAGAAGAAATTTGCTTCAATTTTGCATGCGTGACATAAAATTTATTATATGAGATGGAAACAAGCAAATTCAACGGGCGATTTCTAAACGCGAAACGTTCAAACTTATTGTAATGTTTTTGACGTCAGCAAATTTTTCAAAAAAGGAACATAAACATTATGTCTTAGTTTGTTTTAATACTAATAAAATTCCCAAAGAACTGTCATTTTAATAGCCACCCTAACTGAATAATCGGCTGCATATACCCACTGTTGGTTATTACATTAGCTTCCCCTCAAAGAAGGCTCTGTCAAATTTTGATTGCCATAATCAGCTAGGAAGACTGCTTGGTGATCGCAATTAGATGTTTTGATATGACATAGGTAGACGATGCCAACCATCTCCTGAATATTGTTAATTTAGTCGCCTTTTACGACACCCGTGGAAGGTCCTAGTCTAAAACCATTCATTTGTAAAATGCATTATACGTATGTCACCTACGTCTTATACTCCAATAAATTATAACAGACAACTTACTCGTTACAAAATCGAATGAACTTGAAACATTAAATCATTGAGTACTTATTGAATTGGAAACCTCGAAGGAACACTGCGTTCTAAGAAGGTGTTAATGACGTTGGACCGATCTCATTGGCCGCTGCACAAAAGATTGACATTGCTGACACGCAATCTGCGTTTACTGAAGCGTTAACTAATTACTGTCATTGCTCTTGTGGTATCAGTTACTTACTTAACATTTCATTTTAAATTCACGAACGTTTGCGTCTTTTCTCTCAATGATGCATTCACGTAGAGTTCCTGCGAAAGTGTGCAATTTTCTCTACGCTCGAAGTAAATGACAACCTTAAAATTTCCAGAAAGATCACTCGTTTAAAGTGTATAGCTTCGGAAATAGAGAGCGTGTTGAAAAGGGCTAGAAATGGTGCCTGCCACCTTCCTGCTGGCCTGAAAAGAACTAGTAGTGTTTTTTAACGATATTGTTATAAATAAATATTAATATATCATGTTTACTTAGACGCTTTTTATAATGCGCATGTTTTACTCATTTTTGTGCCAATAGTTCGAGATACTCATTTATTAATTATGCCAACATATATCAAGATTACGAAACAATCGCGTCACTTCTCGGCCAGGGAATGTCTTTTGGCCTATCATTCAATATCACGCCTTGAATATCTCAGTTTCACTATTGCTAGTGACTCATAGCCAAACGTGATTGACTGAACAGTGTAGTCAAAGGTCATGAGTATAAAGTCATTTTTGTTCATAGATGTTTAATGGCCGTCGGCTCGCGAATTCAAAATACGACCAGTCCACTAGTATCAATAGTCCATGCAAAGTAACAATTTAGAGTAAGAATTCGTTTAGGCCTTTTGAGTATATTTTGTAAAATGTTAAATTTTTATGGTCTAATGAATTTAGGCAAAGTAGTTTCAGATCAAAGAAACACTGATGTGTTCGTAAGTTCCTATTTTGAAAATCAATGAGCATGACTAGTGAAATTCAATTAGCAAGCAGTTGTTAATAGTTCGTGTGAAGATCGGTGAATTCCCATGGAATCCGAATGTTGCTGTTGATTTCTTTATCAATAATTCATGGTGGCATGTGATTTGACTCTCATTACCCCATGCCATTCTTTAGGGGCCGTTGAAGTCGACTAGGGAAATTCCATACGACAGGCAGCAGTGTCCATCTCTTTCTTCGACATATTTTTGCGGTACTAAACCGCCTTTTCGCCGCCGCCAATTTTGAAAAAGATAAAATATTATCGTTGTACTTTACTTAGCTTATGGCATGTTTTACTCTTGGTACATATGTTTTACCGATTAATATTTTGTTATGTAGGTACTGGACTCAACAGTGAACGTTTCCTCTCTTATTATAATGCAGGGACTATGGTATAGAATAGACATTCATTTTAAGGTTGTAATAGAAAATCTCCCGAACATGGTCGTGAAACGGTGACGTGAAGGGAAACTACGAGACAGCAAGTCATCAACAACGAATAGAAAGCTCGTTCGTCAAAATACAGTACAAGGAGAGGCTAGTGTTCGTCAGTGGAATTCCTGGATGTCCACACGTGACATACTTTTCGAGCTTCGAGCTAATGTAACCATGGATTACCAAGTATTAACATCAGACCTTTTACAACATATTGCACTTAAACATTCAAGTAGATTACTCTATGTAGTAAACAGTTACGGATGATCGGACATGAATGACGTGTCCGTTCCGTTTCTAACCCAATCGAATCGATTTCATGTTACGTATCCACATAGAGAAGCCATTAAAATCATCGATTAGAATAAAATTCCGGTTGTTATCGAACGCTCGTTACCTGATTTGTGTTCTGTTCTATGCAGTGTTACGTTTGTTTTATGAATTATTTATTATTAAATTCACGTCATTATTCATAGTCATATCGTAATACATCATTGCAGTGTTGGCTAAATACGTATACAATAACTTCATCAATTAAGTATTGATTGGGAAACATGTTATTTTTATTAAGAAAGATATTAAGTTATTTGGCTTAAAAATGCTACAGTAAAATCACTTCTATACTATGTGTTCCGTATATTTGATTGGTCATGAAACATTTCTTGAATTCTATATTTACAATTCCATACAAATATTTAATGTTCATCTAGCATAATAAGTTCATTACCGCCGAAAAAACATCGATTGCATAACTGAGGCATACTTGCCTGTCTGCCTCATGACAAACCAATGTACAGTGGAAATTTGACTCACTTCATATATTTTGACAATCGTATCTCTCATACTTAAAAATCAGCTGCGTAAATCTACTATCGAACATGAACTTCATTCGCATATTCATTTATTAACACATTGAGCTTTTAAAATGCATAATAAGTCCATCTCGTAAAATTAATCAAAACCTTCAACTTTAAAAAAAAACATACGGCCTATTTTGTTACTATAAAAGTTTAAATACATAAGTTTTGCTAAAACAGGGACGGGATGAATAGATAAAATTAAAGGATTTTAGTAGTCGGGATCTTCAACATAAATAAATAACCACCAATACACAAATTTATATATATATATTGTTTTCTACATCGGAATATTCGTACATGGGTATACACTTGTGTGCCAAGTTTATGATGAAAATACATACTAAAGTAAGGAGAAAAAGATATTATTATCTCTGTGTAGTTACCGATTCGACCTTCGCTCCTACGCCTACATTATTAAACAACATCCAACATAATGGAGACCATTAAGTTATTGAATTGATGGTGGAATTGAAAGCCGTGATAGAATGTCACAATTCTCGCTAATTACAGACCTTTAGATCCGATGTTGGAGACAAATAGCATCATTAAATTGGTTACGTTTCAATAGTGCGATGAAATTCGAGGTTTTGCTACTAATGTACTAATTTTCGTGTCTCCACTACATGAGTTTCGCGTGTCGTTAATGATGAGCGAGGAAAATTCTAGCATTTGGCGAGAATCGCCTTGTAGTTCCGGGTTTGATTCCCAGAATGGTGACCTATTAGTGTTGGGTTTATTTGGTGGTATTGTGTACACCATGTTACCCAAGTCTGTCGCCGAATAGCAGTTTTTTCCCGGTAGTGAAAGGTAACAGCTTCTCAGTGAGCTTTTGCTTCCCATCCAAACGGGCCTATCGTTGTTTACCATCAGGTGAGATGAAGTACAAGTGCAAATTCTTCTCAAAATCATCATCAGCATCAGCCGGGAAACGTCAACTGGTCCTGAGCCATTGGCAGCCGTCCGTGAAGACTCGTTTCAACGCCTCGAAATACCACCAACGAAATTGATTCTTGTAAATTGTGGTGTTTAAATCAATTCCCTCATAAAAAGCCCTCATATGTAGTATGCTGAGATCTCAAATGCAGTTCCTGGTGATTCTGTAAAAAATGAATTCCACCATAAATCCTTTATACTACAAGCTCGAGCAGCAAACTGTAAAGCTACAAAAGTTGCGTCCCACATTTAACAACCATTAAATGTTCAGTTTTGCAGCTATCACACGACCTTAATGAATGCTCTTGTGTGCAAGCGGTACTTGCAACTTGTACTAACACGCTGTACTTTATGCTGCCTTAATGTTTGTTACATTTTGTTGAATGCACTGTTAATGGGTTAGTTTTATGGTCTGGCAAGGTAAACAAATAAATTGCGAGTACTCGTCATTGGGTAGAAAAATAATAAAATATGCGTTGGCTTAAGAGTTTCTATCGTTGCCTCTAGTAAATAAATACCGGCTAAAAGCGGTTTCAAGGAATTGTAAGGGTTCCGTACAAATGTTCAATACTTAAAACAAGATCGAGAAAAATACGCCGCCACCTCTTATGTATTGTAAGTTCTGTCAAAATGTCCCTTTGGGTACGGAACCCCAAAAAAGTTTAACAGTGGCTTTAGTGACGTGAATAATATATACGTATGTGGATACTATTTGACATAAGCTTCAAATCGAAAGGGATTCAATTAGAGGTTTTTGTCATAATTCCACAGCTTGAAAAAGTGAATTTTATGTGTGTTTAATGTTTATCAGTTGATGTTTTCAGCAGGTGATGTTAATAATAAAACGCTTTACGTGGTGTGGCAGGATTGCTTGAAAGGGTGCTTATAAAAGTTGTTTAATCTACACTGTGCACTAGAACACGTAAACTGGGACAAGTTTCTTTTCTTAAGGAACCGCGTTGAATGCAAACGACCGAGCTGTTCATTTTTACTCGGCTTAGGCGCGGCAGAGTTTTCCTGCCGCTAATGTTTAGATAGTGATTACTGTAGCACAAAATAGAGAGAAAAAGTTACCCTTCAACCTATATCGTGGTACACTGCCCATATGGGTTTAGACAATTCATGATTTAACACTTTGTTGCCTATTTTATTTGGATTTCGCGCTTTTGTACAAAAAATTAGGCTAAAATATCAAAACAATTGGGAATTTAAACGCTTCTGTGACAATATCATTTATAATTTAGCAGTGTTTTTTTCCAAGCCTCAAGTCTCATACATGCGTGAAATATCTGTTTACCATTTTTTTTTCATGAATTGATCTTAAATCTAGTAGCACAAAAAACGAACAAAGATCGTAAGTATCTCATGAGCTATTCTGTGTCATGGTAAATATCAATCCACACCAGCCCAAATTATTAACACAAATAATATCTAGGGTAGGCTGAATGTATATGTATTTCTCATAATAAATGAAGATGAGATTCGTTTTGCAATAGGCACTAAAGTTCGCGTGTAACTGTGGGCTATTCTCATAATACGGCTTATTGTAAGACCACCAAAGTATTTTCCTATTTTCCGCTGGCAGATGCATTTGCCGCGAAAATGGAATTTCGTTTTCATTTCTCTGTCGGCCGTAGATTGCCTTGCTGCTGCTTACAAATATAATAAAATATTTGGTTTGGGATGAGTTTCGAATGAATTTTTTGAATTATATTAAAATAGTTTTACCAGCGATTTCGGCTGCGTAGTCAGAAATTATTATTAGGTTATAGGTAAAAAAAATTCATTTCACCGAAAACATTTTATGCTATCGATTTTTCTAAGTTTAATTGGCGACCTAAAAATCATAAATTTTTCAAGATGGCGGTCTGTAGGTTCTTTAAATACACGGGGTGGTTATTGTTACAGATATTAGGGTTATTAGTTACAAGTATAATTAACGCGTTCAAAAAGAAATTCGACTTCAATTGCCTTAAAAATATGGTTTTTGTTGATTTTTTCAAAGAGCAATCAATCAATTTTGATAAAAATTATATGGGACCACTTCTGAAGTATGCTCTACCAAACGAAAAAAGAATTATCAAAATCGGTCCACTATTTGCGGAGTTATCGCGTAACATACATTTGCGTCGACTAGCTACAAACTAGCTGTTTCCTCTCTCTTGATGGTTTCTTTACTAGCCTTTTACGACAACCACAGCATGACACGAAAGCGGAAACTACACTGTAGATACTCGTAGGTGTTTATTATTATCTAATTAAAGTAGAAGCACGAGTAAATATTTCATTGCCGTCTCTGTGTGACTTTAAGACAGGTCTTTTATTAAACAAAGCAAATTACGACACTCGGCAAACCAATTTTCGCTTTGTCACCAGTCTGCATATGGCACTCGATCATAATATCACCCAAGGCACGTCGTGTTTTGTACACAAGCCATAAAAGGAGACCACCATACGCTCCGCAAATAGCGAGGTGGTCGTAAAATTCGTGCCTAATTTCGCTTTCATTGTTACAACTTTTCCTTTGGTGAAAATTTTACTTTCGCCCACTGACCACCTTCTGTTTTGTTATGAAAACATTCCTCGTTGAGGAGATTGGGTTTTTGAAACATGTTCATAGAGTTTCGTCAAAAATACTTCTTAGGACAGGTGAAAAAAGATCCAATATTCTTCGACGTTTTGTAATGCTTGGTGTAGTTTACAGTTTGGTCTTCATTAGTAGACAACGGATTGAGGTACGTGAACAAAATGGTACCCTGGTAATAAATTGGAAACTAACGCCAAATATCGTCTATTATCACCTCGTATTTGTATGTGAAATTTAACGCACCCCTTTTAGTAAAAACATCACGTTAACATCACATCTTTGAATAAGATATTTATAAAAGTCGATTAACCATGAGACACATGTCATGCAACAGGACGTAGGTTACTTTATAACGGCGACAGTTGTCCCTGTGGAACTCTCAAATAATTCACACAACCGAAACCGCGAGTAACACTTTAGTACTCTGTGAAACAAACTCCTTACTCATGAAATCGTTTTTCTTCTCCATTGAAAATTCTATCGATGTTATCGTTGTAATTGGTCGCGTCATTTCCAACGTTTTCTGGGAGATTAGCTCCCGATTTGCTTTTAGGGCGCTTCTCTGCCATCTACCGATAAAAACATCATTCTGATATATAATAATAGCCCTGAAACGCCCAGTCATTTTGGGCGACATTGCTTTCTACTTTACGATATGAATGGTGTATCAATATTGACGTTAGATCGGAGGTATGACGGCTGCAATGACGTTGATGAAATTGCATGTCGATTATAGTGCGCGGGGATAAGTGCCCACTTGGTACAGTAAACGTCACGAAGTCAATTAATATGTAAACAAATGAGCATTTCTTAATTTTACCTTTTCATCGATTTCACTTTGTATTTACGTAGGTGTAAAATTAGTTTCACGTAAAAGTAAATTTATGTGCTGATTTAATCATACTTTTTAATTCGAAAGTAGAATCTGCTAGAAATTGTTTCCATGACGGTAATATTTGATATATAAATATTTGGCAATGTTCAAAGACAAAGATATGAAAACATAAATTCGAATAAAAGTGACGTATGAATCATTGCGTGTTATGTTTTTTCTTCTTCTAGGAAATTAGATGTTTTTGTTGGCTTGTGTAAATAGTGTAGCTTGAATCAACAGGCATAACTTCAGGGCTTAGATATACATTGGCTAAAACTGATGAATTTTATGACCCTAGAAAATTGCGTAACTATAAAAGAAAATTGTGTAAAAGCTCATGAAATCAATTACGTAGAATCACGTAGAAGTGTTATTTAATCATTGAAACAGACTGGAAAAACGGGCTTGTGTTCTATTTATGGTAACGTTGGTTAACATAACATTACATTTCATTATTGATAGATATCGGACCACGCGGTCTTCGGAGAATTGATAATTGCTACTTCTCTACTTCGTATTGACTTTGTAATTTAATATTTTATTCTAGAAAAAGAAAACCTATCACTGAATGAGAAATATTAAAATTAAAACACAATTTTGCACAGAAGATTCAGTCGTATTAATTACGTAGACATTTTGAGATTAAGTTGTAATGGACCGGACAGGATTTTAAAGTTGAAGGCCTGTCTAGAACACCATAAACAGAACTTTGAAATTCAAACAAATTACATCATTCATCGATACTGTAATACATATATTGTCTGAAGGAAAACATCGTAAGGAAACCTGCACACTCCGTAGAAGAAATTCAAAAATGTATGTGAAGTCTACCAATCCAGGCTGGGCCAGCGTGGTGGATGGTCCATACACTCTCTGTAGGAGAGTAGGACTGAGCCCCTGCAGTGGGGACATATATAGGTTGATGATGAATTACATAACACCTTATTTTAGTTCGTTATATTATAGGTTATTGTTACATTATCACGATAACGACGCCTACGTCATTTCACTATTCCATATCTTAAATTTTTCCTTTATTAAATCGTCCTTTGTTGCTGCGAATGCCTTTAAAACTGCGATACACATTTACTGTTAAGTTATCGAATGTATTTCAAGTAATACATTTTATCAATACAGACAAGCTCCTGCGCGGTTTCCAAAAATACCCTTTTCTGTGCCGGATATTTATTATCCTATTTTGAACTTTGCATAACGGTATATTTTCTTGGAATAACTGCCAGAAAAGTTGCTTGAGAAGTTCGGGTACCCATCCGAATTTATGTTGTCGAGTGGGTGGTTTATTTTTATATCAGTTATTTATGGTTAATCACAAGAAGTTGGTACTTTTCATATTTCGAAGGCAATAAAAGTATACCTTTGTGAGAAGGGATACATTTACTTTGCTATTTTTGGTTGTTATGAATTATTTTAGAGAAGTGTATGGGAAAAATAAATTTCAGTATGGTGGTTTTTTTTTAAATATTGAATAATGGACACGGGTCTCCCTGTGCTAGAGCTAATGTAAACTGTACTAGTATATTATGTATTCTTATGATGTTTTTTTTAAATTTAGAGCTTTTTTATTATAATTTATAAATGCCAATAATGAAAAATAATAGTTTTAAACAATATTTTTTAACTTTATAAATTATTGTATAGGACACGGTTGCATTATTTTGTCATTATTTTAATTTTACCATCAGTAAAAACACAGGAAAATAAAGTATCACTTACAAAACATGATCAATTCAGTGAGTCAATTCATTCATTCCCTTCGTTTTCGTGGACTTCAGGATTTTCCCACGGGCATGCATGGGATACAAAGTAATACGTCTCCACTTCTATGCCAATAGCCTCACGCGTACCAAATTTCATCTCGATTGTTTATGCCGTTGAGACGTCAAGTCGGAGAAAGAAGACTAAGTTCAGTTAAAGTCAATGAATACGCAAAATCTCCTATCTTCATCTCTCTACGATATAATATTTTTTCCTTATGTTTAACCATAAACGTAAAGATTTATAAATATTTTCATGACTATCTACGAACCGCGTATTCAACGTTTGTGGTGTTTTATAGTGCCAATATCTCTCCAGATAAGCTTCCCTAGTACCTTTATTTCTTCGATTTATTCATGTCTCCGCATAAATTTTGTCACTGATAAAAGAACTGTTTGAGATACTGCGGGTATACTTATTTAGCGGCAGCAAATATAAGAGATTTTCTGCAGAGCCTTTAATAAGGGTTCGAGAAATTTTTCGAGTAAACATTTTATTAAATAATTTTTAAACAAATCTGGTTGTGAGTGTGTGTGTGTCTAAGGAAAAAGTGATATTACATTTTAAAACTGTTCATTTAGAATTAGCTTTTACGAGGGGCATACCGAAAAGATCGGTAATCGAGTACTTTCGATTTAATTAGATTAAAAACTCTTTTTGATGAATAAACACTGGTTAGTTGAAAATCGAATACAATTGACAGAATTTAAAAAAATTTTTTTTTTAAAGAACAATATCAGTTTGAAATTGATAGGTCGATAAAAAAATGGAGCTTACAAGAGAAAGTTTCCGTGCCATAATTTTTTACAACTTTCGACGAGGATTATCTCAGGGACAATGTCTCGCTGAGCTTATATCTATATACAAGAGTGAAGCGCCTAGCCAGACGACAATATATCGCTGGTATTCTGAATTCCGGCGTGGACGTGCTTCTCTTGGCACCGTACCTTCCACAGGCCGGCCAAAAACAGCGGTTACACCAGAAAATGTCGCTGTTGTGCGCCGAATGATACAGGATGACCGACATATTACATATGAGCAGATTCGGGCTACTTTAGGGATAGGTATGACTGCGATACAAACTGTTTTACATGGTGAACTGGGAGTGAGAAAGCTAGTTTCCCGCTGGGTGCCCCATAATTTGTCCGAAGAGCAAAAGGCGGCTCGTGTCAATTGGTGCCGGTCTACTCTGCAACGCTTCAACGGAGGAAAGTCAAAAGCAGTTTATAACATTGTCTCTGGTGATGAATCATGGATCTATTCATATGAGCCAGAAAGAAAGCATCAGTCGGCTGTCTGGGTCTTCGCAGGTGAGATCAAGCCAACAAAAGTTGTCCGCTCTCGCAGCGTATCGAAGAAAATGGTCGCTTCGTTTGTCGCGAAAACAGGACATGTAGTCACAGTTCCCTTAGAGGAACGGAGAACGGTTACCGCTGATTGGTATACAACGGTTTGTTTGCCACAGATGATATCCGAACTCCGTAGAGGTAACCCGAAACGACGCATAATCCTCCATCACGATAATGCGAGCTCTCACACCGCTCAGAAAACAAGCGAGTTTTTGAAGCAGGAAAACGTTGAATTAATGGATCATCCTCCATACAGCCCTGATCTGAGTCCCAATGATTACTTTACATTCCCTAGAATCAAAGATTTATTGCGTGGTCAGCGGTTTCAAGGTCCAGAAGAAGCAGTGGAAGCATACAAATCGACGATTTTGACCATGTCAACTTCGGACTGGAATTGCTGCTATAATAATTGGTTCGAACGAATGCAAAAGTGCATTAACTGCAACGGAGAATACTTCGAAAAGCAATAAAAATAAATTTAGTTATTTCCTGTATGTATTGTTTTATATTCCCGATCATTTCGGTATGCCCCTCGTATACATAAATTGTAAAGTTTTTGATAAAGCTCTAGGTTATCTTAATTAATTAAATTTCAGAAAATTTCTTTAAATCAATCAAAGATGTGGACAGTGCCAATCTGTGTCTAGGTTAAAATGTTAGTATTTATGTAACTATGACTATAGTCTCGCTCATCCAAGGATATTTTTATTACTATGTAGACCACGCACTGTCTGGTTCAGGAGAATTACACTTTTCAAGACTATGCAGTCTATTTCAGTAATGAAATCGTTGACTAATATCAAGTGAATGTCTAGAATAATCGATATAGATGCCTACCTACCTACCTACCTACCTACGTATGTATTACAAATTATGTTCAACTGTCGCCTACGGCGCGGTGTGAACTGTCTCAACATAATCCGGATAGACTGGGCTTAGTTCGGCCCACTGCCTGACTATACGTACAGAATTGCGATGTCATTATTAAATCCCTTGGCGTAATTTTCAATCTAGAAAGGGTATTTTTGTTGACGTCTATTATAAATTTAAAATTAACTGTTTTTCCGTGTTTTTGGCCCTCTATCTGCTTATTGCCGTTTTACGATGAAATCGCTGAACAAATCATGGCGTAGACTCATTGGCATACTTGTAGTGAAATCGCAACCAACAAGGAGACTGAATTACTTCGAATTGTAATGTAGTGTCTTTACTTTACCTTAATTTAATATAGAACCCAGGTGCCTCAATCTTTGTTTTCATTCCTTGCCGGAGCACTCGCCGGAACTTTGTTAGGCGGCAGATTTAGAGCTAATATGAAAGTGAAGCAGATATGGAAAATGTATTGAGCTATTTTTATATTTTATGTCCTCAAATTAAATATTCTAATGAAATGTCAACTTTGTTACAGGTATTTTGGGAGAAAACCTACAAATCGGTAAGGCGTGATTAAAACTTCGAAAAGGGGCGGTGAATATTCAGAATTACCATAAAAGTCTCGTTGAAATTCAAATAGTCGCCGAACGCAGCCAAATGAAACCGTCATGGTTCCTGTGAACTCTAAATTTTAAAACTTTACTGGGAACGGATCTGCCGATGAAAAGTTTTTCATTTTAAATAAAACTTATTTTGAAGGATCATAGACATAATTAAAAATATTAAAATAAAAATCTAATTGCCAAGAAAAAACAGGGATCTTACCCCACCAAAACAGTAAATCGATGTTTTGAACAAATAACATTTTGTTATGTTATAATTTTAAACCAATACTAAACAAATACAAAAAAGAAACTGAAAACTAAAGCCCTGGGCTGAAAATTTTCGACGCCTGCCCGACCTTTTTGAAAAATAATTTGCAACGAAAGCGGGCGCTTTATGAAAACTGTTTCTTGTTTGGCAGCGTTACCGCTTTTCTGTCGACCATATTTTTTGCTTTTCATAGCGTTCCCATTCAATGCCCCGGTACTGCATTTTCAATTCGTAGGCCGTTTTAAATTTAAAATATTTGACTAGGTACTTAGTGTGGATTTAATGAACTACATATTGAATTTATACATTGCCTTGTATTTCTTATCCATTGTAGAGGTATAGAAAAACCAGCTAATTATTTAAAAATTGGTATTGTAATTTTGGAACTTTAGACTAATTGGTAAAATTGAATCCCGGGTATCAGAAGTAAGCTCGACAAAAACAAAATGGCGGAAAGCGTCGGCCATATTGCATCATTAGATAGTAATACATATAGTCACGTACGTAGCCAATGGTATTAATAGGAACAGACGAATTTAAATATACCTCATTTATTGAAATCTATCTAGTCATATGACTGAATAAAACGAATGAAACTAACATACACACAATACCTGTAAAAAAATGGGGGAGGTATACTACCTTAATTTGTTGTTTGCACTTTAGTACCGAATTTTGTTACCCGATAATAAATGAATAATAGCAAAAACGAATATGATTGAGGCCTTGACTTAGCTAATCATAGTACGAGTACTATCACGTACTACACCTCTCATCACAACGCACTAATAAATTTGGAAGTACAACAGTCTGTTGGTTGAGTTTTCACAACTAAACGACTAAAGCGATGGTGTCGCCTTTGCCACACTTGTAGGCTATAGAATAAACAGGAACATAGACCATTTAATGTCCCGATAGAAGGTTATCTTAAAAGCGCCGAGTACGGGGCAATTTGATTGGCCAATTTCGTACCAATCTCGTCTGTGATTGGACCGTGACTCTAAACAATGTTTAGAGATTGGCTAAGAAATTTTGGCAGATAAAGTTGCTGCTCCGTGTACGGCGCTTTGTAGGAAGATTTTTCAAGTATATCTCAACGATACCGGAAGCAAAAAGTTAAGACATGTTAGAATAGAAACAGAGCATAGAGCACACGGTATTTAATGTCTGTAGGTATTTAGCTGGCCACACCAACGATCGTATTAATTTTCCACGTTGACAATTCATATTGTTTAAATATGCTGTTGATTTTCATGGACTTTGTAGCTGTTTCCCGTTTTTGTTCATCCGAGCTTCGTTCAGAAAGCCCTCTGTCAAGCGTCGAGTGAAATCAAACGTGAAACAATTTGCATACTTCACTGTTCGTCGATTTTGTGTTATTTATGAATGTGACGTCATACGTCAGTATTGAGTGCTCGGTTGCGAGGCGGAAATTGATAGAAAGGGTACTTGATGGAGAAAATAAACCTTCAATTATAACGCCGCATAAATACAAAACGAAAATGATTAATTGTCAAATTGTGTTATTATTATGTATATATATGTATGTATTATGTTTTAACCTCACACAGGTTAGGATAGTTTTACTTATAAACTTATTATCATATCACGAAAAGTGTTTCAATGTTGTGTTTTTGTTTGTGTTTCAATGTTTGGCATATACCTAGTTCTACATTAGACAAGTACTATTAAAGCCATTATTTCTGGTGTGCAATGAATATTGATTGTTCGACTCCCAAGCAACCCTATACAGAGTCATTTACTTATTTAGACACGTCTCATTAAGTCCAGTCAAGGTTGATAGTCTAAATGGCATGCCTTCATAAATAATTTCCTAGCTTACAGACCTCGACCTAACAGTTTCATTCTATACCTAATGTCAGAGGTAACTGGAGCAAATGGCGTCTCCTAAAGCCTCACCAAAAGTGTAATGGTTTGACCTAAATTGTCATGTGAATCCGACCGTAATTGCACTATCATTTGGGTCCATTTGCTTAATTTCTGGGCTGTTAGAACTTTCGCCTTAGTCAGCTTCATTTGAGCTCTATTTTAAAATTAATTGACAATTAAATTAAATTATTGTTCCGTTGACTACATTCTCTCCGTAGCTTGATGACTAGATCAAGGTTCAACAATTCTTTTAAACTGTTTGCTTTTGTAACTTTCTACATTAGTTTGTTTAAAAAAGCGCACTTAAGAATTACAATAGGAGCTTAGAATTCAATAGCATAAAAATATTCAATAATCTTGATAATGACATAAAAAAACTGTAAAACTTTAATAAATGAATTTTCCAATAAACTGTATAAATATTTAATTTTTAGACCTTTTTATGACATAAAAGAGTTTTTTTGTAAATTTTTTGACACTATCTCTAGTTATTAGGATTATTTTTTAGTATTACTGTCCTTTATGTTTTGTATATATTTTTTGCACAGTTTAGTACATTGAACATTATGATGCCAAATTATATTGGATCATATCTAACATCCATTTTGTGATGCTGATCAGACATACATTTCAGAGATTAGGGCACCTATTCCACAGGAACTTGTAATACACACGACATCAAATTTGTATTAAACAACACATATCGCATCTACAACTTTAGTTGTAAATGTTATAATAATACAACTTTAAAGAGCCTACGGGGTTCTCGTAGTTTTAAATTGGAATTTGAAAGGCGAAGTTCGGTCGGGCTCGAAACTTGCAGCGCTCGATTCCGTCGTCAATTAGTGTGTGGTGCCAGGGATAGGGTTGAATCATTCCTGCTTAATTCATGTTCACGTATGTTTGTATAACATTCACTAATGTAAATGACCTATCTGGCGTTATTTTGCGGCCATGGTGCGCTTGTTTTGTTCACGGTGTCTTTGCATCACTCTGTAGAAATATAATGCATGAAGGAAAGCAATTAAAAAATCGTGCGCTTTGTCCTACAAGGGATTTAAATTCAAACAGTAATATTTAGCGTAACATTAGTAAACCATGCCTGTTCTGTAATAATTTTAGTTTGTAAAATTCCCTAATTAAAAAGTTAAAAAAAAAGATTTTAAAATAAGACCCTTTCCGATTCATTGATGTAATCAGAATAGAATGCGATTAGTTTCAATAATTATTCTAGTGTTGGGTACTGTTTTATGTATTATTTTTTCATACCGCAAGAAAAAGCCTTGATACATTTTATTATTACAAAAATACTCTGTCGAAAATCACTCGTCTCACACAAGACACCACTCCAAAGTTCCAGCGGAGTTGCTTAGGGTAAATGGAGTTGCTAAGTAAACGCAGAATACACGGATTGTTTGTATATTTCTGTTTGTTTGGTAACTCGCGTCTGTCCATGTCGTCCTTTGTTCCTCTTCTGTCTCCTTTTTAATGAAAAAAAATCCACGGGCTCCAGATACTTACGTATGTTGCTTCTTTTTTGAATATGCTGTCTGGATTTTGATGTTGTGGTTTCACCTTCTTATTGAATCTAAAAGATAATATGTCGCTACTCATTCGTTTGTTTGTCAGCCACAAAATTCAACGGCTGAAAATGAGCCACCTTTATTAATTGCCACGAATAACGCTCTTGCCTGTAGTTCGGGATAGGTTTCTTTTCACTTAGATGGCATCAACTGAAAGATAAGGAGTGGCTCTAATCCGAATCCACACTGAAACACTCGTGTAGATTTAGCCGGTTAAACGAATTCAACCCAACCGGAACCTAACTGGACAACTAACTGTAGCCGGCTAAACCTAGTTGAAGTTATTTTAGCTTTGTATTTTAACTTTTAGCCTTGACACATATAATGATATAGTAAAATGGTTTAGCTTTCACCTACTAGCCTAACACCGCGATGTGCATACACGAGTATATACAACTGTTTGAAATGTAATCATCAAGTGGTGTTGCGGAGGTAACTATTTCGATCATATATTCTGCTAGTCACTAAATTTATACATTATTACTTTATATTATATACTTTAAAGATAGCTGCAGTACTTTGAATACTGTATTAAATATTATATTCGGTTTTTGGGCCCTAGTAACGTTATGATAAGGCCTTCCTATTGCTACTTCAACTTTTAATCACTACTATCACAGGCAGACACTGCGTTGTTTTTATAATCATTACGATCAGTTGAGTTCAGGGATCATACTCATAGATGACTAACGCCAGCACCAACAGGCACCAGAAAGTACTAATAAATTTTAAAATTTAATTCAAGATAAAAATGACTGCGGAGCGTCATATGTATGTATATGTAAGTAGTCAATCACATCAAAAAGAAACTAAACACTAATCCACCAGCCAATAGTGGTGCAAATCTCCTTATAGAAAGTCGTCGTCGTGGCGATATATGGGGAGGCTCATTTCCAGCAGTGGACTTATGCAGTTGATGACGTCATCAGTTACGTTATTTTGATAACTAATAAGTGGACCTTTTATATAAACAAACACACAAACACACAAACAAACATCCTCTCATCCCAAACGCATACACAGTCTCCGTTCCGTCGCGGTAAAAAAGAAGAATATGTGTATACTTGCTTTTAGTACTGAATAAATAAATCACTTCACTTTGTCGAATTAAAACCTACTGTAAAGTACTAAAAGTGTTTTTTGTGCTCTGTGTATATTAGTAGTATATTTTCTGTGTATTCTGTGTATAATAAATTGTTTAAAAATAAAAATAAAATAGTGAAGAGTCCGTTTGGGCAGACTGTGATGAGGCGGATTTCTAGTTACTAGGGCTGGTCGATCATTACAAGAGGTCTCACGTGAATTGAATATATCACTACGAATATTAGATCCTTATTTATATTATTAATGCGAATAGGTTTTAGGTAGAGTTTGTTTGCCTTTTTTTTTTCAAATGGTAAAGTAGAGTTGTAACGGCTGACTTGGCAGTAAATTGGCAACCCTATCTCACATCTAAACATCGAGCCTTTGCTAGCACTCGCGCAGTTTTCGAGGTAGTTGAAGCCACTTGGATCTCGTGTGCTCGAAAATTATGCGCTTGCCAGAGTAATGGAGGGTTCGTTAGAATCGCGGGAGACGCTTGATGATCCTTAGATCGTTTATTTTTATGATGTAGTTTACGAATGAATTAACGCAAGTACATGATAGTTCTTGTACGACTGCTGTAACTGCTTAGAGAAATACTGGAGCTCTAATCAATTACGAGTTTAAATTTGTCGAATAAGAATAAATAAATAAAATAAAGAATGCCGAGAGGCGTGTGTCGGTTTTGTAGTTTTAACTATACTCCCGCAAAAGTAATTGATATAATATCAACGTGCGGGTGTATGTCTTTGTGTCTTTCTTATAGGTATAACTCTCCCGTCGTGGCTATGCAATGTGTTTTTTTAAAGTGATCATTTTTGGTAGGAAACAAATATTTTGACAGTCTAAGATAAAGTCTAGTATAAGATAAAAAGTCAAAAATTCTATGTAGAAAATACGGACTATTTTCCCTCTAAACAAAATACATTTACAGACATCGACGCATTTCAAGACAAGATAGTATCGAAGAAGTACAAAATAAAACTTGTCGCTGTCGATGTTTGGGGCGGCACGGCAGCGGCAAGCGTCTGGGCGGGCGGGGTCAACGGCCTCGCTAATAACTTCCGCTTACCTGGAACGCTAGCTTTAGCCTCGTCGTTAGCTCAGACTTTAGGCTGCATGATAAAGCGCTTTTAAGCTGTGAAAAATGAACTTTCTGAACTTGGAATTTATGGTAACTGCAAGTTTTCGTGACAATCTTAGATTTCTTTTTCTATCTCGTGTGCGAAAGCAAAGTATGATTGGCTGTTTAAATGCAAATGCTTATATTTGTTAGCGATATGTAGCCGCAATGCTTTTTTTAGTAGTGAAATCGAAATGGGTTTATCTAAATGTTTTATTTGTTTGCATTATAGTTCAGTATACACTTCATCTACAATATTTTTAATATATTTCTCGTTAACAAATAAATGTCATTTTTCAAGGTTAGTTATAATACACCGCTATATCAATTTTAAAAATTACAAGAAAAGTTTAAGTCATCAACATTACAATGAGCTTAAAATACCATTGATTACATATAAAACATATACACAAAAAAAACCACAAGTGTAGTGAACAAATCTCAACACACTTATTTTTTATAAAACTTTTTTTCCAGACTTTTGACGTTAGGTTATCTCGAGCTTTAATTTTTTAAACTCAATATAATTGCTATTTAATACAACTTAAAAATTTTTCATCCGTTAATTTCGACCTTATTTACTGATGAACGAATAGTTGTTACGCTGCAAATCATAAATCGTCATCATTTGCTCAACAGACTTAAGTTACATGGCAACCAATTAATGTCGAATAATTGATATTGTACCCTATTAATTATATGCGATTAGTTAATTGCTTAAGTGTTTATAGTACAAAGATCCATGAACGCCTGCCACCGTCTGTGAATTCGATTACACGCTGATGCACCGGTCTAAATTAGTGCACCTGTAAATCGATAAGTCCCGGTTGATTGCGATTGTCAATCTACTCCTTTGTGGGCTTAAGATCAATCCCACGTCCTAGATTACTCTACCTTAGAGCTAATTGAATGTCATAGACACGCCTCTACTTAGATGATAGTTTCTTCTCATTTTTTCCATTAGTTGTTTAAACATCAAATCATATAAAATATTATCAAAAATTTATTATATTTTGTTTTGTTTAACATTGTTTAACCCATGAACACAAGGGACGTAACGGTTTTGTAGTTTCAGCTTTTCCATTTTTTGTTACGTTCTTATTTTTGTGTGCTATTCCAGTTTTGTTGGTTTATTGTCTTGTCTGTCTGTCAACAAATACATTCTATTTTTCCAAGATTACACATCTAGTTTCTAATTTGCTGACGTAAGTCGTAACGTATAAGACAATATCATCCAAGCTTTAAAATTATAAATAGATAAGCTTCGTACTGTTTTCTGGTCCTAGAATTTTAAGCGTTGGATTGCGTGATCTATTTTGAAATGTTTAGTCGTCCTCATGACCCTTTGTTGCTAGCCAGGCGTTCTGTGGTAGTGTGTCTGCAAGTTTTGCTTTTCTATAGATTTCAAAGCGATTCAAATACCTGTTCTACTGCCGCGATGCAATAGAATATCTTATTAACAAGAAGTGTGTATCTGGTTTTATTTATACAGTAAGTAACATTTGCACATGACTTCTATTGCATAGATTTCAGTAATTATGGCACATGAATACTTTGCCGGGATAAAAATAAAACATTTACTTTTGGTGCGACATTTTGTCCTAATCCGATTGCTCATACAAAACCATGATTTTGTCACAAATGACCAAATTTGTAGCATTTATATATCTACTGAGTTTAGTTCCAAATTATCCAAACACCTAATATGTGTATTTGTTTTAAAACTCTTACAATTACAAATTATTGTAAATCGTAAAATTGAAATATATGCTCAAATACTACCTGCAACGGTTACTATAGAAGTTAGATCATCGTGCTCGTAGGACACAAAGGATTGAAAATGATGGGAAAGTCGTTAGGGCAAACACTTCCGTTGCACTATAAATTTTACCCGCCATAAGACTAAATAAATGAATATAAAATGCAAATGGCGGCCGAACGGTGGCAATTTTCACAAGAGCTGTGAAAAACGTTACCCAGTTGCTTCTCACGCAACCGCATTTTGTTCCGGTTAGTAAGTCCGATTTCTTTGTGGTAAAGATAATTTATTGTGTCAGTTTGCTTCTGATATTACCATACGTAATGATGGGCGATTTTGTTTAAAACCACAGAAGTTTAAATTAACAATCAATTGAAGTCATAGTGTAGGCTCGTTGACTTTTCCGGTGACAAAGAAAAAAACACGCTCGCAGATGACTCGGAAAGTCTTGGCGCCTTCAGAATAGACTTATAATTAAATTGATGTAAATTTGCGTAACTGATATATCGTACTTTTATTGCAATCACCAACCTACCTGACAAGTTCCTAATAGTAAGCGTGTTTATCGTGCATATTGACAAGGAGGGAGACTCATATTCAGTAGGTGGACTTGTGCAACTGGATGATGTTGATATATTACAGAAAATGTGAGCAGACACACTCAACAATCTCTATCACTTCTTTTAAATGTCCATGAACTTTTCGCTCTGAGCATGCTTGACTCTAGCAGCTCGAGGATCCTTGACCGATATCAGCTTGATTAAGTTCATTAGCATATTCAAATGAATTTTATATTCTATCGTATATTATACTTGTAGTATCGTCGTACATGCGAGCGAAACCTTGCAGTGCATGCAGCGGTGTTCTATTGGATGGGAACAATTCACATTGGATTGAAAAACATCTTTTTTGCCTCTATACGGCCGCTTCCAAACCCATTTTACCAAAGAATTCAAATTCAATTCTATTGCGCTCTACATTTTCGATATATGAGAAAATTTGATATTTGTTAACTATTGTCCTGTTGCTGTTCGGTTGAAAACTTTCTTCTTGGTTTACGTCACAGCCGTTCGCTACATTTTTTTTTCTTCCGAAAAAACACAATTGGTACCGTCTTTCACTTTATCTGACCTATTAATGTAATTAATTTTTGGGACAAGGCATTTGCAAACTGTTTTGTGCATGAAAAAGTTGTTTAGTTCGTCCATAGTTTACCTACGCAAATTTATTTTGAGTGGCTTGGTTATATTGACATATGTGATCTTTTTTACTATTATAATGTTTTATAGTTTAAAAATAACCATAATTAAGAAAAAAACTGTGATTACGGAGGTGAAGTAGAAAATACAGAAAAATGGCACAGAGTCTGGAAAATTAATTTCCCTAACTTACAACTTCATGCTGAATTATAGAATAAAACCTTCTCCATTTAGCTGCGTAATGTCTGGTGTATTTTACGGCAAAGTTGTACGTAAGTGAAAATTATTTTTCGAAAGGATGCGATGCTTTTTGTCGTAATTACTTCACAAACCCAGTCATCATATTTTTGAAGAATTTAGTAAAACAAACGTTTCATGAAAATTGCCATTGTAACATAGCAAAAACTCCGTGGGCAGTCGTTAAATTACAAAAATGATCGAGTTGTCAAAGCTACCCAATTCCACGTTGTCAAAATTTGTTCTCCGCTATTATGATTCCACTTTTGAATATCTCTCTACTTTTAAAACTGGTAATGTAGTCATAGTATCGACTATCAATGAGGTCGGGTGTCTAAACTGTTTCCATAAAAGGTTCGTGGGCGTGTAAAAGCGTTTAGTTAGTATCATATTTAGTCAGCCGTTCCAAATGTACTCTCGACCTAGTAAACTGAAGCTTTCCTTAAATAGTTAATCCTAATGGAGTTGGATTTTCAGACACAAAAATG
The DNA here is from genome assembly GCA_910589575.2 of Carcina quercana. NCBI lineage: Eukaryota > Metazoa > Arthropoda > Insecta > Lepidoptera > Depressariidae > Carcina > Carcina quercana. The sequence goes on from OU342442.1 coordinate 6,017,211, forward strand.
GGCTTAACTTTCACGGTCTGCTATACGATGATAATCCACGGGTATATCTATGAAATATTTATGACAGGCTCTTTCAGTCGTAAACGCAAGTATTCTGCTATATTTACTTTTTATTTGGTCATTCGCGTGATGGTTAACATTTGATTGTCATTTAGAACGCCGTAGCTATTCAGGGATCATAGGATTTGGCTATAGGAAAATAGTATTCATTAAAATTATGCCACCATTTTCTGTCTAACAATCAATTTATATTTTATTACAATAATTGTAATTAAATCTTTTCATTTTGATGTTTCTTGTGACGTGTAGGTAATATAGCTTGATGAGATCATACGATCCTGATCTGGTTTCGTATAGGTAAATGCAAATGTAAGTCATTCGTTGATTATATGAATCAGGAGTCAAATAACTGTATGTATTTTAGCCTTTCTAACATCATTTAATTAACATAAGACCGAATGAGATAAATATACATCCTCTTTCACACATTAAGCGAATTTTGGGCTAATACTTTTTGGAAAAAATATATTCTTTACTGCATTAGTTAACCTTCAGTACAACCTAACGAACATTTCCGTTGTCAAATACCGAGGCGCTGGGTTAAAAAGACGTGCAAATATAAGTATTGTCGTCTATTTTTAACAAACGAAATGCCGTCATTAAAATGACGAATATCCAGTATCGATATAATTGTTCCATGGATTCTATATCTTTGTGTAAATAAGATGTGTTTGGAGAAATGTCAATGCGTGTGAAGCAATAGTTATCCAGGAAATGAACCACGTTATTCACATGACATTGAAACGTACGTGGTTCTCGGTAAAACACCAGTCCCCTTTACGCGTTGAAGCAACAACAAGAAGCACGCATTTACTCTTCATATCTTATTATTTCGTAATTATATACTGTGTATCTTCGGTATAGGTTTCTCTTATATCGGTAGGTGCAATATTTACTCAGTTCGCTTGCGCTTTAGACATTATTGAAGTCAACGCACTTTCTCTTACGAATTATACTTACGTGCCCCCGACCTCATTTGAGCCCCATTGCAAAGCTTTTTGGTGTACCATTTTAAGCTCCATTAGCCCAGGTATGTTTTGTTATAGTGTACTGTTATGTGGAACAACTTAATCAAGGAGTGGGCCTCATACAACATGATAGTTAGCTTTGCGGTTGTTTAAGGACAAAAGGAACCGACGGGGTAAGAGGAAACTAATTTAGTTGTGGGCGTAAAAGCTTTATGAGAGAAGCTTCTACTTCTATTGTTTTTATATTTAACGTAAGTCGACTTAAGTTTTGGGTAAAATTGTGAAATACTCTTAAATTGTTATTTGAATTCAAACGTTTTTCATGACGTTTGTTTTAAACATTCAGAATAAACTGGTGCTGTAGCATTGGGGGAGGCTTATGTTTAATATGGGGTTTTAAGTGGTTTGGCGGCAGACTTAGATAGCATAGTGTTAGTTTAGTTAGCCAGGCGGACATAGGAAATGCTCTACCACCACCAAACTGAGTATCGGTAGATACCTCCGAATTGTTATCCAAGCGTCTAGAAATTAAACCACGAAGGCATCGGTCAATATTTCCCCGCTGCTGATGATGTTGAATTGACAAAAACGATGAATGATGAAATGTAGCACATACATAGCTAATTGCATGGAGAAGGATAGGCACTCTTTTTTACTCCGGTACAGTTTTCCCGTGGGATGATATCTGGGTTTCACACAGATGCAGTCACGACATCAGGGTAGTAGTAAATAAAGATATATCCAAAATAATCCTTCTGTTTCACATAACAAAAGAGGTTAATGAGCAAAGGTACTGGCTATCTAGCACAGTGGAAGAAAAGCAAACAGGTGTTGCAATAGTACCCTAAGGTACTACACATACTCAAGATAAAACTGATAAGAATTAAAACTTACTGATTTTATAAAGCATTCCACGAGTTCCCTACTTTTAATTTGTATTCGGTTAAACTAGTTCAAGACGGTTGCGAAAGAATTCCTAAGAGATTTTCCGCTGCTTTATTGCATTTGCTCTAAGGAATATTGGAATAGAACATATATGCAGCTATTGTTTTGTGATGCTACATCTTTAAACTCGTAATTGTGAAGTTTCATGACTTTGTACCTTATGACTGACCACACGTGTGCCTCAGACGAACCGTTTGTTCTCGTGGTTGAAACAACTCATCTATTTCAATTTCACTTAACAACGTCAGGATTATGTTTTAGTTCTATAGTATTACAGATAGATTTGACGCTGACACAACTATTGTTTATGCTGCCACATAGCAACTTACCATATTTACGCTAGTTTCTTGTTCAACACATTATGAAACGGTTGATAGATAAGGACTACAGAGCATCGAATTTAAGTAAGAATCTCAGTCACTTCAGTCGCTGTCAATCTGGTCTAACTTTATACTCATTCGGATTTGTGATAATGGAAATAAATTAAATACAACGAGCATGTTAGGTTGATGATTTTGATCACCTTCTTCAATCATCTTTCACGAAAGGATACACTGACGTCCAACATGCTAATATATTAAACGCGAAAGTGAGTTTGTTAGTTTGTTAATTTATCATTTAGTGCTGAAACGGCGAGATTTATCGTGATGAAATTTGGCATACAGATATCCTAGGGCATGAAGAACTATGCTACGAATTACCCTTGTATACGAAGTGTTTTCCATGTGATGACAAAGTCGAAAAAAAATCCAAATGTTCAAAAATATGTCGAGTCGACGAGTACTGAAATGACAGAGCTTTTAATATTGCGGCCCTAAATAGACAAACGCCTACAAAGCAATTTACGGAAAATAGTTCCAAAGTTAATAGTCTCGCCCGTCATAAGCACCGTGACCGTAAATCACAATTTGTACGCATAATTGTCGGAGGCATCCGAATTCGTCTTTCGGGTCAACGATGTGTGCCGAGTAACTGTTTCTGTCGTGACAACCTGTTACTGAGCTCGAGGCAGGCTTTTTACTATTATTTTGTACCAGTATGTAAATTAAGGATGGTCGTGACTCTGACACTGGCTACCACTTTCCTTTTTAGTGCATAAGTACATACTTTATAATAATAACCTAGACTTAAACGGGTATAAGCGAAGATTTAAAAAACCTTGGAGAGTAAATGCACCTCGGAAAATGTATATTTGAGCGAGAGGGTCACTTTTGTTAGAGTTTTTGAATTTAAAGAAATATATATTTCGCCGTTTCTGAAGCAGTTTACTGGCTTGAGCTTGACGTTTTGGAGTGTCCACTCTCCACTGTCCACGCGAAACCTGGTAGAAAGTGACACGTATACCATACAAACAATGCATTTTTGACACCAAATTAACGAGAGCTGCCGATGCCAAGATTTGAAACTAATTCCTCTAAAGCTATAGCTGAAATTTAAAATATTCAACAAAACCAAACTTCGATTGCGCTATGCCATTCCAAACTTTTAATTCACCTTCAAGCTTTTCTTTTCAGAGAGTTGTTTAGCCTTTATTTCCTACTCTATTTACTTTAGAATTCAGAGGTCTTATTCTTTATTAAGAATATGGTAGAATACATATTTTGCAATTCAGCGACCTTTCAAGGAGATTTTTACGATCTTTTGGTAGTTATCGGTGAATGCTGAAGTCTAATGTTAAAATGTACTGCATCATAGATCGTCGCCAGGGTTCCTAAGATATTTATAGTAGTTACCAGACCTATCATATGAATTGTTGTATATAAAATTGTTATTGTTACTGAGAGAAACACTGTTTCGTCTAGAATCCCTGAATCGTGTTCGACTACAACCTTGATTAGTGGATCCTATGGCCGTATACGTGTGTACCTATGTTCAAATAGGTCTCGTTTCTCATTCGTAAGCTCATAATGGTAGTCGGGAGGAGCGCCGGTGCATGCGAAATTAGCACTGGTGCATTTTTGTGCCGCACAATGATGCAATAGTGGGGCTCAGCAGCCGCTTTGTGAGGGAAAATACTCGGCACTCATTCACGATTGCGAACTTTTTGAATAAAGCCATCTCTGTTTTAGCCTTTGCTGTTGGTATTCTGTTGGCCCTCATTACCGGATACCTGTTTTAATTAAGTGATGTTCTTGAGTCTACTTTATAAAAGCTTCTTTTGTTTCACTTCAGGCTGTTTCGAATTCAAGGGTCTTAGTCATTTACTTAAGAATATAACTGGCGACGGACCTAGACAAATCTCACTTGTGTGCTATAAGCTCTTCTTATACATGGGGTGATTATTTCGGCAAATCAACTGTAATTTAATTTGCACCACCATCATCATATTAAATGGCTTAGTGTTCAAACCTACCAATGAAAAAACATGCTCATAACACTATTTCTTGACAAGAGTTAGGATGTCATTCATACTCTCAATAGGAAAAAATTCGATTAATTTTAATAACCATACCTTGTAAGATTTTAGTATAATACAAATAAGTCATATTAAAAAACTTTGTAATTGAGGGTTTTATAAATAGGTTAGTTTTTATGGTTTTACATCACTATGGCCAAGACATAAATTAGTTTAAAAAAATGACAACCTCGAGTTCTCTAAATAACCCAAAGCCCTTGAGAGAAGTAGCAACGTTCACAAACAGCGACATAGATCACAATAGAGTAGTGATCTATTGGCATGTAACTACGAGTCATTGAGCGGCGCACGCGTCGTTACACAATGCAAAAATAACACGACAGTTCCCAGTACGCAGGTTGCGTCAGTTTTGTAAATGTTAGAAGACAACGAACAAATGGGACGTCATAATGATGAGTGATGAGTGAACAATAGTTTATCATGTTCTTTCTTCATGGGAAATGCACCAAGAATTGTAATGGTAGTGTGAACACCTATGACGTGTGACTTCCTCCAATATGTAAGTTTCCAAGTATGGCAAACCTAAAAAAGGACGAAATCTTGAGTTGTTTTATGGTTAAATCAAAAAGAAAAGCAATGTAAATGTATTTCGTCGAGGAAACTCGGACTCTTGTTTTCTTTCATTAATTGATTATAGGACAAAAACGTTTGGTTACCGTATATTATAAATGCTACATTATTTGTTTGTTTGTTCGTCCATCTGTTCCGTCGTGACGGAGAGTCAGAATTACTCGATTTTTTCTGGAAAATCGATAATTTACAGCTCGGAAAAGGATATAGGCTACTTTTATCCCGAACAAGTAGTTTCCTTGGGATAATTTCTGAAGCAATCGCATATGATAAATAAAATATATAAGAATAGCATTACAATTTAGTATAACGGATGCTTACACACTCAGTCTGGCACCAGAGTTTTCTTCCGTTGTGTACGGAACTGGAGACTGAGCATTGGCTGAACGACTTTAAATATCTTGATAATTTTCGTCAGTCCATCATCATCATCATAATCATATTCCAGACGGTGCGGTATACGAACGAAAAACACAAAAACTATTCCCGATGGCTTTGTTACATACCGAATCAAAAAGTCAAGAAGATAAAGTTTCGATCTTATAAGGATTACTAAGGAACCTTATCTGTCTAATCTAATTACACCCAATATCAGTAGAAGAACAGCTCTTAAGATCTCAGGCTTTTAAGTCTATCGCTAACAACATTATAGCAATTAGCAAATGTCTTTCTGATCCATTATGCTCCTCCTAATGGCGCAATAAAGTACCAACTAGATGGAAGGTCTTTTGTTCTTTGGCGGCGGTTTACCCACTTGAAGGTACTATGGAATATATTTCTTCCACGGCCGAGTCGAAAACAATAGCTAATTTCCTATTGCAACGCGTTATTAGCCCAGTTCGTAAACAATGTGTTTCGTATATAATAATAGGTCTTTGCTAAATATCCCTGTTATTATAGAAGATAACTGTTTTATAAATGAAACTGTGACACCGCAATTAAAAATATACATTATTTATATTTGTCATCAATATTTTCCATTTAATACTCCGAATTTGAAATTTTTAAATGTTTATACAAAATGCGTTCAATTTTCAAACATGATCATAAGATTGTCAGATTTACAACCTCGCCTGAGACAACTGGGAAAGTTTAAATCATACATGAAAGTCATAATTGCAAATAGCTAATCTAGACTTCTAAAAGTCTAGAACAATCACACTTTTGCAAAGCATGGTATCGTGAAACATAAATAATATATCTTAATGGCTTTGCTTAACAGCCTCACAATGAAACGTTTGATTGCGACTGATAGAGAAACTTATTTTAAAGAACAATAAGACAGTGAGATTATAATTTGCCTAACAAAGTGGCTCGGAATTCACAAACCTTGATGAAGGAAGACCGACAATAATCTTGTAAACAAACAAGTCGTGGAATGAAGAAAAAGTCAACTGATTAAAGATTGCAGCGCTCATTTAATGCTCCGATAAACGCAATCATGGGTCGAGAGGCAAGTAAGAGGTTGTTTTCACTCTGTTCGCATTAAGTAGCTCAAGAGTCGAGCTCCTGTAGTTGATCTTTCTCATTTTAAAATTTACCTTCCTTTTGATCCATCACAGTGTGACAATAAATACTACACTAATTTTATATATCAGAAGCTAATATCTTGATTACATGCCCTAATTTTGTGTACGTTTTTTGTGACATGAAACAAATGTTAGATGAATATTATTAAAACTGTAGATACAAAGAATTTTACTACACCAGTGGATTTGTTAGTGCTCGATTCCGTATAAACAAATAATAGTAAACATAGTTTTCGAGGAGAGAAAGTAATCTATCATTTTCTTCAAAAAATTTTGCGTAATAATGTGTGTCGAATAAAAGCAACGGTAAGTTATAAATGTGTTAAGTCTAATGATGTCATAAATATCGTCGACTACCAAAAAGTTTGATAAAATCATGGCGTCGAACAATAGCATGTCGCTTATCGTAAACAACGAACTTCACGGAAAGGGGTAAATGTCCTATTTGATAAGATTTCTACGTTCGTTCCCGCCTCGTAATGACGCTGCATTAGCTACTAAAAAGCCTGCGTGGATAAACAAAACTTATTTCTAGATAAGGTACGTTAACTCCTTGGGGACTCTGCAACTTGTGTTACATTCCCTGCCGCGCCTCAACGTCATCCAGTATTAATGTAATGGTTAGAATAACGCTACCATTTGGTACTGGAAGCCGTACCTTTATCTCGGGTAAATGACACAGCGGTATCGTTACATCTCGCATTCAACAATGGTTCCGCGACACCCCTTCTATTTAGCAAACACGAGAAAACCCATTGCAGAACTCTCATTGATAACTGATAACGTTTGACATGCTTTCACGCGTGCTTCTGTTACAAATGTATCGTTTTAACCTGTCAACGTACTCATCAGTTTGTTTTTGAAGAGCTCAGAAATTCAAAGGGTTGACATGTGATGACTGATGAACGCTCCCTTTGTATTTTGTAACTTTCACAACAGGTAACACTTTAGGTCTAACTTTTCACGTTATTGTTCAAACAACCAGCCCATTGTACAGCAAACTTTCAAAGAGTTTGTAAACACATTTATAGGTTACCCTATGTATGAGGAACGTACTCGCAAATGTGGTTAAGCTTATCATTTATCGCGCACACTGTTTGAAGTTAGATAAAGTTATTTAGCTTTCGTGATTACGCCTACACGTGCCTAGAGATTTGCTCTTACGCTATTGTGGTAATTACTATTTTTGTCGATTACATCTTCTCTTTACTAATCATTGTCTAAGTTATAAGATTCTAAAACTGATATTACGAGTACCTTTGCGTGTGAGTAATTATCGGAATTGAGCCGAGTTATTCTTACAATATCATTACAATACACGCCAGCTGTCAAGCTTGACAACGTTCCTTTTTGCAATACGTGAAATGTTTTTATTGTCACTGACTTATCCGTCGAGAATTGTCTCAGAGTACGTTCATCACGCAACTGTCATTGAACGAAAGTCAATGGTTGACTTCTTTTGTAGGGTTACACGACTTCATTTGAACTAAGCTATACAACAAAACTGTGCTATTCTGCAGTTGTTACGTTTTCTACAGCTTTGTCCAATGTCCGCTTTTGTTTAAGCTTATGAGGTATTCGTTAGCTTTAGATATAAAGTATTACCTGTCGATATAATATTACATTTGTGTTCAGTTTCCAAGCACTACGATAGACCGTTGCATCAAGAGCCGTGGTCGATACCGATAGAAATTTTAACTCATGTTCAAGCGTGTTGCTTTCGATAGCGCAACGTTGCCCGAGCAATTTACTTTCCATCACAAACCAATCATCGGTAGTAGTCGCCGCCACCCCAGCGTCTAAAAATATTGCTGAAGTGTCTATTTCGAAATGTTTAACAGAATATTACTCTGTGAGTATTTTTATGTTTGAAAATATTGAGTTTTTAACGACAAATTGGGCAAATGATGTGAGAATTGGATGATACTTTTTATAACAGCGATTGAAGGATGTAACTTGAAACACATTTCAACGGAATATCCAAAATTAGATGCATAGTGAATGCATCACCTGATTTACTGGATTAAGGGGATTACTAGGGACAATTCTTAACTATTTTTGACACGATCAGTGTTGAGAGAAATTTCCAGTTCGTTTAGTTTTAGAATATCCGATTACACTTTCGAGTAGAAATTTATCTTCAATTAATTATCTGTATAATGCACACGAATAAAAATATGAAATGCCTAGTGATGTTAAACGTTTTCTTCTTGTATTTTTTTAAGTTAAGTTTCAGAAATAACAAAATGACTGTCAGTTTTTGCTTTTGAATGAAACGGCAACACGCCGCCGTGTGTTAGTGTGGATGTAGTAAAGAGTGACTGACAGTGACTGAGGGAAAATCCTAGTGACTGGGCTACGGCATAAAGGAAGCGTATATTCATTTATCTTTTTAGGGTGACAAAATAGAAAACCAAAAATATATTTAATCACATATTTCAGGTTTCCAAAAGTGGCTTCCTCTGCATCTTGTGTTACCAAGCGACGTTTGTCCCGTATTTACTTAAACGAACTCGTTACGTACGTCCATTGTAATAAGAACAGGATAATTGAGAGCACCTTTGTCTCTACGAAGGATAATTATCTGTATGAGGAAAACATCCAGGTGTAAAAACATGGATATGTTTTGTTTGGATTCGGTAGTGTGCTCAACTGAACTAACACTTTGTTACTTCTGTGACAATTGTGTTTCCTATTTATTTCAATGTAGTCGATCGTAATGAAGATTTTTAGACACAGTTTTTTTCCCTGATAGGAAACGGTGTTGTTGCTTCATTAAGACCTTTCGTTGGTATTTAAGTTTTTCTTTTCTAACGTTACGTCCCTAAAAATTTCATTTGTATGTTCAATGTAAAATACATATTTACGTTTGTAAATCTATGTGTCATTTTATGTACACTCGAGTACAAAGATATGTACCCACTTTTGTATCATCCTTTCTTGTTCCTGTGCAGTCTATTGAATGAAGTGTCAATTAAAAGTAAATGTGACATGGTGAAACAGTTTTACATATATTTGCACTCGAGTACAAAAATATGTATCCACTTTTGAACCTTGTCACATTCACCTTTTATTGAAATTTCCTTCAACACACTATATAAAAACAAGCTAAAGTGAAAGTGACATTATTCAAAAGTGGATACATATTTTTGTACTCTAGTGTACATAGAAATTTCGGAAATAATACTTGTACTACTGTCGTATTCGTAATTGTGTTGATCATTCATGATGATCAGAATGAGGTCGTCTTGCGTTACCAACAAGATTCTTAACATTTTATTCAATTCCCGAAATAGCTCCCTTTGATTGGCGATCGCCGAAGACATAAATTTTATTATTTCTCCCGGAATAATTTCTCATTATCGTAAAAATTTGTCTTCCAAACTTAATGAGGCGCGGAACGAGAGTTTCGGCGCGCGTTTGTTTAATGCAACCGTAATTAATTGGTGAGGGGATGTAGCTAGACACTCACACGATATACCACAGAATAAATAGTACCAATTATACGAGAGAGAGAGAGAGAGAGGGGCTTGATATATTTATAGACCGAAAGGAAAAAAAAAACTTGAAATCTTACTGATATTAAATGCGAAAGTGTGTTGTTGGGTTTTACGGTTTGTCCTTTTTTACGCAACGATTTTTGTGTGCAGAGCTAGTTGACATAAAAACTCAAAGTCACATTGACGAAATCGCTAGAAAAACATGTAATTAACCATGGGAACCCCCAGTCATCCTGTGGGACATTTAACCTAAAACTACCTCCCCCCAACACACATCACTTCAACACACACACCACAACTCACACTCCTCCTCACTCCATTTGGCACACAGGCTAAATATATCAATATTGTTTAATTTTAAATTTAAGTAACTACATTCAACATAATTTCTTATATATAGGTATTATCTGTCTCCACACAAAAATAAGCTGTATACATTACAGAAGAGCGGGGTCTCCTAATACAAGCTATCTTTAGCTTAAAAGGAGAACCCCAAATCCTGTACAGTAATTGTAGTAGATGATGCAATACATTCAATTTCAAGAAACGGGTTGTCGCTCTCTATGCCTGTCGCACCTTCGTTCAACTAATAGCTCACGGTGATCACCAAACCAAGCGTTAAAATAACAAGCTTAATGAAAAGCTCATTATGTCCATGTATGAGGCTCGTGTTCATTAACGAACTTTTCCGTCTGATAATGATGCCAGTCAGTCTGCTTACAGAACCGTACGAATTAATGAGCAATATTGTACATAACAATCACTATTCCCTCGTAATGGCATCAGTATCAATAGTTACAATAACAAGGATTAGTTACGTGTTACTCATATGTACCACGGTGCGGTTGTACAAACGAAGCCATACAAACTTGGACACTTGATACGCAAAATCCGCACAATAACAGGACGCTGCTCGAGTAGTGTAATTTGGGTAATTATAAGCAATTTCCAACTGACTTCATTAAACCAAGTTTATGGAGTAATAAGTCTAGAAATCGGAAAAATTATTTCTGTATTGCAGCACTCGTATTGAACGAACGGTTTATTATGGAACCCCAGAATTTTATATAGTTTTATCGACTGACGTTTGTCACGCCAAATATTATAGTCCCTATTTCTTCATTATGGAGTCATAAAAACTGAATGTCAGAAGAAATTGCAATGACAATAATTAAATTTATTGCCCCCATCATTTGTTTTGGTTTTAGTGACTGCGGGATCGCTTCTGTATTTCACTACGATTTTGCAAACCAATGTGGGTAATTTAACTTTATTCTGTAATTTGTTTTGATTACTTACCATGTTTTCACTCTTACCGGTACACAATAGCGCTATTAACACTACTGTTTGGGGACAGACTTAGATTATGTGGTGGTAGATACGTATCCAAACGGGCACAAAAACGTGACCTAACACTACCAAAATCCTGTTGGAGACGAAATCATGACTTCCAGATTAGTATTACAGGAATAGTGAAAAATAATCATATTTTTTCTGTTTATCTTTACAAGAAAGTAGAGAAGAAGTTTAGAATTTTTTATTATTATTATTGAAGATAGACCAACACCTGATGAGTGACGATGAGGTCGAAGATGTTACGTATTGGTCTAGAAGGTGACTGTTTACTCTTATTTACATAGAAAAATACATAGTGTGATTTTTTGTATTTAATCATACTACATACATACATGCGAAAGTTAGTTTGTATGTTTGCTTGTCCTTCCTTCACGACGTAAAAGAGAGTGAGACTGACTTGAATTTCATAGGGATAGTTTAAACGACACAAGAGGATAACGGCTACATTGTCTTCAGATTTAACAGGTTGTTCCCGTGGGATAAAAGTCCATGCAAAAGCCCTGGCCAGCGCTAGTAATTTATAATACATATGAAAATCATTTTTACATATTTAAGAAGTAACAATTTGCACTTGAAGTCATTCATCATCAACAGCCTATATACGTCCCCACTGCTGGGGCTCAGGCCTACTCTGCTACAGATTGTATGGACCATAATCCACCACGCGGGCCCTATGCGGATTGGCGGACTTCACATGCCTGTTCAACACATACACATGCACAATACATGCAGGTTTTCTCACTATGTTTTCCATCACCGTTAAGCAATGGGATGATGTACTTAAATTGAAAAACAACTCATAGGTACACGGCTGGGTTTGAACCCGGAAACCTCAGAGAGTCCGCGCCTCATCCACTGCGCCACCGATGCTAGTAATTTATAATATGTTCATATCAAAATCATTTTCACATATGTAATTTAAGAAGTAACAATTTTCACTTGAAGTCATTACAATCCAACAAACAACACGTGTACTGTAAATGTATTGATTGACATTTGCTTGATTGTAATGTAATTAACAACTGCAACTGCAGTTGTGATTTACAACTGCAGCTAATCGATCGTTGCGAAAACATACGAGTGGAGTAGATAATATTATTTCATAGCGAAAGTGCTATGCAACTTAGCTATTTTATATTTACAACAATAGCCAGCGCCTCATTACTTTAAGGATTCTGTGTGGACAAGCATCTATCCTACGGCCTTACCTAGAATCAGAAATTATGGAAAATTAAAAGGTTATTTTGTATAAAAACACACTCCTCCAAGATGATATTAATCTCTTTTTGCCAAGATACAGTCTAATAGAATGTTCAATATACAGTGCTTATCTAATAAATAATAGTGATACATAGTGTAGTAGCTTATATTTTAATATGATTCAATATTTGTTTGCATTTCATTCAAAGTATGTAATTTTTATTACTTGTACTAAAAATACTGTAGTCAGACAATTTTTATCAATTTTCAACTCCTTTTATCATGTCGCGTACTCGTACTACACACGACGTCAAATAAACTCACTTTCGCATTTATAATGTCATCTTCTGTGATTTTCTGATATTGTTATGTATTTTTTTAGACTAGTTTAAATAGTTTGAACAGGTGTGATTCGCGATGATTGTTGGTCACATATCATTACTGAGTGTGATTAATGTTTTATAAACTCGACTCGATAAAACTTCACACCGTCACTGAAAATGGCACTAGGTAACTAATTTACTTCTGAAATATACTTTTGTTATTTTAATAAGTGTTTTGACTACGGTGATGTTTTATAAGTTTAGAATGTACAAAAGAGGATACTTAATCAAGACAAATGCTACACGAAATATTAACAAAATTTCTTTTTTAAACCCCTAATAAAAACAAATATTATTAGCATGTTTTTCCCAGAAAAATATCCGCTTACTTATTTCAGTCGCAGATCCTATTTTTATTTATATCCAAACATTTGACATTATTCAAAACTTCCTGCTCACCATCAAAGAACTCCTAATATAATGTTATATGGCCCGTCACATTTCTTCTCGAAAATGACATGTTCGCCTTTATGTATTTTGACGACAGAAATAGTCTAGTAATAAAACGACAATGTAAGGGTCACTTAGTGAAATAAAGTAGTTAAATTCTGGTATTTAGTGCCATAAAATTTTAATGACACTGGAAAAGTTGCGGCTTTCGATACTAAAATGTCATTAAAAACCATCAGCTATCTGCAAATTGGATTCACTCGGGAACTATGAAAATTCATGTTACGAGACTTTCATTATAGATTACGTAAAGATTACTTGGTAATACATTTCTAATCTGACGATTATTTAAAAAGAGAATGTGGTTATTACACTTTCAATTCGTGTAAATGTGTGCGATTATGTCAGCCAAAATAACGAGAGACAAAATCATCAATCAATCAAAGACAGAATCAGTAACACTGTTTATGAGTGGAATTGCCTGCCATATTCTTTGTTTTCCTAGCGCTCAAATTTAGATGTATTCAAAGCCAGAAAAAAAAATGGTACTACACAAACGTGTACGATCCTTTATAACTTCATCACTTCATATAGGATGTTCAAACGCTAACCTACGAGTATCTATGGTATGACGAAAAATGGAATTTTACTTTCAATGAGAAAGACGGTTCAAATGGGGATCGATCTGTTCCAGTAAGTAGCGTAAATAGGTGTTGAAATTTATGTTGTGCACGAAAATATCAAGTTGCCGTTCCTAAAGTTAAATGTCAGACCGTTGCCTTTCCCTTTTCAAAGTATATTGGATACACCTGCCAAGAATCGATCACAGCGCCCTCGGTCGCCTTTGAACCTACGGATTCTACCAAGAAAACGTCGATTGTCATTTGAAACGCCTTTAATAGTTCTTTTTGGGTACAGTTTACCCGGCTAATCGACACAAATCGAAATCTTTCCATCCGTGAATTGATTACTCCAGTTTTCTAATGAAAATATAGAGCGGAAGATTTTTATACCGCGGCTATTTCGATCTTGTTTACGGTTTTATGTTCCCCGTTTATTTCGCAGTGTCAGGAAGTAAATATGAATTGGGACTTGTTTAGTTTGCAATAATGAATCTGTAATCATATTTTTTCTTTGTGCAATTTGAGACCTATTTTACTTCTACGTCTACTCTTTTTTACATCCAGCCAGCCAGCCGATATTATGTAAAGATTTTTACGTCCGCCAAGAAATCATATTTCCTCTCAACACTAAGCTACAAAATCATTGAACTAGAATAGAACAACTAAGTTTATTTTTGTCGAATATTCTTTCTTTGTTAAATATAAAACCTAAACGTCAGCTCATGTTTAATTTCCATCAGTATTTTCATAGGTTTTGTATAAAATTACGCTGCATGTAATCGATATGAATTCTCTTTCCGCAGTTGATGAACGCATAGTGCCATCGGATTAATTTGATCCAAGTGCGAACGGTTGGAGTATTTCCACACTGTTTCGAGTTGCTGTCAACGATTACGCTAATGCTTCCGTCTCGGCTTCCAGTTTTAAACTCTCGATGCTGTTTCCAGGCGCGATATCGATTTATAGACCATTCGATATTCCGATTCTGTGCACTCGTGATCGAGTTCCGCACGTTTGCCTTATTTGCGACACCTGTTTTCTTTCAATCGAATCACTGGCTCTAACTTTTTGGAACAAATTATTGGTATAACAAATGGCTTCACGAATTACACCTCAGAATCCAATTTAGTTGTGGTTTTAGAATTGAGTTTCGATACAATCGCAATGCGTTCCCAAATCGTCGATGTAAGGGGGTTTACCACGAAGTAATTCGTGCGGATCGGTACAGTTAGACTGAAAAGTAACAATGATAGGATCCCACGGTATGAGGTCGTCGAACGATGCGCCGCCGTCACGCCTGCTTGCGTCCCCGACTGTACTTAGTTGAGAGTACACTTTACTGCTTCTTTTCGTACGAACAATGCGATTGAAAAGTATATAGACCTGCGATATCCTGTACTATTTCACATATAGATCAATTTATAGTGCTGCCTCACTTACTGTGGAAAGTTATCCGTCGACAAGTATTCGATACTTCATTAATTCCGTGACGTCATTAACTGCTTTTTGATAGGTTCATATTAAATAGAATGTCATCAAGATTTTTTCGATTTCGATTATAATTTCTTATTGAAACTGACATTTATTTAACCATATCGAAGTGAAAACAATCGTAATAATTCCACGACGCAGTTGTTTAAAAAAATGTTATGATTATGATTATATCCCCGTTTCACTTTTGAAAATATTAAGACACTAAAAACATAAATGTTATTTGACAATTAAATTCCATATCTTTTTATTGCGTATACAGCTCAACGTAAAATTAGCTAAAAAGCAAGTTTTTTTCTTCTCATAGTTTTTACAGTTCAAGTATTGAAGTGATATCTAATAATGTTATTTATTCTGTTTGGTCAGGTCCGAATATCCGAATGGGAATGAGAATCGAATTCTACTGAATAATATTACCGCAGGGAATCGATACAATAATTTGATTGTGTTTACCAAACGTTAAATTGGCTTAATAAAGTTAAACGAACCACTTTTACAGTACAAATATATAAAAATGTTTAAAAATCTCCTTGTTCTCAGTAATATTAAAAACCTAATATCTGCCAATATGACTATATTCAGTAACTAATATTTTTTACCATCTGCGTGTACATAAAAAATTATACCATGGTAACTGCTGTACCACTACTTCTACTGGATCGGAATAAACAGTAGCATATATTCTTTTATGGCCCTTCAATTATCCTTACATCAAAAGTGTCATTTTGACTATTCGTTTCGACGTGAAGAAAGGACAAACAAACTCAATTTCACATTTATTATAATGTTATTTTTGGAATTGAAAGCCAAATGGAATTTAGCTCATCAGATGGTAAATGACAAATAAGGCTCAAGTTGAAGAAAGAGAAAAAGTACAGGCTATATTATATAGCAGGTCTGTCGTAATTGAATTCAAAATAAATTATGACTTCAATTAGCGTCGTGTCATAAAGATGTGAGAAAATTCAGTCGAAAAGCCCAAATACTCTCGCACTGAGACTTAAAAAACCAAATTAAATCCGATAATTTACGGACGGAATCCCTTTCCCCCTTACTAAGTGTATTTTTCTTTTGCAGGTGTCAAGAAATGAGAACCGACGATCTGTGTCGGTCGGCGCTACCGGCAATGTCACCGTCAACGAGCGGCATTCGTACGCCGAGGGTCGGGTACCAGCTCCACATGGCTTACCACCGTCTCCTGGAGCGGCTGCAGCTCAGCGGAGAGTCGCGGCTGCTTGCCAGGCCAGCAGACGACTGCTGGAGGAGATTCTGGCCAAACCTGGTAAGGATAAAGTAATATAGGAAGTCAAATCATTGATAGCTCCAGTAGTCCACTATCCATCATGGGTCTGCTATAATCAGGAATTTGTGATCGCAGTAAGACGTTGCTGATGCATAGTTTGATGCGGTTTTCATTTCCTGAAGGTTCAATCGTCACCAACGGTATGATGTAAGGGTATATCTTTTTAATGTACAATGGGTATGCATTTGGCCTTCATATCACCTAATGTTAAATGAAGATAAAGCTGTTAGATAGAAATCGTGCTCACACAAAAGCTTCAAGCTAACAAGGCGCTGGCGCTGGCTGGCATACCGGAACGCAACAATTCTTATAACCCTTCTGTTTGGCGGCAGACTTAGATAAAATGGTGGGTAGCTAGCCAGGCGGGCATAAAAAATGTCCTACCACCAACCGAACCAGATACCGAATAGGTACCACTGAGAATCGAACCTGGTGACTTGTTAGTCCAAGCGTCGTTAGGACACAAAGGCCTAAGCCGGGTCCCGGTTAGGTGTAGAAAGTGTAGCGTTTAATAAAATGTGATAAGTACAGTTACAGGGTATTAGTAGGTATATAAAAATATAAGAAAAACTTGCCGTGTTTTATAATAATATTGGAATACAAGAAAAAGTTAATTTTACTATGAAATTACCTGTGCGTAGGACGAGAAAGTGGAACGAAAAAATTAAAACTACAATAAACTATTTATAATGAGGGTATATTATTCAGCTTTTGCCGTCTGAGGTCACCTATTAGTATGTCACTTATGTATTCGAAAATCTATACACGTAATAAAATCGTAGGCGTAAAAAAGTATGTACATTGACGATATCTGGATCAAAGTCAACCAAAGCCACTAAATAAATGTCAAACATAATAAAAAGTTCTCAAAATAAAGGGTATCGAAACCAACTATATGATCGTACGTATGTATGTAACTGGAAATTACAGCATTACATTTATGTTAAAAATATCCATTACTTATAATATACCTGGTTATACTTACCTATAATGATACTTTTATGTTATGCCCAGTTTTAATGAAACTTTTTATTAAAATTCCACATCGTAACCGTAACTCATCTTGTCGCTCGAGTTTATTCTTAGTCAAGTAATTTGCTATTAAAATACTTTGAGAAAACTCGGTGCATGCACTTATGAGCACTTATGTTTGTCGACTGCACATTAAACCTTGGATTCCGAGGAGAAAAATTTCACTTATGTTTTGATGAGTGGTGAAAAACATGCAGTGGCCAACATATTTTCGAAGATAATTATTCGTGATTTTTTCCAAGTTATTCTCGTTATAAACAAAGTTATATGTGATAATGGCAATATGCATGTTCCTTGAACTATGAGTAAATTAACTTTTACAATAAAGTGCTATCATAAAACTGAGCTAAAGGTTTATAAGATTTTGACATGTGTAATAGTTTACCACTTCGCGTATAGTTTACTGATCTGCCAGTAGGACATAGAAAATGCCCTACCACCAGTCAAACCGAGTACCCCCTCTGGGAATCGAACCCGGTACTTCCCTATTGTGATTCGAAGCGTGTAGCGAATAGGCCATTGAGGTGGTTATAACTTAGCATCAAATTCCAGTGTTTGTCCATTCCATTGTTAAAGTTTTTTGTTTTTATTCACGACAAAATTACGGAATGCACAGTTGCGATTCGAACAATAGTATAACAAATCCATTTACAGACACTAAAATTCTTCCAAATTGTTCTCGAGGTAATTAAAAATTATGACGCCCTACAATTGCAATGTAAATCTCTTGTAATAATTACTTTCGTCATTGTTGCGTACAATTTACAAGGAGAAAGTGACGGTAATCATGAGAACGCAAGTGTGAAAGTACACCATCTTTAGATTTACATGGTTTGATATTCAATGGTAATTATTAATTGCTTTTCTACAAATCAAAAACAACAAGAAAGAAATATTCTAGGTGATAATGATAAGATGGAGTATACATTGACGTTGAAGCTTACCCCATAAAGCTGTACTCGTCGTTCTTATAACGAAAGCCATTTGTTAAAAAGAGACAGCTTTATTTTGGGATATACATCCGATGTCAAGGTTTTTCTCTGGTTATGCACTAGTGTGCAGCAACTTGTCAAACTATAAATTTTGATACAAGTATACCGACTATAATCCTATTTATACTATTGAAAACTTATTTCCAATTTTTTTAGGATAAATTGGCGACAATTGGCTGCAAACATTGGCCAATGGATGGATGATTGCAGGATGCATTATACATAAAAGTAATTAAAAATAGGGACGCTTGACAGTTCGCTACAAGTTGTCTACGAGCGTAGCGATAGAGTTTCCACGGTCTAAGCATGTAACCAATGTGCTGAAACACGATATACAAAGCGATCGAGGTTCACAAAACAAAGTCATGCATAAAGTATAAGAAGGTCAAACTGGCATAAACATATTTAATTATGTCCTTAATAATTTGTGAGAGTTTTCGACGTTCCCCTTGTTAATAAGTTTATGAAGATTAAGAAGATTACATGATCTTGGTTGGTTCGTCCCCTTTGCAATTTAATTTTTAAAAAGACAAAAAGGTACAAGTTTATTTACAAATTAGCTACGAAACATTTTATAAAACGAAGAAAGGATATCCTTCCGTGCATTAATTTTGAACTAAAATTTGACTAGATTGTAAGGAACTAAAAAGGGAGTAAGTCAGTTTTTTGGCGCGCTATGAATAGAGTTCTTCAATCATTTGTATTGCCTAGACTACTGCAAAGATTTAATTGAAGAAAAAAAAGGATTCTTAATAAGTGCATTTTAATGACTCCAAGGAATCATCACCGTCATTTTAGAAATGATTTAATGCGGAGAAATGACTAAATAAAATAGCTGATTTACTTTTGGGGTGCTATATTTATAATTTTTATAAGCTGTCATCCTCAGATGAGAAACGTCCACTCCTGGACATCCCGCATGGTACGACACAAGGGCTTATTTTCATGAAGGGTATATGATATAATCGTCACGCTTGATAGACGGGTTAGCGATCGCAGTATTGTTGTTGAGTTCTTCGGGAGGAAGCTGCTGCCCCTCCCTCCGGTATGTGGGAAACCCGCAGTCGCCTCTTACGACACCCTCGGGAACAGATGGTGTGGTTTCATTCTGAGCTGGAACCACACGTTATACCATTAAAAAAACCTTATAAGCTATAATGCAGTCATAATATTATCCAGAAAGGAAATGCCAAATTGCCAACAGTCTTCGATACTCTCATGCACCAAAATTTTGATTCAATTTTCAAATCGTAGTGTTGTTTTAAGTTTTTTTGCTGAATTTTGTCAAGGTTTTTTCTAAAGATGTCTAAAACGCCTAAAATTGCAGAATTCGTAGGTAACTTAGCTGCTTACGGGACCCTAGAAAACCAACGTTCTGACACTCTAGCTAGTTAGCTGATTAAAACATTAATTAAATTAGGCGGGGAACATACAGCTTATATCTTGGGAAATCAGGGTTTGCGAGAATGCTGGTTAACATCGTGTGTTCTTAACACTGGCAACATAAATGAGATGCAGAACACGGTTCGCTGCAGATTTATGCAGTGTGAAATGAATTTGATAGAGTGGTCGAGATTTCGAGTGGTGCCGGGTTGAAAAGGGGTTTATTTACATTTTCGCTTTCACGCGTGAGACATTCAAGCAAACATTCGCAAAGAAGAAATGTATGTGAGTGTCAAACATGTCAGTTGTTGTACTATTTGTTGCTTATGACTAGTTTTAAATTTAAAAAGACTTGATAATTTTTAGGATTCCGTACCTCAAATGTAAAAAAGGAACCCGTATAGGATCACTTTGTTTGTTGTCTGTCTGTCAAGACCATTTTTCTCAGGAACGCGTGAAGGTATCAAATTAAAATTAATATCGAATACTCAAGTCTGACGTACCTTGAATCTTGGAAAACATCAAACTTATAGGTCAACGCAATAAAAAGATATTGCTGTATTTCCTTACAAAATTCAAGGGAAATTTGGCAAGAAGCAAGGTCAGCAGGTCAGCACAAACATAGAAATAAATCTGGAAACCATATTTTTAAATTATAACATATTAAATAAAAAAAAGCTTTTTTCTGTTTACTAACTTAACTTTGTAGTGGAAAGCCATACATCGAGTATGTAATTTAGCTGCAAAGTAAAGTTGGTTTTTCAATCGGAATTTATTACAGGTACCGCACCTATTATTTATGATTTTCAGTGTGTTAATTATTCATATTCTGTACGGATCGCTCGGTGCGTGAATCAGACTTGTCCTTGACCGGATGGAGCAGATCGCCTCATTAGCTGGTGGGTTATGTTGAGCACGCTTTCCATATAACTAACTTATCGTGTTATACTATCAAGTTAGGTGAAGAAATGCCACTATATATACAAGATTTACTAAAACATGACAATGCTGTTCAATTATATGAGAACCATAAATACTATCTTTAAAAACTATTGAAAACTTATGTATTAGCTTAGGATTCTGTAATCGAGCTATTTCAATTCAGTAAAAATATTTTTCATTGTTATGCATACAGAAATCCAGAATTAAGAAGCAACTATAGGACACCCTAAAATTTATCATGATACGATGTACATACATACACCCAAAACATATAACCTTCACCCTTCTTCCACAGTATATAAAAATAAGGTAACAATAAAGATACTGGTGATTCAGAAGCAAGCAATAAAAGCTTGATTAGAAACCCCCTACTTTGTAAAGGTCCACATGATGTTCCTCAGCTTGAATGGTTCTGCATACAACTCTGACGGAACTGGGGGAGGGCTTTATGAAAGCGGCTGGACGAACAATGGTATCCTACAGGACGCGGACTACGAGTATATTGAAAGCCTTGTAAAAATATCCTGACAAAAGCCGGTCTAGACTAGAATGGCTTTGGATTAAACATTGGGGGAGTAGGGGTGTCGATGATTTGCTGATTACGAGTATATAAAAAGGGTCTAAGTGTATCTGTGTCACTCACTATCCTTTTCAAATCTTGAAGAATAGTGTAGTAGAGAACACACAATTTTTAACAACAGACTTTAAAAAAGCAGGAACCTCTAAATGCAACTGTATGGTGGTTTTTTTCTCGGTGTATTGTCATATTTTCGCCAATTGTGAACAGAATTTAATTATTTTTGTTTTTATTATTAGACATGAGTAGACTCTTACTTTGAAAAATTACAAAATGAATGCCATGCACTTCCCGTTAACCGAATTTAATAAAACTCGTATGTTTAGAAGACTTGATCGGAAATCTAAGTATTTTTCAAACACATCGTTTATTTTGCTTTACTCGTACACGTACTTACCGATCCTGTTCGATAAAACTGCGATTGTGATTAATCTGTCTGCCGCATAAGGTTCACAACATAGCAATGTTCTGTTACTCTGTAACAATAGTCATTCATTACTATAGGTGATTGTGGACTACTCGGATAGGTACGACAGAAAAATGAATATAGCAAACTGTTGTTCGATCATTTGCGAAAATAAAATGAGCTCATACACGAGCGACTTGTGAACTTTTTCGTAAAAATTAGTATATACAATAAAGGCTCTCAGACATAGTCAATTATACCAATTTGTTCTACGACGAATGAAAACCAAACAATGGTAACCTTGATGGAGTATTTATCTCCATTCTCGAAGGCTGCAAATTGCTCAGATGTGTGGATAAATAGCCAAAAAACAATCGTCGTGACTTCCTCAAAGCGTGTACACGTTTTGGGATAAAAAGTGTCGATTTCGTCACAGTTTGTCACGAGAGTGCTGTGTGGACAATAGCTGGCGAGTTGCCATCACGACGGATTGTATAATGACAGTGGTATCGTGATTGTATTCAATGTTTAACAATATTCTTCTGTTCGATAGTATTTTGAAATACTCAAATGACAAGAATGAAAAAAGGTATACTGAAAACAGCTTTCTTTAGCTTCGTGCGTGCGTACAGACGTTTTGATCTAAAAAGCACTTAACAGAGGGACATACTAATTTTCGATTTTTTTAATATATTTTTTAGTGTGTTTGATACATAAAATAGTGTATATAAAATGTATGGTTTGTATCTGGCTCAAACTTACAGTACAGAAAAAACAGTACAGAAAAAATTTCAAGGCACGACAAATTTAAATCATAAAATCGCAACCGGCACTATATTACCATCGCCATAGTCCACCATGCGGGCCCAGTGCGGATTGGTAGACCTCACACACACGTGTGCATGTTTCCTCACGATGTTTTCCTTCACCGAAAAGCCAATGGTAATGATTTTTATCGTTCGTACATAAATTGCAAATAATAAATTGTAACTCATTGGTACGAGCCAGGATCGAACCCAGAACTCGATTGTTCAAGGACTGATGCTCTACCCAACTGAGCTACCATCGCGGTTTGACAAACTTTAAAAGGGCAGGAATGTGATTCTAAACTAAAGCCATATGGTTTGGTCTGTTGATATTGATATATATATTTCAAGTAAATCCAATTATCCATCCATGTATACTGTATTTGTTATAAGGTTTATAATTGAAATGTCCAATTTTTTAAATGTGAATATGCGTTTCAGGTCCCACACCGACGATAGTGCAGCCCCCGACGGGTGGGTACTGGGTGGACGGCGTGGAGGAGTCCCCGGATGGAGAGGACCACGAGCATCGAGCGCAGCCTGGGACCCCGCGGCAGGCGGCACGACGACATAACATCGACACCGACGACACAGCCAAGTACTACAGGCGGTTCTTCCTGGGGAAGGTACGTGGTTACATTTGGGAATCTGATCAAGGGTTGGGGAAGTGGGGATGATTTATGCCCGACTACAGCGAAGCCAAAGGAGGGTTTTAGGTTTAGTAAAGTTTGTGATTATATGTTTCCTCATGTCCTAAACCATTCGTTGTAGGATGTGACATTGAAAGCGTCGTGTTAGTTCGTGGTTTTATATAGGCTATATTGTTACATAAAATTAAAAATGGCGGCCTATAGGGGACATAACCCAAACCAAAAATAATAATTTCAGATAACAGTGTCGTGTTTGGTATCAAATGAAAGGTATTGATGAGTAAATTCCCACGAATATGTTAATGACGAAAATGAATAAGTATATGTACAGTCGAGTACAAAAATATGTATCAGCTTTTGAACAATGTCACATTCACTCTAGCTTGTCTCTATGCAGTGTGTTGAAGGAAATTTAGTTTTTTTACTGTGTCTATAAATTGTTGTATAAATTTATTGATTTTTAGGATTCTATAATTCCGATGTAGAAACGAAACCCTTATAGGGTTACTCTGTGTCCACCCATTCGTTACGGCGGATTATCTTAGCAACTACTAATGTCATGAACTTGAAACTAGTTGATACTTCCTCATCTGTACCGCAAGTGGGATGTTCCAAAAAATATTTGTATACGGTGAGATCGCAGTTTTAGACAAAACATCAAAAAACCCTGTAAAACAAACTTTGTTTGTGTAGCGGTCTCAAAAGATTATTTTACGCTAATCACTGCGAATGCGACTCACTCCTTGGTGTTTTTTATGCAAAGCTACGCTTGACCTTTCATAACTTTTAAGCGATGACGATAATTACTTGTAATCTCACGAACTTTACTACCGGGAAATGCTTGCACTTCATATTAAGATTAAAGGGCAGGAATTAATTCACTTAATTTTAGGATCTAAGCTTTAATTTCAAACTAAGAGATTACCCTAAATCAAAAGTGTTCAACAGCGTGAACTAGTTCAGGCAATGGTGGAATTACCTTCATTATTACATCCGTAAATTAGCCCTAAGCAGTTGTATCCTTACTTAGCCACTGTAATTAAGTTAAATCCCATTATAGTTACGTTATAACGTTCTAGCGTATACTATACTAGTGCGATTAGGTCGCCCCCTGGTTTTGCTACGTATTTATTCAACTTACAGGGTACAAATCCAATATAAATAATAAATACAATTATATACATTATTATAATCAGCCGGGAAACGTCCACTCCTGGACATAGGTCTCCTCCATGGTATGCCATTATATACATAAATAATAAAAATTATAAAGCGTTTATTGAATTCAATCTTAACTATGTTTAAACAATATGTACACTTATAAAATCTAATATTGATGCATCTACTACTTACGAGTATCTTGCGGCCTTGTCAGTTGTTCTCATGTGAGATGAAGGCCAAGCGCAAACCCATTGTGTATAAAAAGACACTAAAAATCGTAAGCCATGGTTTCCTATAAACAAGTTGTAACGGATACACATTGCACGCCCTACTGACCTTAGGATAGCCTGACTCATTTTAAATTACCGATAAATCCATACAAAAGGCAACGCTTAGTCCAATATTTTCCAATCAACTCGATGGCTCGGTCACGTCCTAAAAGTTTAATCGACCGACTAAAAGTTGCAAACGGCGAACTATATTTAAAAAATATAAACAAATTAAAGCATGCTTAATTGCTTTCGTGACCACCGCGCGCTTTCTTCTGACGCAAATGTCACCAGATGAAAACATAATTATAACAAGGGTGCAGTGAGTTTCGCCATAACAAATTAAAAGATTTTATTTTTGTAATTGTTTTTTTGAATGGATATTCGTAATAAAATAGATTTTAGACTAAGGTATAACAAATGGGAATTCTTTCAGAATACTTCCAGATAAAAATTCTTTTGTCATAATGTTTTAAAATAGAATAGTTGGCTTTGGTAAGAAATTACTTAAAAATAGACGGTCGGATTACAGGGTCTCGAAATGAATATCATTAACGTACAACTGTATTGTCTGCTACCATAGCCATTACACAGCTATAATAAATCCCTATATGGGGTTTGGAACAATGAAATAGTGTGTAAAAATTGCGATTCACGATGAAGTTGTATGCTAATGATTCACATTTCGCGACATTACAATCTAATGTCCTATTTTCAGATAATTACTTCACAAAGCCAGCTATCCTACTTTAAAATATTATGGTAAGAGAGCATGAAACTGTTCGTCGAAATTTCCAACACATATGACGTATGTGGAGTAAAAATAATTGTATATGAAACGAATGCGCCACATCTGGTTTGACATTTCACGCGCCACACTGTCTGGCCGCTGCCGTCTGGCCGGAGTAGTGAAATGAACTCGCTGCCAACTTGCCGGAAATTTTAGAGTTTCTTTTCCGTGTTATTTTATTTCATTATATTTTATATTTCTAGGTATATAATTTTAGTGGAAAAAAGCAGGACATTGTAACAATTGTGTTAAATATTTGCTTTATTTTAATTTCATTATTTATTTTTAAAATTAATATATACCTAAATATTCTGTAAATATATCAAGCGTCTACCTGTTGCCGTTATCGAGCAAAAAATCACGCTTGTTGTATGGGAGCCCCCTTTAATATTTATTTTATTCTGTTTTTTAGTGTTTGTTGTTATAGCGGCAACAGAAATACATCATCTGTGAAAATTCAATTCAAATCAAGGTTCATGATATACAGACTGGTGACAGACGGACAGCGAAGTCATAGTAATAGGGTCCCTTTTTTACCCTTTGGGTACGGAACCCTAAAAATATGATGTTATACAAGCAAAATAAAATCAAAAATGTATTTATAGTATTTTCAACCAACTTCAAAAAGGAAGAGGATCTGAAAGAAAGAAAGAAAGAAAGAAAGATTTATTTGCTAGAATACAAATTTAAAAAGATCTTAATATTAATATAAAGTAATCGTATTCTGTCGAACATGCCGACGTGCAAATGTTAAGTCTAGTTACATTGTAGTCTGTTTAAATATACTTATCTATATATATATCTTAATCTAAATATGCATCGATCTCACCAACATCAACAAATATAATTATAACTGGTCAAATTCATTCAATGAATAAAAAGAGTGTTCCATCAGCCACAAACGTAATGCTCTCTTAAACCTATGTCTCGGGAGTTGTTTAATAAATCCTGGTATTTTGTTGTAAATTTTAATACACATACAGTAGCTGTTTTTTTGAATGCGCGTCGTTTTAGGTGTTATTTCGAGAGCCAATCTTTGTGGATTTCTTAAAGGTCTCTGCAGTACCTCCCCAGCTTCAATAAAAAGATGATAGTTTTGCTTGACGTAATTACCTATCTCGAGTATATACAGGGATGGTAAAGGTAATATTTTTAGTGATTTAAAGTAGGGTCTGCAGGAGACGTCTGGCGCGATGCCACATATAGACCGTATACATCTTTTTTGGGCAATGAAAATTTTGTTACTGTCTGTACTATTTCCCCAAATTATTAATCCGTACCTGAGGACAGACTCTACATAAGCAAAGTATGCAGTGATAGCTGTACTTTTATTGGCAATTTTGGTTAGTTTATAGAGTGCGAATGCGAACCTATTTATTTTATTGCATATTTTCTCTACTTGCTCTTTCCAGTTCAAGTGCACATCTACAATTAATCCTAAAAATGTCGTACTATTAGTATTATGTATAACTTGTCCATCGTAGTTTACCGTTATTTGTTTATTTTTAAAGTTATTGAAATTTATGAGATTAGTCTTCGACAAATTGATGTTTAGATTATTTTGATGTAACCATTGTATTATTGATGTTAAGGTCTGTGATATGTCCATTTTATGCAGTTCTATTGAAGATTTTATATCCGAAGTAACTATTATTGAAGTATCATCTGCGAACAAAACTGTTTTATGTTTTGTTGCGTCTGGTAGGTCATTAATGTACAGTACAAATAATAAAGGGCCTAATATACTGCCCTGCGGAATTCCAAATCTGTTGTGTCTGAAATTAGAACGGTGTATATGTACTGTATGTTTATCATTTAATTGTGCTATTTCTACACACTGCAGTCTATTTTCTAGGTAGGAACTCAACCAACTAAGTGCAGGTCCTCGAACACCATTCTGTTCGAGCTTAGTTAACAGTATTTTGTGAGATACAAAATCAAACGCCTTTGACAGGTCTAAAAATAACACACTGGTATATTTTTTGTCATTCAGGCTCTTAAGGATGTCATTGACCAAGTGAAACGCTGCGTGTGTTGTAGATTTGTTTTTAATAAATCCATACTGGTTTTGTTTGATTATATTAAACTGGGCAAAGAACGATGTTAGTTTATTATGCATTACTCTCTCGAAAATTTTAGATATAATCGGAATAAGCGTAATCGGCCTGTAATTAGTGACTTCAGTGATATTTCCTTTTTTATGGAGTGCTTTGACCACGGATACTTTTAACAGTTCCGGAAAAGAACCTGACTCCAATGAAAGGTTAACTAAGAATGTTAGGACTTGGCTCAATTGTTCCTTACACGCTTTTATCACTTTAGTACATATAGAATCATATCCTTCAGACTGTGTATTATTTAATAATCTTATTATATTAATAATTTCCTTCTCATCTATTGGTGCTAGGAAGATTGAATTATGA
This sequence comes from Carcina quercana, assembly GCA_910589575.2. NCBI lineage: Eukaryota > Metazoa > Arthropoda > Insecta > Lepidoptera > Depressariidae > Carcina > Carcina quercana. The sequence goes on from OU342442.1 coordinate 6,045,376, forward strand.
AACGCGTTTCTTCTATTTTGAACAACATTTTTTGAAATTTTGTTATTATTTGTTATGTCAATAAAATAATTGTTCATAGTTGAAGCTATCTGTAAGGGTAATTCGACGCTTATGTTTTTTTGTATGTGTGTTACGCGATTACTCCCCCAATAGTGAACCGATTTTGATAATTCTTTTTTTGTTTGGTAGAACATACTTCAGAGGTGGCCCCATATAAATTTTATCGAAATTGATTGATACCTCTGTGATAAAATCAACAAAACCCAATTTGTGAGACAATTGAAGTTGGTTTTTAGTTCTAGTTGAAAGCGTTAACTATTAAACCTAATGTCAAAGCTTCACAAAACACATAACGTAAAGACATAACTTTAGCTGTGTTTTGTTGTTTTGCAACTTTAATTGCGACCTTTGTGAATAATGTCCTATCTATCTATAGATTATTCTTAGATTTTTAGAATAAAACTATTTAAAAGTGGAGGCCGGTTTTGAACCATCTCTTGTGGGGTCCTTTGCCGCAAGGTGCCAACACGCACGCTGCCCGAGGGAATTACACACCTGTTTTATTTTCACGCAGAACGTCCACTTGATCACGTCCCCCTTGACACGTATGCGCATGCACTCGTCAATGGCTGTGTCCTTTTATTGCGTGGCCTTCCGTGGAGGTCCACGGTACGGTAGCGATGCACAATTAATTTCCGATTGCTATGAATGCTAAGCAATAAAATAAAACAAGTTAATTTAAATATTTAAAAAAAAACGATCATTTCATTATATAATCAACCAGTACTGACCATATTGTTTTATCTTCAAAGTTTTAGGGTTTGTTCATCCACGTTTGGCCAAATCGTTATGGTAGGGTGCTTTTGCGATTTTGCTATATAAGTAAATAGGGATCACAGAGGTCCAACAGTGGACTGCTAACTAGCTTTTTAAGCGTGAAACTTTAAATATTATCAAATCTGTTAAGTAACCAATATCATAAAATCAGTGTCACTACTTTTAATTGCTAGCAAATCATTACAAGCTGGGAAACGTCTTCTGATGAACATATATATGCTAGCGTAGCATAAGAAAATCTTTATTCTGATCTTGATATGTATAATAATAATGACTTCGCTTCGCTACGATCTAATTTCACAACGTAACCCTGCGCAATGTCAGTTGATAAAGCCTCGCCTACACTGACGAAGACGTGCTGAGAAAGCACAGCGACCGCACGAATCCTTTATAAACCTGTGGGCTTAGTGAAGAATGTCGCGGTTATAGCTGTTTTCGTCAATTCGTTTATCAAATTCCTACTAAAGTTTACGTCAAATAAAAAGCTATAGGTAAAAGTATACATTTCTGACCACAACACACTGATATTGTAAAATCAAAAGTAACTCTTTTATACCTCTGTTCACGACGCAAGCAAGCAAACGAATTGGAATGCAATTTTTTACTCCCGCGTATACCAAGTATTTAGATTTGGTACAGTTTAATTTGTAAACGTTTTTGTGACATGTCACCTTTACTGCCTTCACCTTTAATAGACACTTCCCTTAAAACACTACAAAGGATCAAGAAATGGTGACTGTGACATGGTACAAAAGTGGGTAAGTATATATTTTTGTACTCGAGTGTACATCCCGAATATTTATATCCCGCTCGCACCCTCACCAATCCTTGCCTACGCGACGCCATACGACATCGGTACAGTTACCAACACGTGTGAACTTTCCCATACCCACGCCTACCAGGCTTAGCTTTTTCTATTTTTTGTGTCATTCGAATTGTTATAATTCTTATAATTGCCGTTTTATGCTCGGGCCGATTAAGATACGGTTACTTAATTGTTCGATGGAACGACAAAATGGAATAGCGCACGACAGTATTTGGTAAACTAGGGAACCTGTGATTTATGTAGGCCAATTAGACGGCTATCGCAATAGCTTTGACATGCCATATTGCTGATAGAATCTAATAAATAACGCAGACTAAATTTTACAAAACTTAAAATGTTTTTGGAATGAGTTTTAATCATCTTTGGTTTGTAGTATTTTTGAATGTGTGATCCCGGCAATCACCGATACGCTTTATAAACAATTTGCATTTAGCAATATATCCTTCTTTAGTTACATCAAATAGATGGTCAATGTGGAGAAATAGATAGTCACCTCCGATACTTAACTTTGTTCTAAACCCAGTTGCACATAGACGGTCATTTTAAACTCCTGTGCGGATCGAGAGCGCATACTGTGATTGTAGCTCTTTTGCAGGCACTGAGGGAGTTGACAACCATTTTCTCTGCTAGCGGAGACAATAATGAACAATATTTACAACACGTCTATACAGATGTAGATTTGATGCCTTCGTATCTCATGTTGGTTGCTGCGATTATCCATACTAACATAATAAACGCGAAAGTGACTTTGTTTGTTTGTACAATCTTTATCGTCGTAATGGAGGGTCAGAATGACTTGATTTTTGGTATAGGGATAATTGAAAAGCCAAAAAAGGACTTTTTATCCCGATTGAACTAGTTCCTGTGAGATAGTTTTTTAAGTCCACGTTGACGATGTCACGGGCAAAACTCTAGCTAGAAATCCACACCTAAGTTTTCTCAGCCATAGTATATTGTGTTTACCTGCATACATCACTTTTAAAGTTCAATTTAAAGTCACAATACGTATTGGTTCGGCTAAAGTGCCAAATAAGGACGACGACGCTTTATCGAATGATAGCAACAGAATTTTCTTTTTCTTTTACATTTTACCCAATCATTGCCACATGCATCGTGTACCTATGCTCTCCTGTTCATATCAAGAGAAGAATCTACGGTTTTCTTAAACTCTTACAAACTGATCTGAAAACAATTCAAAGTTTTTTTTTACATAATTAAATATAAGAGATACGTAACGCAAAGTACGGAACTGCTGGCGAGATAGGTACTGCATTAGAATTGACAGCTACAGACGCCACTTTGTCTGCCAGAGCGTAACTAGTAAAATGTATACAGATTTATACTTTTTTATATATAATGAAATTAAAAACATGCATAATGTAAAATTACACGCTTTCAATTTAATGTTCCTGGAATAAAATGTACGGCTGTCCATAAACAAAATTTCTTTGAATAAAATGCGTGTCCACCAATTAAAAAACGAACCCAACGCAGTCAACCGCCGATTAAGGGCTCGGGCACACTCATTAACTGGAGAAAAAACACCACAAGCGACAGTGGGAAAAAGCGCCTGTGCCTACCAACGCGTAACCGCTTGGCTTCACGCCCAGTGAGCCAAGTTCCCGGCAACGTGTAGATCGGACCGATTACGACATCACCCAGCAATTTGAGACCCGACCGTGTGTACCGAGCCTTATCGGCCCGCCTGATCTAAACAGATGCCTTGTTAAGAAAATCTCATTAACTTGAGAATAACTTGCTTTTAAATGATGGTTTCACAATTTTTCTGACAATGAATTAGTATGAAAATTGTACCATTACGTTTATTTAACTAAACACAATGTGAGGCAAATAGCTTTGTCGAGATTGCGTCTTACTCTCACTGTTTGAGTTATTCCTCGTGTTGTTAAGGTTGAATTATGTTGCTTTAATATTTATTTTCCCTTTTAATTTTGATAAGTGAAGCTTTGAAGCCCTTGTCAGTTTACGGAGTCGTGTCCATTAGAAGTGCGCAACGAAGAAAACGCCCATTTTGCTTGTTTTATTTATGAACAAAGAAGTATTTCGGTTGAATATGTGAAGTAATCAATATGCTACATTTGAATTAAGGAATAAATACACAATTTTGATTGTATTCAATTTAACATAGAATCAAGTTATTTTAGAGGAGCCAATGTTCTTTTTCATTCCTTCATCATATAAATTATATTTGACAGATGAAATCGCTATTCATGCGAGATCAAATTGTCGTTTATTGTTATGATCGCAAGACTATTCGACATAGCTTATAACCCTTTCATCGCCGAACATTCTGCAGCACCTGCTGGATGGGTCACGTCCGTCAAGTATAGCGATCATTACCTGTATGTCAACCTGCTAGCGGGGTGGGGGTGGGTTATTGTGAGGGTTAAGCTGGATTAGGGTCCTATCAGTATGAGATTTATAGTCTGTGCATCCGGACAGCGACAGAGCAAATTGTATTTAGGTATCTGAGATTATGTTATCTTTTTAGAAATAAGACATGATCGTATGCAAAAACGCTTATGCACACATTAGGTACGAGTATATTCGTATTTATAATATTCGTGTGATGGCAGCTCTAGGTTAGGGTAGACAAAGGCAATGACGGAAGCGTTTATGTGACATGTAGAAATTTATTCAGCACATTTTGAAGAAAGAAAACAACAACATTAGAACAGTTTATATTGTTATAGTATTTGTTAAAAAGAATCATGATTGTTCACATTTGACTAAAAGTTGAGGTGATGTAACTCTAACTGTATAATATGTTATAACTAAAATAAGGTAAAAAAATATCAATTTCTAAAAAAAACACGAGTGATTATTATTTTTCAATTTAAAACAACAAATGCCCATATATACAACTAAATATCCTATATAAAGAAAAATAAAATTCTACTTTGTGACTTCGACATTGCCGAATCCAAAAAATTTTAGGCCCATTTTATATGTTCATAATTATTTTGATAAAAAAGTTTAAAAATATCCATTATATCATTTTTAGCCCAATATTTTTTCGTTAGTTTCGACATCTTCACCAATAAAAGTTCACTGGTAAATTTGAGCTTTTCATTGGTTGATCACCACGCATTGCGGGTTTGGGCAACGAGATTCCAGTAGCACACAGGTTGATGCTGCTGGGTAGGTGAACAATTAGGACATTTACAGCAAAGCAAGCGCGTCTGTACTGACGTTTATCTACACTGCCCCAAAATAATTCAATCTGAATACTTCCTGCGACGTACTCTGTGACGTATTTACACGTCAACCCTTGCACAGCTATCGGCTTAGCGATCACGGATCCTCATTTATCTATCCCAACCCTCGGTCACAACGAGCCATCGAGCTGACGGGCTCGCACACAGGTTACCGGCGCTTTATGTAAATGGACCATCGTTAGCGGGATGACACGAAAAACTTACATACATTTGCCAACATTTTCATGTAAAATTGACAATGTAACTAAAATAACCTTAATTTACCGTAACTAAATTGGACAAAACAATAATAATGTTATCTTTAGAGAGAGAGAGAGACTACATCTGCTGCACAGGGCTCGCCTTATGATGGACTGTATGGCTGTATGACAGTTCAATTCACTGTAAAAAATTACCTTTCAAACCGACTTTGAAAAATTAGTTCTCGTTTACTACTATAAAATAAATATATGATTTTATCTCCGTAGCCTAGTGGCTACACGCTTGGATTTACAATCTGGAGGTCCCGGTTTCTATTCTCAGTGGGGGTTTGCGAAACAGCGGTGTCAATAGCACTGTTGTGCTCCGGTATTATGAAAGGTAACAGAGCTTCATTAGGTTAATGCTTCTGGGTGAGCACGCTTTCAATCCAATGGACTTATCGTTACGTACCATCAAGAGGAGGGTGAAGTCCAAACCAATGGTACATTTCAATAAGGATTAAAGCGATTTGTTAGAGCAGTGTAAATCAACTGATTTATCTATGAAAAATAAAATAAATGGCAGGTAGTGAGTGGGGCGAAGCTATTCGCTAACGCGAGTTCACCTTGCTATTGTTTACATTCCACAATTCAAACTTAAACAGACGAAAATACTCGTGACTGTACAATGTACATTTATATAAAAAGAAAATAGTTATCATTAAAACTTTGAAATATTTCATGTTTAATTTTATTTGTGTACAGTCACCCCCATAAGTATCTTAGGTACTTTGTACCATGTCACATTCATTCTGACTTGATATTATTGAGCGTATCAAGAGAAAAGTCATTGGAAAGTTAATATGGCATCTACTGTGGCATGGTATAAACAATTTATGAATATAGTTTTTACATCGGATTTTTACGCACATACCAAGGTACCTTGCCATCGTCAGTATAAGTATTTTTAACTTTACACGAGGTCTTTCCTGGGACCACCCACCATCATGTTGAACGTTCAACGTTTTTTAATTTAAAAATATATCAGTTGGAGATGCTGTCGTCATATATCTGTATAAGTCCACTTGTGGACATAGATCTCCCTAATAGACCCGTACGAAGTACGCGAAGAATTTTCAATGATAATAATTTACTAGTAGGTTTCAGGGTGCGCAGTCTGAATAGTTCATCACATTTTAAAGTGGATACTATCAAATAAAACCATTTTCACACTGATGCAGACAGAATGAGGTACTTGTGTATGATGGTATGATAATTGATTACTTAGATGAATACATCAAATACCTATCGTTTACTAAAAAGAAAAAATTCTCTTCCTAATCACATTTCCCACCGGATAATATATTTTCCAATCCATTCGTCTAAATCAGTGACGAAGACAGATGCCCCTAACTGACAAAAGAAAAGTGGAGGCAATAAGCAAATGTCTTCTTTCATAAAGCAAAATTGGTCGGAGGACAATTCCATTTGGGGAAAAGAAAATGATGGGTGCTCAAATATGATTGCTGCTCCTGGCGCCTGTCACCGGTCTGAATAAATCGAGCATTGATCAAAATGAAATTGTGGAGATGAGTCGCTTTCTCGAGGTTTCTTTAAGACTGGTTTTGATTATAATGGAAAAGGGAAGAATGATCAAACTCAAAGAAGCCAAAATCGCAATGAAGCTTTAAATATGTCACTAGTTTTTTAAAACATGAATCGAGACGTGCAGGTAGTAAGGGTAAAAGTTACCTTCGATGGACGTATTCAGACGGTAAAGGTCTGTTGAGCCATGGATTGTCGTGCTATCTATGAAATCGTTTGAGATTAGAGAGAGACATTACTGTCTAGTTGTTTTTAGGTTTTATATGTTTCAAATCAGTCTACATTAAAAAAAACATTACTTTTCTGAAGCAAAAATAAACAACACCAGACTATATTTAGGTTTCAGCCAAACGGGTAAAAGCGAGACACTTAAAAAATGCCTTCGCCCCAAAACTGATAACATTATTACAATATTTATGAGTAGGTTAAATAATTAACATTTAAAGATTACGAGAATAATATACCGTATGGAAAAAATAATATTCGTTACGTCAAAATATATTTATACGGTCTTACGAAACCCTAATAGGCTTTATAAAGCTACAAAACACAAACGTACTCGTATGCACTCGTATAATTCGAATTCGCAACCCTAAAAACTCAAAATTTTCATCTCTTAAATCGCCATCAAGAACACAAATTACATCATAAGCGCTATTACTTCGTGATGGTAAGCAATAACCTGCGCTTAGCTGGCGTAAGCTGTAAATGATTACTCCTAACCGGTTTATATGGCAAATGACTGAAGTTACGCCGGCATTAGGGAAGTTTGCAACTAATCCGCGAGCGACCTGAGGTCAGGGGCATATATCTTACGTCTTATGTGTACTACTGTCTACATTCATGTGTAACTAGTTCTAGCGGTTATGTTTGAGTAGAGTTGTTTTAGAAGTCTAGGCAAAAATAACAAGCTGTATTGTAATAAAACTTGATTTAAAAAAATCTTTATCAACTAAGTGCACACCAATAAAATTCATATAGTTATCAAATGACTCATTTACGTATATTAAGATACTATAATACTCTACTATAATACTCCTCGTTCGAAATTTTCAAAAAATGTATTGATCGGTGTATACTAACTAGTACTCTTATAAGAGTCTCGCTTCATCATTCATTATGCACGCTCCTAAGACATGAACTGCCTTGTTTTTTCTTCCGAGCTGTAACTTTTCGACGCTAGAGTCCATTTCTAGGCAAGGGTGTTCTGTTGACATGACCATTGCCCAATTGTTTTTCAATATCACGTAAGATTGTGCTCAAACGCAAGCCTACCATAATTACAGAAAGTATTGTAGACCAGCACGCTCTATTAAACCATAAAGAAAAAACACATTTTATATCTACTTTGATGGAGTGATTGATGTTCGCGGCTTACCAACCAATATTCTGCACGAAACCTTCGACACTAAAAGGGGACAGATGAATAGAAAATTTTCACTTCGCAGAGTCTAAAAAAATTTCCGGCAGATTCCATCTGGGATGACGTGATCCATCAGTGCGTTCGAAAAGGGGCATTAACCCCTCGTCCCTTAAATTACCATCTTTAGCTTTCAATTTGCTTCTTTGTGGGAGCGATGAAAAAGGACAAGCAATAAAATCAGGGTGTTATCAAATTTATAAAGGACAAAACAAGTTTCAATGATGGACCGCTATAATTGTAATAAAATATTTGAGAACACGGTTCAAACAAACTTGATAATGTTTTGATTACTGTTCAACTCGCAATTGAGAAATATGTAACCTGTTGCTATAACGACCACCTGCCACCTTCAAATACCACTTCTAAAGATATTGAAGATTTCAAGCTAGTATTTAAGTCGAATGTCAACTGCTATTGATGGTTTGCTATGAATTGCTGATGTAAATATCATGTTTGAAGTGTATTAAATAAATATCCCAAAATTGTTGATATTGATTACATAAAATTGACTGAATGCAAATGACAAATACTTAAGCACACTTGGAATAATGTTGCGGAAATAAAACATGTTTATTTAACTTTAGCTCTCATTTAAAAATATATGTGTGATTTAAAAAAGACAATAACAGTTATAGAACATTTAATGCCACGTTTGCTTTTCTTGGATCCTCAGCTTCGAAGGTTTTTAGAGATAGAAGAGCTTTTGGTGGATTTAAGTCTACAGCTCTTGATACTGTTACTTAAATCATTCCCTCGTTTGAACGTGGAAAATTGGAAAGAACCCAGTAATTACTTATTTGCGATACAGGGGAAGTGCACCCACTTCAACACTGCGACACATCATGTATACGGTGCACGTTTAGCTGATTCTTTATTGGATTGCACTCTGGCTAGACATAGATAAAACTGTTATTGTGCATTGTGTTTATTTATTGATGGACAGAGTTTGCAGTATACAGTAACAATTGAATCGTGCTGTAGTAATGACCTCGCATTTTGTAGAACAGTTAAAGTCATTGATTCCTGTAATCATGTCTAAGCATGTTTAAGTTAGTACTCCGGATTTACTACTACTTTTTTGGACATGTTTGTAAGAACGAAATATCAATGATTAAAGCAATGAAGTATTTTTTAAAAAAGCAACAAGGTACATGAATTACCCTGTACCCTGGGTACCTTGTTAAACCTTAACTTTCCATTAAAAAATCATGACCAGAAAATTGTTTTTGGTTGTTACGATTTTTCTGCTCAATCTAAACGTCTCTACTGAACATACATCAGACGCCTACTTATTTGGAACCTGGACTGCGAGATTTATCTGCGAGACATTCGATTTTGTAATTTCGTGTAAATTTTTAGCATCATTTTAGTTTCATGGTCATCGTGTAAACAAACACTACACTTGACGATATAAGCTGTATGTTTTTGAATTGCGCATTTCAGCTTTATCAAGATCAAATGTATTGTTCTATTCCACTAGCATCAATACAGTAGTCTGTTTAGTTTATCCTTGGCTCTGTCCTGGGAAAATAAGGGACTTACAAGGTTCCAACAACAATGTATTTACATATACTTCACTTGTATCCCATGACGGCTCAACATCTTTGTTTGGTAGAGAATCTTAATTGCTTCCATCACCTTGACGAGAAACAATAAATTCGATTCCATTATTAAAAGGCTTCTACCTCATTTTTGTACTTAAGCTTAATACGGAACGTGCATCGTTGAATAACATTGAAGTAACATTTATATCTAAGATCGAATAGGTACCTATATGGACCTTCAGAAAATTAACTGAGCTTACAGAGCAAACCGAGTACCGTACTTTAGTTGCCGTTGAACTTTAATTCCGTCTTGTTGGATTCGCTGTCATGTAAATAACATGGAATAAGGCCTTTAATGCTTAGAAAGCAATTTACTCCCGCTTTGTGAGTTGTGCGCCAGCTATTTCTTCGACGTTTTCAGATCCCGTTGTTTATGCTTTGTTATTTCGTTTTTTTTTTCTTCATTTAATTGGGTTCGGAATGGCGGATCTCTTTTGTTTTTAATTAGGATAGATTTTTCGTGTATTTTGCCTTAAGTCATCGTTAAAAACATTTATAGTATCTAGAGTTTATACTGACATTGGTTCACTATTAATTCGTTACCTTCGTATTTCATGTAAACTGAGGTAATTTGAAAGAAAAATGTAAAACACAGCGTTCCAGATACATTCGAATTAGGTTTCGAACATTTTCTATTACGGAATAATTTTCTACACAATTATCTGATGATTTCCAAAAAAATTGAGACAGTGAATTACAATTTCGATTCTGTTGATGCTATGTGGTTCTCATAGCTCGCACCAAGCGTTGCACTTCCACTTTTATCATTTGTTCCTCTAGAGCTAGGTTATGGAATACCCTGCCAGTGTACCTTGTTCCCTGAAAACGATGACTGGGAAGTCTTCAAATACCTTTAGTAAGTCAATATAGTAAGTAAATAGGAACCTTATATATCAAAGACGACCACATATTTGCTTAAATTCGATTGTGGTCAACCGCTGATCTGACTTCTAGAAACAGGTTAAAAGATATATATTACAAATATTCATAATGTTTATTAGGCAAGCTTTATTTAATTCAATGAATAACTGATTGTGTACGTAAAAAAAGAAACATTTTAGAGACACTAAGGCGCGGCCTCTGGCAGGTATCGAAAATTATCTTTGTTTAATCAAGTGCGAGCAGCGTTGATGTGAACTCGTCTATGATATCATCAGACGCTCTGATTCATCCAGTAATTGCCGCGCCAAGTACTGTCAAATGTTAGTGGAACGATCACAAATAGAGTCATCTTCATTAAGTCGTCAAGGTAACAGAGCCTCATGAAATTAGTTTTGGTATTGAATGATAAAGTCATGATGATAGAAACAATAACTCAGTAATTTGCTTAGGATTTTGCTTTGAGATTAATATTATATTAGACTTTGATATGATCCCCAAGAAATATCAAATAACACGGGATTGCATTTCGCTTTCATCTCACTCTTGGTAATTAAGTCTCGGGCTCAGCCAAAAGACTAAATAAAAGAGTCTCTTTCTAGAAAACAGTAGTGTTATTTTATGAGTAGCAATGTGTTTTGTACACCTTATAGGTTTCCAAACGTAAACACCAACCAAACTGAGTAAGTACCAGGCAGTTATTCTGTCAAGAATAAATGCTGTCACCTCATAATTCCGAGGACTTCAATGTCACTGGGCCACACAGGTGGTAGTTTTGGCATGGTTTCATCATCATCAGCCGGGAAACGTCCACTTCTGGACATAGGCCTCCCTCATGGTACGCCACATCGACCGGTCCCGAGCCACCTGCACCCAGCGACTCCCTGCGACTCTAACCAGGTCGTCGGTCCATCTAGTAGGGGGACGGCCTGGTAGACGTTTCCCAGTACTTGGTCGCCACTCGAGAACCTTTACTCCCCAACGGTTATCGGTTCGAGCGATATGGCCTGCTCATTGCCGACCGTATACCGCACCACGATATCCAGTCACTTTGATAATAGATTCGAGAGCGAGTACAGTAATGCAGAGACTACTGTGTATTGTGCTGTCTTATGAATTTTACAGCGCTAAAATGTTTCCAGATTACATTTAAACATCAGGGACACTGACATGTAGCAATGCAAGTCATTTGCGTTCGGAACAAACAGTAATAAACGCTGAAGAACAAAGCAAACCCCATTATTCTGCCCACATGCCAATATTTACTTCGAAATGCCGCGATGGCCATCCCACATGACATAAAAAGCCCATTAACGACAAAAATCATTATCTTTTTGATACTTTCGTCTCTATAAATATACTATAGCCGTCCCTGTAATATTCACCGCTTTTATTAGTATTGGGTGCGACTGGATGTCTTGTTTCGACGGTAAACAGTGGTATTATTACCTGCGGTCGTAACAAGCCTGTTTTCCTGGTAGTATCTCTTGTTTACAGTGCATTATCACACATGGTCACAAACGGCCACTTTAATTGCATTGAAACCTCATGAAAATAATGATTGTTATTTAAAAACAGTTCGTGGAATAATCCAGAAGGCAAATCATGTAAAACAGGAAAGGGGGCGTTTGATTACATATTTACATTGGATGTATGATGGGTTTGCACTTGGCCTTCATCTCATTGGTGTTTATTAGCTTTGGAGCTGTTACTTGTCGTACCAAAACTGAGAAATGCTGTTTTGGGGCATACGTAGCTTATTTTTTTAATTTTTTTTAGAGACACCAACAAGTTACATTCCAAACACATACAAAATACAAACTTACATAACTAATTACTAAAAATGTTAACTTAATTATAGGTATCCACTTATACCCCGCATAGCCCTGGACTTCCGGCTTGAGAGGTCAAGTGCTTTTAACAAATGTTTAGTTTGTTCTAAATAACGACCTAGCTAAAATTCTAGGCATGAGTGTCCATAGTGCTTAAAATATCAAAAACATCCTATTGCTATTTTCAGCGTTTAAAATATATCAATTCGGCAAGTATCTGACAAACACAAGACTGACTGACTGACTGATATATAAAAAAGTTAAAAAGCGAAGTACAATCTTAGGTTATTTTGTTTTGTGGTCACACTAAACTAGAGTAGGACGACATCACTAATTAATGGTGATTATCAATAAAACCACTGTTGTAATTAGTTAGATTATACTTCAAAATTAGATAGCAATTTATTTGAAGGTATTTTTCTTTATCTACAGGAGCATATCAACTTGGTCGGGGTAGATGAAAACCAGGGCCCAGTGGTGATGTCCCTCAAGAATGAACATGTGGCGGGACAAGACCACACGAGGATACTACTACGGCTCCGCACAGAAACCATGCATGGACTTATACCCACCACAAGTGAGTGCTTTGAATAGAGTATGTAGCAACTTGGTGCCATACCACATTGACTCTGATTTGATATTGTGAAGGGCAACAAGAGGAAATCTCATTTAAAATTTAATGTGACATGGTACAAAGTTGCGTGGATAAATATGATGCTGACTGTGTGTATGTGTGTGTATCGATCGGTCCTCTGTGAATCAAACCCGGGACCTCGGATTGTTAGACCAAGCGTGTAGTCATTAGACCACGGAGGCAGTTAAAAATATAATAAATACTACTAATGTCATTTTAAATAAAAAATTTACAATCACACGAGTATTATACATTCGATAGCGATTTTTTCGTTCGTTTCCTCTTAGTGCCTTTAGGGCACAACCAATCTTTCTAAAAACTAACGTTCTCAAGTTCACATCAAGCCTACAATATGCAGAAGAACAACACTACTTTTATCCCGGTTGATTATTCCCGTTATATAATTTCTGAACTCCAAAAGTCGTGGCCAAAAATATATCAATCCATACTAATCTTATAAATGCGAAAGTAAGTTTGTTTGATTGCCATTTTGTAGAGGTATAGGGTTAGTTGAAGGGCCGTAAAAGGACATAGAATACTTTTATCCCGACCGATAGTCTCGTGGGATAATTTCTGGAGTCCACGCGGACGAAGCTGCGGGCAAAAGATAGTTATTTTCATTCAAGTCATCAAAACTCAATCCGAAAGCTTCAAAGCCTACCAGTCTACCAAGCACGGTACCACGAGTTAAATAAGTCTGATTGCTACTAATCAAAATTAAATCAATTCTCCATCGAATCGTCGCCTACGAGCGTTTGATTCGATTCCCACAATTCATACTCGTATTAAATTGTGTCAACATATTTGACGTACTGTTTTGTCATGATGTACGGCATCAGCAAGGTGTTAAGGTTAACCGTGTTAAGGTTGGGTTCGAATACAGTACGGCCACGGATTTGCGTACTGTGGGCCGTACAGAAATTTGTCATAAGCATGAATAATTTCTAACTCACTGAAAGGCTTTGTGATTTATTTCGTTGACTAATGCATATAGAGCAGGGAATTCCACTTTGAGGTCTGGTTAGTCCCAAGTCATACTATAATGAATTATAACATAGTGAACTCTTGCCCACTTTGTATTCTATTTTAACCGTCCATACTAATATTATATAAGCTAAAGTGAGTTTGTTTGTCCATACTTTACGCCTTAACGGAGAATCAATAATGACCTGACTTTTTTGTACATATATATAATTGTATATAGAGGGGTAGTTGAAGGGACGGAAAAGGCATTTTATTCCGGTTGCTTTTTATCCCGTTTGATAGTTCCCGATAATTTCGGATGTTAACACGGACTAAGTCGCAATCAAAAGCTAGTATTGTATATGTTAAAGTAACAGGTAAACTTTTCCTTTTTTTAACCGACTTTAAAAAGGAGGAGGTTATCAATTCGACGGGTATGTTTTTTAATCGTCTTTTTTATGTTTGTTACCTCAGAACTTTTGATTGGTTGAATTGGATGATTATTTTTTATTTGAAAAATGATGCTTCCTGTGTGGTCCCATTTCAATTTGGTCTAGTTCTGACAATAGAATCCATGAGAAAACTATATAAATCTTAAATTTGCCTTAATAAAAGTAGACTGGTGGGGCAATTGAAGTCGGTTTCCAGTTCTTTTTGAACGCACTTACTTGTTTTCTTTATCCTGTTAGGTCTCACTTCTGGTACAAGCCGAATAGAGTACGAGAGTTTATTTCTCAGGAGCTTTTTAGGAGATCAGACGGTCATAAACTAGTTTATCCCGCCATATAAGCTATGCCGAAAATTGCATTCCGATTGAATCATTTCCAGGATCGAGCATCACACCATCACCACTGAAAATGGCGAAAATGCTGAATGAGCAAGTGAATGTCGACAACTTCATGGCGGTGATGTGCCTTAACGCGTCATCCCTCATAGCGACCTACGATGAACACGTGTTGGTCAACACGTTCAAATTCGGCGTACTGTACCAGAAGTATGGACAGACGACTGAGGAGGAGCTGTTTGGAAACAACGACACATCCCCAGCATTTGACGAATTCTTAGAAATGCTTGGGCAGAAGATCAAGTTGAAGGACCATAAAGGTTTGTATTTTTATACCTACGAGTACAAGCTTTATAATGATTTCGTATCACGTGTCTGTCAAATAAAAGTTCATATTGGTAAAAAAAATCATCTGTTTAAAAGTAAACTTGCATCTTATTGAAATGTCGAAACACTTATTATTAATTCAAAACTGTCTGGCAATTCATTTTCATCTCCGTCGATACAAAAGACAATCTATGAATATCGGCTATATTTTAAACACTAACACTCGTGCATATTTGGTTATACTATTTGGCAATTCGGTGTGTATCTGCAACTTAAACCAGATTCAAAAATTCTTAGCATGTCGTGTATTCGCTCGAAATGAGTTCTACACATGTGAACGCAAATCCATTTTTGGATCCTAGTGGGCGTATAACGATTTGCACGAGCCAGCCTGTTCACGTTAAAATTCCTTGTTTACGTCTTAGACTTGTGAAAGATAAAATAACTTTCTAAATAACTTAAAGGTTTTGTCATGACCAGTTATAACTTGTATATCCGTCCTTATTAAGGCTTGCCCAAAGTAGCTATTTAACTATTTTATGGTAACGTAATAACTAAAACCGAAACATAATTTTTAAACCCGACTGGGAGAGCGATTCTGATAAGATTATTTTATTATTATTTCAAATAGAGCAACGCTTTTCACTACCTCATCTGATGGTAAGTTACGACTTTGCTGATGGTAACACCAGGCTCTAGGATGAGACTGACAGGAACACATTTGCCATTCATTTTCACACCCTCGCATTTTTAAGTTCATCTTGGATTGAACTTTAACTTTACCTCAACTGATAGAAGCGTGCACACTGAGAAGAGTCGACATAGGTATATCAACGTAAAAAATATAAATACAAATTTTATCAATATGATGAAACTAACATTTAAAATGTCACTGTTTCAGGGTATCGAGGCGGCTTGGACATAACGAACGGTCACACCGGCTCCGAGGCCGTGTACGAGCGGTTCTACGAGCGAGAGATCATGTTCCACGTGGCTCCCCTCCTCCCACACACGGCGGGAGATGCCCAGCAGCTGCAGAGGAAGCGGCACGTTGGAAACGATATTGTGGCTATCGTTTTCCAGGTCAGTAATTTTCAGTTTAATGATTACACAAAATATTTGGCAACTAAATTGAAAAGTATATCTATTGGATAAATCGATATTCAATCCTAAGTCCTCGTAAATAAAGTCAGTCGTATATCCGAGGACGCTGGTGCCGGTGCCCTCTGATTGGTAACATCTCTTTGTTACATTTTACAATGCCCATTAAAGACAGCATGACCCTCTTCTAAAACCTATGAAAAATGGCGCCAATAATTGAGCTCTCAATAAGAGCGAGGAACTTTACGAGTGCTGTAGAACACATGTAAAGTCATTCTAATTAATAGCTGAAAAAGGTCATTGTCAATGTCATCTAATGGATTTAAATACTCTTCAAATAGCATTTCTTCGAGCTACGACTGCAACTTCTTTCACGGCTCCCCGCTACTACTGCACAGCTGAATGTTTACGCAATAAGTGACATATATTGTCCTAAACACCTAAGTTAATTACGAGTTTTACTGACAAGTACGAAACAGCGCATTAATTAAATTTTTTATATTCAAAATTACAGGAAAAGGCAACTCCGTTCACGCCCGACATGATTGCTTCACATTTCCTTCACGCATTCATCGTGGTCACGCCTGTGGAAACGGCCGGCGGGGAGACCAGGTAATTTTAATTACTTCATGATCATCATTATCATTGTGCCATAATCATCAGCGAGTTGATCTCAGTTGGTGGGATTGGCATTGCAGTTTTGTCTACTCCAGCAATGGTTGAATAAGTTTTGAGTAAAGACAGAAAAGGTTTAGCAAACAATTAATAATAATGTAAGCTATTGAATCACACTCAAGGTTGTGTTTCTAGAAAAAACAAGTTACAGCCTTAATTAGCGATATTCAGAAGTGATCGAACTTTGCCTGGGTATTAGAAACATCGAAAACAAAAGATTAATCCATCCAATCAAGAAAGTTTTGCCAGACAGTGATTTGTTTCGCTTTTTCTCTTTGCTTATCGCTCTTTTGTTTCGTCTTCAATATTTATAGCTTGCTATTAATAACGGATGGTCTCCAGTGTAACATTATATTCTCTACGATAGCTTCTAGTATTTTTCCATTGTTTCTTTTCATCTCTAGTGACTTGTTAAACATGAAGTTTGTGTAACTTTTGCGAATGCCGTCGCGAGGAGGTATCATTTGCATAAGAAGCTCGGAAAGTATCTCTAAAAAGGGAAATGGGAATTTTCCTAGTCATTTATATGCTAACGAATCGCGACTGGGTAATTAGGAATGCTTCTTGTTAGAACTAAGAGGTGGGCTGATCTAAAAGGTTCCTGGGATTGTTCATTTATTATGTTTCGTATTTGATAAGGGTCCAGTTTATTTGGAGAGAAAATAGATAAAGTGGAGGTCGAAACGTAAGTGAGTTAAGTGATTCTCAATTCCAATCGTAGCCCAAAATATATCAGCGTACATGTACTCGTAGGTTAGTTCGTTCGTAGTATAATAGAGTTCGGCAGTTTGTTGGACTAAATTATCGTTTGTTTGAAACCCATGTGGCCCATTAGAAACAAGAAAAACCGTGAATATAATTTAATTCTCACTGTAAACAATTCAAACATAAATAGTCAAAGTACTCCTGAACTCCCACTGACTTTGTCCCGCGGCTGAAGTATTACTATCTATTCTTTGTTCGCGATGTAACCCACATTGAATGTTTTTTGTACTTTAATCAAAGACATTTTATCACTACTTCATTCTGAGTGACAGTCAGTCAGAAACAGGTACATATACTCTAGTCTGTGGTCAGAAAGGCCTTTTATGTGCCCAGAAACCAGAACTACTCACACATATGTGTAACATTACTATGACTAATTTAGTATGAAAATAAACAGTTGAGTGTTTATAAAGAGTTTTCCATCTTCAGGTACAAGGTGGCCGTCACTGCTCGTGTGGACGTACCATTTTTCGGACCGACTCTCCCGCAGCCGCCCGTCTTTCGGAAAGGCCGAGAATTCAAAGAGTTCCTCCTCACCAAATTAATCAACGCTGAAAACGCTTGCTACAAAGCTGATAAGTTCGCGCAACTGGAACTCAGAACCAGATCTTCGTTGCTGCAGAATTTAGCTGACGAGTTGAAGAGCAAAACTTTGGATTTTCTTGGGACAGGAGTCAGGATAGAGCCAGGAGCGGTGTCCCCGCAGCCTGATGGAACTCCCAAGCAAGATGGACCCGGTGCCAGGTTCATAGATACAGTGAAGAAAGCCCTTATTTCTAAAGTCAGGTGAGCACAGGTCTTTAACCGAAAGAAGGACGGAGTATATGTGCAGGGATACTTTATTTCTATGTAATTTCCAAAGGCTTTGACGGGTTTGTAATAAATGATGATAAGACAACAGTCATAAGAGACCCGACGTCAAAAGCCGTAAAATTCATAGAAATGGGATATCTGTTCCTATTCCCATACATGGAAAGGATGACGTTTGTATACACGCGCATGTGTAAGTAAATTCGCACGCACCATACACCGATCATTCAACGAGTCATTTTCTTGCGGGGAGGGGTGAAGTGCCCCGGATCGGGTGGGTAGCGGTTAATGTCCGTTCTGTACGCAGTACTATATTAATTCTGTGTCGCCGTCTATATCAATGCCAAAGACCTCATATTGTTATAGTTCTAGACTCCAAAATAGTTTTGAATGTTATCAACAAATGTAGTGTGAAAAAATAATCGTTTAGATTCAAACTATCTTCTTCTATGTATTTCAGATCACCCAGTGTGGACACGAATCTCTCAGGCGACAGCAACAAGAATGTATTGAAATCGAGTTGCAAAGTTCTACATGAAACACCCACACCCAATGTAAGAATATCAAAATCATTACATTTGCTGTTCTAATGTGCTATTATTACATATTTATCATTAGTTATTTAAAATGAAACTCAAGTTTCTAATTAAAATGAAATTCAAGTTATTAAGTAATTTAAAAAACGCTTTTATTATATACTCGGGTCGGTGATCCGGAGATTGGGGGATATATTCCCGGTGATTTCTGGAATTTGGTTTGGTGATTATTCTATAAATTAATAACAATACTGTGTTCCGCCAATTCGAAAATAACGCATGTTTCGTTTTAGGCGTAGTATATTTTTTATTAGACATGATACATTACAGGTCTAACGCATAGCTGAGTCTGTTCTTAGAGTATGGGAGTGGTACGGGAGGGTGTGTACGGATAACTTAAGTCGGGCATCGTTTGACGTTCCGTAAGCACACCGTCCGCTCACATACCTCAAGAACAGACTCAGTTATGCGTTAGACCGGAAGCTGCCACAATTTACCTGATGATATATAGAGATGATGTGTTCACGGTGCTTGTCTAGAAGAAATATACGGTCCCCATTGCCCTTGTATCTTCTATTTCAGCGGTCATAAAATACAGTGTAGTTACGCGGAAAATGTTGATAGCTTCTGTATTAACATATCTTATTAATAAATTACAGAGCGGTCGTTCAAAATCATCAGTAGCGTCATCCTCGGCCAGTGCTGTGTCGGTCCGGTCGGCCGGCGGATCCGGCGAGTCCAGTCCGGACGTGACGTCACGGGCCGCCCCGCCCCGCCCGCCTCTCCATGACCACAGCGACGACTCCAGTCTCAACTCTGTTGACCTGGATCCTCTAGGTGAAAATCAATTGAATCACATTACGGATGTTAAAAATTAAGGAGGTTTTAATGCCACAAAAATACCTTATTTAATAAAGAAGTTGTCTTAATGTGTCTGTCCTGCAAAATGAATATAGTGGAAATGAACTACGTTAATTTATAAATGCCCGATGACATCAACGCCTTAATAATGTTCGTGTACAGTCGATGTCGCGTGCAGTGATTGTTGAGCCATTGTTCGTAATTTGGGCGTGTTTGCAACTTTTTATCCACACAACAAATCATTCTTTTAACACGAATATTATATAGCCTATGTAATGTACAATTATTATCAGCAAAATTTTACGCGTTTTAACGTGCTCAAAGTTAAATTAACGCTAATCGTTCCGCTGTGGACACTGCATGAATCCGAGTTTTTAGGGTAGCGTTGTCATGACGTTACAAATTAATTCACTCGAAACACTCAATGCCACTATTTAGAACGCACCGCACGTTTAAGCAAAAATAAGTTCATACGTGCTGTATTTGGCGTGTATAGTTTGGAAAAGACAATAACTTGTGACACTGTATTCTCATCAAAAAATCAGAATGGACTTTAATTTTTTAAATTTTTACTGTACTTAATAACCGTTCTCACACCCTCGATTTAAGGAGTCCGTAGATAAAACTTAAATAATTATTTTAATTTTAATAATTCATCCGTCATCTTTTAATGAAAACTTATCATTAGTAACAATTCATGACATTGATATTCTAGATCATTCAGATTGAATTGGTTTTTCTTTTCAAATAGATGACAAGGACTGGCTGAATTGTGGGAAAAATACAATAGGTTAGTCATGTAATGTAGAATGCTGTGTAGAGTATGTAGTGTAGTCACCTTGTAGAACTAGTTCAATGTCAGAATTACTTCATATTTATTCTCTTTATTCACTTAATTTTCTGTTGGTTATTTAAATACATAAAAGAACATCCCCTACTAGAGGAATTTGTTGGTAATGAGCATTCATCGTGCATTCAATAGTTGTGTTTAAGAAAATGGGGATCACCTAAAATCTAGCAAATAGTAGTGGTCCCATTTTTCTCTGTTGCAATTTGATTTGACGTCTAGCGTAAGGAACAAGGATTTTGTATCGATTTGGCTGTTTCACTGTATTCCAAATAAATCTTTATTACAGACCTCCACCAAATAATTTGATTATTGATATCAATTTATTATGTTAGACAAACTAATAATAGAATGAATTGTTTGGGGGCGTTCCGCGAATGTATGCGCAGCGGGCGGCTGCGGCCTGGACTTGAGGTGGCGTACATTTCAAATTTTATCAGTTTCAAAATATTAAAAACAGTGAAGACGGGAAAAAAACGAAAATGGCGTCAATTAAATGATATTTTATGTTTTCACTTATTGTTAGTTCAAAGAGAAAGAATTTGCCAAAATAATATACTAGAAACACTAATGTTATTTTTGTTATTTGTAATATATATTTAGATTTCTCCTTGATTTTATAAATAGTTGTACAAGTGCAGGCTGGATTTGAAACAAATTTCTTTTACTTTTCAGTTACGCATGCATTTTTATGCTCGAAAACAAATACCTTCTACTACTTCTACTACCTACAAATATCTTGGTAGGCGTGTGTTCCATTAGCACAGGAACGTTGCTGATTTTCTGTTAAAATTTCAGGTGCAGTGTATGTAGATAGCGACACTGGCCTTGAATCTATGTCGTCAGCGGAGGCGGGCGCGGCGAACACGCGCGGCAACCAGCTCCTGGTGCACCGCAGTGACGCCGAACAGTTGCAGCAAGAAGTATGCCGACTCAAAAACGACAAACTAGATTTACTTAAACAGAACATTGTAAGTATCCTATCTTTATGTAATGTTTCAGCAGCAGCTGCTGCAAGACTAGTCTCCATTGAGGTGATTTGGCATAATCACCACGTTTGTTATGCGGATTGATGTTCAAAATTTAACAAATTAGTATAATTTGAATTCAGAACTAAGTACTTTATTGTAGTTTTGTTTTTATTTCCGTGTAAATTTTATAAAGCTGTAAACATAAACTGACGACTGACCTAGAGACAGAAAATAGAAGCACTTTATTGCAATTGAATTTTATTCTCCTATTTCAGGAATGGCAAAAAGAGATAAAGGGCTTGCGTGAAACTGAAATCAACCTCCAAGCGGAGTTGGCAGCTGCTGTCAGGGAAGTCAGGAGATTGCGAGACCAGCACACCGCAGGCACCATTATACCCAACCCTTCGACACACGACTCCACTGCTTGAAGAGTAGAGAGACCCAAGTGTTTTGTGTTTAAAAAACTTATGTGAATAGACGTTTAAAGACAAGTGTATTTGGCGGACTGCAATCTCGTTTTGTTTAACATAAACTTTTTTTTTCTTTAATTTTTCATTCTTTTAGTGATTTCTGAATGTTGAGTGATTTACTATAGCGAGTTATAAAGATCTTGATAGGAAAAATGATCTTACATTGATAGATATTATACACTGCAGCGAATACAGCAAACGAATGAGATGCGCAAGCGTTCTCTTTATGGAGAAATTTTGTGTAATATCGCTTATCATAATTTATTTACAATTTCATACTATTAGCTCGAATCATCCATTGTGTATACGTAGATAAGGTCGATACGTACATTATACAAAATCCAGTACTTTTGTACAATTAGTAAGAAACTATACTTATTTTTAGGTTGACTACTGGACTGACACTAAAATAGGTACTTTCTTTCTTTCATTCCGTAAATTCCGAATTTTATTTTAAACTGATCTGTAGCCCATTATGGTAGTAACTCGCACCACATTTATAATTTTTTTGTGAGTATGTGATTCGAAAATAATTTTACATGTTGTATTAATGCTGTATCTAGTACGCTACGTACTACAATGTATGTCTAGCTTTTTGTAAATGTTGTGATGAAGGTAGCTTATCAAGGACGTTACCAAATATTGCATAAAATTGACATCTACGGTTATTTCATTGAAGAATATTTGAATAAGTACATCAGAAAAGTAGATGCTTTGCATTCTGGATACTTACTTGAAGTAACCGAAAAGAAAATACAAATTAATAGCTAAATTTTGCTAGTAAATTATATGTGTAATTTAAAATAATTGCTAGTGTTCATTAGCTAATTATTTTATTTTAAAGATTAAAAATTTACAAAAATAGTCTCATGGAAAATTTACATATTATTAGATATAAAAATGTTTTGATAATGTAAAAGCCTTGTAGGGATTTTCTTTGGTAACGGTAACGGAAGTTAAATACGAAATGATATTGTTTACAAACAATCTACGAATTTGTACTGAATGTTAGAATCATCTAAATTAGGAGCGAATTGCCTCCGATTATTATAGGAGTTAGAAGAATAACGGTACCTACTAAATATAGCCTTGATATGTATTAGAATGCCTATACATATAATATATATTTATGGTTGTATGGTGCATTAGGAGAATAGTTATCGTTATTTCATGTTATTACATCACTTTTAGAATTCTTTCCGTACGTTAAACCCACTTAGCAATATTGTCTTCATTTCACAATTTATTTTGCTTATTAAACGTAATGCACAGTGCAATTTCATAATGTCTGCAATCGCATATGGTGTTGAAAGTTTCCCTTTTGATACAAATTTTAAGTTCCCAGTTATTGTAAATATAACGAGACTGGATTTAGGCTATCATTAATCAGTATTTCTCTTAAATTATGCTTGATATTTAAGTTACGTTTCGAGTGTCTTTGAGTTTGAATTATGTTTTGTTGATTATAATTAATATTTTATACCAAAGTTAACATTCCCCACTAAATAGTATAGATTTTTTATATGATTACTGCAGTAATGAAAGGTGAACCAGTATTTTGAATCTTAGTTGAGCACTAATACTTTCTAAGTTTACATTTAGTTTAAAAATTAAATGTAATCTTTTAGAATTACGTTCGACTGTTGATTATGATTAGATTATAACGACTCTAACTGTTGATTCGTCTTCTCTTAGACTTAAACCAAATATTACAAGCGCGGAGCGTTAGACGATAATATAGTTTATAATTAAGAGATACTATTTGAAATATATGATTAGTTAATACTAAATAAATACATTGTCGTTTTATTGTTCACCACTTTCTGTTTATATAATTGTAGGCAAGTCATCCATCCATCATCATCATCCAATCCCCTCAAAAATAATTATAAATTAAAATTATTTCAGTTATCTGTTGGCCAACAAAGGAACAAAATACATATTCAAAATTTGTCAAAAGCGACATCTATTATGATTTAAAACTTCAACGCTGTTTCTCAAACTATGATACGCACCGACCATGTACGTCAGTTGTGACTCGCACCATGTTGCTTCAAGTTACAGACTGTTTAACATAGATGGCGCTAGCAAAAAACTTCGGGAGGTTCGTTCTGAATGTTCCCATACAAAATTTATTTACCATAATCTTATATGCTTTAATAATTGATTACTTAAAATTTGACATTTCTTCTTCTAGCACAAAAGTAGCCGTTACACAACAATTTTTTTAATGCCTTTTAATAAAAAATATTATTATTATTATAATGGTCCCTAGATGGCGCTTTAAACAATAAATAATAAAAAGTGTTTAAATGGAAATTAGGGTAAATTAATGTGAACTTGGATGATACTCATTTCTGTAAATTATAAGCAAATGTCCTATTTTTTAGATAATTACTTCATAGATGACGTCGGATATTTTTTTTCTCGGTTGGACTGTTGGTCCTGCGATCACTACAGCTTCACCCGGACAATTTGGTAAACTCTTTTTGAGCTCTGCCAGTTTAAATATGTGGGTCGCCAGCTTCCTCATAGAGCTAGGGGAATTCTACGCATGCCAAATTTTAAGGCAATTTAGGAGCAATCAAACTTTAGCATTCATAATTTAGCAGCAACCATAACTCAGTTACAGCGAGCTGTTTTTAGGCCAGGAAGGCAAACCAGTGAGGTTAAGGCCTTAGACTACAGTCAGGCATTTAAAGGACAATTACAGCAATGAGAGCCAAAAAAATTGACGATCACATTGATAAACTGTTGGATCTACGAACGAAATACCGTGTGTAAACTGGCGACCCGTGTCACCAGCTTACACACACATATCGGCTCGTAGCTCAAACAGTTTTAGCACTAGAGATTCGAAAATTTTGGCGCCTGGCGCTGAAATTTTGCCCTAAAATATGAGGTACAATACATAATCGTAGCTTAAATAATTACGAAAATACAGATGCGACATGTCGCCAGCTAACACGGTATTTCGTTCGTAGATCCAACAGTTTATCAATGTGATCGTCAATTTTTTTGGCTCTCATTGCTGTAATTGTATTTAAATGCCTGACTGTAGTCTAAAGCCCTAACCTGACTGGTTTGCCTTCCTGACACACTAAAAACAGCTCGCTGTAACTGAGTTATGGTTGCTGCTAAATTATGAATGCTAAAGTTTGATTGCTCCTAAATTGCCTTAAAATTTGGCATGCGTAGAATTCCCCTAGCTCTATGAGGAAGCTGGCGACCCACACATCAATCCAACTGGACGTTTTACTGCTGATTTATCGTGCCCAGGTAACTTGACTCTGGTAATCCCTTTCACGACCTCTCTGACCTGCTTGGCCGTAAATATGACATGCAAGTCCCTATGATTGCCATGATCTATTGACCCCATTCACTTTCCATGATGATGGTTATGAGTTCATTCACCAGTACAATTTAAGCGACGGGGGGTTGAAAATTTGATTATTTTTGGCCTAGGACGCACCGTTTACGAGTTATGACTTACTGAAGACCAACAATTTTAAAATTACCATTGTACTGCTATTGAACCCATTCACTTTCTAGTGATGATATTTGATGATGATGATTATGGGTTTATTCGACAGAAAAATTTAAGCGACGGGGGGTATTCGTCAAGGGGGGCTTGAAAATTTGGTTATTTTTGGCCTAGGACGCACCGTTTACGAGTTATGACTTACTGAAGACCAACAATTTTAAAATTACCATTGTACTGCTATTGAACCCATTCACTTTCTAGTGATGATATTTGATGATGATGATTATGGTTTCATTCGACAGAAAAATTTAAGCGACGGGGGGTGTTCGTCAAGGGGGGCTTGAAAATTTGGTTATTTTTGACCTAGGACGCACCGTTTACGAGTTATGACTTACTGAAGACCAACAATTTTAAAATTACCATGGTACTGCTATTGAACCCATCCACTTTCTAGTGATGATATTTGATGATGATGATTATGGGTTCATTCGACAGAAAAATTTAAGCGACGGGGGTGTTCGTCAAGCGGGGCTTGAAAATTTGGTTATTTTTGGCCTAGGACGCACCGTTTACGAGTTATGACTTACTGAAGACCAACAATTTTAAAATTACCATTGTACTGCTATTGAACCCATCCACTTTCTAGTGATGATATTTGATGATGATGATTATGGGTTCATTCGACAGAAAAATTTAAGCGACGGGGGTGTTCGTCAAGCGGGGCTTGAAAATTTGGTTATTTTTGGCCTAGGACGCACCGTTTACGAGTTATGACTTACTGAAGACCAACAACTTTAAAATTACCATTGTACTGCTATTGAACCCATTCACTTTCTAGTGATGATATTTGATGATGATGATTATGGGTTCATTCGACAGAAAAATTTAAGCGACGGGGGGTGTTCGTCATGGGGGGCTTGAAAATTTGGTTATTTTTGGCCTAGGACGCACCGTTTACGAGTTATGACTTACTGGAGACCAACAATTTTAAAATTACCATTGTACTGCTATTGAACCCATTCACTTTCTAGTGATGATATTTGATGATGATGATTATGGGTTCATTCGGCAGAAAAATTTAAGCGACGGGGGGTATTCGTCAAGGGGGGCTTGAAAATTTGGTTATTTTTGGCCTAGGACGCACCGTTTACGAGTTATGACTTACTGAAGACCAACAATTTTAAAATTACCATTGTACTGCTATTGAACCCATTCACTTTCTAGTGATGATATTTGATGATGATGATTATGGGTTCATTCGACAGAAAAATTTAAGCGACGGGGGTGTTCGTCTAGCGGGGCTTGAAAATTTGGTTATTTTTGGCCTAGGACGCACCGTTTACGAGTTATGACTTACTGAAGACAACCATTTTAAAATTACCATTGTACTGCTATTGAACCCATTCACAACAGTACTGTTTAGTGTTACAGCTAGCGGCTATGTAAAACAGCCTTTTAAGCAATTCAACTGCGACATATACATAACGTTATCCGTCTCCTAATGCTTCTAATTTCCATACTAAATTTCTGTTGCCATAATCTTTTAAATAGAGTAGCTGGATTTGTGTAGCGCGGGGACCCTTCACGAACAAGCTGTAACGTTTTTATTCATGAGGGACGCAGTCCGTACGTCATCTCCTCAGACCAATCTCGGTCATAAACAGTGCGATAGGTCTGGGATTTGAAGTCCCGATACATTCCGTTGCGGCAGTATGGCCTCCGAAGTTTTTGTATTTGCTGTGATGCAAAGCGTTCCAGAGGATGTGGATGGATGTTTTCTGATCCTCATGACAGAATCTTCGGACTAGACTCACACACATATTCTAAGACGTTTCCTTCAGATTTACTCACCTTGAAATGACGTCCCTCACTCAAAATGGTATCATAAAACGAGTAAAATCTACTATACTTGAGGAATTCTCTCGGTCGAGTGGAAGAACTGAGTCCCAGTCATATCTCAGTCATAGCAATACAATGTTTCCAACTTAAATGTTCAAAAGGATTTCCTGTTTATACAAGTTTGCTTTGATGCAATGTTAGTACAATCATAAAGAAGAAAAAAGCAGCCAAGTGCGTGTCGGGACACAGTGCCGGCAGTGTATGGTTTCGTAGTTGCCCTTCACAAAAGTTTAAATGTTAAACATTAGAAAGGAAAGTAATTTTGAAATCTCCATGAATATGTTAGAAGTTTAGAAGATAGAGAGAGGGGCGGAGAATGGACGCCCTACTCTGACAAATAAGGAAAGAAAAAGAAAGAAAGAAAGAAAAATATTATCGCTTTAAAGCTTAATATTTCACAAACGGAACCCTCAATCAAAAAGTGGCGTTTCCAGATCCTCAATGTTTTTAAGAGACCTCTTCAAAGGTACACAACGCAAGACGCAAAAAAATTCTTCCCTAGTTACGTGTATGGGAGACACCCTTTAAAAATAATTGGTTTAAGATTTTGTTCTACCACTTTGTTGGAGTGATTAATAAGTATACTCGTACTCGTACCAAATTACAGCGTTCTAGCAGTAAGAGTCTCTGACCTAAGCCGCGGACGGAAAAAGCGAAACCATAAGGGTTCTTTGCTTTACTACAGAACCCTAAAAACGGATTTTGTATTTCGTATCAAGTTCTTGCATCAGTAAACATTACCTGCCCGCAAGCTGATTCCTTTTGATCGTCAACTGTGATTAACCTCACTTTTCTATTCCACCAAATCTTTTGTGGAAATCCGGTGTACTTCAGGCCCGCTAGAGAGATCTCGCATGTGTAGGTAAATTGTTTGTAACAATAGCGAATTGACCTATTTATAATCATGCAATTTGGTAGCGAGGTCTTACAACACAAGTATAAGAATAAATCTGAAAAATATAATTTTCCAATCATATCTCATTAAAATTCTACGACTGAAATCTGATACGCCTTTTAGCGACTTGTGTACATAAAAATATTTAAGAATTAAGTAAACCAAGATCAATGCTGTATACAATCTCTTAAAAGATTTATAAAGGGAGTATACCTACAATTATCGTCATCCTGCTAACTCAAATAATGTATTAGATCGCGGCTGCAGATCTCTGAAACATTGCCTGTCGGTGGACTATTGAATTACGGTAATATTGTTAGAAAATGTCAGAAAAGTTTTAAAATAACAAGGTCCGCTCAATAGATATGTTTTTACAATGCTGTGTCTATTCCAGAGCTTCTAAACCATCCCCCGCAAGGATGCCACTTCGAACGTTGTATGAGGCTATTTAACCACCACGCTTGGCAGGCAGTAATATGTTGTTGTTGAAAAGATACAAACGGACGGACGGACGGAACAGACAATTTTAAATTAGAAGAATGACTTCTTATCGTGTAAATTATAAGGTCGATAGCCGACCTCAATAAGGGTTATTGAGTTGTCAGAGTTGTTGAGCTATAGTCCTCTGACATGGCCCATGTAGTTACTACTAGTCGTAGATAGTAACAGGGACCAATGGCTTAACGTCCCTTCTGAAGCATGGAATCATGAAAATTTTCAGACAATCAGGCGATTCAGCCTGCAATGTCGTAACCAAATTAGGGGAAGTCTCACAAAGTGATGTTTGAGAATGTCCCCACCAGGTATCGAAACTGGGACCTGTGCGTGTGATGCACGTGTCAGTTTTACGCTCAGACAACTGCGCCACGGAGACCGGAAAAAATGATATTTTGACGATTTTTTTTCTTGTTTTTACTTTAGTGGTATTTGAAGCAATTTTAATTAAAGAGATGTAACATCCACTTTGAGAAGCACTGGCTATTTAAGACCACTTCTATCCTAAGCTCTTGTCTGTAAAGTAACCACCGTGCTTTATTTCTAACACGTCGACAGATTTTTATGATACCTTTGCTACTATGTGAAAATAAAATGGATATTCGATATTATTCAAATTCAATATTATCCGATTTATCGATCTCCATATCTTGTGTGTTGTATATATTGACGGCGATATAAAAAGAACGTATCATTTTTTATTCAGTTATTTGTAATGTAACAATATTTTATATGTATTTGCATTTCGTAAATACCAAAGTACATATATGCCGGTCGTTTTCTCGTCATCTTTTGGTCAGTTTTGAAATAATTTTTATTTACTTTTATTATAAGAATCTATGCTATTAACACTGCTTCTTCGTCTTCGTATCGAGGCTCCTTATATACACGATGTCCTGCAGCGGTGCCGATGGTGATTGCTTGTATTTGGTGGAACCATCGTGTTGAAAAGATTAGCCGCTCAGTAGCTGTTACTGAACATTGATTGTTGAGTTGTTGCGTGATTGACACTGCTATTCAGATGCGATAGACTTTTATATCACCTGACACCAAAACCCAGTACCGATAAATACAATGCTGTGAATCTAACCCATCTGAACCGGAACCTGTGATAGCTGCAGAGGGCTAAAAAGATTTAGCAGCCGTAACGACCCGAACGACTAAAATCTCTGATTTAAACATTGAGCCAAATTGACGCTAGTATTTAAAAAATTTGAATATTATTGTCTCGTCATATCTAGTAATTTATTAACACTTGCCGTAGTAACGCTTTCAGATTCTCTTAAGAGAGTGCTTGTTTTCTAGGAGAAGTTTTACGAATTATCTAAGATAATAATTCATATGTTCAAACAGTGGCGTAGCTAGGGGGGCAAGGGCCCTGGTGCATATGGAGAGAATCGGGCCCTCCTCCCCTCTTATATAAAGCGATAGCTTTATCGCTAAGGTTCGTTATAGGATTTTGTTGTGTAATTTAGCGCGATTGGGCCCCAGCACATGCTTGTCGAGGACGCTTGGCGCATGTGTTAAAAATGTTAAATAAGGAGTTTTATCATTGGTGATGTTTATTTGAATAAAAAAAATAGAAAATGAAAAAAAAAAACAACTTTTTTTCCCATCTTTTGAATTTTTTAAATTTTTCAATTATTTTTTTCAAAGCTGAGGCTAGAGGGCCCCCTGATCTCCGGGGCCCTGGTGCACTGCACCACCTGGCCCTATGATAGCTACGCCACTGTGTTCAAAGTACCCTACAACCAACCAAACCGAGTACCACTGATGGGAAAATAACCCGTACCCATCAGATTGAGAGTCTCAATTGTGCAGGCGGTCGCGAGGCGGATCAATGATAAAAAAAATGTTTGTCAACAATAAATAAATCATTAAATAACATAAATCATTTTTTCGCGTGTAAACCATGGCATTTATTCGAAAAGTTTTCCGACCGGCAAATATTCCCGTTTTACGAAAAACCTTTCTAAACGCAAAAAGTCACTCACGTAACTTGATTTTCCGCCCGGAATTATATTTGTTAACAAACAAAGGAGGCCGTAGCTGTTTGAATTAAGTGCGACGTTTTTAGTTTACTGTTCTTTTCTCTCTTTGTTATCAAAGTTTTTTCCTCTGGACCGTTGGTGGTTGAATTATGTAAATAAGTCAAGTCATTCCTGCTTAATGACTTCTGTCGCCTAGTGGTACTAGCAAATACTGGGTAGTCGATTTCCAGTGGGACTATGTGGGACTATATACTTATTACCTACCTATAATTTATTGATTTAGTTGGTGGTATATATTCTATATAGTATATTTTCTATGTCTCACTGGTGGTGGCTACCTACCACCATATCATTGAGAGAGGTCAGTGATTGAAAGAAACACATTTAGGGTTCCATATCTCAAAACAAAAAACGAACTTTGCTTGCCGTCTGTCTGCCTTTTTATCAGGAATGGCTTGAATTTTTTTTAATATTTTAAACTTTTTTCTTAAATTTGTGAAATTCAAGTTATTTGCAAAAAAACGGCTGTTTATGCCGCACATTTCAACATTCATAGGGTTATGACGTGAAAAAAGCACAAACTAACTCTATTTCGCATTTACACATATTACATTAGTATGTAGGGCGAATGCATGCATGCTAAAAAGAATAATGATTTCAATAATGGATAAAAAAGTAGAAAATAAATGGAAGTCATTCCTAAAAATTATTTCCTGTCGACTTAATTGGTTTATCATAAAAATCAATTTTACACCCAATTTCATTTAAGAGTCTGAAAAAGTTTTAGAGACAGTAACTTTCTTATACAATTGTTTAGTAAAAGTTTAACTCAGTTGACTTATAATGAATCAGTTCCGAAAAGAATTTAAAAAGACTCCCTAAAATGTGATATTTTTACTGCTTCAGAAGCAATCGCATCTCAAGTCTAAGTAATTTATTCTCCAACTAAAGGAACATGTAATGACATCTTGCGTTTTACTTATATCTACCTGCGGGTAGACAGATTGTAACGATAGCCAAGTCCAAATTCTACGTACCTCACCAGACTCAAGAGGTTTTAAACTCAACGCACGTTGTTTTATTTCCTGCCATATGCGAAGTCACCCATCCTGCATCAGCTTGAACCACAAGCTAACAGTGTTTGTATTAATCATCATCATCAGCCAGGAAACGTCCACTGCTGGACATAGGCCTCCTTTATGGTACGCCACAAAGACCGGTCCCGAGCCACCTGCATCCAGCGACTCCCCGTGACTCTAACCAAGTCGTCGGTCCATCTAGTAGGGGGACGGCCTGGTAGACGTTTCCCGGTACGTGGTCGCCACTCGAGAGCCTTTACTCCCCGCCGGTTATCGGTTCTTCGAGCGATGTGGCCTGCCCATTACCACTTCAGCTCACTGACCCGTCGAGCTATGTCGGTGACCTTCATTCATCTACGGATTTCCTCATTCCGGAATTTATCACGTAAAGAATGTTTGTATAATATAAATATAAAGTGAAAGGCCTTGATGCGATCTGTGGGAATGTCCTGATCTGACTGATCTTCTCTAAAATGAAACAATCTCATCAATACTTCTAAAATAAATCATGTAAAATAAATTCACATCTTTATTTGAGGTTTTGGAACTTCACCTTCAGTATCTGTATGGGACTTTTAAGACTGGGCTCGATGGCTCGGTGATATACAGGCCTAAGCTGTGTGTGTGTGTGTGTGTAAAGATACATTTCTTCAAACTATTGACTTGCGTTGATTTTTTATTAGATTAGAGAGCCACTCCGGTTGTGTGTATGTATCCCAGCTGTGGGACTACAAAGGGCAACAATAAATATGCTAAGATATTTCGGATTTAGAAACAAATGTTTCTATTAAATAATGCCCTTTCCTCTAAGATAATGGCTCTTCGTATTTGTGTCAAACTTCAGAAATGAAGCGAAGAGACATTTGAAACTTTTGATTTATTTGTGAACTTGGAAAAGTACTGACAAATTTACTGTCTGCCTTGAGTCCCAAGTGTAACTTTGAAATGCTCTTTCAAAGGTTTATTTACATTGCTCGCTCGATCATCATGGTACTGTTTGATTTTAATCGCTTTATTTACTGATATATTTTCAATTATTGGTCATGTTTTTATTTACAATGGGCTTGCAAATAGATTTCACGTTACAGGACGGACATAAGCTGTTAGAAAGTTAAAACCAACATCACGTTCATTGTTCTGGAAATGTCAATTGAGACATAAAGCCAATAATAAAATAGTTAGTTTAAAATATGAGTAACGTAAGTTCAGCACAATTAACGCTTTACTGACTGTTCCCAATAAGCTATTATACATACTTACTACGATTTCCAACCCCCCTGCCAATCGTGGTCAGTATGGCAAACCCCTTTATTGAACGTCCGAAGCTATTTATAAAGTATGCTCTACAAAAAAAGTCGATTCATTTTTGGCGGAGTTATCGCGTAACATACATACAAAAAACATACAGTCGGACTGGGAACCTCCTCCTTTTTTGAAGTCGGTTGAAAATTTGTTGTCTGTAAAGTCGGTTTACGTACAATAATTTTACGTGTTAACGTCATAAGAAAACATTGATGAAATGCTATCACAAGCCGAACGCTTAGGCCGATCGTGCCTTTCTCTTGTTCCGCGCTTTTGTTTGCACGCTCGCCTCAGGCGGAACGTGACACTTTTTCGTACGTGCAGCCGGCGCTCATCGATTTATAAGACGTTATCACGTCAAAAAAGTCAAAGACGTTTTCTCTATAGATGCCATCTTACAACTTTAAATTAATTAAAGTGTGGGACTTTAACAAATCTCTCTGTATATTTTGATGGACGCGACTGCACTCTATCGCATTTGAACCAAGATCAAAGAATATAATACTCAAACAAGATTGACAAACGTCATATAAGTTTTGTTAACTTAATTGTGTGCGACACAGATAGCGCCCTACGAAATCGAAAATAGCCGATTATTTCTTTCCAAAGGACGATGTGCAATATTTATGGCCCTGTACTGTACTGTGTTTCACTACATTTCTACGGCATTTCTATACGTGTTCCAAATTACAGCCCTCAAGCACCTATTAAAGTGAGATGTCTTGAAGATAATTGGCGCGTGAATTGCCTACACTCATTACTTTTACGATCGCTCGAGCGCTGTAACATTTAACTGGTTTGAGTATCGAATTACTTGAGCAAACAGTTTAATGTTAGGTGCTTCGGTGAGATATCCGTTTACGGTGTCAATTAATCTGGATTACTTGTTCGAACATGTTGCATATATACCATCATTACTTTATGTTCCAGCGTAAGCGCACTTCCATCTCAACTTGTTGTTCGTCAGAGAAAATAAAATGGTCAGATGTGTATTTTTCTGAACTAAAAGTTTGTAAACAAGAAGACTCTTTTTGCACGAGATTTCATCTGTCTTAGCTTTAAAACATTATTTAACGGAATCGCTTTTTGGGATGAAATGTAGCTCAATGTCCTTCGCCATGTGATGGGCTTGTTTGTTTGAGTACTCTTTAATTACATTTTAACTTAAATAATTAAAACATGAAAATAGCAAATAAATATAAGTTATGTCTAAGTCGGTATGCAAATTTGGCGGACTTATCCCTATATAGGGATTTCTTCCAGTCTCTGTGCTTCTGGCTAAGGTTTGTGCATGACAAATTTAATCGAGATAGGTTTAACAGTATTTCTAAGGCAAACACACTGGACTATTAACCATAATAACATGATGTGTTCTGTATAGTTTGGAAAATAACAACGTATTTTCTGACGTAGAATAAATAGCAAATCGATATTTTTTTCTTTACACAACAAACAACTTCTCTGACTTACTATTAGAGGGCCGAATTTCATCGCGATAAGGTGTGCCTATCAAATGCCTATCAAGAAACATACACATCTTCGAATTTATAATGATAGTATATATATTATGCATATCCAAAAAGGAAATAACAATGTTATATTTTATGTTCAAAACAAAACAAGTGTGTAATGTACACTCGAGTACAAAATTATGTATCCACTTATGAACCATATCAAATCCACTCCTTCTTTTTCCTAGGTAGGGAGTTGAGGGAAAGGTCAATCAAAGGTGAATGTGACATGGTTCAGAAGTGAATACATATTTTTGTACTCGAGTGTACATAATGATCCCTGGAGCTTTTGTACGACATAATTATGACCAGAGTGGGCTGGAGGATGTGCTTAACTACATTACATAGAGGTCATAATCATAATAGATCTTTTAAGGTCACAGTGAACGG
The DNA here is from genome assembly GCA_910589575.2 of Carcina quercana. NCBI lineage: Eukaryota > Metazoa > Arthropoda > Insecta > Lepidoptera > Depressariidae > Carcina > Carcina quercana. Next base: position 6,080,590 of record OU342442.1, read on the forward strand.
TCGGGTTCGATGGACTACGACATTGTCTCCAAAAATACAAGTACAATATAAATAGGGCTGCGTAAATAAATATATTATTCCAACAACACAGACAAGAAAACTTTTTTCCACGAAGGCAAATATTAATAGCCCTACAAAGGAGCGCCTGAAGGAAGGACAGATACCTCCAGCAAGACTTTTTAGCACAAGATTAATTAGCACATCCATCTTCTTGCATAAAAGTAATTTAATAATTAAACTTTTACGAGTTGAAGGAAAAAAAAATTCTCAAAAAATGCAGGTAAGCGCAACTATTTTTTGTTCTACTTCGGTAAAAAGTTTGCTTATTATAAATTAGTTTTATAACCTCATTGCTGAGTCATTGCTGAGGGGTCGTTTGTTTTCAGTTTATATCATTATTAGAACCACCCCATGCATCTCTATGGGTGCTCTATAAAACATACACGAAGTTCCAGGGGACAGGCGTTTACATGAGTACCGCAGGAATCATCAATCCGCCTGCCTAGAGTGGTGATGATAGCAAATCATTTCGTATAAAGTTCATTTATTGTGGCGATCTATGAGAGAGTCTGATTCAGAAGAGATAGACGGTTGGCATTAATTTCCCGACTACAGCAAAGCAAAAAAAGATAAGCCAGAAATTGAAAATGTTGGCTATATTTGGAACACACTCAAAAACAACTTTAAAGGAAAGAAATTACACAAACCCGCCACCTTTTCATACACAGTAAGATGTACATGTTATATCTAAGCACAGGACATTCCACTTAGAGGATGCCAAAACTAATTCCCCCTAGCACAACATACCAATATAAAGCCTACTCACATGCTCCTCGTAAGTCGAACTTCAAAAACAACTCTCGGTAAGGGCTGCCAACTGTGAAATGATAAAATAAGATAGTTGGAGTTCGAATGATTTATATCCATTACAAACTACATATAGTGGCATGGGAAGGCAGCAGTGGAGGTTTCCCGGCCGGTGATGATTATTAATTTATTAAAATACATTTGAATCTATAACGATTTATTCAATTCCTTCTGTGGTAACGTCGAATTTGAAATTGAAACACTTCAATTTCAAATTCAAATCTTAGTACTATCACCAACTGCCGCTTGTTTACGATGCCGACGTGGCGTACAGCTTGTAGCACAAAAGTGGTTTCAAAATATTTTTAATTTCATGGAAAAAAGTGGCTAAATAGGATAAAATATTATAGTGGAGTTACTCAATACTTCTAGTGGGGTGGTGGTGGTGGATAAAAGCTTTTGTTTAACAATTCATAAAGTGTATTTATTATGTACCAATTCTAGGTAACCCAATCCAGAAACAATTCTGGTACCAACCTACCGATCCCGGAGACAATTGGACGGATGTCAACCCTACACTCCTGGAATAGATGACAAAATAACTGACATTGTTGTGAAGAAGCCTATCTCTCTATTAGGCTTGCGTTAAATTGATTACGGACTACGTCTTTGTTGATAGTATCTCCAAAATTCAATTTTGTTCAATATTGGTTTTTCGGACAAAACGACTCAAAAATGTTTCATTAGTATCTATCTCGATAATATTATGAAATGTTTGGGAAATATTCGGGATTACACTAGAATCTTATGATCATAGAATTCATGACGATGGGAAACCATTTAATTTTATTTTTATTTATTTATTATATATATATTATATTATTTACATTTACAGTTATTCATCTCTTAATATCACCTTTCATAATCGGCTGCGTAAGTCCACGTTTAACTTCATAAGATAAGATAAGATATCACAAGTTAGAAAAAGATTTTGTCTGTGGCATTGTAGCTCTCGAACGGATGGACCGATTTTTATGCGTTTTTTGCGAGACAGTAAGTTTCCTTGCGATGGTTCTTAGCTATATTTGGTAAAAATAGATTTAGCAGTTCGAATAGCTTTTCAGTTTACTACTTTTTTTACTTTTACTTTCGTCTGATTATTGCGTAGTGTTTTTTAATGTTTAATTTAATTCATTAGATTCTGAAAACGTGTCGTCATTTTTAGTTTCGTAGTTTTTGTTCGGCCGTAACCACAAGAGAAATTATATCACTTGCTGGAATTTCGAATCGACTTTTTTCGTTATACCGATGTTTTATTTGCCGTCGAAAAATTATTCATCAAAATCACATTTAAGACGGAGTACGAGTACACTTGACCGAAATATTACGCACTTGAAAAAAATTCAATCGAACCTATTAGTTTTTCTTCTACTGGGGGCTTATGAAAAATGTCCATAAAATGCTTCAGCCAGTAAAAAGACATCTTGGAATTCGTTCAAACATAATTCGGTGACATCAAACTTCTATCAATCGACACCTACTCGTATCTCTGTGTTCTAAAAGTAGGTCAAACAATCCAAACAGTAAAAGTTTTTAGCCAACCATTTTCGGGTAAATGAAATTCGAAGACTTTTGCTAGGATACCGTCAAAATCACCATGCTTGGCAGACATTTGTGTTGTTGAAGATGTTGTTAAGTAGGCAGATGGTGCTGTCCTTCTCCTGAATATTACATACATACATACATATGAATTAGTTTTAGAATATGTTTCTCAACGCCTTAATTGCCGTTCGCCTTCTTACGAAGCAGATTTCAAACATGTTCTGAAATAACTTGCGTCGAAATTTTGCCATCAGCGTTTGATGGATTGATATTATATTAGTATCTATTTTAAGCGAGCTTAACAAAATATAACGATGTTCCACGAAGTTATAAAACTCTGCGGATGTGTCATAAATAAGTTGAGAAGCAGTTAAGGATTCTTTTCATGTAGTAATCCATTTGGGAGTTCCATATTTCCTCGGGACGGTCACGTACTTTCCTTTCTCATAAAAAGTTTTATGTCCGCCATGCGAGGCACTTCTACAGTCGGGAAGTAATACAGGTGGACATTATTACACGGAGAATGTATTGAAACTCATAGCCATATAAAATTCCGTCAGATTACATAATGATTCACATACCAGTGTATATGGATTACTGCGCGTCACTCCGTCATTTATGATTTGATTTCAAATGCTTCGGACAAAGATTATTTCATTTAAGATTACTACCATACCAATATCATAAATGCGAAAGCGAGTTTGTTGGTTTGTCTGTGCTGTTAAATAGTGACGCAGAGTCAAATAGTTCTCATGGGATGATAATTTCTGAAGTCCACGCGGACGAAGTTACTATTTTCAACCTACTTTAAAAAAGGAGGAGATTCTCAATTCGACGAGTAGCTTTCGACTGAATGAACCGTTTTCGATGATTCTTTTTTTATTAGAAAGCTGTTGCTTCCCGTGTTACCCCATGTCTAGTTCAAATCAGACAATGCCATCCACGAGAAAACCATTTCAATTTTCTGTAAGCTTTTAGGGCAGTTGAAGTAAGTTTTTAGTTATTTTTGAACGCGTTAACTTTTCATAAATAAAAGTAACCAAAAAAACTTGGCGCGTACCTTTACCAGTCTTGTTGAAACTTACCATAGAATGAGATCGTGTCATTCTATGATAGAATAAAGATTTCCAAATAGAAATAAGACGCTTCCTTTGATTTAAACCACACATCTTACACGATTTTCATTTATTTGGGAAAATAACATTTCAACAAGATGAAAGGATGTGGATAACGCTATTTAACCAGAGTCTGCCTCCCCCGAAATTACACCTGCGAAACAGAATGTTTCCTTCGCAACGAGAAACAGGATAAAGTTTAGAATTACTTCGATTTAATTTACCACGGCGAGTGGAATTAGCGGATCTTATTACGTCTCGAGGTTTCCTTGCCGTTTGAGATTGAAACTCGTAAATGTTAAGTACATCCTGCGAAGCACCATTGGACTATGAGGCTACATAAAAACCAGTGATTGCTCAGTTTGCTTTAGCGAACGAAACTCAGAAACTTGAAAATTTGAACATATTTGATGATGTAGAGTACGTACCACTAACAATATCGCATTGTATACAAAAGGGTTGTCATTGCAAACGAGCTGTCATTGCAAAGCCCGAACCGAAGCGAGGGTTTTTAATGTCACGAGTCACGAGTTTACATACATTAGCAAATCCTCAGGAATTTCTGTTTGGTACATGTAGAAGGAAGACCTATCCCCATTTCATTCATCCTACATTTATCCTATTCCTGATGTCGCGGTCAATGTCGCCGTCGTGCTGGAGCAATCCGAGATACCGAAAATCGAAGCAGACTGGCAAAGGCCGAAGACCGTTTGGCTGTGTGAGAAAAACTGGAAAGCCCACCGTCACAATCGCAGAACAATGCAAAGCATGGTGGAAAAATAATGTTACTTAATGTATTTTACGTATGTATGTACATTTACAACATCCGACTAAAATTAAGTCTAAAATTAAGTTTGGTAGATTTCGAAATAATATTATTCTAGTTTTATTGGTATCATCGTCGACATTGATGTTGATGTCTTAGCCAAACTGTAGGATATATTAAAACTATTTCAATTGTTCAGAATTATTGTTACTTACAGAAAATCCTATAAAGTTTTGATATTGCTAAAAAGCAACTATTTACTTTATTAAGTATAGATATAGTGTGTTAAAACATGAGTGTCCTACAGATCATTAGTTATGAGTGATTTTTACGGGGCTGTATTTTCAATATGAATTGAAACAGGAACTTGAATCATTCCGAAAACTTCGATAAACTTTGTATATTTGTAATGTTATAGAAAGAAAATACTTTGATCAATATATGTCTCTATTTTTCACAGCTATTCAGCAGTAAAGAACGCAGCAGTTCAGTGAACGTTGAGCCATGCTATTAGAATATTGAAGGTGCTAGAAGCGTGTTTTATTTATTTATTCCTGCCAGTATCCCACGATCCTAAGAATATTAACATTACATGCAATATTTTCCCCCGTTCCGCTAGCAAAAGGGTGTCAGAAAAGATAAAATAAACCCCAAACAAACCTGACGTCGACTGAGCTTCTAATAATATGATGCTACATACAATACATAATTTATTCCTCACGAAATGAAAACATTATGAATCAAGCTCAGCCCATGTTTATAGTTCTTTATTTGAATGTTATATCAACAAAAAGACAATATGAAATGTTACCGTGTTTTTCTATATTACACAAGCACCTGTCCACGACTTCATCTACAGGTGCTTCAGAAATTATTTCAAAAAAAAAATATTATTAAAAGTAGCTTCTCCATTAAACTACATAATTAATTAATAAACAATACATTTATTGACATCTACATAAATAAATAAAAATACTAGATGTCGTTAATAGCATGTTTTGTTTATTAATTATTATTTAATGTATTTGTATTAAATTTCAACAAGAGTGTGCCCTTGTTCAAGGATCGGGTAACCTAAATAATAATAATAATAATAATAAATATCAATGTATTTAATTAATTATAAAATTAAAGTAAAAGAATAAATTGTTCAGGTCATTGACTCGGAACAACATTATATTAATAGTAAGATGGATCCATCCTGTTCTTGAACAACCAAACTTTCTTGTGAATGTGACGAAACTTGAGGTAGTTTATTACACTACGTCGAACTACGTCGCACAAAGGTGAACTATGTACTTCCAATCTTCACGAAACCTTTTATATGTTTGATGGAATTATCTGAAGGAATATGTGGTTATTACATCTAGACAAAAGTTAGAAATACATTCCATTTCGGTTGTAGGGAGATGCACAAATGTCAGAAAAAACGGAGTAAATTTTGTACATTACGAAACACACAAAGTACGAGAAATTTTGATAGTGAAATGTAAAATTTAAGTAGCAATTATAATTTAAAAACAAAAACAGAAGTGTTTTTTATCAATATTAGAAATAAAATATTTTTTGAAATTTAATAATTAATACTTTCGGAAAAGCACTACGCTTTTGCTACGAAAAGTAGGAACTACTTGTCCGATCTGGATAAAAGTAGCCTACGTCCTTTACGAGTCCTTCAATTATCCCTATAAAAAAGAAATTCTAATTCTTCGTTACACGTAAAGGAAGGACAATCAAACACATTTTTACATTTTATAATATTCATTTTATGACATTGTGTAAATCTAAACTCACCAGTAAATGAAGGTTTCCTTCATCTACCCGCACATAGCAATAATTCTGGCTGTTACCAACAAAAGTTTTAATTAGACCAGCCAAGAAAACATAACACAAATAAATGCTCTGGCGTCCGGGACGACTGTGTGCTGTAATTTAATATTATTTCCGTTACAGGATAAAAATTAAGCAGTGTAGTTGCCTATTTTCGTCTAAAACATTTATCTAACATTTTTAGCAATTAATGCGTTCATATGTCAAAGCTCCACAGATGAAATGGGCGGTATGCAATATTTTTCCTACTATCGGTAGTCAAAGTTCCGTTTATTCGTTGCCAAGACAGTAAGCATCTTTAAAATATATCTTAAATCTAAATTCTACCGAAATCACAGGCAACTACGGCTTACAAAAAAAAGTTTCGTCATAAAAAATTGCCTAAACTTAAATGAACAATAATTAAATATCTACTATGAACACCACTATATTTCGGTACAATTTAAGTATAACAAAGCCGAAAAGACACAAAACACAAGCGCACGCTCCTTGAACGAAGGGATGACGCAATCTGCGGGGAAGTGCGGGGGTAGCGCGGGGGGTGTCGACGTCGGCCGCGCGCCTCCACCACAGAGACTAGCAAGCCTCCTTGCTAAGAACTACTGCCCGCATACAGCCAGTATACATCTAGCTGTGATTTAACTTTTTCTAACAATACGTATAGTAAAGACGTGTTTAAATTTATAAATGCTATCCGCAATCTTATTCAATATGCTATTAAAAGTTTAGAGTAGATAGATTCTAAACAAACTACAGCACCTGTACTTAATTTTCATAGCTTAACATTTTCATTTAACGTTATCCCTCTCTTGATGCTTCCATACTAATTTCTGTTGCCATAATCTTTTAAAATAAAACAGCTGGCTTTGATAAGTAATTACCTAAAAATAGGAGATGGAATTATAGTGTCGCGAAGTAAATATAATTAACTAGCTTCCGCCCGCGACTTTGTCCGCGTGTACTTCAGGATTTATTCTACTATGTTCGATAGGCATAGAAGGCATCTATCTCCATTTCCAGCATAAGGTACAAAATAGTGTTTATTCTGTTACGTAGGCTAATAGGTTAAAGAAACAAAAGAAATTTCAATATCTGACGTTGTACATTCAAAAAGTCTTCACACTAATATTATAAACGCGAAAGTTTGTATATACGAATTACATATTCTATGGTCGGTTGCTAGGCAACTCGTTTTTGTTATGCCAAAATTGCCCATGTAATCCCACTAATATTATGAGTGTGATTTTGATAAATTATAGCCTATATATATGTTATTCTGATGTATAAGCTATATTATTGTAAAGTTTCATTCAAATCCATTCAGTAGTTTTTCCGTGAAAGCGTCACAAACATCCAAACATCTAAACTTTCACACTTATAATATTACATTTACAACTTTATAGTGAGCTACAATAGTAGTTACGCTGCTAATGATTCATAGATGGCGCTTTGAACAATAATAAAAAAAGTGTTTAAAATGTAAATTGTTATTCACTGTGAAGTTGTATGTTAATGATACTCATTTCGCATCACAATCCGATGTTGTATTTTTAGATAGTTACCACACGAATCCAGCTATTATATTTTAAAAGATTACGGCAACGGAAATTTATTATGAAACTTTGATGGAGGTGGATCGCCTTAAGAACTGCTATGACCTGATCTTGAGGTAATTTTAACTGATGGTGGTGCTAGTTATCTGCAGCGATTTATATAAAGAAAAACTAAACGATGTCATACCCTCGCATTGTATTACAATTATTAATACAATACTTTTATGACCCATTTACTAATCCAATACAAAATTTAAATTATTTTGTTGTTTGAGTAAAATTCTTATTACTACTCTGTGACAGTATTCATACCCAGAAAAACGAAACAAGACAAGACACGGACGAAGGACAGAAAACAAATAAGTGAGAAGTTTTATTTTTGTGTGTGCGATAGTCGATTGTTTCTTACAATGTTCCTAACTCACACAAATAGTTCCCCTCCTTTATAAACTGCCTTATGGCATTGTCAATTGTCACTCTGCCCTAAAGAACTTTCATATATTTCAATTATAATTCTATATGGGGTATTCTATTAACAGTTTTATGTTTATTGAAATAACACACAAATCACTGCCGGGAAACTTCAACAACTGCATAATAGCCCCAAACAAGTTGGAAAATTAGTTACGTTTGATTGTTAAAACTGTGTTTAAAATTTTGAATTTTTTCGGTTCACGCTACCAATTTGTCTTTAATGTCCGTAGGCGCTCGAATAATTGCCCTCAATTCAAGGAAATTACTGTTTCTTTAACAAATTACACGGGTAAGCCAGATTTTATTTCTTTAAATAAAAACATGTCGAATTGTTTTATAAGATACTGTCTCGCGTTTAAAGCTACGCGTTAAGCTTATTGTTGAAGGCACAATCCTGAATGGTTTCGCAGGCCTTCGTCAAATTAAGTCGCCTTCAAGTTATCTATATTATGAATATCTTATTATGCGAAAATGTCCTCAATTAACATTTGGACATATTATCAATCAAGACAAAACTGATATATCAATTTGTTGTAAATATAAAATACATTTCATTATTAGAATCTACACCCCGTAATGTATGTAGGTATCTCACCTAATGATGACTGAAAGCCCATTGGATGAAAGTCAGGAATTACTTTTCAACAATATATTTGCTAAAATTTACGTTAGACTTCCGGATTTTATCACGTAGAGAAATTCGTAACATAGCTCGTCCCATTGCTCGCTGAGTGACTTTGAGCTTGTTTATTCGGCCCACAGTAAAAGACCACGTTTCGGTTCCGTATGTCATCACTGGCAACAGGCACTGGTTGAAGATTTTTGTCTTGATGAGGAAATCCGTAGACGAACTAAGGTCACCGATATAGCTCAAAGAGTCAGTGAGCTGAATTGGCAATGGGCAGGCCACATCGCAAGAACCGATAACCGGTGGGGAGTAAAGGTTGTTGAGTGACGACCACGTACCGGGAAGCGTCTACCGGGCCGTCCCCCTACTATATGCACCGACGACCTGGTTAAGATGTGATGATGATGGTGATGTTAATGATGACGTTATATTTCCTTAGCATCAACTCCTTTGCATGGACCTTCCATTACTATAATAATCTTATTATGTACACAATTCCCTTGCCAATACTGACCTATTTTCGTTTAAACACTTTCTCTCCTTTTAATAATTTGCTTGTGTCTTCCTCCTTGTTTCGAGATACAATATTCTGTGAGCAGCCGCAGGTTGCTCAAGGTAATTCCACTTCAATCTCCGGACGAGTAATTCCGCGGAGCTCCATCGATGTGTAGCAGTAATCCGCGCTATATAACGATCATTTACAGAAAATTCAGTGTAAGTAGTTTTAGTATGAGAGATTGATGAAAAAATTAATGGAGGTTATGAGCTTAGAATTTATTTATTAGACTAATAGACCTATTTATTACTAGTAGATCGTCCATGGCTTTACCTGCGAGGAAATCCCTACCTGTGGCATAAAATTAATTATAACACTAGTGGTTCTCTAATCATCAAAAAATCTATGGTTCTTCAAAGTTTTAAACGGTTAAAAAATATATTTGTATATTGGTTTAGCATTTGGCAATCACCTGATTGTAAGTAGTACTTAACCTTCCATAACGTCCTAAGTAAGGTAAGTATTCTTCATTTTTGGTTGTGTTGTTAAGCCACAAAGAGAAATAAAATAATAAAAACCTCAGCATTTATTGATTGTATCAGTGTAATAGAATATTTCGTAAGCTTATTACTGATATTAAAGGTTCGGCTGAAATACGAGTACCTATGCGTTAACTACTATTTGCAGTCTTTTAGCTGGAGGCTAGCTAGGTAAAAACTGCTGAACGGACGAACGTGCGTTACTGGTTTCAATCAGTAAATAAACAGTAAAATAATTATATTCAAAATTTATGATTTTATTCAATTGATTACAAAATATATTTAAAAAATTATCTTATTTACTTACGCCTCTGAATTGCTAGCAAAATCTTAAAATATTTAGAAATAGATTTAAATGTGCTTTTGTTGAATTTTTTATGTCTAATCTATACTAAGAGCAATATATCAAATTCCAAACGGATAATTCTTGGAAGGTACCAGCATTAATATGAGCTCTATCAAATTTTCATCGATTTGATACAAATATAAATATTTCATGGGCTTATCGTTACTTAAATTTTATGGAGATTACACGATTTCACACTTGCTGGAGATTAGTATAATAAGGTTGTTTATAAGGCATAGAAAAGCTATGTGTGGTTCTAGAAGATCCTAAAGATAGGGTCAATCATATTCCATGAGTGTACTAAAAGCTGTCTAAGGGAAATTTTCAAGCGAAAGGCAGAGTCATTTAGAACATACTACTTTGTTCAATCAAACATTGAAATGCTGTTTATAGTGGTGATATATAAAGGAGGCTTATGTCCAATTGTGTGCATGTAGATGAAGATGATCTGTTTTTATTTTTGGCCAAGATACAAGCAACGATTTTTAAAATAAAGTAGAAAAAATAAATCTTCAGGAGATGGACACCAGATATACCTTTGCAATAAATAACATCACATTACGATCACCAATCCGCCTGCTAAACGTGGTGATTTTGACAAACCATTCCATTGTAATTGAATCATAATCTATAAGGGAAGTTCGTCTGGAACGGATGACTTTTGGAGCCGTTAAATTTCTTATTCTTACTATATCTGATACAGTTTTAGTAGAGCTGTATTCCAATAGATCTATTTGGATATCTTAATAATTCCAATGAAATCTACAAGTGCCCATGATTTCAAAAATAGATCTAGAAGGTTTTGGCGTGAAGTCTTAACTCTGAAATAAAAGAATTTCTCTTGAAACTCACTTTAACAAAGAAATAAAGAATATACTTTTTCTCTTCAATCGACGACTCGACGAAACAAAAAGCGTCTGTCACGTCACGTCCCGTGGTTTCTAGATAATTTAATAAAAAAACAAAAGTCGAGTCCATTTTGTTGAATTGAACTTGGAACATGTTTTTAACTTGTTCCAGTGAACTTGACAACATCAATGTACTCGTAATATATTTACCAGCACACATCCCACTCATACGTAAATTTGGAAGTAGCTTTGAACCTCGGTCTTTTTGTTACCTTCTCACTACACTAATATCAAGATGTTATAAATGCTAAAGTGAGTTTGTTTGTCCTTCCTATCCGTCGTAATGGAGTGTCAGAATGACTTGATTTTTCTAATAGTAATAGTTGAAGGATCGGAAAAGGACATAAGATACTTTTTATTACAATCGAGCAAGTAGTTCCCTTGGTATGCTTACCGAATTCCACAAAGACGAAGTCGTGGACAAAAAAGATAGTGAGTTTAAAGATAAAAAATATCGGAACATTTTGTTTTTGAATATGCCTTATTTTTTATATATATTCGTTTTCTACTTGGCCTTATAATATACAATTGATGTTTCACATCTGCATCTGGCGATAGTTCAGTTTTTAGGGTTCCGTACCCAAAGGGTAACAAACGGGACTCTATTACTAAGACTTCGCTGTCCGTCTGTCACTGTGGCTGTATCTCGTGAATCGTGAGAGACAGTTAAAAATTTCACAGATGATGTCTTTCTGTTGCCGATACAACAACATATACTAAAAAACAGAATAAAATAAATATTTAAGGGATCCCATATAACAGACATGAGTTTTTCCCGTTTCCGTAGATAATGGTGCGGAACCCTTCGTGCACGCGTCCGACTCACACTTGCCCGATTTTTATTATTATAACGACTTTGTGAAGTTACAGCTGTGGGGTTTAAACCATCGTGTTTTACCTTACCTTGCTGATGCACAGAGTCCTACAGATTTATAAAAGCTACGAAGCCTCGTTAAATTTGCAACATTGTCTCAAATGGGTCGTAACGAGGTATTTTACGGTTCTACCGTCAGTTTTACAGATGATTCCGAGCATAAATCGCCTGTTTAACTAACAGATTACATTCACTCTTATCAAATTGTTATGTCTGCATAAAACATCTTTTGTATCAAACTTATTTAGTGTTGTTATTTATTCCTTGTTCCAGAAACTTAGAGATGCAAAACAAATATGAAACTAAAATGGGAAAAAGAGAAAGTGTTATTGGGTCTAACCCTACTTCTTCTAACCATTACGTACCATTCTTCTCCGCGGCAATAACATAAGGTTAAAATGTTTTTGTAGCTCTAGTTTCCTCCATGAATTTTCAATTGCAGTAAAATGATCAGTAACCGTGGAATTTTTTGTTGAAAACAATTTGCATAGGCTGAATTTTCAGTTTTATGTTTTGATTAATAAAGAAAAAAGTTGCGCACATTTGGAGTTGCCTATGTCCTGGCCAGTGGACTGCCTCAGGTTGTTGGTTTCATGATGATGATATTCCTTATAGAAGATAGCCATTGCGCATAGCCTTCACATTTGGAATAACACACAGTAACAATGTGGCCCTTTACTGTAGGCCGAATAAACAAGCTCAAAGTCACTCAGCGAGCAATGGAACGAGCTATGCTCGGAATTTCTCTACGTGATAAGGTCCGGAATGAGGAAATCCGTAGACGAACGAAGGTCACCGACGTAGCTCGACGAGTCAGTGAGCTGAAGTGGCAATAGGCAGGTCACATCGCTCGAAGAACCGATAACTGATGGGGAGTAAAAATTCTCGAGTGGCGACCACGTACCGGGAAACGTCTACCAGGCCGTCCCCCTACTAGATGGACTGACGACATGGGTAGAGTCGCAGGGAGTCGCTGATTGCAGGTGGTTCGGGACCGGTCGATGTGGCGTACAATGAGGGAGGCCTATGTCCAGCAGTGGACGTTTCCCGGCTGATGATGATGATATTATGTTTTTGATGATGTGAAATGTTATAATATATTTTAAGGAACTTAAAGTAGTACTCGCAGTACACGCTATAAACCGCCTAATTTAATACTTTGCTATTAATAATGTCATTTTAGGAAAATATCCGTTTTTCGGTTAGTGTACCTTCGCGCCCTAAACTGTTTATTGTACTGCGTTTAAACGTTCCATTACTTTTTATGACATCTATAAAAACACGAGATAATCCTATTTTAAGGGCCAGAATCACACAGCTTTATTCCACGGCAAGATTAAATATCAAGGTGGCTTAGCTCCAGATTCACTTACATTTATTTTCTACGAGTCAATATTCGCAGACCAACATACAAGAGGCCAGTAAACATCTCTGGGCGATCCTTCAATAGTCTCTATTTACGCAAGGGATTCGATAAATTCCGCCCTCATGTGGTTTGATCGATTATTTTTAATTCTACGAGTGCAGATGAGTCCGATGCTATCAGGTGATATGTCGGTAGCTAGCCAGGCGGTCATAGAAAATTACCTAGCCAAACTGGGTGGTGGTGCGGGGTATAAAATTTAGTGGACTGTTTTTTTGCGGGTTTTGAGTTGATGCAAACACTTGCAAACACCTCAGAAATTTTTCTCAGACAGTTTTTAGAACGTACCTATGCACGTGCGGCGCGGTGGCAGGCGGCTAGGAGAATCACTACCACAGATCACTATATCACTACGTTTTTGGTAGGCGGAAACAGCTACGAAACAATTCGAAATCTTTAAATGTTGGTTGTCTGAATATTTAATAAATAAATAAAACAATAAAAATAAATGACAGGTGAATCAGTAGTAGTAGTAGTTTAATTCTCCCGAATGGGAAGGCAATGGAACAAAGCCATACAGCCTACTCTGAATATATCTTTTCTGAAGTTTTCTCAATAAAATGTATAATGTGTACATTCTATCCCTTGTTTTGACGATTCTTGATGAGAATTTCAAAGGTCAGCCTTGGTTTCAACATAATTCGAAAGAATCCATATGCCGATTGTATTCGACATGGTAAACCCTTTCGATCGCGTCGAAACCTTCACAATTTTGCGTAATCAATACTATAACACCGTCTGTGACACTTTTTGCACTATATTACACCATTATAACACAAAAAACACACATAACAGTATTATTAATGAATTACTAAAATTGCAATGAACCACCATTTTCCAAGTTCGCGCCAAGAATTTGAATCAAAAAATAACAATGACACCGTCCAGTGTTGCGATGTTTAAAAATAAACACCAAGTATCATGCGAGAAAAGGATAGAAGAAAAGGACGGTATAACATCAACTCCAATGCCGCTGTTTTATTATAAATACTTAATGCTTTTAAGCGCAACCACTGGGACCACACTGGGACTTCCGGATTGTTGGTACAAGCGTGTAGCAATTAGGCCTTTTGTTAAAATAACGTTGGCTTCTAACAATAAATTACTTTAATTTTGTAAAACACTATTTATGTAGGGACTTTTCCCGTTTCCTTTGAACGTTTTAATTTTTTTAGTATTCTTTATTTCAGCTTGTATGAGATGGAGACGTGTCATTATGCATACAAAATTGACAGCAATTACATATATTTCCAGTGCCTTAGCAGTAAATCCCCTCATGGAAAGAATGTCTTGTGGATCTGACTATGTGGTAGGCTCATGTCCATCACTGGACTTATGTAGCCGTTTGCTACCGGTGGTTAGCTAAAGAAATTTCCTAAAAGTTTTCCCTTTCTCGAAGCCCTTCTTAGTTCAATGCTCCCTTTAATAGCAGATTTTCCCAGGCACATATAAATTCCAAATAAGTCCTCTCCCAATATCTCGCGCAAATATTTATCGCAAATATGCTTATGCTACGCTACCAATTGCTAGTCCTGAGGAGGTCATTATTAGAAATACCAACGTTGTACACAACACAGCGTGGACCACACCCTTATTGACATTTCACATTACGGTTGCCTTTTTTTTACAAGTTCAGTCCACAATATTACTGAGCATTTAGAAATTAATTGTCGGTCGTCGTGTTGTTCCAACATATCTGCAAGGTCTCTAACTGCCGCCACGTCACCTACACTGCACACTTGCTCACTGCTTTCACTGTACATACACGTATCTATATGTTAACACGACAATATACACTTACACATACACTTCTTTTACACATACATTCATATTTAATATTAGAGGGCTTATCTGAAAACCAGCGCTATGGCTACTGCCACAGCAGATGCTGAGATTAGTCCTTTTTGACGCCACATTACAACACAATGCATATGTACATCAATAATGTATTATTTGTAATTGTGCGCAATGTATGTATCAATTGTATTTTTGTATTGTGTTGTCTGTGTCTTAGTTAAAAATTATTTTTCTGTTTCTGTAATTGCATGAACAATTAATTCAGATATGACGTTATCATCATCAACATCAGAAAAGCCGTACTGTTGGACATGTGACCACCTCATAGATGAAGAATTGTATTTATCACTAAACTTGAACAAGGGCACGCTCTTGTTAAAGGATCGGGCTAACCTAAATAAGTCATTTCCATGTATCTAACTAATTCAGTGCATAACAGTAGTGAGTGACTTTAAATTACAAATGACATGTTCCGCGAATGTATGGAGCCAAGGCCTGGTCTTGTATACTTATAATTTTAAAAGGCCATTATCAAATAAAAGTGATTTAGATACCATTTTTGTATATTTTGGTTTGGTTTATATGTACAAAAACATACAAAACGCACGAAACTGGTAATACTTAAGATTGAAAACAAAGATGGCGTCAATAAAATGACATTTGACACTGTCAGTACAAAAAGAATGATTTTGTACAATTAAAATAAACGCAAAAATGTAATTCTATTATTTTCTATACATATTTAGATTATTACTTGATTTTTTAAATAGTGTAAAAGTGCAGGCCGAATTCGAAACTTCTCTTTTCGTGCAGCACCTTCTTAAATAGCGTCAAAAGGTTTGGGTTTCGTTCCGATATTCCTAACTTTAGCGTAGACTGCTCTTAGAGCATTAGTGGACCAACTTTCTGAATGTCTGTAATTCTAGCTTATTTGTCGTAGAATCGAACTCAAGTGTTGCCACACAATCGGTTCACGAAAATCCTCCAAACCGCAGATCATTCAGTGTCAAGTGACAAACCCTGTCTGCGACACGTCCACGCCGGGTAAACATAAACAAGCTCGACAAATTACGTTCGAAATTGCCACTTGACATTTGCTTGGCTCTGCTACTTGTGTGACGTTTGATTATTATTAAATATATACATACACACGCACGGAGCAGGCACGGAAAGCTTCTAAATAGTGCAGACAGGAGCTGATTTAAAGAAAATAAAATGATAAACATAAGGAGATCACTTCCGATTTGGACATAATATGTCTTGTTTGAATTGGTTCTGATGAAATGACTTTATGGCCTTTGTTTAAAAGTTGTTTAAGACAGGTAATTTTTGTAATAGGAGGTGAGATTCTATGAAGAAATCTAGTAAATATTTACATAAATAACTTCACACAAGAACAGAGTAATGAGTTTTTTAGTTTGAGTAGTAGTAGACGTCCACATTTGAACATATTCTTTTCAATGGAATGCCACCAGTGCCAGCCTGAGACGATTTTTACTCTTGTTCTTTCTATTTCTAGCTTTTCTCAATTGCAGGACATTTTTTCGAAAGTACCGGGTGATAGCCAACAGATTCGTAACAAATTAAGCTTGAAAATCAAACGTCAGTTTTATCAATCAATCAAAATCAATTTGGGCAGTTGTTACAACCCTTACGGTATTTTGAAAGTAAACCTTTTTATCAATTTTATAGAGATTACAAAATTTTTGACTGTATCAAACAAGCGAACAAGTTTGTTTACTCTGAAACATTTAAAATACATTTCTTACTCAACGTAGAAAAGCAATAAGAAGGGAAACTAATACCAAAATAATGTCACCTACCCGCACTGAGCTTGACTATTTTCTGTGACTCGAAAGTATAAAGTTCCCGGGTGAACATACAATCGGGCTCACCTGACCCCAATATTGTTCTAATAAACGCTGGGCTTATTGTTTGTACGTGGTCAGTAGAAATGACGATGTTCCGGAAAAAAGGTAAAGGTAGGCGAAATATAGCATGAGAACAAATGTAAAAAGATAAATAAAATATATTCCCTTTCTCCTTTACCAGTATTCTGCACTCAAACAATGTACTCCTATGGTTTCAACATGGCCGTCTGTTTACATATATACGTTACAGGCGAAAACTGTGGTTCAATGTTTAAAAAATTAAATATATACATACATATAATAAATTGGGTGCATACAAAAGCAAGTATTTTTCTTAAGTGTATACGAGGATTCAGTTCCTCGAAATGAAACATCTGGGAATATATAATCACAAATATATTAGAGAATTACGTGATAGAGAGGGCGCATATAGTTTTGTATCAAATTCATCTAAATTCAAGCATGTAGCACTGTGCAAACGGAATTGCTCTTAATTTTTACAGTATGAATGTTATTTATGCATATATTATATTACATATATAGCATACACGGTTTTACCCCCTGTACTATAACTATTCAGTGTATATTCTGCTTCATTAAATCCGTCCATTACAACTTACTCCAGATGTCTCTTCAATCAACCCTTCTTGTCTGCAAATTGTCTTCCTTTCTCAGCATCTTTTATTAGAGTGGGAATAGCTTTGTCGATCATGGATTGTTCTGCTTCGCTCACACAACCGTAGCCGAGATTCTCTTTGACGCCACATTGGCCTAACATCAACGGGTTCGCGAAAAAAGGAGCTTTTGTGATATCCGATCGAACGTAAGCACATGTTGTAACGCAGCTCTCCCCCTGGAATAAAGGGGAACTGAATAGTACAAATAATGTAAAGGAAATCATTAATTGTCAAGAATTTCATGGTTCATTGGTTGGACGATATTTAAGTTCATTGAACCCACACCTTCACAAATTTGGAAATAATTATAAGTGTAACTTAACACGCTTAAAACTGAACGGTGTTGTTATGACTATTTAGATATTATATTTAAATAAAAATATATCCCACGTACCCTGAGTCCCCTCAAAAGTGAATCGACGAATTCAGCACCTGCAAACGCCATTGAGAGTGTTGCCGAGCCAGCACCAGCTTTTGCTTTCACCACCTGTTAAACAAGTTGCGTTAACACATTTATATATTATCTATTTATATATCATATAATACCACCTAGACCAACCATTTGTATATTATTGTTTTATATACCTGTAATGTACATTATTGGTTTCTATAATATGCTACGAGTATACGCCGTGCGTTATCCGTGCGAGACTCAAGAAATCGTTCGTGATAATAACTTCTTTGACGAATTGATCACATCTCATGTGCTGATGATGGTGTGCTTTGATTTAAAATATATGCATTTCCTTATTGTTATTTTTAAAATATCGATAGGCGGAATCTAAGACCACATTCTCACCGGATGTTAAGCCACGGTGTGGTATAGGATTATAAATAGCTTAATCACTCTGGTTTTGAATACATCCAGGTTTTAGCTCACGGGAAATACCGAAGCCGTCAGAAAACTCCCTAGCTTTACGCATAATAAATGAAAAAGCAAAAAGCTTGAAGCAAAGATCGTGCTAAATGGTAGAATGGCAACTAAGTAGTTCCTTTCATTCATTAATTCTAATACTGACACAGTGGATTCAAATCGTTTTATAAAAATACCACCACACCAATATTATCAATGAATATTCATAAGCAAACTTAGAATTCGATTGCAACTAGAATTTTTAACGGAACAATGCCAGTTGCTTTTGTCTAAATTTATCCTCGTCTGCTCTACTCGACAACGATCTCATGTTATTCAAATAGCGTCAATGTTTACTATATGCAAATGAATACTACTAAGGTTCGTTAAGGTAGGTCGTGCTTCTGAAGCGTCTGTGAAACCAAATATCAAGGCACGAGTTAAATGAGGCAAATACAATGCGAATTCAAAGAGAGCGTGTTGACGAATACTGGGGATTTTGGTCGAAAATGCATTACATGTGGCGTTGCCCATAAACTGCTGAATAAACGTGTTGTTGTTACATAGGAAGATGTTGCTGATCATCTCCTGAATTCTTTTCCCTTAGTCGCCTTTTCCGACACCCACTGGATAACATGGGGTGATAATGTTCTAAAGCCGAGACCACACGGCTCAACACAGTGACGTTGTCCAGACGTAATAATATCCAACCAATGAGCACACATATCTACACATGAGAAGATATTCTTTAATAACACACTTCGTCGCGTAAACCCGGGTTCATCACACAACTACACTAGCGAGTAAAAAAATTGAATCGCTCCATCGCGAGTTATTCGAGAGTATTTAGAGAGTGGATAGCTGCTAAATTGGCGAACAAGTATTTATGTTTTGATGTCATTTTAAAACTAAAACATAGCCTTTCAAATACTGCTATTTATCAAGAGATATGCTTCAAATCTTGCCTGCACTTGTACACTATTTATAATATCAAGGAACAATCTAAAAATATATACAAAAATACTAAAATAGGCATGATGAATAAAAAAAAATCATGCTCTCATTCGAGAAGCCGTGTGAAAGATAAATAGCCTTGTCTAAATATTAGAAAATATTTATACTTATATAAATATTTTTCGATACGACTAATACTTGTCCTAATATGAACCGTCGAAAAATGATTCTAGTCTAAAACGCTACATACAAATCGGTACAAAAGCATGACGTAACGGATTTGCGTTGAAGTGAATGTATGAAACTTTTAACAAAATTTCAGTTATCTCGTAAAATAATGTTTTTATGTGACCACGCCCTTAGTAAAAATCTTTCACGGTGTAATGAAATAACAAAATCTATATACAAGAAATTAAATCGAAAAAAGTTGGTTTTTCGAATTTTTGCGGGGTTTATATGCTAATGTATGGTTTGTAAAAATGCAGTAAAAATTTAATAATATTAGATATTTACAATTTTATAGGACTTTTATAATGCCCTTTATAGTATAAAATACAATTTAACCCCAATCTGATTTGGTGTCATCTATCCATTACGTTTTAGTTTGTATTCTGTTTGTACAAAATAATTCTTTTTATGCCAATTTAAAACGTCAAATGTCATTTCATTGAGGACATATGTATTTGTTTCTTATGTCTGGTCTGTTTTTTCTGTTTTTAATGTTTTTGTACAAATAAACTAGTACAAAATATTCCAAAATGGTAATTTTCTAACTTTTACTCGATAATGACCTTTTAAAATTAGCAGTGTACATTTCCAGGCTGGGACTCAATACATTCGCGTAACGCGGGACAGAATTATCCCCGCTTCACGTCGGAGTGATACATTTTTTTTCTCGCGTGTTTATACGCTATCCTTGTCACGTGTGATGTGTGCCAGTGCTAGTCCGCGAAGTCTGTATATGGACAATACCTCTGTACCAGCCTCCTGAATACGTTTAATCAGACAGTCCTCCGCTTCTTTGCCTGTTATATTGACTGGAGGTTGGCTTTGGCTTAGCAATGGAATGATAGTTGTCCCAGCATGTCCTCCAATGACAGGGATCTTCACCGTAGCGGGGTTTATTTTGTTTATCTCTCCAATGAAAGATTTAGCTCTAACTATGTCGAGAGTTGTAACACCGAAGACTCGATTTGGGTCGAATACACCAGCCTGTAGTCAAAATGAAACATTTAAAAATAAACAGCATTAGTCTAGTGGCTTGGACTCACGGTGCAGAGGTCCCGCGTTAGATTCCCAGTGGAGGTATCTATCGCCACTGGATTTGGTTGGTGGTATATGTCGGCCTGGCTGGTTACCACCATGTTATTTAAGTCCACCACCAACCATCACAGTTGTGTTAGTTAATACCAATGCTGTGTTCCGGTAAGAAAGGTGGCAGAGATAGTAGCTCCTAAATTGAAGCTTCTGGGTGAGCACACTCTCCGAGCAATGGCCTTTTCATCACTTACCATCAGGGGAGATGATGGGCAATACCCATTTTACAAAAAAAGACTAGTTTAAATATGATGATATCATGATCAGCTGCATGCGTCCACTAGAACATGAGCCTCCCAATGACTCCCACATGGGTCTAAACAGTGGATGGACTGTCTATGACGGGATTTGCCATAATCACCACGCCTGACAGCCATGTAGCCTTGGCTTTAGAATAGGACCACATTTTATCTCATGGGTAACGTAAAAGGTGACTAAGGATTCAACATTCAATAGTTGGGCAGCAGCATCTACCTATGGAACTGACTGCGATCACCAATCCGCCTGCCATGCATAGGTGATTATGGCAAATACCCTTATTGATGGTATATAGACAGAATAGGTTGGTGAATACGATATTAATCTTATAATTCTGTGGTCACTCTCGACCTTGGTTTTTAGCCTCCAGATTAAATAAATGTTAGACAGGAAAACACACGGGATCTATTTTCAGTTGCATCACATTCTTATCAAGTATACCAATAGACTTTGGCTTGTGATCATCATCACAGACTGATGTAAATGATAACATTTACTTTGCCCCTGTGGTGAGTCAGTCAGTGGTGTTAAGCAAACAACAAACTTTAGCTGTCGTACTCTGTTAGAATCCGTAAGGATGTGACAGGCACAAGATTTCAGATTTTAAAGGTAACATAAATAGTTTTAGGTGTGAAGGTATCTCCCACGTACCCATGCATGGTTTCAATATTTATGTAGATAAAAACTTGACAGAGTACATGAGGAAACAACTTGTAATTTTTTTAAGAGAAATTAAAACTAACAATCTTATATATATAACAAGCTAATGTAAGTACGTTAAGACAGGGTTTTCTCTATTACCACTAACTCCGATCAACTTCCCGTTAAGGTAGGGAATACCCCTTGGTCTCTTGCTGAAAGTAAGGGAGTTTGGTCGCGATGGGTGGAAGTGGGTGGTTGTGGGTGGCAAAAATATGAAAAATATATATCTGTCCTAGTCTACCTCATGTGAACTTCACATGAGAACTTCTGGAAAGTTCTGAAAATTTCTGTAAGGATCTAGAAAGATTACATTTTCTCTACGTTTATGCCAAAATAAATCAACCTTTTGCAGTATATGGGCTGCTATCGGCACCATGGCGTTGACTGGGTTTGTGATAATGGCAAAACACGCATCAGGCGCATACTTTGCTACTTCTACTGATATTGTTTTGATGATGCTTGCATTCGCATCGAATAAATCATCTCTGGTCATGTTGGGCTTCCTGGGAAGACCAGCGGGAACTACTATTACATCAGCATCTGAAATAGACTTTGATTAGCTCGGCATTCAACGGAAATAATCTTTATTATTTTATTGAGCAATTAATAAATTATTGAAGGTTGAATAATGACAAGGAAACATAAATCTTTTTATTATCTAAACTTAAAAAATGGTCAATTCAAACACTTGCAATTCAATGTGATCCCTAATCTTGAATTATTCCGGAGCAAATTTCATCGTATTTCATTGTGGAGTCTCGGATTTGGTTCAAGTCATCCCGTATATGTCGTAAATTAGTGAAAGGGAAATATTAAGGAGGTGGGCAGCAGTATCTATCTCATCATAATCAGCCAGGAAAAGTCCACTGACATAGGTCTCCTTCACGATATCACGTACGGAAATTCCATTCCATTGCTCGCTGGGTGACTTTGAGCATGGTTAATCGTCAGTTTTGTCTTTAGATACTGAGGTATTTTGGACGAGAATTATGATGTAACTTCCCGAACGCTGCCCATCCGAGTTGGATTCTTCGGTTGATCTCTTCGTCGAAGTTGGACCTACCTAGTTGAACGATCCGTCCCAGTAATACATATTCGTCTACAACTTCGATCGTAGTGTTCCCAACCATAGGTGTAACATGGACATTTGAAATGATTTTCGTCTTATCCATGTTCTTTTTTAAACCTGTTGGGAAACTCTGTTCTCGATCTATGTACTAATCTAGTACAGAAACATTTATTGAGATTTAATCCACTTACCGAATTTGGTGTTTATGAGAAATATCCTACATAACCCGGCTCTTCCCCTAGGGTTCAAAGGGTTCAAACTTCGTTTAAAACAGAACGGTACCTGTTATTGCGGCTCCAAGTTCGTGCGGCCCAACGTGTGCGGTTACTTTCATCGGAGTGTACACATGCGACAGTTCTAACGCTATACCAGGCGTTGACTTGTTTATATCAAACATTGCAAGATGATGTATGAGCGGATTGGTTTTAAGAAGGAGGCACAGAGGTTGTCCTATTCCACCGGCTGCGCCAACCACCGCAACTTTCGTGTTTCTCTGAAAACAAATCGCTATTTAGCACCTGAAATTTATATTACTATCATCATGAGCCAGGAAAAGTCAACTGCTGGACATAGGCATCCTTCATGGTACGCCACATAAACCGGTTCCAAGCCACCTGAAAATTATATAGAAAATGATAATGGTGAGAGTTACCTGAGATGACATACAGAAATGGCGTCGAAGTATTCGTCTGCAAATAACTTCATTTACGTTTGACAACATTTTGTTGGAAAAAAAAAGATCCAAATTAAATAATTGAATTGAAATGATTTTGTACTATAGATGCACTGACATCGTGATTTCTGTTGTATAAAAAATAATTTTAATGTTAGTTTGAATGGTAAAATGTTTTTTGTGTTTTGTGTTTGTAGTTTTTTTTACTGTTTTGATTGGTTTTGATCAAAGAATATAAGTTTTGATACTGAAAAACGTCAATTAATCGCCAACTGTCAAATGTCAATAAGGTGTCTGGAAGCCAGCCAATAAACAAGCCAGATACAAAATGTTTTGAATCGGATTTTCACGACAAAATTGACTATCTTATCGGATATTTTATCGAAAGGTAGTTTTGATAAATTCTGTTTAAAAATACACGCTACGTCCTTTTTGTTTGTCGCAATCACTATACGATATTTTATATAATATAATAATATGTATCATTTCGATTTCGGTCTGACCGTCGTTGTAGCGTTTGGAAATCCAGCCCGAAAAAAAGAAAGATTCAATACCTTCATAGATTTTATTACATATTTGAAATATTCAGTATAAAGCGCTTAGTTACGCTAATAAATATACGTTTTCTCTCTTTGTGTATTTAGGAGATATACTCGGAGATGGAAGCCACTTCGCTGAAGATACTTTTAAACGGAATAAACTCTCGGGTTCTCGTGGTCGAAACTCGAGTGCTTGATTGTTTGTGATCTCACAGAACAGTAAGGAGCGACGAAATTCGAATTTATGGCTCCCATACAGGTAACTTGGGGATGAAAACAGGTATTTCAAAGTATGGAGGATCTAGGAATCTCACCCCTCCCTACCTCCTAAAAATGGCTAAAAATGGCTGAGTCTAATTTTAAATTTAGGAAATCAGAATGCAGTCGTTGTCGCTTTTACGGTCTCACAATATCATGTTAACCTGCGTAGCATGAGATGCATGCGAGTAATAAGCATGAGATATTGTTATATCTTAACGTCCATTCGTGTAGGCATTCGTTTTAATACGTCATTTATCACTCTTACCGCTATCATACGTCTCATGTTACACATGTTTCAAAAGCGTAGGTAGTTATTTAATATACTCGTATGTTCAAAACCAATACTGGCAGTTAAAGTTGCTTTAATTCATTTTTAGTTTTTTTTTTCTTCAAACTTCTTTGTAGGTTCTTTGACATTTACAAAAAAATTTACGTCAAAATCTGACAAAATTTTGCGTGCTTTTCGTAACATTAGCTTTAAAATTAAACGAGAAAAAGCAAAGAAAACAATTCAAGCAATCTACATGATGTAAACACAAATTTTCTAAAAACATTGAAATATTTATATCAAAAATGTTTGCTTGTGATTGGAAGTTTCCTATGCGTATGTTAAGAGCGTTTACAAAAATCTACCCAAGTGTCTCATTCGTAAGTAAACACGTGGACATGACAGACAGGCCCTTGTGTCGCGAGGACCATCATCTCCCGCCCACGAACTCCCAAGCAGAATTGTGGCCACACGATAGGCAACGATCCTATAAATTCCTGGATCACTCCAGTAATCTGTAGTTAAAAAGATCTTGCATATGTTAGAAGCCTTGATATGGAAGTGAATTTTCAAGTAACTTCTTCATTTCAATTACTTGGATTTGGGAGTCTACATGTACGTTCTTTTGACATCTTGTTCATTTTTACAGTAATGTTGAATTGATTTTCTTGGACAGACAAAATGACAAGTTTGTGATAATTTGTTGAATATATTGAGACATACGAACATAGCTGTCTGCCAACAAAATTAAAGACAAAGACAAACAAAAATATTGTTGTTGTTATTTTTCAGAGAAATTATAAAGTGGTATTAACAGGAGCTACTTCTCAGACGGGACAGAACT
Source organism: Carcina quercana (assembly GCA_910589575.2). NCBI lineage: Eukaryota > Metazoa > Arthropoda > Insecta > Lepidoptera > Depressariidae > Carcina > Carcina quercana. The sequence continues at coordinate 6,106,034 of OU342442.1, forward strand.
TAGCCCTCCTATTAAAATCTAATGCAATGGTATCGGAGCTCGCTCTGTATGATCCGAAGCCTATGACTGATGGTGTTGCGATGGACGTGGGCCATCTTGATTCTCCAGCGGCGGTCAGCTCTGCGAAGGATCCCAAAAATCTAAAAGTTGTAATGAGCGGTGAGTTTGTTAAAAATTAAAAAAATCGAGTTGATAACAAATTGGACTGATAAATTGAAGGTCGCGGGTTCGATTTTCGGGGTTCCTGATGCGAGGTACTCTGTTTCTTTATCGGTAGGGTTCCGTCCTCTGCCCATCTTGCTAGCTACCACCGTGATATCTAAACCTGCTGTCAAACAACAGAGTTAATGCCACTGGTCGAGCAAACTCCAGAGATGAAGGCCGAATGCAAATCGATCTGTATTTAAAATGGTTATTGACTGATAAACGTACTAACGTATAGCCTAAACAGATTGAGCTAGAACCCGAAATTTTGAATATTGATTTGAACATTTGACGACATATAAAGCCACTAGGAATTATTGACTACGGCCCGAAACCCGTCACACTAGTTAGTACATATAAAAATGCTACAGTAGTTTACTTACCTGAACAGATGCAACGGTTGTAGTCGTAGCGTCAGGTCGTCCGACTGCTCCTGAAATGACGCCTAATGACGTATTCGAAGTGAATGCACCCGCCGTCTACGAGGCTGTGAGTGCTATGGCGAGGTGGTCACCGTCCGCCATGCTCGTAATGGCTACCGAACCTATTAACTCAATGGTGCCTCTCGCTGGAATTATTTTGACTAAGGTTTGTGTTTGAATTTAAATTTGTTTTTGCCTTTTTAGGGCCAAGTTTAGCTTTAATTAGAAACAAATAGTACTCGATATTCAACTTACTGTAAACAATTTGTTTCAAGTTTTCCAAAAATGCATCACCGACTACTACTGTTTCAATGAACTTATTTCTCAATACTGTAATTTTCACAAAAAAATTATTGATAATAAATTTCAAAAATTTGGCAGCATAAACTCCATGTAATTAAAAAAAAATTATCTGTAAATATAAGTAGTTTTTGCCCGTAAATTCGTCCACGTGGCTTACAGAATTCATCCTACGGGAACTACTGGTTCGACAGGGATAACAGAGCCTATGTCCTTTTCCAGTCCTTCAACTATCCCTATACGAAAATCCAGTCATTTTGATTCTCCGTCGCATCGTGAAGGAAGAACAAACTTAATGAATTCATGAATTCTTACAGAATCACGTGTTTAACCCTTGTCGCCTGTTTGGTATAACCTCTTTCAACAACGACCGAGCGACGAAAGTGGTATCTGATCTACGTGCTGTAGAAGCATCCACTGTTAGCGTCCCGGTGGTAGGAGGCCGTAGTGGTAGCACGATGGTTCCTGTGTTTAGTCAGGCTTCACCCAGTTTTATTATTGACTCTGAAGAGGCTGAAAAAGTAACTGTGAAGGTTCGAAGTGTTGATGAGGAAGTAAGTGGTTTATAAATGCTATCGATAATTTGGTGTACCTGAAAATTTTGTTTTTAATTTATTATGTATGTGAACTGTATGTTCTTTTCGAGGAAATAAAATACTTTAGAACTTATTCTAATGCATATAAATGGTTTTCATAATCATCCGAAGTTACATGGCAAGTAATCACGCACGTTTCGAAAGTCGTGATGAGCTTTGATTGGTTGACTGATATGAACGTTACGCACTGACGTATGTGCTGGTTGACCAACCAAGATATTTTGTTACATGACAAGTAGCTATGCACGTTTCGAAAGTCGTGATGAGCGTTGATTGGTTGGCTGATATGAACGTTACGCACTGACGTATGTGCTGATTGATGTATTTTGGATATCTACTCTAGTGAGCAGCAAATCATTATCCTAAATAAACTGGAATAGTTGCAATAATCCTGAAAACCTTTGTATTTTTACGAAAATCTTTCTTATAGGTAGATTTCAATTACCGGATCCTTTACATTTTTAATAGTCTTATCTCAAAGTTATGATTCTTCCAATTATCTTGTGACATTGATCTAATTTTATTCATGTTTATACCAATCAGATGTTACATAACGCTCCATTGCGCTCCATCCATTTCAATTATTTCGAGCTTGCATCTTAATAATTAAACACCATCAATCAGAGTATGAAAATACTTTTCAATTTTCAACTTTGTTTTCCGTATCGAGTCCATTAAGGTCGATTATTATTTTCTTTTAGTCGTCCTTTTTCCGAAAAATTATTTGACAGATGTATACGCGATTATAGATCTTAAGATGGTAAACTTTTGTAACTCTGATAGTTTTAGTAAGTAATATCAGAAAATAATTTAATTTACAGCTAGTGAACTCCAGAAAAAGTGACGGCCCGGATTTTGGCATGGCACACGCAACGGCGCGTTTTGTTGCTTCAGCTTTGAAAGGACTTTCAGTAAGAATACACATGTTTTTCAATAGTAATATACATAGATTTTGCTGCAAACATGCCCATTGTGTATAGAACTATAATATCTACGAGTAAATATAGTGTTTGAAGCCGTTTTCGAGTTTCACAACTTGGGCATACACATCGTTTCGTTTGTAATAATATTTGCAACGTCCGCTGACTGAAAGACCGTAACATTTCAGTATGAATTTACGGACATAAATCATTCATTACCGCAATCACTATACATGATACTATATCCTGTTACAGCCGTGGCAGATAATTCGGTAGCATCTTATATACTATGAGAAGCACTCTTTACTTCGTAGTGGTTTGTATATTACGGCGTATATTGAAAACTCTGTTTTCAGGGAGAACATGGTATCGTCGAAAATGCTTTCGTCAGGTCCAGTATTACGTTGTCCCCATACTTTGCTACACCGATACTGCTCGGCAGAACTGGCATGGAAGCGAACTTCGGTTATGGCTTTCTATCTGATTACGAAACGAATCTCCTCAACACTGCTGTTACCAATCTCTTGAAAGACGCAGTGAGGGGTACTGAATACAAGTTACTTGCTTGATGTGTTATAGCCATCTAAATACGTAGTAATATAAGCTGGATATATATTAGATGCGCTTTAACAATTTAAAGATACATGCCAGATGAGTGTGTTTAGTTACCATTCAAAGATAAAGTGAAGTGAATACAAATTAATTGCCTGTTAAATTAATGTATGCCTAATTTCTTAATGTTTTTTTAACTTTCTGATATTTATTTATTAAATGGATTCAATATTTTATTTGTGTTTATTTACTGCATTCCGAATACTGTCCTGTATATGCCTCAGCGAGCGTAGCGTGATACGCAAGGCCCACAAACTAATAGAGATCCTAACGTGCCGGTGGGTAAGTGGTTAGAAGACGTTTGGCGTGTAAATATGACAAACTTTGGTATAACCATAGACAAAAAATCACGTCCGCAAGTATGGGTCAGTATCTCTATATATTTCATGGTCTGAAACTAACGTCAAAATTGCGTCAGTAAACAGTTTAAAAAGGAAAAATTGTACAAAATTTCTAAGTGAATATAATATAACAAAAAATGGCACTAAGATTATTAAACAAATATTTTCATTCTCGTGTTTTGTGGACCCGAAAACAACTCTCGACTTTTCAAAAGGTTAATGTATTATTTACTGCAAAATAAATAGGGTTTAAGTTTGTATGTATGTTTTGCTTGTGTTGCGTTACCTGATGGTAAGTGACGATGAGGCCGTTACTGGAAAGCGAGCTCAACCAGAAGTCCAAGTTAATGAGGCGCTGGCTATTAACCGGAACAATTGACACCTGAACACTAATATTGTAGTGACGTAGCTGGCGAAGTGGATAATACTCGATGAAATTTTATAATACTGTGATTATCTAACTACGACAAGGTATCTACTTCTATCTACTACAAAGTATCTACCTCTGTCGTTAAAATCTAAGATCACCGTTCGCCTACCTGCCGTCCATCGTGGCGATCTGCATGGGACCGTACGCAGAACTGTTATAAAAAGAAAGCACATCGACTACATTATGACATGTTGCAAAAATTCCGGGAATTTACGAATGAGATATTAAACGTTGTTCATTGCTGGTTTCTGATCTAAATTTGATACATTTATAAACAATGTCTGCTGACTATGTAACTTATATAAATATATATCGTTTGTTTGCGCTTAAATAATACTTTTACTCCTCAGAATGACTTGAAAGTGGCTGTGATTGGAGCCGCCGGGAGCATCGGCCAGTCTTTATCTCTTCTCCTAAAATACAACCCTTTAGTATCAACTTTATGCATGCAAGACATATCGAAATCTGTTCATTGGATTGCTAAAGACCTATCTCATATTTTGACGAAGAGTAAGATATACAGCTATTGTGGCCCGGGAGAACTTGGCGAGGCATTGAAAGGTGTGTGTTGTTCCATTCATCCCATCATGTATTTTAATGATCTTTCTTGTTCATTATCCTTGTTTTAATAATTTGACATTATCATTGTCCATTTTGTAATGATCAGATGATCAACTGATAAACTGGCCAGTTCCAAAGCACTTGCACATCCACACCGGCTTCACGCAACAACTGTCATCGGTCCATCTAGTCAGGTCTATAAGTGTGATTGACCAGGTACATGTATCCACGTTTCCACCACTGACTTCCTTTTTGTGATGTTTTATACATTTTGTACAACTGTACCAATGTAATGATTCATGGAATAAATGATATAAACCAGCCAAGGCCCAATTCCAGCCATACCACAGTTTACTCACTATAACATTGTTGTCTAAAATATAACTCTGAATCCTTTAAGTGTCGATAAAATATCATTGCTATCATCGATTTATCTGCAGAGCGTGGTGATTAAGGTGAATCTTGCTGAGGCTTATGTCCAGCAGTGATGAAACCCACTGTTGATGAAGAGTAGTTCTAAGACTAATCGTAAAATATTAACATTAAGGTGCCAACGTGGTCGTTATAGCAGCAGGCCGACGACTCAAAAAAGGCATGAGCGACGACGACCTGTTCCAACCTAACGCAGCTATTGTCTATGACATCGCATCAAACGTCGCTCGAACAGCACCAGATGCCGTCTTAGCTGTTGTCACTAATCCTCTCAACTCACTGGTGCCTGTCGCGGCGAAAGCAATGCGCGAGGTACTTGTTTACTGGAACATTATTACATTGTATTTTTTTAAATATGTGTCCTTTGATTGTACGGAACAGTATCGTAGCCACAGGTTGTTGCTTGATGATCGTACACAGTATACTCTGCAACTTCTGTGGACGTAGCAATACCGTTACTGGGACATAGTTTTTAACGTAGCGTCAATGATTATGTATGTGAATACGTGGTTACTTTTGGATAGGTAAGTTACCTTATAATATTTTTTTTATTATGCTTATGAATTTTGTAGTAGGTACTTAAGTTTCAGGTAACTGAATATGGTAAGAAACCCAGATCCGAATGATTTGAAATCTGACGATCTACTAAAGTAACACGGCTTGGAAATATATTGAAATAGTTAATGTACAAAGGGAGTAAAGTGATAGATTATTGACGAGTCTGCAACAAGAGACACTAAGCCGTACTTTGAGTATGCATAGCGCAAGAGCTTTAGTAAATACCCCATTACCCACCTTTTCAATTTTCAGTGCACTAATTGCTATCACAGCCTAGGATTATATATAAGGATTTATGTAGGCTTGAGAGGAATGAATTAAAAATAATCTGTTTTTAATATTAAGTTTAGGGCTTGTGCTGATCCTGAAAAACACGCTAATATGCTAATTGTCTACTACACCACCGTGTTAATGACCATTGTGAAAATGAAATGCACATATGTAACAAGGTAGGCAATAAATAAACAATATAATCCATCGCCAATGTGTTTTGCCCACATATTTTCCAAGTCAATATGATTATGCACTTTGCAGGCAGGAATTACTAACCCTCACAATGTACTGGGTGTCACCACACTCGACTTGATGAGAGCTAATACGTTGGTTGGAAAAATAAAATCTACGAACCCGTTCTTAGTGGATGTACCTGTTATTGGTGGTCACTCAGAGTCAACGATAATACCGCTCTTGAGCCAGTGCAGCCCGCCACTACACTTCCGAGAAAAGAAAGACTTGGAAGCCTTCACTAACTTCTTGCGAACCTCTGGCAGACAGGTGAATTATGTACTTCTAACATTAGGCAAATAATAATTCAAAATGATTGAAACACATTGAATCTATATCTATATCTAAACAATCAACTGATCAAGTAGAGTTCAAGAAGATTTGATAAAAAGATGTAAAATTTTAATCATCGACATCGACACTTAAATCTGTGTGGGGAGCAATGCCAGTGCTTTCTTATCAATTAGTTTTTTGTTTCATACAAGGTCATGGATGCCAAGGCTGACGGTGACAGTGCCATCATCAGCACGGCTTACGGTGCAGCTCGATTAGTGAACTCCGTGATGAGAGGGCTTAAAGTAAGTGTGATATCATGTTTTCAGTAATTTATGTCCATACCTAAAAAATGCGTGTTTATGTTAATCTTATTATTTTATATCATAATGGAAAACCAATTCTTTTTTAGGGTTCCGTACAAAAAAGGGTAAAACGGACCCTATTACTAAAACTCCGCTATCCGTCCGTCTGTCACCAGGCTGTATCTCATGAACCGTAATATTTAGACATTTGAAATTTTCACAGATGAAATTTTCTTTCTTTCTTTGAATTTTCTCTTGCCGCTATAACAAAAAATACTAAAAAACAGAATAAAATAATTTTTTAAGAGGCTGCCACACAACAAACTTGTTTTTTGATAGTTTTTGCTCGATACTGATAACGGCAACAGGTAGACGCTTAGGTAGTTATACATTCACTTTTAAAAATAAATTAATAAAAATAAAAACAAATATCTAAGGCGGCTCCCATACAACATACATGATTTTTTTGCAGTTTTAATATATAATGGTATGGAACCCTTCGTGCGCGATTCTGACTCGCACTTGGCCGGTTTTTCAAAATGTGTAATAATATCCAAAGTCACAAATATAAACTTCTGGAACAATTGTCATCAAAATCAATAGATTTTCTGCAAAGAGTTTTACTGTCTCCTCTTTTATAACCTATGAGATGCAAAATTCTCCGAAAATTGACGATAAATTGATGAAAGTCATATACTTGTGTTTCTGGCGCAGTGAATTGGCTCACAGTTGGCAACGCATGAGTGTCACCTTTTCAGCGGTGGTGTGATAACTTACCATTTGCTTGTTTCACAGGGTGAAGCCGGTATCGTCGAATGCGCATATGTTTATTCCAACATAACAGACGCTCCTTATTTCTCGAGTCCTATCATCCTTGGGGCCAAAGGCTATCAATCGAACCTTGGCCACGGAGCTATCAGCACGTATGAGATGGAACTCGTCAATGATGCTGTTCCCATACTCAAACAAGACTGCGAAAAGGGTTTCAACTACGAAAGACACGCCAAAGTACAAACCACAAAAGCCGAAGAAAAATATTTTAAAAGCCGAGATCGAATTGTATTGACTGCAAAACAAAATCCAGCGAATTCGAAACAAACAGATGTTTAAAGCTACGTACGCATTATTCATTTAATCACCAATGAGAAAGTAATGTACCTCCAAACTATGACTTCCAAACCATTTCATTGTTTTTCATAGACAAACGCATGTACTAAGTTTCTTTAGTCTATTCTATTTTAAAAGTTTATGGTGACAGAAATTTTGTATGAAAGAATTCTGTGCGGCATACCTACGAGTATATCATCATTTTTGATCGGTTTATTTTTTACTTCGTATATACTAACATAGGATATCAATCTACTAACATATAATGGAATTTTTATTCTGATTTAAAATAATTTGAATGGAATATCTTCTCGTCCAAAATACCTCAACGTCTAAACATAAAAGTCTTTAATCAGTGCGTGTTGATATGTGCGCAGTGATGACAAACGGAACAGAAACTTTACTGTTGGCTGAATAAACAAGCTCAAAGTCACTCAGCGAGCCATGGAACGAGCTATGCTCGGAATTTCTCTACGTGATAAAATCCGGAATGAGAAAATCCGTAGACGAAGTAAGGCCACCGACATAGCTCGAGGAGTCAGTGAGCAAAAGTGGCAATAGACAGGCCACATCGCTCGAAGAACAGAACCGATGGGGCGTAAGAGTTCTCGAGTGGCAACCACGTACGGGAAGCATCTACCGGGCCGTCCCCCTACTAGAGAAGTGGCTCGGGAACCGTTAATGTGACGTACCGTGGAGGAGACCTATGTCCAGCAGTTGACGTTTCCTGGCTGCTGCTGCTGCTGCTGAGTTGAATCGGTGTGTGTGTTTACTCGTATTCTTGTTTTCGGTCAGTCCATTCAAACATTTCCAAATTAAACTAGGGTTTTCGCCAATTTGGCGTAACATTGATTTTATTATCGTTAATTCCAGTTACATAATATCGAAATTAAAGTTACTTTGTATTTAGACTTTACTCATTAAATATATTTATTCATAAACATCTAGAAATGCATGTATTATTCATGTCAACACAATTAAAATATTGTTTGAGATAAAACAGACATTTAATTTGTAAAACTATTTTTATATAAAATTAGTTTCAACTAATTGTATTAAACATAAGTTCCTTTAATTCTATAAATTGTTATTTTCAAAAATGGATAGGTAATTGTTAAAATTGATATATTACATAGGCTTATTCAATTGATGTGTAAATCGGATTTACAAAAATATTTTAACGTTATTTTGGAATTCCTGATATGTCAAATTTTTCAATAAAACATGAAATGACTCAAGCTTACAAAAATAATTGAAAATATGACCATATTTAATATTGGAGTCTATATATGCAGTATTTTAAGACGTTTTTAGATAATGTCAATAAATAAATTATAACTTTTGTATAATTATGCAGAAAATAAGTAATAAAATTAGGTGACAGTAAATTTTCCATATTATTTTGTAATTATTTAGTAAAGTAGATAAGCGTACAGCGCATGTTAATATAAAAATTAAAATTATATTTTTAGATTTATCCCTGAAATAAAGTGATCAATCAGTTTCCTAACAAACCATAAAAAATCATGTCATTCAACACGTATTTAAATATCAAATGTATTAGGTAAATTCTGAAAATTTAGGAATAAATTGTATCATAATATAATTACGAGAATTTTAAATATCACGTGCTTTCATTACAATTATCGATCTATTATACAATCTCACTGTTATAATACAGACATAATTAAAAGAATATGAGCTTATTTAACCTACAGTAGATCAATTGTACGTTTCACATTGGCCGGGTTGTCGTGTTTAGTTTGTGAGGGGATGCCATTGCTGGACTTGCTCCATTGGACTGGCGAGCGCTTGGTTCCAGTGCTGCAATGCTCTACCTCTTGCGAACATATACGAGCCAAGCACAAACTTGCCGAGAAGACGATCTGAAACAAGAGACACACACATAGACACAATCAAACAGATACAGACGACTATGGCTTAGGACCGGTCAATGGAGCGCACCATGGGTGACACGCGAGGTCCATGCCCAAAAGAGCAAACTCTAAAATAGGCAAACTCCCATATTACCAAATTAATTTTTTTAAATTTTTCTGCTTCGTGGCCGTCTGTTTTCCAACAATAAGCCATTTCTTATTTTGATTGAAATAATGATAAAAACTTTTTTAGGCCAAACTAAAGTGAAGTGTACACCTTTTTGACATAATTGACATTCATCATCATCAACAGCTTATATACGTCCCCACTGCAGGGGCTCAAACCTGCTCTCCACAGAGTGTTTGGGCCATAGTCCACCACGCGGGCCCAATGCGAATTGGCGGACTTCACATGCCTGTTCAAGACCACGATGTTTTCCTTCACCGTGAAGCAATCGGATAATGTACTTGAATTGAAAACGAACTCATACGTACAAGGCTGGATTCGAACCCAGAACACACAGAATAACGCGCATCTCACGCGTATCTGATTGATCACATATGACATAGTTCCCCGAGTTGTATAAAATGGTTATTTATGAGGTTTCATGAGTCACTTGTTGGGGCCACGTTACAAAGAAAATTCGTTTCAAGAAGCTATGTACGTAGCGGCAAAATGTCAAGATATTGTCGCACCGTAAAAATATTGAGCAAAAATCTGTTACGTTGAAAATTACAATGACATTGAATTAAAATTTTACTAGAATTTTATGAGGTTATTTGTAAACTGCGAATTTATTTCGATATACAGGAATTTTATGTACAGTTATTATACTCGTAGCCCAGTCTGTTCTCTAGACTTCATTAAAATATTAATAGGTTTACAATACTGCTATAAATTGTCACTTTCCCTCGAGGTGAAACCAATCGTAAACTATGTAATTTAGCGTAGTCTGCTTGAGGAGGTCTCAGACATCGACGAACATTGAGTTCATGCCGGCGGCACACCTGGGACCCACTCATCCAATTGCTTACTGAAGGGATTAATATTAGATTTCATAGCCTGGGTCTGATAAGGTCTTAAAGGAGGGTATGCAGTCAATGTTCCCGTGACTCGGCAAAAAGAGGCGAGAGAGGGATACCGGAGTGGTTTTAGCTGGTAAGAATCCAGCATAACCCGGCTACTTTCCCCGAAGTGACGGGTATCTTTTGAAGATTTCCACTCCGTTAAAAAAAGGGTATGCAGTCAATGTATTAGTGACCAAAAACATCGGACCTTATTTGCAAAAAAAGGTTTTTACATTGCCTTTATCTCAACTGATGGTATGTATCGATAATATCTAAAGGTGCGCAATCACCCACAGCCTCATGACAATTAGACGCTAAAATGTCTATTAAATATTGGTAGTTGCTAGCATAGGAAGCATACGAAAGTGCCTTATTACCAATCCGTCCAAGGACCAGATATATGACCGACTGTATCGAATCTAACCAGTGATTCCAAGTCTATCAGATGATATGCAATGGCAATGTTTATATTGAAACGTGTTAGAAAAATAATCAGAAGAACACGCTCTTCTTTGTCTAGTTAAGTCTAGTATATTCGGTGCCTAGGTATTAGCTGTATACTTGTATAGACTTATATCGTGAATGGTAGCTATTGACAAATTCACAACCCATCAAAGTGAACATTCCATTATATGTTCCACTCCGATGGAGCGAACTTGCGTCTAGGTCCATTAATATTCAATTTAAGTGCCAGGACAGTAGCTACTTGGAGGGCAGTAGTTTACAATAGATCCACACATACATACGACGATATATGTTCTTTGTAACTAAATCTATTCCCAACTGATTTAGGTCCGATAGTTTTTACATCAATGAACAAGGTCTGGAACTTATTGCTCCTTTGCGACTGAGTAAGCCATTATGTGTTCTGAGTCGGATACCAAACACCTGTGCAAATAACATGTTGGGTTTAGGGAGCCAAAAATAACAGCAATTTTCTCATTGACTTGAGGACGTGCTCTATGTCGAACGTTGCGCCAGAGACAAACACGCCAACAATGTCTGATGAAGCTTTGAATTTTTGATATGGGTGAGCGTGTTTTGATGAAATTAATTTTGGTGCCATCAGGCGAGATGAAGCGTTCATTTTTGTTGAACTTTGTGTGTAATACGATGGATTTGTTCTTTAAATAAAGTATTATTAATAATATACATATTTTTCCTTTTGAACTCTTCAAGGAGAGATTACTTCGCACTCGACCGCACCCACTCGTTCGTGATGGATGATAAGAGCGAATTTCGAAAATTGAACTTATTCAAGCGTATAAAGTTACAAGATGCCACTTCTGCACGCCTCGTTTCAAACATCAAGATAAGATGCATGCAATCCGTAAAGAGAAAATATAAAAAGAAACCTTTTTGATAAATATATTCAAGTTAAGATTTGGAGTTTGATGTGATGTTAGAAACGAGTAAAATACTCCGATTAGTTTATCTTCCTTTCAGGCAGTTAACTCAGTCCCTTCAGTGCAATTAAGATTATTGCTTGTTGTTGACAGACGAGATACTCGTATTTGATATATATATATATAGCTTTCAACGTAGAGGAGTGCGTTTGGTACAACCTTGAGGTTGTGGGTTTGGTTTCCAGTGCGTGGTATTGGTACACGGTTTGGTTGGTGGTTTTTGAGTGGTTTCATGTTCCTATCTGCCTGGGTAGTTACCATCTCTTGTATGTTTGCCATCAACATGATGGCAATGACAATGACAAATGTAACATAACCAGCGCCCTTAGAATAAAAACTCTTCTCTGTATACCAGCGCCTTGTTCATTTGAGTGTTTATTATGTGAGAACACTTTCCATCTGATGGCTTAACCAAGATGAAGGTCAAGTGCTGTGCCATGCCAGGACTATTCTATACTAATCGAATACGAAAATCTTACCGTAACTAATATGACTTTAAATATCCCGGATATTCTATCCCCAACTGATTTAAGCGCGGGTATGTTTTATTTCTAAATGATATCAAATGATTGCCTCAAAAGTGTAACTGCAAAACGGTTGTACGCTTTGACCAATACAATCGTTAATTATATTTTTTTGCCGCAAAGGACGTTGACATATGTTAACTTTTTTGCTTTCGGGCAAGTCAATTGATGACGAAAGTCTTTATGGTGGATGGTATAAGAAATGATGACAAACTAGTTAAAGTACCTTTGGCATAGACCGAATGAGGTTGCAGAGCCTGCACGGTGACGCTGGTGGTATGTAGCTCATCAGCTCGCAGCCTGAAGTGGAAGCACTCGGAGACGAGGGCGCTACCGTCGTCGGCCACGTCTACGGCGGCCGTGCGGCGCGCGCGCACTCCCCGGCACGCGCGCTCTTGCGTCACTCGCACCGCCATTTCGCGTTTGCTTGCTGACGGGTCCAGCTGGAAATGGCTTTAAATTAGCCGGGCTTTGTTGTTACGACGATAAGGTAGATAGTTTTCGTGTAGTAGTTTATCTTTTGTATAAACTTTATGTTATTTATATTTTCTAGATCTAATCAGTCACCCGCGGCTATGCTGGGAATTTTGCTCTCAAAAGTTCCTTTACTCATGCTACAGCACCCAAACCAATTGTATGAGTAACGGAACTTCTGGTAAGAAAAACTCCCAGCAGTCCTACTGGGAATACACACAAATTTCAACGTTTTAGCGCAAACATTTTGTTCATAAAAAGCTTTCCTAAATTATTCATCCCCATAGGAGCGCCCTTATGCCTCAGGGGATGAAAATCCATCATTTTTCATTCCCTAATATTAAAAAAAATCGATGTTTTAAATTTATCGTTTTTAGCTGAAGCAGTTTGAAATTGGCGATAATCAGGGAAGTATTTAGATTGTTGATATTTACTGCGATGAAATTTTGTTGTACATGTACTAGTAAATGGAATTCAAGTTTAAATCCAGACCGACGGAACTAACAAAATAAATAAATAAATATAATATCACATATGAGTTTTCTTTTTACTCTGTGCGTGCGCCTGTTACTAGCACAGGGCGCTAACATTATTTGAACTCAGTTCGTAATGTTTAATTCTACACAAAATGTCGGTGTATTTTTTTACTAGATTTTGTTAAAGACTACGTCCACATGAACTTAAGAAATTATACAATGGGAACTACTTATCCCATTGGCATAAAAAGTAGCTTATGCCCGCTATCTTGCCAAATAATCTCTAGATCTACCTACTACCTATTTACTTGTAGCATGATTAGATCACGTAAATCTCGTTTGAAACAGAACGTTGAAAGCAACCGGCTCTCAGCTTAAAGGATCATGATTCTATCTTCAAGAAACTAAACCCAAAGCTCTTAATAGGGAACTTAGTTTTAAGGGCTTTATGTGATCCTATTTTTGTGTTAATTATTAGTCTGCGAAACTTTAATTTTGTTACGCAGCGGTAAGGCAGTAATAAGATTAACTATAATGGATTAAATTGCGTGCTAAATAAACCTGATAGAACATCCCACTGCGGCAAATTTTATATGGAATCATTTATAAACAAAGTAATAAAAATTACTCAAAAATAATAAAAAATAGAATAATTTTTTATAACCTTCAAAAAAAAAATTGGTACTAAATTCTGATTTTGAGTAGCATTTGTAAGTATAGATTAAGTTTTAACTTATTTATTTTCAATGAAAACACGAAGCTTCGCGTATAATAGCAATCAGGTCATTTAGTGCAGTTTTAATAATCGAGAAATACAATTTTATAAGCAGTACCTAAATTAGGTATTTCGTATGTTTCATATTACATTCCTATTCATAAGACACATACAAGAGGAAAATAGAACTCCGTATATTTTAATTGAAGAAAAACTTTTAAATATTTTGTTATACCTATCTGATATTTAACATAATAGCTCAATACATTTTGCTCATTTTCAGTTATGTATAAAATATTGTATCAATAGTAGTTGCTGATATAATCAGCTGGACAGACAGACATACAAGTTTTTATAAGGGCTCCATTTTTTAATCAGATTGGAACCCAAAAAAGTATATTTATCCGAAGGTAAGATTACATACCCAATATTCCCTTAAACAAAAAAGGATTCAAACCAAAAGCCGTAAACGGTTTTATCATCTACTTTATTGTTTTGCTTAACCTATAAACATATTTAGATACATGAGTTTATAGGGAATATCTAGATTAGCTGTCCATAGATACTTTTACGTCTGGACGCCGGTCTAATCCCCTAATGGTATCAGCGATTCGGTCACGTAACCAATAAGAGATAGGAATAAACGCGTTCATCTAAAATTTATTTAGAGAACACAAAAGGCTTCCACCATTGTTACCGATTTGTTGCGATGTGAACGAGTAATATCCCCTAGAGATTATTGTACTGATAGATCAGAACGGAGACGGGAAATTTTCGCTTTTTATTATTTTATTCACGAATCGGCAGGCAATTTTGCTCAATAATCGTAGAATACGCAGCACACATTTTATTCTACGCACTTTATTTCAATATATTTGTTATTTAGATTGTGAAGTAACATTTTAGATGAATTTAAAAGAATTTCAACCTTCTTTTTTAGGGTTTCGTAGTCAAGCAAGGAACCCTTATAGTTTCGCTCTTTCCGTCTGTCTGTCTGTCTGCGGCTTAGCGCAGATACCCTTACTACTAGAAAGCTATAATTTAGTACAGGTATACATATTAATAACGCCGACAAAGTGGTAGAATAAAATATTGAAAAACAATTTTTTAAGAGTGGCTCCCATACACGTAACTTGGGGATGAAATGTTTTTTCGCGTCTACCCCATTGTGTTGTGTATCTTTGAATAGGTCTTTAAAATATTGAGGGTCTACTAACACTACTTTTCGATTCAGGGATCAGTTTGCGAAATATTAAGCTTTAAAATGATAATTTTTGTCATTTATCTGCTAAACTATTGCTATTAAAAATCTGAACAAAATCCGAGCTAAATTTTAAAGGAATTTTATATACCTATACTATTTAATAGATTATGTAACTATATAGTGTTGTACTGATATCAATGTTCTAAGAATTACAATTTCAACTAACTTATCTCCACGTCACAAGTAAGTATTAAGATGTTACAGAGGTAAGGTACTCGTACTCGTATATACCTGAGTAACACTCGACAAGGGCACATCAAAATCTCAAAAATATTAAAATACGCTGTGTTAAAATAGTAGTGCCTATCATTTGATAGTATAATAATAGTGTGTGACTAACTTTATCGTAATTTTGGATATCGAAACATGAAGAAATCCAGAAAACTTTTTATCAGTTAAAATGTTTTCAAAGCGTCTGAATGAACCAATTTCGTCTTAAGGTATTAGAAACTATTTATAGCCTGCAAAATAGTTTACCTTCCTGGAATATCAAACCATCGCTCATATTTACTCTGATGTTTCGAATGCTGATATCCCCAGACCCATTCCTCGCAAAATTTAGGCTTACGTGACATAAATTATTCAAAACAGATTATGGTTAGGGGATTCCCTTACCTTAAGCCCTCGCGCTTCGATCACGGTGACTGTCAGTCGATGAAGGTTCTCATTGTACAGTAGCGAGACCAACAACTCGCCTAAATCCGACGTTGGCTCTTGCAGCTCCTGCAAATATGTTACAAAGGTTAACAAGAGGCTTACCTGATGTAAGTTTAAAAAAATATAATTTACAATGAATTTGTAATTGGCCTTCACCTCGCCTGATGTTAAGTCTCCTAGAAGCCTCAAGCTAATGACGCGGCTCTGATACCTTTTATATCGAAACATAACAGTGCTATTAAAACAACTGTTTGATACCAGATTTAGGATGGTGGTATAGTGGTGGCCAGGCGGACATAAAAAAAGCCCTCCCACCAACCAAACCGAGTACGATAATTAGCCCCACTGGAAATCAAAGCCGAGATCTCTGGATTGTAAGTCCAAGTGTGTAGTAATTAAGTCACGGAGGTAGTCTCAATTCTTGCTAGTTTTATCAATGCAGCTTGGTCGACGTCTGAAGGTGCTAATTTACTATTTATTAACTTTATCCCACGACTTTATCGGGTGGGCGTCCGTTTTACTAGGACTAGAAGTATATTATTTCACATTTTCACATTCCACCTGTATAATAAATTTCCTTCGAACAAGATGAGACGTTTATCCGTGAAAGAGTCACAAACACCCACACTCACAATTTTTACATCAATAATTTTAGCGGTATTTGAAAGTGCTTTTCCTCACGATTTCATCTATGTTGACTTCAAAAATTTTCAAAGAAAGTATCATAGCTCTATGACATACTCTTAGGTTCGTATGTCAAATTTTATTAATTATTACCATTGACTGTCGCGTAGAGGCACCAAAAGGTTAAAAACTCACTGTCGCAGTTAGTGTGAAGGCGCAGTCTGAAATAATTCGCGTTAAGCTTATTGTGAACAAACAAAAGGTTGTCCCCCTATAAGATGCACTGACGACCTGGTCAGGGTAGCGGGGAGTTGCTGGATGCAAGTCATTCGGGACCGGTCAGCGTGACATACCATGGAGGAGCCAGCCAGAGCAGCAGTTGACGTTTCCCGGCTGATGATGAACACCCACCTTTTCTATATCCAGTTTGTAAAGCTGGGGCTCTTCGTCAGGAGCAACTCCTTCCAGTTCACTCAGCGGCAGGATGATATGCCCCACCAGCTGCTTGCCTTTACCAACGCGGCCGGCGTCGAGGACTGAGAGCTTTAGATTCAAGCTCTCCAGCTTTCCTGGTGGTATCTGAAAAAGTAGATCTGGTTTAGGTACGCTTCGTTAAGATTATAGTATTCGGTTAAAAAATCCACTGCTAGACATGAACTACTCCGCTATGATATGATATTGCCGCAATCAATTTACCAGCAGCAAATCCGACGTAGCGATCTATGATAGCGGATAATAATGATAACGTGATAAAAACTAGCCAAAATGCCCTTTACAGCCTACGGCCCTCTCCAACCCTCGACTATTCCATCCATGCTAATATTATAAGTAAGTTTTTTGTTTGTCCTTTCTTTACGTCGTAATGGAGAGTCAGAATGACCAGATTTTTTGTGAAAGGACAGAGTTAAAGGTATTTAAAAGGCCATAAACTACGTTTTATTCCGATCGAGCGAACGAAATCCCGGATGAAATCGCAGTCAAAAGCTAACTCAGTTACAAAATACTGACGCAATTCTTACTCTCAGTTAGTACTTGACGGCAGGATAAAAACTTCTCAGTTTTAATATTAGTATACATTTTTAAATTGTTCTTGTGTAAAATTGATGTACAGAAAGGTATGTAGTAGCAACAAGGTACGCGAGGTACTCCTCGTATCGAATAAAATAGCCGTATTTAAATGTAAGTCCCTTTTGTACCAATACAAAAATAATTATGTCTGGGAAAATCACGTACTAGTAACCTAGTACCTAGTTGAACGAAATGGAAATGTAAATTTTATATTATTCAATTCGCAATATCAGCCAGTAGGGTAGCAACATATTATAGTTCTATCTAGTGAAACTAATGAAAGAAATCCTGCGATATGATATCATTTTACGTAATGTTTTACTTTTTAGGGTTCCGCAGTCAAACAAGGAACCCTTATAGTTTCGCTCTGTCCTTCTGTCCGTCCACCGCTTAGTGGCGAAGCTCCTACTAGGTATACATATTAATCATCATCAACAGCCTATATACGTCGCCACTGCTAGAGCTCATGCCTACTCTGCTACAGAGTGTATGGGCCTTAGTCCACCACGTGGGCCCAATGCGGATTTGCGGACTTCACACGCCTGTTCAAGACCACGATGTTTTTCTTCACCGTTAAGCAATCGTATTATATAGTTGAAAACCAACTCATATGTACACGGCTGGATTCGAACCCAGAACACACAGATTTAGAGTCCGCGCCTTATCCACTGCGCCACCGACGCTTCACGAGTCAGTTAACGAGTGTTAACAGATTAACAGGCAACCAAATTATAAAATATACTTGGAGTGGTCAAAATGAAAATTTCGTACAAATTTCACTCAAAATTACTTTTATACAACCCTACATTGCGCGTGACCCAACACGCACTTGACCCGTTTTTATTATTAACCAAGATAATTCACTGTGTGGTCTCCGTTTTAGAATACGACCACGCCATGTCATCCCGCGGGTTTCGTAGATGGTGACAAAGGGAAAACTATTTAGGAGATACCAGCCAAAGTCTGCCACTAAACAGCAGTGTTACTAGTACTGACGTGTTCCGGTATGTACCAGATGAGGGTATCAGAGCCAGCGCCTCATTATCTGGAGGCTTCTGGGTGCGCAGGCTTGACATCTGACTGCCCTATCGTATATAATCGTTTTACATACATAAAAGCAGACTAAACTAACTTTGTGGTCTTGGCTTTAGAATAGGACCACACCATGCCATCCCACAGTTGACGTAGGTGACAAAAATATCTTTATACCTATTCAACAACATCACACAGCGATCACCAATCCGCCTGCCAAGCGTAGTGGTTATGCTGCAAATCCTCTCATGGAAAGTCAACGTCAAGAAACGATTTATGGTGGAGGCTCATGTCCAACAGTGGACTATTGCACGAGAGCACGAGCAGAGAGAGACTATATATAGATTATACGAGTATTACATTAACTTAGGTTTTAGATTTTACGTAAGTACTATAAAATTTAGGATTAAAGCAGGTGTCTTATCCTAAATCTCGTACCGTAATGTAATTGGAAATGCGGTGATGAATTATCTCGTAAACCTAGAACCCTAGCCTAATGAAGCTCACCGCACACGACAATACTAATGCCCTGTCACCTGAAGCTAAAAGCAGCTGCCACTGGATATGCGCGACCACAATGTCAAGCTTTTCAATTCATTCCTAAAGCTAATCTTATTACCTGTTTATTGATATGCGAAAACCAAACTTAGTATGATAAGTTATGAATGTGAAGCAACCTTAGTCAATACAATTTTTTTACGTTACATAAATATCTGCACTGCGTCAGATTTTTGTAAAATTATTTATTAAGTTCCAAAGTTACACAGGATCAAAGATGTCGATCGAAATAGGGTTAAGTATTTAAACTATCAACATTAACAAATAAAAGTTCAAAAAGAACTAAAAACCGACTTCAATTGCCTTAAAATTTTTATTTTTGTGAATTTTATCAAAGAGCGATCAATCAATTTTGATAAAATTTATATGGGACCACCTGTGAAGTATTCTCTACCAAACAAAAAAGAATTATCAAAATCGGTTCACTATTGGCGGAGTTATCGCGTAACATACATACAAAAAAATATAAAAAAAGACGTGTGGCACTCGGGGACTGCCGCGGTAAAGCTATTGCATAGCATTTTGTATCAACTTATGCAATTATAATTATTTATTTATTTTATTTATGCAGTATTTCTTTTTCTTTGATATTAATTCAAGTTACACTTTTTGAGCGTGGTGACCGATAAGAAAACAAATTTTTCTTTTATTAAATAAATAAAAAGTTAATTATAAAACAGTAATACGTCTAATCGCACGCACACAACGCCGTGTCGAAGACTGCCGAACTGAAACGACGTTAGACGATGCACGGCCTTCAAGCCACACCTCCGTGCCCGTCGGAGTGGGGAGCGTGAGGTTTTTTCGTTACGGAATTTCTCGATTCGGTCCCCGCGCTCAAGGCCCGCGATAGAAGCTATGCAATAGCTTAATAACATACGCGTCGGATTGAGAACCTCCTCCTTTTTTGAAGTCGGTACAAAACTGATAAATCACAGACATATTTTATGTATAGTTTTTTTACTTTGAGTAATTTATTAAGCCTCAAAAAATGATCAGTAAAGTATTTTAAACAGCGTGGGGAAAACGTGCCTTGAATGTAACAAACCGAAACGGTTATTTTAACGGTAGTTGGTTCAGTTAACCGTAGCACCGTTCGTAGTCATAAATGCTACGAGGCGTAGCGGGGCAGCGTAGCGCTACGTAGAGATTTTTTGAAGCTACGTAGAGTGTTTCGTACCCAAAGGATGCTCCTATAAAGCCGGGTGCGCTGTGCAAATTTTCTAACAAAACATGTTATCATAAAATGTTATAATAACAGCAAGCAGCAAGTGTTAGCAAAACAGCCCAACAGCCCGTCCGCTGCGACTAAACAGTGTTTTAATAAAATTAACGCGTTCAAAAAGAACTAAAAGACTTCAATTGCTTTGAAAATGTTCACCCTTAGCGACAGAATGATCTGGACTGTTTGTTAAGTTAGTGCTTGCTGTGTGGTACCATTACAATTTGTTCCAGTTCTGACAATGGAATCCATGAGAAAACCATATAAGTCTTAAATTTGCTGTAGACTTTTAGGGCAATTGAATTCGGTTTTTAGTTCTTTTTGAACGTGTTAACTTGTTTTATAAAAAAGTTGAACACTTTATTTGTTTTTCTGGGTAAAGGTTGTAAATATAATGTTCGGAATTTGGCGACATTATTAATTTTTAAGAATTGTTAATTAATAAATGGTTATAATTATAAAATTGAAATAGGAAACCATTCTGTCAATTTTGTATTCATGCATAGGTATGCATTGGATGCCGTATTCAAACAAAGAATCCATTAGTTCATTACGAGTGAAGTGTAGGCGCCATTTTAATGAAAGAAAAAGTGTTTCGTCTGACAATACATTTCGGCTTGTATTGAAACAATCGAAATAATTTTGTACATCGCAAGCGAAGCTCGACCCTCCTAGGTATTATATTTGAAATAAGCATATATGAATTATTATTATATTTATATATCCCAGCCCGGTATTGGCCCTGATATTTCATCTTCTCGCGAGCTCGTCAACTACATCGTGATATACTCGTAAATCACATTACACCTCTGGGGAAATCGGCATGCATTCGAATGGACGATTTCATTTCAATTTACTGCTGACATCAAGCTGACACACATGAAATGTGTGGTACAGGTATTTTGTCGCGATATTTATGACCATCACAAATTATTATTGTTTTGGGACGAATATTATCTGTATCGCTTATTTAAAAAAATACAAATCTAAATTATGAAGCCAGCTTACAGCGAGAGAGAGGGAGAGAGCAGTCATTTTATTTATTTAATGCACTTAATCCCTTTGTTGAAAAACAATCCTAGTGACTACGTCACATTCCCCTTCGCCGCTACTGTCCGTGTCCGCCCCGCTCCGTCCAACTTAATTCCATCCTCGTCGCCAATGATATGTGTGAAAGGAAATTTCGGAAAAATTTCGTGCGAATATAATTTTTGGTCGTAACTCAACTTCAAATTTTATGCATTCAACTTAGTTTGAATAGGATTTTTTCATTATCGAGACACCATTATCATTTTCAATATACTAAAAATAATCAGTTCTATCATATAGTTCACGCTCATATAACGCATAAAATTTGTCTGTGAGTCCAATATTCAACCTTATAGTGAAACAAAATAATCGTCTGCTTATACACACAACAGGCAATGTAAGAGATGTCTAAGTAACCACCTCATTAGTGTAAGAGATATTGGTAAAGGTTCAGAAAATCGACATAAAAGCTCTTATTTACATTCATGATTCAGAATGGAGCGATATTCAGAAATAGCAACAAATCTCGTATTAATGAGCAATTAAAACAGATTAAACCAGGAGCTTCTTAATTTAAAATTTGGTAATTAATTAGTAATTAGTGAAAATCAGACACGGTTTTATTGAGTAATTTTTTATTCCTATGACATCCTATTGTGTTTTATGAATGACGAAAAAGAGTTTCTTTGTTTGATACTTGTTGGCGCTTTGACTATACAATTAAACAAGATGAAATTTGGACACATACTATTTTTTATCCCGGTAATGTGTTTCCGCGGTCCAATTTATGGTATCTATTAATATAATATTAATATTTCCTTACTAAGCAAATGTTTAAAAGAAAAACATTTTATCTCGTACTTATTCTTATAACAAGTCAATTATCAAAATTTTCTATTTATAAATTAACAGTGAGATATATGTACCTTGGATATATGAATACGTCATTTAATGAGTGATTTAAAATAAACGTACTTTGAAATTAAAATTATGACTTTACTTCACCATCATAAGCCGGGAAACATCTACTGATGAATTTTATTTAATTATTTTATATTATAAAAAATACTACAGAATAATATATGAGCATGTCCAAATTCAATAAAGTTTATTTCTCTTGAAAGTGCTCAATTTCTTCATTTAAATTAAAGCTTCATGACTCACCTGGTAAATAAAAGTTTCTTCGTAGAACGGGTTGCAAGTTTTCTTCTTCTGCTTAGTTTGAAGCACTCTTCTTTCGTCAGGCATCAGTTGAATCCTGAACAAAATGAATATTTATAGTAGGTTTACGTCATATTTCATATATCACATTAAAGAAAAAAATAGTTTTAAGAAAACTTTATTTTACTAGTACAAAACTACGGTCAATGTATAGCTTAAATTTTAATAATAATAAAGCTATTACAGCAAAACACATTCAAATATTATCTAGTACATTCAGTAATTTAAGTATCATAATAAATCAATTCCAAAATATGGTGCTAGGTCGTTTAAGTATCGGATAGGTCGACATGGTGGATAAGATTCTCCCGTAAATTGTAAACAAAGCATGTTTCAAATATGGCATATAATGGAATAACTTTTACAGTACATTTATTAGTATCTCCAACTGAAATCTTTCGGTCCGCTCAAAATACACAAAAGCACATATAGAAACTACTAACAAACATTGTATCTGAGCTTATTGAAGATTTACAATCAACACAAACCAACCCATATATATACAAGCTTACCGCAAAAGTCACAAGCTCCACAGTATTTAGAATTCGAATCTCGTGACCGTCGCAATAAGACAAACCATTAATTAGCTTGCGTGACAACCAGCGCTTACTTGATATAGGGGTCGCATGCATTCGCCAGGGCCGGAGTACGCGAGGGCAGATGCTTCACTTTAATAATGTGGACCTGGAGTCGTTCAGTGCCGGACTCGTACTTCAGCGTGAACCACACTCGTCCCTTGGGAAATTGAAATGAAAAGGCAATTAGGTCACTAATGTGTCACGTCATCGTTTTACTGTCTCTCAGCGATTTGCAGGTCTCGGGAATGTACAGTCATCATGCAAAGGCATTTGTTGTCTGAATAAATATTGTGATAGCGACGACATGTGAAAGGTAATAAAATATAAGTCACTACGTGAATGATTGTGATCACTGGTCTCTATTTTTTCTTCGATGAAAGTTTCATGCTAAAATTTTTCCATAATCTTTTACAATAGGATAGATAGTTTTGCGCAGTAATTATCTAAAATAGGATTGTAATGTCGCGAAATGAGGATCATTTAGATACAACTTCATAGTGAATAACAATTTCCATTTTTACACACTATTTTTAATTATTGTTCAAAACGCTGTGTTGTAGCTGACAATAAAGTTGTACTTTAATTACCATATTCATTTTGCGATACTAGAATCCGACCTTTATCTAATCAAAAAAAGCTATTCTATTTAAGAAGATTATGGCAAAAGATATTTAGAGAGAGTTTTCGCCGTGACAGCTACCTTATTTCATACAAACTTGCCATTAGTTTGAATGCCGTGTAATCAAAGGCAATGACATATCTTAGACACGCTGTAAAAGTAAACGTGTCTGAGATTTTCTACACTAGGTTGGTATATATCAACAGCACAGCACGGGCTCAGACCTGCTCTCCTAGGTCTGGTATAAAAATACTTGAACGAAAATCGTACAAACCAGGTATTCACTTTTCAATCATTATTGAAAATGACACGTTCCGCGAAAGTACGGAGACAAGGCCTGGTCGTGTACATTTGTAATTTTGAAAGGCCATGATCAAATAAAAGTGATTCAGTTACCATTTTTGTATATTTTGGTTTAGTTTGTTTGTACAAAAACAGAAAACGCACGAAACGTTGAAAACAAAGATGGCGTCAATAAAATGACATTTGACGTTGTCGCTCAGTACCAAAAGAATGATTTTGTATAATTAAAATAACTGCAAAAAAGTAATTCTAGTATTTTTCTATACATACTTATATTATAACTAGATTTTTTGAATAGTCTACAAGTGCAGGCCGAATTTGAAACAACTCCTTTAATTGACTTTGGATGCCTAAAATTTAAAATATAATCAAATTACGTTTGCATATAATTATCGAGCGAGTGCAGAACTTCCTTCGACAGCGATCCGTTATGATGGATATCAAACAGCTTTGTCCACAACTACGGCCACGCACTAGTCGGTTCAAGCTCAAGAATTTTTTATTAAGTTTCGAAGTAACAGTAACGAAGAAAAAAGGGTTGCTTTGTATCTACAAGCAAGTAATTGGTTTCCCAGAGCCACGATACATTTTGATGGTACTCATCGTATGAAAAGATGTTGCCTGATATAAATAAATACCTGAACAAGAAGGTGCAATTACGTCTCGTCTTTGTGGAGTCAGTTCTTTTGAGTAAAACCATTAAATTTACGAAGACTCAAATTTCAATTACTCATACGTAAACAAATTTGTCTTACCTGCCATAAGAATAATAACAGACTCTGGAGATACAGTTTTAAGAGTTCGCAGTAAACAGCGCTCAACTCCGAGCTGCGATCACGCGCCTAACGCTTCAAAATATTTTTGTTTCACCTAGAGTGAGACAGGGCGCTAGAAAGAAAACCAAGGACAAATAGGGGCTACCTTACCGAACTTTTCCCCTACCGTTCCCCGCGCTAGTGTTCGGCTGCAAATTAGCGTCATAATTTTGTTGTTTTTAATAGATTTTCGTAGTTTCGTTGTCATTTGAAAACCACAAAATCAATTTCGTGTAAAACGACATGGTTTAATAAATATCTAGAATAGGGTTTGAATTAATTCTGAACTATATTTTGGCCGTAAAATTCAGCCGAACTGAACGGGGTTTAGGTGGTTTAAATTGCAAAAGTTATTATACTCATTATATTTTCTTCATTTCAAGAGGCATAAACTAATTGAAGACTAAGATATATCTCATTATATTTGTCAAATTTTATGATAATGCAACGTGCTATTTAAAAATCAGGACGTAACTGCATTTGTTTGAAGACTCGAGCTTGCTGCAGGCTCTTAATAATAACATTATTCAGTACCAATTTAAATATAAACATATTTTTAGTTGCTAAAAGAAGCTCTAGCTTGAATTCTCTTAGAATGGCAAATTAGCTAACAGAAAGCTCTTATTTAACTGCATAAAGACGAGTAGAAATAATTATATTACATTTATCTTGTTTCATTTGGCTATGTGTGGCAGAGTAACGCAATTTCAAAAACGTCGAGTTGCAGACTTTCTCGCAAAACTAAAATTCAATTATAAAAGAAACCTTTTGCATAAGTTAATTTTATTATACGTCATTTTGCTTGTTTTGAAGTTTGGAAGCATGCGTAATTTCAGAATTACGGCGTGATCAACATTCAAGCGCAACGGTGATCATAATAATTTCTAATCGGAGAACCAGTTGTTACTTTATTTACAAAACTATGTCATAAATTTTCCACCATAAAACCATTCGTTAGCAATTTAATTTTGCAGTAGCAGTAGTAGACGAGTACGACACTAGATGGCGCTAGTTGTATGTTATATCGCAGGTCTCGAAAAAAACACGTTTGTTGTATGGGAGCTCCCTTAAATATTTACTTTATTCTGTTTTTTAATATTTGTTGTTATAGCGGCAACAGAAATACATCATTTGTAAAAATGGACAGCGAAGTCTCAGTAATAGGGTCCCGTTTTTGCCCTTAGGGAACGGAACCCTAAAAACAAACGGCAGTACTTGTAAGTAGCTTTTCCCTTTTTACGTGACAACTAACAGGTTGACTAATCGGACAATTTATTAACATCCTCGTCCCTTGAAAGGCAAAAAGCGTGAAAACTGTTCGTACCTACGCGAAAATAATTATTCATTAGGAACACGAAACCTCATACTTGGAAAAGTCATGTTTGAGTAGGAAATTTTTAAACAATGACGCAATATTTCAGCTTCATATGAAACAATTTAAGCTGTGAGAATTTGTAATGTAAATGAGCTGTATAATCCTGCATCATAAATTCCTGAAATAATTAGTATTAACATTTTATAGGTACTATCAACACTTTTGGTGATTGACTGCATTCATTAATTTGGATTTCAAGTGGCCTGGGTAATTTTGTTTGTAAATTATAAGGAATTTATATAAAAAACCATTTTCTCTAACGTTTAGTTCCAAAAAATAAGCAATGCGATTTGTGGCTTATATTGTTAAGGATTCCGCAATTTTCGAAAAACGAACTAACAAAGATTTCAAGGATATATGAAAAAATTAAATACCTTTTTCAAATCAAATCAGAATAGCAAAAAATCGTTACTGGCAACTGGTACGTTGGAAGGCATTGTTTGTTATTTCAATGAGTTGTGTCAAGGCATTTTCCTATTCAGCATTTGAATAAAAGAGAAGCATAAAAAGTAAAGATAGCCCCTTGCAAAAATTCAAGTTAAATAAATTTGAATCGGAATCTTTGCAACATGTCAGGTACAAATATCGATTTATCTTCTGAAATTGTCAAACATGAAAAATATCTTTGTCTTTTTAGTAAAACGACCCTCTTGACCTTTGAGCTTTCCGCATAAACGCTTTGAAACTGCACCTGGGTTTTGGGGGCAGCTTCTAAGGACCGTGATAGTACTATTCTAATTAGCAAGCATTCCTATTTCAGTCTGTTTCTGTACCTGACTACATTACTTGTACTATACCAATTTACGAGTAAGTTTATTTAATTTTATTTAAAGGAATACAGAGTTTGATTCTTAATCAAAATTTCAAAGACCGAAAATATTTAATAAACAGGTTAAAAACTAACGCCCGTATATTGTTGGCAGTGTTTGAGAAGTTTTGACAAACATTTATTATGATGAACTCAACTATGATATTATTGTCATATAAGCAATATCAAAGCCTTTTTTATATTCCCCGACGCAGTAAGAAGATTGTTATAAGTTCGACGGCAATGTCTGTGTGTCTGTTGATTTTGATGCGTTTAAAAAAAGTTACAGCAAGTTTCCTTGCGGGGTTTCTTAGCTATATTTGGTAATCGCATGATTATTGCTTAGTTTTTTTTATATAAATATAAAACTTTCAACTCGGTAAAAATCAGTTTTGTTACATCTAACGTAATTTAAGATACGTATGAAGTTATTGTCCCAGCGAGACTGTTAGACTTGTAATAAACTACATTGCACTTAGGTACGTTAAATAACCAAAATCAATAGTAATACAATTTATGTTTATTGGTACAAGAATCCTATTACCAGACACAATTTGCTGCCTTAAAGGATCAAAAGGGACTAGACCTTCAATATCGAAGTATAGGTATTGTCTGATAGAAGTGCTAATTCCCCTCCAGAGACATAACATTTTTGCTTTACAGGTAAGAATCTATTCATGAAAAGACCTACTGTAATCTACCTTGATTCAGTCTAATTTGAAAGAAAATTGTCAGCAAAACTTGAGAACAGAAATTTCCGATCTACAAAAAAACTGGTTTGACCTAGTTAACAACTTTTTAATTTATACTCAGAAATTAGGACTGTGATCAGTATGTCCTGCTAGTCAACGATACCTACATCTATAACCCTACCTCTAGATGTATGGTGCCAATTAGGCGATTACCAAGCTATTGTATTCTATTTCCTCACGGGCTGCTATTAAACGTAAAATATCGTCAGTTGCATCAGGGATTCCAAAAGTGCGTTACGCGGAATCTATAAGGAATCTGTAGATTCTTAGGGTTTCACGAACCGGTGGTTTAGTTGCCTTAAATATTTGGGAAACGGCATTGGATTACATTCATGACTGTAACAATCTCAGTTATGAAGCACAAGAAGACATATGTATTATTAGGCATTTCTATTTACGTCTACAAAATTCACTTGTCCTTACCACAGCCCTGCAAACAAAAGGGACAGAGAATAAATTATATTTACCACGTGTCCTTCCGGCCACAGTAGATCCTCGTCAAGGCAATCCGATTTGTAGAGCGAGGGGTCCAACACTCCCAGGTCACTCGTGTTTGCTGTAACAACCAAGGGAACTTTAATTTGGGATTTATTAAGTTTAGGTGAGCAGGCAACGCATTATTTTGCGCGTTTTAAATTTGCGTCTTCAGGGTCTTATAGTCATCATCAGATGAGGTGAAGAGCAAAAGCAAAGACAGTTTTTTTAAATGTAGAAATATTCCTACAATTTTTTATGTGTAACAAGGATTTTATCCGCGACCTCGTCGGCGTTAAATTCATAAGTGATCCCACCAGAACCATTAATTGAGATTAAAAGTAGCATTATACGATTTTATCCTTAGAAAAATAACGCATAAGGAAAATAATTATTGTATATCTGACGAATCTGTGAAAAGGGAACCAGAAAATTTCGTAGAAGGGGATTTTTTTATTTACGCTTGTATGTATGGTAATAGTGATACTTATTTAATTTTGAAACTGACACGGTTTAAATACCAATCTAAAAGTACTTTACGCTAGTTTTATTTGCTTCATTTGTCTTGCGCAGACTCACTTTATGGGGTGTTATTATTCTAAGCATGTGTTATTATTTCATCTATGTAATAGGCTACATATGTGCCAAATAGTCTTTAAATCCGAGAGGAGTGAGGACATAGTTACGGTTTTCTTATGTATATTCCCCTAGACTAGAACCCTAATGGGTTGTTGATCGCTTTGAACGTTGAACTGAAACAAGTCTACAAAATGTGCTTTAAAACAGAACGATGATTTGTGGAACAGGCTCCCTTATTCTTTTCATCCATCTTAACTTGTTGTTACGAGAAATCTCGGTATTTCTCTCTCTGGCATTTGTATAAGTTGTGATCGTGACTAGATGGGAACCAGTTGAAAATTGAAATGAGAGTTGGTTGTTTAAAAAAAAGAAAAAAGAAGGAACAATTCCGTTCCCCTCGAGTTTCATCAAGTCGGGAAGCTTGTCGACTTACGGGTTGTACTCGTAGATATTGCTTTTTCTGCAGAAAAAGGAGGCATTGCATTATATGTATGAACTTGCTTATGGCTACGGCTTCATCTGGATAAGAATCCATCCTTTAGTTTGTTGAATGATTTTAAAAAATAGTATTTAATTTTATATTATAAATAAAGAGCAACTAACAGCAAAATGACAATACCAATACGATCATACAATATAATAAATAAATAACAGATTTTTTTTAGCAACAGTTGTATTCGACAACATCCTCGGCAAACTTTTACATCTCATATTTCAGACTAACGGCTACTTAAATAAATAAAAGATAGAGCGGGCGTAATCTCGAATGTGATGCAATGACTAATTAAATCATACACTATGACCACGTTACATTCCGAAGAAAACAAACTAATTCTCTATTTGATTTTCTGATTGATTTATGATGGTTCAAGCAAAACTAGGTGCCTGAAGTGAACATATTGAAATGCTTACTACCGTTAATTTATGTCTGGAAATAGATAGATAATTAAACAAACATTCGTGAATAAACAGTGGTAGTAATATCAAAAGCGTTGGCAATACTAATACATCGTGTTTATTCAGTGTTTCCAATATCACTAGTACACATGCTATCGATGAATTAGTAAATTGAAATCTAAGTTTATGCGTAATACGTTAATACGCACTCTGTGAGTTAACGTAATGAGAATCTTCTAAGCTCAAATTCGTACAATAATTTTTGCGCAATGTATTAGCAATTGGATTGAAGCCTTCAAGTGTTTTTAATACCTACTCGTACATCAAAAATCTCAAATTAAGACGATTTTCTGAAAAAAAATGACTTTTCGGTGTAATGCTATATAGGACGCTGAAAGTTCCTGATAATCTGAAAGTAAGGTATGTATTTCTTTATGGCCTTATCTTCACTTTGCAACTACTTGAAACCACGGTTCCATGATTTAGGCTCGAATGATTTTATTTTAGAAAAACGTCTTAAAATCATATTTCCTCAGATTATTGTTAAGCAACATAAGGCATCATTATGAAAAACTGAATTACTTTAATTTATAGGTAACAATAATATTATTAGTTCTCAACTGGCGTTGTTTTCTAATTCTCAAGGTTATTTTTAAAATGAATTAGATGTGTTTTCTCGCGTTTCTAAACGCAGGGCTCATACGGAGCGATGACATTCCCAACTCTGTGGCTTTAACGTTAACATGCCCATTAGGGTTTCAATGTAGCGCCTTAATAAGGCACTGAGTATGTGAGGAGAAAAATACGCCAGAGTGGTACGAATTACGTTTATATTTCTTACTCAAAGAAATATTAAACAGGTTTCTAGAATCCTTATTCCTTATGTTCGAAAAGCCAGGTATGAATTTTGATTCACTGAACTATATTATACGTAAAAATAAATTTAGTATCGGTTCCTATTTATTTTAAATGATTAGTTTTGAAATTAAAATTTAAGACTTTTATGTACGAGTGTCAATTTGTATCTCTTAGTACACCTGGGTACACAGTATGCAAACGTAAAATATATGGACCATATGAAAAATAAATCGCTCCTACGCTTTGTTAACGATATCTACACTAATATTATAAAGAGGAAAGATTTGTACCTATTTTTGTATGTGTGTAATGAATAGGCTCAAAAAGTACTGGGCCGATTTAAAAAATTCTTTCACCAATAGAATGCTACATTCTTCCAATTTGACATAGGCTACATTTCATTTTGAAAAAAATTAGGGATCCTTGGTAAAATTTGAACAATGTAACCGAAGGTGTAGAAAAATGAGTCTTAAAATGTCTTTCGTCGAATGCGCTGCCGAAACTATTAGCGATAGAACAAAATAATGTACAACAATATTGAAGAACATCATAATGTCTACAAAAAACTCCGCGGTAGCATATGTCCAACTATTGTAGTTATGTCACTACAACAACTTTTTTCATTTTAAACATTAATGGAAATGCTAACCAAATTCAAACCATGCTATTTATGTGTTTATATTAATCCTTAAATAATTTTATGGTCAAGACCATTTAACTACCTATAAAATAGTTTTTAAATTATTTAAATTGGACTTTCCATTCAAAAGATATTACGAATTAAAAAATTCAAACAGTAAACAAAACCGCCATAGCGCCGTGGCCGTTGTTTGCGATGCAGTCTGAAAAGCGCGCCGGGCATCGCGGCGGGCGGGGTGGAGGGGGCACTGAAATATTTTTTTTAATATATAATTAATAAATAATGATTTTTTAATAAATAAAAATATTTGTGAAAAAAAGTGTTCTATATCCAAATTTCCAAAAATAAATAATTGTCTACCCCGTGCGAAGCCGGGACGGGCTGCTAGTATTAAATATTGAAATGTTGCTGCTAATTAAACCACAGATCTGTACACCTAGAGCTAACAAAATGCTGGAATTTAGGTACAAGTTTTCTTATTCAAATTAATTTAAACCTTGGTTTACAAGGTAATATATATTTGTATTTTTTTATCTTTCTGACTAAGTAAGTAACCATCATGCTATCGAATGCCGACGCCAAAAACCATAACAATGTTGTGTTACGGTGATGAAAGATAACATGGCCAGCGCTTCATTAACATTCTTCTTCTAGGTCAGCCCGACTTCCATTCAACGGCCTTGTCACTTACCATTACGTGAGATGAAGTCCAAATGGAAATCGATTGTTCATTAAATCAATAGCAACATCTTACTGAAGACATTAACGGATAAACATGTGTCCCCGATGTTCAGGCGTTTAATCGACATGCTTAATGCTAGACAGGTCACAAGTGTTTCTGGTCAATTTTTTGGCGTATTTGTGTAGTTTAATTTATTTACGTTTAATGGACTACTACATATGGACCTTTGTTGTCTTAAAACAAGACTTTTTATTATGAAAAGAAACAACAATTTCTACGATTTCTGACATGTCACGCAAATGTTTCGGTCGGTCGATTGAAGGATAACAGTCACTCAATCTCAATTATTGTCGATTCAACGACGTTATTTCTGTGAACCATCTTCTTTTGCTCGACATTTACTCGTTATGCGTAGCCTAAAACCTTTATGTCTAACGATCTGTCTTTTCATCCATTATATTTGAGATTAAACAAATATCTGACCTCTTTCTGAGATGTGGGTATCAAGTACCTCTACCTTTCTGTTTAATAAAAACCAATTCTACTGACGTTTGGATAAATTTATTATAAGAATTCCAATATTTTTGAAAATTTTGATCGGGCCTTCCCCTCGCTAGATGGACCGACGACCTAAAGAGAGAAAGGCTCGGGATCGGTCAATGCGGCATACCATGGAGGAGGCCAATGTCCAGCAGTGGACGTTTCCCGGCTTATGGAGATGATTTTTTAGTTTCCAAGAACGATATTTTTGAAGATGCAGAACATATTTTGCAAACGCAGTTGCGTAAAAGCATCGCTAAAAAAGGATTTTCTTTAAAAGTATATGAAAATTTGTGTATTTTTCAAAGTTTTGTGATATCCGAGGGTGCTGTGATGTTCCTACTGTATTCATTTTATCGAAAAGCTTTCAGCCGTAATGGGTCGCGTGTGGGTTGTTAAACGAGAGACAAAATCAACAATAAAATCACTTTTACGCTTTAAGTCTCAGTACTCAATAAAGACCGCCGTAATGGAAATACTCCATAAAGAGTATTTCCACTCTAAAATAACTTTAGATATAGAAACCGCATGCGGCGCGCATGAGGCAAAAGTGGTGCATGATTTATGTAATTATTACTGACGTCTGCAAAGTAAACATAATGTGAGCGAATTTAGTGAAAGCAGTTCCCGTATGATAATTCCGATGTCGCGGGCATATCATATGTAAGAAATAGTAATCTGTATAAATAAAACAGGTTTCACCAATTGCATACATTCACGACCTAACAAATACTCAAAATGCCTTGATTTTTTGTAGAGAGACAGTTGAAAGGCTAAGTAAGGACATATGCTACTTTTTATCCTGATCGAACGAGTAGTTCCCATGGGACAAATTCTAAAGTCCACTCGGGTGAATATAGGAGCTAGTAAATAATAAAAAAACCTATAAGAAAAGGTAGAAGATTCCCAACCGTGTGCAAAATGGGTCCTTAAACCACACAGCGATGTGATTGTCCCACGCAAACATACGGCGTGTCTCAATTAAACATTCACTTGCTCGGAGGGTGCTCTCGAACTATTCGTAATTAAAACAGCGGTTGTGCCTGATGTGTTTCCTTTATAAGGACACGGCTTAGGTGTCACAAATAGAGTTGTTGTAGACTGAATAATTTAATTAGGATCACACTATGTTCGCAATACAAATTAAATGTTTTAATTGGTACAGTGGGCGGCTTAGCACGAGATTTAAATAAAGTAATATTAGGGCTTGAGGAAACGGCTCTGACAAAAATATTAAAATTCACAAAGGGGTTAGATATTGGTTACACAACCAACCTAAAAAAAGTAAACAGAAAATTCTAAACCGCTTTTTATTGTTGAGGAAAACACTTTGTTTTAAATACCTTTGTACAGTTACTATAGCCGTATGTTTTTAGTGGCAAAGCTGTAATTACAGTATCATTTGGTTTGTTTAGTGAACAACGACGTATTACCGTGGGCAGGGTGTAGTAACGGGCGTGTCGTTCAGGGTGCGGCTGCGGTTAACGAACTTATATTGCTTACTGAAAACTTCCTCGATATGAAAATATGAAAATCAATATAACAAACTATCTACGCGTGCAATTATGAACGCCTCCGTGGCTTGTGATCAGTTGGAATCACAATCCACAAGTCACGATTTCGACTCCCATTGCGGTGTATCTCTAATAATCGGTTTGGTAGGCGATACATTTCTATGTCAACCCGGTTTAATAAACACTCTCAATGTGATGTCAAACAATATTGGTTATTAAGAAAGCACTGTTCTTTTTTTTAAAATTGGACTAGTGCGATTCAGACTGTTCACAGAATATGGATATTTAAAATACGGAAAACCATAAATAATATACACCGAACAATCCTCTAATTAATGCTTTCTAACTATAACGGTGCATGAGATACAGCCTGGTGAAAGACGGTCGGACGGACAGATAGCAAAGTCTCAGTAATAGGATCCCGTTTTTACCCTTTGGGTACGGAGCCCTAAACAAGAAGACATAGAAACCCCCGTATTAATATAAGGATTACGGCTGAGCACGCTTTTTATACAACTGCATTATCGTCAATACCGTCAGGTAAGATGAAAGTCAGGTGGGAATTCAATTGTCCCGTCCGCGGCGACGAAGGTGAAATTTCAGCAGATGGCTTTTTACTTCCGCGTCAATCTATTTTTGAATAACAATGTAATAATCACGAACGCCACGAGTGTGTGTGTGTATGTATGTCATGAGTTAATTAAAATCTTATTTAAATTTGTTGGGAAAGTATACACTTTTAGGATAGTTCTACTCATGATAGGTACTACATATATGTTATTCACTAAGTTTGAGGATAGATTCCATTTGTATGACATCATTATTATATGCCATCAAGTTATTATCAGGTGATATGCTATACTTCAAAACCATTAAATGCATTAACGAAATAATTGTTCAAGAATGGGACATTACAAAGTGCGAGCGATGATTAGGTAATCGAAACCCATATGGATAACTAGTTCTTCGTAGTGTCTGAGATTTTGTGGACTTATTTACTGAAAAAGGATAACGTAATCGTCAAACCTTGTT
The DNA here is from genome assembly GCA_910589575.2 of Carcina quercana. Lineage (NCBI taxonomy): Eukaryota > Metazoa > Arthropoda > Insecta > Lepidoptera > Depressariidae > Carcina > Carcina quercana. Next base: position 6,141,280 of record OU342442.1, read on the forward strand.
CAAATTTCGAAATGATGATACGAATACTAGTTTGGAGAAGACGCCTACACCTTTTATGTTGTCTAGTATAAAGTTGACAATGGAAAGTCAAGAAAATGTTTTGTCTGAACGATGACATACATATAAACTTGCAGCCTTCGAGCTTTGTTTGTGTGGACGAATAGTTAAAGTGAAACCTACGTCAAGTTATGAAATATTCCTACACCGTCACTGGGGGCTGTCTTGAACTTGGCACTTAGTGCTAACCACTATTTTACAGCAAAGTTGCTAACTCCTTGTAGCTACGGCGAAATTATTCCCTGTGTGAATAGATTTGACTGTCGCTTGCTTTTGAGACCTGAAACTCTGAAACCATTATAATATTCCGTTTGAATTGTATATTTAGAAACACAACAAATAAAAAACTAAACTAACTGAACATATGCAATGCATTTACAAACCTAATGACATTACGAAATTATTCTCAGCAATAACTGTACTATAGTTACGTATTTAGCTCGTCATGAGCACTGAATATAATTTGAGATAAATTGCGTCAACTTCCTTCGGCACTGGAATCGAATATTAATTGCTGTATATCCGAACCCGCTATTCCAAATGGGGGGTCATTTTTGTTAGCAGCATGTAACTAACATAGTACCGTTCCTATTTCAGTATAGAATCAAGAAAGGGAGACCACTATTCCTCTCTTGGTTCACTTCCAAAGTTTAGTTAAAAGTACATTAAACTTTGCTAAGTGGTCCCGCCTTTATAATGGGATATCTCCCTGTTTTTAGCGGGTGTCTGAAAAGGTGAAATTCGACTTCGTTTTGTATATATATATAACCATCTTTTGGAACGTGTTTTGTAAAAAATTTGTTTAATAACCATTTTGTTTTTAGGTATTATTTGTGCAATTTTGAAAAACAGCACATTAAACAAGCTCGTTTAAATGTTGGTTCACAAAAGACCATCATCAACAAAAAGCTGTTGGTATTTGTATTTTAACAAAATGACGAGGAAGTAGTTCTGTGCACGACTTTCATATCTGTTTCTAAAAGTGATCGTGAGATAATTATTTATGTTCCTCTATTTCAGGCAGTGGCGACGTGTTATTTACGTATTAAAGAACTGGTAACAATTTGTACCAGTTGACCTATTTACCTTGTACTATGTATCTTTATGTTCAGAGCCAGAGAGAATATACGTAAAAGGATTGCTTCAGAAGAGACACTCCTCTTTTCTCGTTTCTATTCCACTTTACGTTTCCATCACAATGTCTACAACTACAACCCCTATAATGACAGGAAGTTGAATAGAGGGTGAGTCAACGCTGAGGGGCTACCGTATTTGTATAAAAGGGATAGGTCCTTACTCGTGCCACACGGATAGTAGGTAGGTATATTTTATCAACGTAAGCTGATTATAAAGGCCATATCATTTTTATAAAATGTAGTGTGAATGTGGTTCATGATAAAAAAAATCTGATAGCATGAGGTATGATTTTATATATTTTATATAAACTATACTTTGTCTCGTGATGTCAAATATGATCTCACTGGAACATTTTATCGGTTAAAAGTAGCCTATGTGCATCTCCATAGTCAGAGTCCATGTGCGTTTCTATGATTCAGCGGTTTCGTCGTAACAAGGCATCAAATCAGATACAGGGGAATAGTAACATTTGAATATAATATAAGTGTTACTAGATATAACTGGAATAAATTAAGGTTTCGTTCCTGATTTAATTTTGAAACAGCAAACTCTAAAAAGTCACAAAGTCAAAACCAACCAAGAATTGAAGTAGATCAATGGGAAATACTCTATAGGTTTTGATTCCCTGCTCTCGCAAAGTAAATGTTCTAAAAATGCTGCTGGAACAGCCGGTTCTTTATATTAGTAGTTCAAATCAATAAATATAATATAATATAGTCTATGAAAATCAAAGCTTCTCTTAAAAGTATAGGGATTCTGGGTTGTCTTGGCTCAGGGCCTTAATAATCCTCTGTTCATGGACGCCATATATTGATAGGTTTGTTGAGATTCCCGAAATAAAATTAAGATGTCCCATTTCGTTATATTCAATAATATACATGATATTGGTAATAGAGGTACATAACGATAATAATATGTAATACTAGTTAATAAGTATATTAAAATATAACTTCGTATGTCCGCTAAGGACGAAACATAGCAGATCTATAACTGTTACCTACTACCATGTACTGTACAACCTATGTTTATGAATAAAGATTTTGTCTTTGACTTTGAAAAAAAAATAGAAATGCCCGTTTACTATAAACACTTTCTATTCCGTCAAAACAATGAAAGCTGGCCATTATAAGTCCTCCCTGTCCACTGCGTCCCTGTTCTGTGTTTTTTGTAAAATTGATTTATTCATTTATTCATTTCCGAGCACAAAAAATGAGTATTACAGAATTTTCGGCTTTAAATTGTGGATAAAACAGCATTCCTTTCAGGCTTTCGAACATCTGGCGTTTTAATTTTTGAATAACAAAGAATCTTTATAACGTAATAAAGGTCCAAAAATAGATATTTCTGTAACAAGACGGTAATATTGGAGATTTTTGTTACGAAAGCTCGGAGCGTTAGGATTTATTTTTAAATTGACTTTGAATAAACCACATGTTCGATTTGTATTGTAGAGTGTCAACACATAAGCCTTTAAATATGTTTCATATTGTCTATTTATAAAGAGGACACCAACAACTCACTTTATAAAATTTACTTAATTTACGGTAAAAACTGATATGCATGAAATGAAGAACATTTTAAATCTTGGTACACTTAAAAATCCCGTCAAATGTAAGTAGTCGGAATCGGAGCTCGTGCTTGCGAGGAATAGTATGTTCATTTTTTGTGAATGTAAATATATTATGTATATTATACTGATTTCTGAAAAACTACGAAACGACAATCTCTGGCTTTAAAAAGTGAAGGCTATTTTTAGGGTTTATAACATCCGATGAAAATGGAACTTTTGGAAAATCATTCTGGTTCCAGGCAGTCCATCTGTCACAGTTGATTATCTCAGCAGCTCCTCATGCTATCAACTTGGAATTCAAGTTTAAAAACAAAGTTAGTTATGCTGACGGACAAAATTAACTTTATTTCCAGTTAAAATCGAAATTTAGTGCGCAAGTATTGCTAATTCACATGCAAACCGCGTTCATTACGGCAAATACCCTGGTAATTTAGCTGCCGAAAAGCTCAAGTTTCTTGTGGTCAGCGGGTGTCGAAAAAGCTACCGATAGAAAAATGTTGGGAATAGTCAGTTGCATTTACCTATGTAACAACAACCATAAAAATAACCAAAAGTATACGTTCGCATAGATTTGAAACTCCCGCTCCGGACGCGTTCAACGTCACCACAACAGCATATCTGTTTGACGTTTTCTTTGAACTATTCTAACTATTTATTCTTATGCTACATATTACTGTAGCCTGCCAAGCGAGTGATTATGGCAAAGGCCTATGTAGTAATCTGTGATGGAGGCTCATGTCCAACAGTGGGCTTATGTAGCTGATTGCGATAATCACTTCGTGTTTACTTTCCCGCCATCCGCTATAACTTTTTCAAACCACTCTACAAATTATAGTAGGCATAATGTTCCACATAACAAGACCTTCCTCAATGATTCCCCAGACATGTATGTCTATGAAGTCGGTAATACCAAAGTTCAACACATGGTAATCCTGAAGCTTATCAGAACAAACCAATCTCACGGCAGTCCAATTAACCGCGCCGATGCGGGTACATAATGAATTTCACTCATAATTAATATCATAGGGCCGACCCTTTAGGTAACAACAATTTACGCCCTAACTCCCTATTGTTCGCAAACTTTGGGCGGTGAAAGGATTTCAAAGCGAATCCTGAGGTTTTACGACTTTGAGGCAACGTTATTAGAGCGCCGAAATGTCAGACTCTATTGCTGTTAGGCTCAGAGAAGAATTCGCTCAAAGGACGCAAAAGTGGGACTACTACCTACAGTTTTCTCAGAATCAAAGGTGAAAAAGTATTTTTTTGTTAACATCAGCCATTCCATCAAATTGGCTATCAACAACGATAATAATATTTGAGGTTTGAAATTCGATAAAACTGCAATCTCTTCAACAACAACCTTGTTTCTATTTATTTTGATTGTATTCCATTATAAAAATTTCGAGCTTGGAAAATGGTTGATAGGACTCGTAATTACAAAATGTAATAAGAATTCGTTACTGTGATTAAAAACGAACTTTCGTTGATTAACAAACTTTCCTTCTACAGAAGTACGAGTAGTTGAAAAACGCTCACGTGAAAAGCGCTCGCTCATTATATAGTCTGTTTATTATTCCAGAAGTAAATACTAGAGAATAGACCACCGTTTTACTGGGAATTTCACGCAAGTTTGAGATACACAATATAAGTTCATTTTTAAATACCTTGGTGGGATACGCATTTATTATTTATTTGGGTAAGTTGCTATAATCCTCGTAATTATTTTTGGCACAGTTGCTACTTTCTTATCCGGGGAACCAACAAATGGTTATCTCTTCGCGCACTAATATTTGTGTATTTGTTTCTTTGTCTGACAGCAATGTCTTAACATGCGAGTAGCTATAGCTTTAAAAAACCTTCGATGTTACTAACTTGAAGTAGACAAATCGGACTACTGTCACGGGAATATAAGAAAGGCGAAAATCATTTCGTACGTACAAGTACGAAAAAAACTTTACGTAGCACTAAAAAGCTAAGAAGAAATTGCGAGTTCCAAATACGATACAATTTTCTTTGGTTTGACGTTAAACAATCCCTTCACACTGGGAATACCCTATTATTTAAAGGACGCCTAGGGCGTTTCTAGAAATTAATCCTTCAATAATAATAAAAGTCATATTTCAATCTATTTATTTATATTTATTGATGTGAAACATCTATAGCCGCACGTAAAACAAATTTCTGGCGTGGCGATTGAAACTGGACATCACCAAGATCAGTTAAATACAAGACATACTATTAATGTTATGTAAGATTTTATTAATCTAATAGTACCAGAATATACTAATTTTTTATTTTAACTTCTTTTAACACTTAAAAAATCGTAATATTTTATTTTATCATTATGCCATATTTAGTTTATATCGCAATCTGTTCTTTTCAATCAAATTACTTTTACAAAATAATGTCGATGTTTCACATCTGCCAGGCGTCCCGTGACGGCTCACATTTTTTGTTGTTCTATCTCATGTAGAATTTTTTGGGCCCCGAAATTTCTGCTTTCCAAAGTCGGGATAAAAAGTTTATTAAATATTTATAGTTTATGTTAAATATTTATGTTAATAAAATGAACAATCAAAATGTGAAAGTAAAGTAGATTATTTTTAAAATTGGAAATTAAATACTGTTAATGTTCCAAACAAAATAAAAAGAATAATTTCTATATTTATAATTTCTATATAATTATAATTGTTGAAAAACGTGTGAACGGGGAACTAACCACGGTTCATTTTATCTAGTTTCCGATATTTCAGCTCTGCTATCAATTTTAAAACGTAAAACATCGTATTTTTGACATGGGCTAAACCTAAGTTTTCACGCTCAAGCTTTCCTAACACTTCGTACAAAACCTGTTCTTTTCAACTTTGAACTTTCCATTACACCATTAGTTAACCAAATGACGAAATTCCGATATTCAGCTCTGTGTGTACATATACTATCTCAGGACCTGGTTATGATTAGTTCTCACTCTATATCCCTCTAAGATTATCCCTCCATTATCTCATAAATAGGTGTAATGTAATGGTTCTCAGTCACGTACGTGTGTGTGCTCGTGTCTAATCCCATTTGACGTCAGTTGTAGCAGAACAGTGAACTAGAAGGAAACATTAGAAACAAAGAAAATGAAATTAGTAACATGTCATGAACCTTTACACTAATGTGCGGGTTCAATGTTTCGAGGTCTCAGCGGAATAATGATTCAGTAATTTAGTGATCAAAACGAGCAATAAATGTTATACACACATGACCATCGACTCGAAATATCGTGATATGTCAAAAAATATGGAATGTTATGATTGCTCTGCGATAGTCCATACTTTTGCTACTAGATGGTGCTTCTTCTTCTGAATATTGCTTCCCTCAGTCAAATTTCACGACACCCGCGGGACTTCATGGGGTATACACCAACATATTGATGCAATCTCCAAACCATATGCAAAAAGTTTGTACAAAATCTAGACCTCGTGTCTTTATACTTTATTATGCTTAAATGTGGTACATATCGGTCTTATTACATATAACATGTTGGTTTCTCACATTTAGCCAGAACTGGCATGCAAAATATGTGTCTTAGTTACAAAACAATTAAATAACAAAAAACAAATGTCAGAGCTTACAAAATTATAAAAATTACACAATATTCCACTATATTTAAAAATTAATATGTCATTGCTTAAAAAAAACACAGTCAAACTACTATATCTAATTTAAAACTTTCTAGTTTAAGGTAAATTAAAAAATTCTTGCAGGTTATAAAAACATTTTTTAAGTCGTGTTTTAAATTGATGTATTGGCAGTTCTCGAAGTTGCACTGGAATAGCATTGTATACCCTAATAGACATATAGACATGTAGAAACTATTTCGCCTCAGCAGAGCCGTGTCACTCCATGGGGTAACCAAACGGGTTATGTGTCTGATTAAAAATCAAAAATCAAATGTTAACAACACTTTTGTGCTCCGGTATGAAAGTTGGACAAGCCTATGATTCGCTTGAAGCTTCTGGGACCTAAATGGCCTTATCGTAACTTACTATCTGGTTGGATAAAAGACAAGTACAAACCCATTAAAAAGCAACAGTTAAAAAAAAGTAACGTTCTACGAGTATACTAGGACGCACGAGAGCATTTTAGAGTGAGACAAGATATTTGACGTTTAAATATGACATATCTAACTGTCACCATTCTCATGTTTCTCATGATAATACGGCTGGTAGACCTATATCACCATCAGCCCGGAAACGTCCACTGCTGGACATAGCCCTCCTCCATGGTATGCCACAATGATCGGTCTCGTACAAACATCGACTCCCCGTTACTAGAACTGTATGTATACTCAATATGTATAGGTACGTATAAGGCGTGCATTAGACGATAGGTTTTGCTGACAGTTTGGACACAGTCACTGCTATGACTGATGAATAACATGTCGTATAAAGTGATGTGATGACTGATATTTGCAAAAATTTTATTCACAATTATACACAGATTATCGATCATGACTTTCGAGTGAACGAAGCGTACGATGGAATTAATTCGAAATGTATTAAACACAGAACATCTGGTATTATTGTTGAGTAATAGACGCTGCAGTGGTTGCTCCGGGCAGGTTGTTATCGTCAGGTGATGTCAGAAAAACTGATTGACTTGCTCGAAAATTGGCTGAGAATATTCTATTATGATGTTTTCAAGTCTTGAAGCTTTTCAATTTATAATTTACTAGCTGTCAGCTATGAATAGCAATATGCGACTCTACTCGCGTGCAATTAATACATTGGTAATTAATATTAGATTACTCTTAACATTTTTGCAATTATGGCCTATTGGCTGCAACTTCGTCTGCGTGGACTTACTTACCATAATATTTTAAATTAGTATAGCTGGCACTGTGCAGTAATCTTTGAAAAATAGGACATTTCATTGTTATGTCACAAAATGAGTATCATTAATATACAACTTTATAGCGAATGACAATTTTAATGACAAACTGTTTCGCGATCTTGGGACCATTAGCTGCGTAACGGCTATTGTAGCTGCTAATGAAGTTGTAAGTTACTATAATGCGATCTACTATTCTTAAGTAATTACTTATCAAAGCCAGATTTTTTTTTTGGATTTTCGGACAGAAATTCTTTCGGATTCCCGTTAAAAACTCACTTTCGCGTTTATAACATTAGTATGATGACAATGATGATGATGAAATAACTAAACCACTATGATATGTTTTTATATTAAAAAAAAGACTGAATATCTGCGTAATGACCTGCAAAAGTATCGGCGTCATGATTCCTAGAAAATAAAGTATTATTTACAGGTGCCTGTAGATAGAGCTTCCATCAATAATCGTCCAACATCCATGATTGCCACTAAGTACAATGACAAATTTCGTCACATTTTCCCTTACCAAGTGACCTTATTTAAATGTCATGAATGTCTCAACACCTACGACCTTCCCAATCAAACGTGTCACGGCTATGACGTTTGATGTTTGCATTGAAAAGAATCAAAGCGACGACAACACAATGAATACACATTTATACACGTATATAAAGGGAAATTTAAAGGGAAACACGTCACTTTATTTGTTAGACATATCATCATTATATATGTAGTGCGCATATGGTTGAAATGGAAAATAATACACAATATTTTATCTTATGAAGCAGGACATGTTAAAGATTAACTAAAAGTCAATAAAACATTTTTGGGAATTGTATTTTTAATTTTGGGACCCCTTCATCGAAAAAAAACATCTTAGTGGCATCTGATCAAAAAAAGTTCGAAACCACTGATTTAGGGGGATGAATTTTGAAAAATTTAATACGGCGTTGTGTGAATAAGTCTGAAAACAAATAGCCATTTGTAGATATAAAAATTATTCATGTAACACCTGCTCAGAAAGTGCATTCGTATAACAATAGTATGTTATATATGTGCCGGCCCAAATATTGGCCCATTTATTTTTTGCCAAACCTAAGTGTTCTAATTACAAATTTAGACGAATAGATGCAACTCCTTGATTTTGTTGTAATAAATTATTATTATTATCATCAAATAGGTTTTTGTAACACTTCTGTAAAAAATATTGCGAAATTGAATGCCATAGCGCTGTATTAAATATTTTAATACAATTTTCCTCAGAGAAGGTGCAGTACAAGCATTATATTTTTATCGCCGGTGGAAAGTAAAGATTAGTAATTTGTGTACTTTTGTAAGGAACTATTTCCCCTGATAATAATTAAATCGATGACGATTAAAGTTTTATATGAGTAAATCGCAAGGTAATAATTTAAAACGTAGCCCGATTGTTAAAATATACCACAAATATAGGAACTGTGATGACGTCTACAACATTCAGTAAGAAAAGAAAAGAAAAGGCAACTTTTTTTATTACGGAGTGGAAATCTTCAGAAGATAATCGTACTCGGTGCTTCGTTTGTTGAAAGACCGGGTTATGCTGGATTCTTATCAGCTAAAACCACTCCGGTATACCTCTCTCGCCTTTGGTTGCCGAGTCACGGGAACTTACCACCCTTCTGCAACTCGGCAGGCGTCCCCATACATCCCTTACAGTCCTGTATCTGTCATTTATCTAATTTATCCTAATTAAGTCAACCGTTTAAAGAATTACACATACATAGATATGCGTCAAACTACATCTTTCATTTATTATGCTACTTGTTATTTTCACAGCCCCAATGAAAATTGCGCCATTTCACAAAGCGTTTTACGGAATTGTACTGTAAGGCATGTACTTACTAAATGAATTCGATCGATGTTGCGGCGGTATTGGAGGACACAGAATATCGCTGCCAAGGCTGCTGACGCTTACTACGTCACGAAGCTCCCCCAGTGACGACGAGCGCAGTGTTGGCAGGGAAAAGTTCACCTCTTTTGTCCTGTCAAATGGTAAACAGAGACACGTTAGACAGTTTACTCAGGAGCTGTTGTTCGAAGTTTGCATTGTCGCACAGCAATGTCAAACTTTGCAAGAGATTAGGTCTGTGCGGGTGCCACAAAGCGTCGGTCGCTTATTGAATTTGGGTGCGAATGGAGTTTGATTTGGTGAGTTTATGAGAGACTTGATTGGAGCGCTTGCGTTATTGAAACGAACACTGGGGTTGAGTTTTCAACCTACTTCAAAAAAGGAAGAGGTCCTCAATTCAACTGTACGTTTTTTGTATGTATGTTACGCGATAACTGCAAGTTATGAATCGATTTTGATGTTTTTTTTTGTGTTTGGTAGAACATACTACAGAGGTGGTTTCGTATAAATTTTATGCAAAACGAGCTAGCGCTTTTTGATAAAATCTTCTTCGTTCTTTTTGAATGCGTTAATTAATAAAAAATACATTTGAGCAATTTATCAATCATAGAGGCACTTTTGTTCTTTATTCAGGTATCTGCGTAGAATTCAGAAACTATACCTATGAGTGCTATTACTTTATTATTATTTTAGCGGCTGCTCTATGTATCTTTTAATCTAAAGCCGTCACCACACGGTATGTTTTATGTTCATATTGAAGAGTTAAAATATCGAGTTGAACAAGCTACAAATTATATTGTAACGAATAAACTTTCATGCGATATTTGTTCAGCGAATAAACTCCTTGTTCCGAGGAAGCCAACGCCAAACACCGATGAACTAATAAAATGGCAGACCGAGGAAATGGAACAATAACAAAATGGGAACTGTGAAACGGGTCAAAAAAGTACGCTCATCTTTAGAGGAAGAAATATGAGGGATGACTATGACTTGTGATTCTTCTGTAAGGGCAAGTAATTTATTATAAGCACTTGTTATTGAAATTTTAACGTAAAAGTGCTAACTCATAGTGAATGTTGTAAAAGGCTTCCCTGAATGACGAACTCCAAGCCCTTGATTATAAATCTATTTGGACCGCAATGTCAATAAATATACTGAGAAATTAACAAGCTTTCGGAAAAGCATCCTGCAGTAAATAAAGAGCGAAATATTCATGTAACGATTTAAAGAGCCACTTAGGAATTACTTTACACGCGGGCAAAGTCGCAAGCGCCCCACTAGTTCGTTCGTTCGTTTAGCTATACATCAGTTTGTTAGGTAGATCTGTGATCGCATTGACATGCTGCAGCTCATCTCGTAAATATTGGGATGACATTGGATAGTCCTAATCTTAAGCCGAGATTACACGGTTACCTAATTAAATATATAAAAATAGACAAACAATAAATATCCTATGTAAATATACAACACGAATAAAACTATTACGCAAAAAAGAAAAAAAGTCAGCCCTCAATAATAAGCAATTACGGTACCGTGTATCTGATAAATCCTTACTTGTCTCTTCAAAAGAATCCAGAACAATAAAGCCTTCACTACGAAAAAGGTCTACAAATCCACGAAGCAGAAGCTTCGTCACGCAGGCCCCACAAAGAACATTATAATTCTATATTTGTCCAATAGATACGAATTCACTACACGCTTTGTGGCTGTATATCTTATCGTATCTCTTGATGGTGGCAAAAGGTTCAGTGACGTCATGAAAGATTTGCACATATACTCGTACGTTCTGAATAAACAATATTTGATTTGTTCGATGTAAGGGTTTGATCAAAAAGAACAACAACAAAGGGATGCACCCTTTGCAATTAAAAAAATCTGCTACTACGAAAGCAGTATAATGGTGGTTCAACAAAACTTTATAGTTTACGTCTAATGCGATAAGCTTTTTAAACTTTTCCGATTAACCGCCTCCGTGGCCTAATGCCTAAATGTTGGATTCAAAATCTGGAGGGCTCGGGCTCGACTCCCAGTGGAGGTATCTATTGGTACTCGGTTAGGTTAGTGGTAGGGCATTTTCTATGTCCGCTTGGCTAGCTACCACCATGTTACCTAAGTCTGCTGCCAAACATAAATGTTGTGTTCCGGTATGAAAGGTAGCAGAGCCAGCGCTACATTAGGTTGAGGATTCTGGGTGCGCACGCTTACCATCCAACGGGTTTATCGTCACTTACCATCAGGCGAGATGAAGGCCAAGTGCGAAACCCATGATACAACAACGAAAAAGGTGAAATACAAATAACCTGCGCATTAAGAAAATAACTCAGATGCTTTCTAATATTTGTTAAGCCTACACCTCAGAGGATCTCTATATAGTTTGTGCACCTCAGAATAACAAAAATAAATATTCTTCCACAAAAAAAGATTGTTAAAGAAATATCCGACGTCGTAATCGTCACGAAGGAGATTTTACGAGAAAGATTACAATTCAATCTTGGCACAAAGAGACACACAGGTTCACGTAAAACGTTTGCGGTCGTGACCTTTCCATCCCCAAAATACAACCTACTCAGTTACTACGAGTAAGCGGTTTCTATTTCGGATATCAATGGTGCCTAGAAGCCTGCTGTTCTATGTATAAGACATTTAAAAAATAAATACCTTTCTGTACAGGGTAACTTTGTTGTCCGTGTGTCTATCTCTCAAGACCGTTTTTCTTAAGAACGCGTGGAGGTATTAAATTGAAATTAATATCAAATACTCAATGAAGCAGTACCTGGAAAAATCAAACAGAAAAAAATACGGCGGTTTATGCCACTTATTTTGACGATTTCCTGTGCAAGCGCAAGGAATGAATCTATAGGATACCTTGACCTAAGATCCTGGGCAACTGGACTTCAAGCCAATTTTTAAGCAAAGTATATTTTACGATTCAATCAGACTTACGTTTTTGTTAGAGCATTGTTCGGTGACCTTACCTATTATTTACGATTTTCAGTTCTTTAATTATTCATATTCTGTACGGAGCCCTCAGTGAGTAAGTCTGATTCGCACTTGGCTGGGTTTGTTTTGGTTCATCAAGGGCAATTTTTGTTCGTGCAGCATTTGAACGGACAGTGCCACACTGTTTCGTGTATATTACTAAAACCATTTCCTTATGCGCCACTTACTTTTTAAATTATTGTATAAATCTCCACACATTTCTCTCATACCCAAATTATTAGACCTAAAGTGGGTTTCTCCCAAAAATTATTTTACTCTGTATTTTGAACATACACATAATATTGGTAAACCTAACGTTTAAAATCACATCATGAGCTATTAGTAATTTGTTGGAATTTGCAATCAAAATGTAGCAAAGTCATTTTGAACAAAGTGTAGGGTTTTACGTTAACCCGCACGAAATATTTTCATTTGGACTTTATGTTAGTTGCTGCAGCTTTTTGTCTTGAGTGACCTTTTGGCTGGCATACCGTTAATCTAATAAAGTAGGGTAAGAATTCTTGTTTCATTGTGAAAAAATACGGAAAGGGTGCGGATGTCTTTATGTTACATTTCCCTGAATGTTGGTGTGGCAAACCGAAGCCAGCGAGGAGGGTTGATATAATTCATCATCAGCCGGGAAACGTCCACTGCTGGACATAGGCCTCCCTCAAGGTACGCCACATCGACCGGTCCCGAGCCACCTGCATCCAGCGACTCCCCGCGACTCTAACCAGGTCGTCGGTCCATCTAGTAAGGGGACGGCCTGGTAGACGTTTCCCGGTACGTGGTCGCCACTCGAGAACCTTTACTCCCCACCGGTTATCGGTTCTTCGAGCGATGTGGCCTGCCCATTGCCACTTCAGCTCACTGACTCGTCGAGCTATGTCGGTGACCTTCGTTCGTCTACGGATTTCCTCATTCCGGACCTTATCACGTAGAGAAATTCCGAGCATAGCTCGTTCCATTGCTCGCTATAATTAGCTATTATAGCGAGTCGTTTCATTAAGTTATCACACCTGCTGAAAATGAGACAGTATATACATGCTTTTGGTATTACAGATCTCACTTATTGTTACATCAGCTATGCTACCTAAGTATTTCCATTCTTATTCGTAAGTTTATAAAACAATAACAGTTTTTTTTTGAATTAAGAGAGGTTATCGGACACATTGTAAATATACAAAGAAAAGCTTTATATACACAAATAAGTGAATATAAGAATAATCATAAAGTTTTATCAAACTGTACAAGTGACAAATTATTAACATATTGGAAGCAAAAATTAATTCAAAATAAAACAATCAAATTATAAATATATCAATACACTACTATGAGCTTTTGGACACTCGTGTTGGTTACGGATGAGTGTATTTTGTAAGTTTATTAGACCTATTAACCGAATATAAATGTATTCACGGCTTCGATCTCAATAGAGTTATTATTATTATCAAAGTTATTCAGCGAAAACCAAACTTTCTCAATTATCATATTACGTACTACAGCTCTCTGCAAAGTTTTCAACGCTACACATTTTCTGATTTCCGCAAGGGGCGGTACTTGACTGTATATTCACATCCTGGCGAAAACCTTGCGCTCCCTGAAGTCGTATATTTGGGGTAAGGTTTATTTGAACCCGAGAATTTTAGCTCACTAGGGACAACCTGAACGACATGCCAATTTCCATAAGTATATCCATGTTTCTTACGAGTAGCAGCAAAGTTCTTTCATAAAGCTAAAATATTAAGAATTTAAAATAAAAAGGAGTCCGTTTTCACAACGTAAACCAGTTAATTCTAAAGCAAATTTGGCAAAAGAGCATTTTTGGGGGTTTCTTATAAACGATATAGAGGTATTTTACGTGATAGAAAAATATATGGGCCCATCTCGGGATTTATCTTAATATATCATTTCAAACTATCAAAATGGATCAGAGACCATGAATCTAAAAATATTTTACTTGCCGCCTGCCACTCAAGTGTGCTAATTTTTCTGCTTTTAAGGTAAACACGTTTCGTCGTAGTCAGTGAGCGAACTCATATTAAAAAAGAAAATATTTTCGTCCTTCTCGTAAAAGTCCTTAAACAACAGATTTTTCATAATAATATCTAAACAAACGGAAATCACCAACTGACGTAGATTTAAACGTCAGTAATCAACACTGGTAAGACAAGACATATCAGACAAAGTGTTATGTAGCGGCGGGAGGCCGCTATTAGATGGGTTGGGACCTGATAAATGTCGTAGATCCGTCAAAGATCCGAGGCATGCCAGGGGCTTGGAACAGTCATCACATTCAGAGAAGCCTCTTCAGAAGTGAAGGGGTTTCACTATAAAGGTTCTAGACGATAAATATTTGATAATACAACATATAATTGACCGTCTCCGTGGCCAAGTACCTAGACCTTGGACTAACGATCTGGGGGTCGCGAGTTTGATTACCAGTGCAACTAGGTTATAATACTCTCCCGCCAGACAGCAGTGTAAATAGCACTGCGTGTTCCGGCAATGAAAGAGAACATAACCAGTGCCGCCTTAGTTTGTGGTCTTTGGGTGAGCACGCTTGCCATCACTTATGATTTGGTAAGTACGAGTATATCCAGCTAAAACATTTACGAAACTAACCTAGGTCTGCCCTTCAATATTATAGTCTCTCGTCGACAATTTGTTTACCCGCCATTTATAACAATTACTCAGGCCCGACGTTCCTTCATGTGGCTTGTTATCACGCTTTAATAAATAGCTGAATTTTGTCTGAAATTTAGAAACATGAATAAGTGTACAACAATTTATTGCAGAACTTTTTTGGCAAATAAATTGTTGCATTAGGCTGAGTAAAATATTCAGTCTATAAGTACGTGAATTTTATTTCAGTAATTTTTATTTGAAATTTCACTCGCATTCTAGACGTGGATTAAGCAAGTGGTCCCAACAGATCAACGATTGATCACAAGTTTATTGGATAACTTCAAAATTTGTTTAGTAAATGTGCGCACGTGAAACCATTGCCGGAAATACGGACGCAGAAAAAGAGATATAATATTAATGGGGCGTCAGTTTGTACAAAAAATAACAACATTTTGAATATTCTAAAAAGCCAGCATCAAATTTACGGAACTGTTCAAACAATTAGACGAAACGAGGTCAACCTGAAGCTACCGTAATAACAAAACAAACACGAGCCGAAATAGAAGAAAACAAACAATTAATTCCTCGTCTTATGAAAATACGTTCTCGTAGGTTTTCGGGATCCAATCTTAACTCACCCCTAAACTGACACATGGTATGAGTATGAATTTAATAAGGTTTTATCCAACAACAAATGCAATATATCATTTATTATGACAACGTAGAGGTATAATCGCAGCATGCAAAAGGTTCGTTAGTCTTCAACTCTTTTCTTTACACGAGCGATTACATTTTCATTATTATCCCGACCAGTCTGTCAATATCTTGTACAAAAATAAAGCTAAATATTGGTTGTATTTCCATTATATATTACAAGAAATTGCAACTTATTACGTATTTTAAAAACGAAACTCACTGTCCCAGCATGGCAACAGCAGTGCAGTAACGCGAACGGGTGCATTACTACAATATTGTTTGTCAATATTTCAAGCTGACGATTTTTTTACACAGTATAAAAGTATAAACATTGTTAATTTTCAAATTGAACTCTATGATTCAATAGCATATATCATATATATATCATAGCAATAACATAATATCTGTTGTATGGGAGCCCCCTCAAATATTTATTTTATTCAGTTTTTATTATTATTTGTTGTTATAGCGGCAACAGAAATACATCATCTGTAAAAATGTCAACTGTATAACTATTACGGTTCATGAGATACAGTCTGGTGATATACTCATACGGCCAGACAGACTGACGGACGGACCGCCAAGTCTTAAAATAGGGTCCCGGTTATTACCCACTGGGTACGGAAATCTAAAAATGATTAACTTGAAATAAAATAAGGTAGTCCAATTTTACTTTTGGGTTGGTGGAAGGGTACTCTTATACGTCCATGTTTGTCGAGCTAGCTACCAACAGCCATGCTAATATTAAATGCGAAAATGAATGTGTGTATGTCTTTCCTTTAAGTCACAAGGAAGAGCCATAAGAATAAATTTATGAAAAGTTTGGAGATTTAAAAAAGTATACGTGCTACTTTTTAACTTGCTCGAACTGGACTACGAGTCCACAACGCTGGTAATTCTGCTAGAGCCTATAAGGTGTGAAAAGAAAAGAAGTGGAATAGTGGAATATAGGAAAAGAAGTTGCATTTAAATTTAACTACTGAACAATTAATTATTCATGAATCTTCTTTAAAACGGACATGGGCAAGTCATGATTCAATAAGCTCGTTTCAAAGTTATGTTCGAACTTCATGTACATTAATTTAATTAGAAATTGTTCATGCTAGAACTTTAGCTTAAACCTCTACAATATTCATGACCAACTTGTAAAGGCTAACCTCAGGGAATATGAAAGTGCAAATCCTACCATTTACATAATCCATTAATTTTCGTCGGAAATACAATTCTAACAATGTCTCTATGTACGCGTTGTAAATACAAACCACGATGCTTCTGAGACTTATAAGTCAGCAGTGGCCGCTTATGACTAAATTATTCGTTCCCTACGGATCACATTTTTAAAGGGAAGTTGAGGCTTATCAAGGAGTTACTGTGCGAAATTGGAAGCTTAGATAGTCTAAGGATCGACCCACACTTGTGTCATTTTTAGGTGATGTGACACGATACGTTATTTGGTTCACGACACGCTTAGTGACGTGGGACCTTCGCAACGAAATGAAACTTTACGACTGACTTCAAAAATTGACCGCGTGTGGATCGGACTCTCGCACAAAGGGTTCCGTACAGAATATGGATATTTAAAATACGGAAAACAATAAATGCGCCTCGATTTTCGTTATCAATTTAGTTTTGCAGTAGCAGTAGTAGACGAGTACGACACCAGATGACGCCACTAATATGTTACATCGCACGTCTAAAAATAAATCACGTTTGCTGTATGGGACTTAAATATTTATTTTATTCTGATTTTTTGATTTTTTTTTGTTATAGCGGCAACAGAAATACATCATCTTACTTTGTCAACTCACCGTGTTATGGTTTTATATTCATATATCCCCTAAAATACTTGTCTTATTTTGACTTCCTCGGGTAATATTGGCTAAAACATACCAATATTCAAGTATTTTAAAAGTTAATATTTACACAAATAAGTAAAGAAAATTGCATCGTTTTGTTTTATGACCTAGAGGTAGCCATTGTTTGCTCTTCAGAAACAAACTGGAATTAAATTGCGTTGAGAGCAGTTGAGAGACATCGTCGGGATTAAAAGCTGGAGAAAATTCCTTCAATCACGTTTTTATTTACCTTTCTCCCGTTATTGCTAAGCGGAAGAACCTTCGTTTATTTCAATATCGGTTTTACAATATAAAACACTTATATAAGAATGCAAGCCATCAAGGCGATTCCAGCAATAAATCTTTAGACATAATCTAAAAAAAGTAAAACAATTTTTGGTCATAAATGTAATTATTAAAATCGACTATAATATTTTGTTGGAATTATTGGATAAGCGTGCTCATTCTGAGGCCTCAAGTTAAAAAGGCTGGTTTAAATAAAGTGGTTGGGAGGCAGACTTATATTAAGCGGTAGCTGGCCAAGCAAACAAGGAAAGAGCCCTACCACCAACCTAGGTACCCCTACTGGGAATCGAACCCAGCACCTCTTGATTGTGATTAACTCTAATGCCACTAAGTCGGCACCTCAGGCCGTTATTATTATGAACTGAAGTATACGTACTGTAATTGAATCATATTCAAAATGCAATGGTTGATGGTAAATCATTTTCTTGATCGACTAACATCAAATAACATTGAATCTTCAGCGATTTACAACATAGAGAAGCAAGAACTCGCGTCTAGACACGAAGTAAACAGGACAGAAATGCCCTCGCCACTCTATAGTACAAATATTTGAACGATATCCCAGAATACAGAAACGGTAAATTCGATTTGCAACCGGCGACAGTCCTTTATACTCGTACATATACTGTTGCAAGGAATGGAAATGCCATTTTTTAAACAGGTATACATATTCGTATGGCAAAAAAACATAGTTAAACTAAACATATTTTTTCTCTTCTACCGCTTTATGACTCAATACCGCAAAACAGCTGAACAGATTTGAATGAAATGTATCGCACGGATCGAATATACTGTTTAAGAGTATCCTAGTAATGTGTAAAGTCAACGCCGACAAATATGCAGGCAAGAGGTAGTAAAATAAATAAACACTTACATGAAGCATGGTGCGGTGATGTCGTGCGGGGGGTAGACGAGGATCGGCGGCGAGGGCACGGGGGAGGGGCTGTTCTTACGCCTGCGCGCCACGAACACGCCGGCCATCACGATCAGCAGAACCAGCGCTGCGCTCGCGCCGCCCAACGCGACTAACACAGCCTCTGTGTTAAACAACATAAACGGTGCAATTTTTATCAAAACTGTTCAGATGAGTTGTAATTCTTAGTACAAATAGAGGAAGGCATTTTTTGGTGTATGTATTATTTTTTATTACATTACGTTCACGCTTGGCTTTCATATCACCTGATAGTAAGTGAAGATAAGGACGTTTAAAAAGTGCTCAGTCAAAAGTCTCAAGTAATATGAGGCGCTAGCAATGTTCTTTCATGGTAGTAGATATACAAGTGAACATAAATAAATGCCATACCAGCAACTAATTATAAGCCGAGTATCAGGTCACCTCCGGGTATAGACTACTACCTGTGTAGCTATTAAGCCACTGAGGTGGCTATTGAGGGATGCCCTTTGATATGACCCAGGAAACCGCAAACCCAAGTTCCAGTCCGTTAAATAAAAATGGTTGGATGAACATTCATTTATGTTAGTGATGTTTGGTTAGAGGGACACAATTTCAAAATTTAACTACTGTAAATCTCTTTGAATTTTACATTGAATCTGACAAGCTAGTTGAGGTGACTAAAATGCTAGAGATCTTATAAAAATATCCGTTTGTACAGTGTCCTTCTATAAGAAAACTTTAAAATAGCTCATTTATATTCTGTTACAGCAAAATACATTATTTTGATGGTCCCATCGAACTTTTGTAAATAGTTTCAAAAAGATTTAACATATCACGAGCGAGCGAGGGCAGTGAGGTCGTTTATACTAAACCAGGCCACTGCAAGATGGCTTTGTTGTGGAAAGTTTTTCTTGGACTTAATAAGCTTTTTGTCCGCTTCTTCGTCTAAGTTGACTTCAAAAACCATCCCACGGAATCCGTGCTATAGGCTGTGTCAGTTACAAATTTAATCAAGATCGGTTAATCAATTTAGCTGTGAAACGTCAATGAGCAAACAGAGAGACAAGACTACGATTTTATAATTTTAGTGTCGTTCATTACTCAAATATAGGCATGTATAATATTCTTTAAATAAATAAAAAATACAAAGACCAAAATTGCCTGCAATCAATTAACTATCATTATCAAAATCAATACCTAAAATTTTTCCATACTAATATTATAAATGAGAAAGTGAATTTGTTTGTCCTTCCATCTGTTCTGTTCCTTTAAATAAATTCTGATTCATTATAGACGTATATACTTGCAGTTCATTCTGTTCCTTTTAAAAGTACAATCTGCCATAGGACAGAACAAATGCCCCTTCGATGTGAAACATCGGAACTGCTGGTGTATAAGTAATAATAAAGTACAAAATATTGTTATATCAAAAAGTTTTGTCTGTTATCGCCATTAATGTTACCTTATGGTTTATTAACGGCTATGACTGGTACGGATCTGCCAAACCCCTGACGCCTGGCTAGTGAACATTAAATACTTTTGACAGCTTAGTGTTCAAAATAGCATTCAACTGCGTGTACACCTATAAAAAGTACGCCAGCACTTTAGGTGCTACTTTTCCTAATTACTCCAACAAGACTAACAATCTGATGAGCGTTGTCCTGTTTTTCCAAGCTACTCGTACCGTCCAGTCAGTTGTCCACTTTAAATAATCAAGTATACCCTGCCTGTTTACGTTAATTGTTGTCGAGAAAAATCCTTGATATAAAACAAATACTTTTTAGGGACAGAAAGCAAAGCTGACTGTCCTAAAAGAAAAGTTTATTTATCTAACAAGCCATCTACTTTCGACGTAAAGCTTCTGTAACAGGATACTCACGACTAACGACATCCCTCAGGACGAATCTCTGGGATAATATAATGTCCCTCTTCATGCAGTTAACAGCTATGTTACTGCCACAGGCTATCTTTGTAATTTATAAAATGAAAAGTTTAAATATTTGACAATTAATCACACATTCTTAAGCACCAGTCTCTCAAAGGTACACCTACCTTGTAAGACTTACGTTGTGTATAATTTATACTATAGATAAGGTGTCACTTTGTGAGAAGAAATAAATAAACATTTAATTTATTTTATTATATTCATGGCGGAACAAATTTGGATGTTCGCCACACATAAAATGTTCTAGATTAACATAAAATTTTACTTTTCCCCGGTATTTTTCCTATGGGATACTTTCTTCTTCCTATGGGAAGTCCACGCAGACGTAGTATGCCAAAGTAGTGAAACTATAAATAATATTGCTTGTCATCCATGTCCATGTCCAAGAAAAAATGTGCCGTAATTTTCTTTAGAGATTAGGGCGTCACAATTAAATATATTTAGCTTCATGAAATTAAGTCTTACCATTGCTGTGACAGACAATGAGAGTGGTCGGCAAATGGGTCACTTCCAGAAATTTTAAATCAATGTATTTTCTTAAATAGCATACCTAGTTCGTCATAGCTAGTTAAGTCTTACAATTGCTTTTGGAAGATGACTCTTGTATCAGGTGGCTTTATCATTGCTTACTGTCAGGTGAGTTTAAGGGCAAGTGGAAGTAAAAAAAGGGTTGTGTTTTTGGGGGTACCTTGTATCCATGCAAAGTTTAGGAACTGATGGGCTTCTGCTTTCTGGTTAGGATCGCTCTCAGGTGGGTAGTGAGACACTGCCTGCTCTGTCCTGATAAAAGCTAAACTTTACTATGACGGTTACTTTGTTAAGAAAGCCTCTAAGACACTTTTCTTTCGTGTCTTCCTACATACCGTATATTTCATAGACTATAATTATACCGTGAAAACGAGGTAAATACGTACGTATTACTGATTCTATATATTTATAAACTCAAAGAATAAAAGAAAAAATACAAATTAATTTTTGCTAGTTCATTATAAAAGGAAAGTTGTTTTATATAGATTAAGAAGAAATCGAAGTAATTGATTGATTCAATTTTTAGGGGTTGAAAAGATTTGTACGTCATTTGAATTCGAAGCCTATTTAAGTACAATACGTACTTTTTATTTGGAGTCCTTCAAAGGACTGATGAAAGGGATTTAAGGGGAGATTGTTCAGAGTTCTTGGCCCATAAGCGGAGCTCTCGAAAATTTCGGCAATAGAATAATCCAACATTTATGAAGTTTAAATTTAGCAGAATAATTTAGCTCCGAGTGTTTGATATTTCTGGGGTATTCGCAGTACAAAATCTTGATTAATTTGTTATTCCCAAAAGATTTTACCTTCCGCAGCCCTAGAGGTCACATCTATCACTGTCGTTTAAATTACGGAGGAGATTGCGACTGAACTCGAGAAATGCGGTAAAGCAGCCGAGACGGAGCTTTGTGGAAAGGAAAGAAACAGTGTTCTCGTGGTTACAGGCAATTATACTCAGAAAATTTGTATTCGACATTGATTTTGCATCTAGAATAGAATAGAATAGAAATAATTTATTCGGCATACAGATTACAGTACAGTTAATCTGTTCAACTTTATTTTTAACCGACTTCAAAAAAGTAGGAGGTTCTCAATTCGACACGTATAGTTTTTTTGTATGTGTGTTACGCGATAACTCCGAAAATAGTAAACCGATTTTGATAATTCTTATTTTTTTTGGTAGAGCATACTTCAGAGGTGCTCCTGTATTGATTTCATCGAAATTTATTGATCGCTCTTTGAGAAAATCAACAAAAACCAAATTTTGAAGGCAATTGAAGTCGGCTTTTAGTTCTTTTTGAGCGCGTTAATTATTCTGCCTATCGGTCATGCATGAGTGAAAACAAAGTCATTTCATACAAATATTTTTTCCGTAATCTTTTAAAATAGGATGAGCTTTGAGAAATAATGTGAGAATCTAAAAATATAAAATATTATATATTATTATCGTTTCAGACAATGAATATAAATAACATATTGAATCACTTTTTTTCAGTGGACATCATATCTGTATAACATAAATTAATATTTATTTAACAAAGTAAATTGTATTTCTTAATCACATTAGTTACTGTATTCTTTATTTAAGAGGTGGACCGGGAGTGCTCATCTAGAGGAACACTATTTAATTACGAGTATTCAAGACTCTCTAGGGGCTCACAATGAAATAAAACAACGCTTCAGTCTTCTCAAGACTCACATTTGACTTTAAACCCGAGAGCAGTAGCATAGTAAACTAAAGTACAGCAGTAAACTTGACACCTTCGCACTTCCTTTGCACTTTATTCAAGCAACATGTCTGTGTCGCGCAAATTAGTTTCTTAAAGAATATTCTAGAGAGCTACAAGAGGGAATGGCAGAGCTAGGTCACGTCTTTACGGTATGTTAATAAGTAACAGTAGCTTCTTGTATAATGCAATTTTGTTTATTATTATGGTAACTGTGTGAAGGCGATAACATTCACTATCATGGTGGTCACACACTTGGTGATGTACGTAGTTATTGGAGAGCCGTGGTAGTTCAGTTGGGTAGAGCGTCAGTCCTTGAACATTTGATGTCTGGGTTCGATCCTGGTTCGTGCTAATGAGTTACAATTTGTTATTTGGAATTTATGTACGAATGATAAAAATCATTACCATTGACTTTTTGGTGAAGAAAAACATCATTAGGTTACCGTTACACTCCTGAGAAGAAATTCACAGTCTACCAATCTGCACTGGACCCGCGTTGTGGACTATGGCCCATAAACTCTGTAGGCCTGAGCCCCAGCAATGGGGATATATATATAGGCTGTTGATACTTACATGTATACCTGGTTGTGAGCCTGATTATAACCAATAATTTGAAAGTAAAAGGTTGAATTGTAAAATATATTTTTATTTTATTTTTATATAACATTAAAGTGAATAATTTTGTTACCATCAGTTTCAAGGCGTAATGAAAGAGAGCTAGGCATATATAGTACGGGTTTGCTAATCGTATTTCTTTATTTAATAAATTATTTATTTATTGTTAACACTACCGGTACGTTCGTGGTCGCCACTTGAGAACTCTTACTCGCCATTGGTTATCCGAATAAAATTAAATGACTACATATTATATGTAAAAATAATTATGATTAAACAATCAGACTTGGATACGGAGCTAGCATATAAAACATTAAGAATAATTACAAAATGAATGTAGTTTTCGGAATCTAAGTAAAATTCGTTTAGTTTACTGCAGATGCAATAGTTCAGAAACTTTACCTGTGCGATCACAAAAGTTCCCAAGTCATTATGGAAGGCGATTGCCACTCTACCAATCACAGAACTGTCTGTCTAGATATTTTTACTTTGCAACTTTAATTTAAACAAAACCATCATTTCTTATAAAACTTTCTTCTATCTCTAGAATAAATCGTCAAAGTTTTGGTTGCACGTCGTACATGATTTTCTTTTAGAGTGCTGCTGTGAGACTGAAAACTATTTTAAGTTAAAATGAAAGTGAGTAAGTAGTTTTTGAAATTTGATATTTACGAGTATGTACTGGTGACCGATGCCTGTGTACAGCTACGCAACAACGACCGTTCACGACGCGATTGCTTTTTCGACCTGATTATAATGATAAAATAGACTATCTATATAGAGGTATAATATATATTGCAGAACCAGTAAATAGCACATATTAGGTACTGTGAACAGTATTTTTTTCTATTTCTGGAAATGTCCTTTCTTACTTCGATCGAGTAGAATTTTTATGATTAACGCGTTCAAAAAGAACTAAAAACCGACATCAATTGCCTTAAAATTTTTGGTTTTTGTTGATTTTCGCAAAGAGAGATCAATGAATTTTGATAAAATTTATATGGGACCCCCTCTGAAATATGCTCTGCCTAACAAAAAAGAATTAGCAAAATGACCCAATTTCAAGTGAGAACAGTGATTTATTAATGTTTGATCATGGCTGCCTGCCTAAACGCTCGTGACTTCAGATAAGTAAAACGTCTAAAAATGGGTAGCAGTTTTGTTAAATGAAACGCAATGGCAATGCAGCATCCGTGGTCGCTGTGGTGGTCGCAGTCAGATGTTGCTGATACATAAGTAGAGTCTACTGCTCATCTCGCCTTTTCGGAAACCCACGAGACTTGGACTTATCTTTTATAAAACCAAGGCCTCATGGACAAAATTCAGGAATATCGTCACATCAATTCTAATACAAACCCAATATCCAAGTTTCATATACTGTAGTCTATATGAGGGGAATTTTTCATTTCGCATATCGGATGGAACTGTCTCGCATGTCACTCATCCGTTTCAAGTTACGCTTCGCTGGGAGTATTGCATTGAGTGGCATGTCACCTGCGTGCGGGTGTCTGTCACACGAGCTTTATCCACTTACTTTGAGCATGTATAAAGTTATGGAACGAGCTATGCTCGGAATTTGTCTACGTGATAAAATCCGGAATGAGGAAATCCGCAGAGGCCACATCGCAAGAACGGAGAACTGATGGGGTAGTTTTCGAATGGCGACCACGTACTGGAAAACTACTGCAGGTCCATCCGCCTACTAAACGGACCGACGATCTACTTAAAGTCGCGGGTCGCTGGGTGCAAGTGGCTCGGGACCAGTCAGTAAGTACTTAACTTTGTAGTTGAAAGCCATACATTGAGTATTTAATTTAGGTGCAAAGTAAAGTTGGTTTTTCAACCGGACTAACATTTGCGGTAGAGCATTGTTGGGTGAATATTATCGTATGTATTATTAATGATTATAATCAGTATGTTAATTATTCCTATTCTGTACGGAACCCTCACTGCGCGAGGACAACTCGCACATGACCAGTTTTTAAAATTTGGTTAGTACCACCTTTTGGCAATGTCGTAGTTGAGTAAAATACTAACCTCTTAAGTTAACACCATTAGCTATGGAGTACTCCAGCACTGAACTAGTGGATGGCACTTGCTCTGCCCTCGGCGCGGTGGTCGGCTCCAGTTGTTCCACTGACTCTATATGCTGCACCTTCACAGGACCCTCGTACTCATGGTTACGCTCTTCGTAAATATATTCCTCGTTCTTCCCTCCACCGTAGTCGTCGTAGCCTGCAAGTGATAGTGTTTGTTAATCCATACTAATATAATAAATGCTCAAGTGAGTTTATTTGTTTGTCCTTTTTCCCGTCGTATCGAAGGGTCTGAATAATTCGATTTTTGTATAGGGATAGTTGAATGACCGGAAAGGGACATAGCCTACTTTTTATCCCGATCGAGCATGTAGTCCCCGAGAAATACTTTCTGAAGTCCACGCGGACAAAGTTGCGGGCAAAGGCCTTGTCAAATCTTTGTATCATTTATCAACAATTTACTGTGATCAAGCCAAGTGTAGAGATCACACGGCTGATCATGAGAGGCTCAAAAGCAACAGTGGACTTATGAAATATAGCTTATTAAATAGAATCACTAATCATTTAGTCAAAGTCAAATAAAGTACGTTGACTTTGACTAAATGAATTATCTAAGATACGGAGTAACCCGGCATTACACTTCTAATAGAGATTAAGTATTGTGTCAAATCGAAATACGGGTATGGTCACCCTTGAGATATGGGTGCGATTTGGACACGTACTCCATGGATTCCATTCCATTCCAACAGCAACAAAACATATTTTTTGTCATAGTGGTTACAGTTCAGTCTGTAGAAAGTGTCTACTTATACAGATCAAAATGCAGCTCTGTGACAGGCTGGAGTATAATTGCGTCCCATTTGGCACGCTATTGGCACGGAACCCCAAACATCAGGCGAATTGGGAAACTACTCCTTTTTTTGAGTCGGTTCAACTTAAATGTAATCTTGTCTTGTCTATTTCGAACAAGACTGCTTTGTTTCTAATTCTAGTCGATTCTTGTAGGTTATAAATTAAATTTCAATCCATCAACAAAGTTTTGATTAGTATTATGGGTCGGTAGTACTTTGTTGGGCACTCTAAAGAGATTATCGTATTTGCTTGGCATTTAACAAGAAACTTTGACTCAATTAGTTCCTTTTCAGAAGTTTGTAGATAGAAGTCTGGACTGTCTCAAGTATGGTCATGTGTACTCAGTAAACGTTGCAGATGGTAACAAGATTTAGAAGAATGCTCCATTCAATTAAGAAATTTATATTACAAAAATAACAAACCTTTGTCATACATTTACTTATTTATATTATAGTACAGGGATATAACACAGGTTCAACTATGATGTAGATGTTTTGCGTATGTAAATATATTTGTCATGTGTATTTATAAGATCACATGGCCGTGTGGGCCACGCCTTAGAATAGGATCACATCTTTCTGTGGGCATCGTTCAGATAGTGTTTCCATTCCCCATTTAAAAGCAGAGCTTGTAGGTGGAAGTACTAAGAAAATAGCAAATAATAGGAATTTCAATTTTGTTATTAAAGTATGAAAATGAAAAATATGAATTGCATCATCTGTACTAAAATTAAAATAAAGGTTTTGGGGTACTCCTTTTAAGCTAAAAGTAACTTATATTACGAGACCCCGCTCTTTTAAAATAAATATTCTTATAATTTATTCTTGTGCAGTATCTTCTACTTAATTGTATAAGAAATATACACAAGACCTAATCTGAACGCTTTCAGAACTCAGGACACTACTTAAAGCTATCCAAGACATCCCAAGATTCCCTTTAAAAGCAGGAAATGTCCTGTCGGCCTGTTGGCAACCCTGCCTTTACTAAGGGAGAGGAGACGATAGCCTTTGTCTACCGGTGTAACATAATCTGCCCGAGAATCGTCTTGATACCAAATGGACCGTTGTCAACTAGGGAGACTCATGTTCAGCAGAGGGTTTATAGAGGCTGAGGCAGAGGCTTTTAATAACGAGATGAATTTAATAATTTTCTAGACTGCGTACAACCACGACGAATAGTAAAGCATTTCTTAAAGGAATATGAAATCTTTCTAATTTTCTGGAATTCTAAATGAATTTCTTAACTAAAAAGTACTGGGTTTTTATTTATTTTGTGTAAAATTCTAGACATAATTTGGAATAGGAACAAAATTTTAATCAGTGAAATATGCTAATAGCTTTATGTAATATTAATCAATAGTAATTAACACATTCCTGACCGGAATTTAAATATTAAATGCCTGAAATGTATGTGACTTAGACACATTCATAATAGTTTTAAAAAAAATTAGAATCATATGTGGCTGTAATAAGGGTAGCTTAAAAAGTAGTCTATAAAGTGTGTTCGCCGTCTAGTTACTCTGATTGAAAATTGGCAAAAATTATCCATCAATTTCACTGTAGTGTACAAAGATGTAAGGTTTAATTGAAATTTATTTTATCTATTCGTTCGTTTACACACAATTTAAGGGGATTAAGTGCAATTTTATAAATGATATTGGGTTATTTATTTGACTACGGATTCGTATAGTAAAATAAAAAGTCAAACTTTTCGTAGAAGATATCTTGACCAATCGATTAGACCCAGAAGGTAATCTATGGTTTTTAAACACAAGAATTTTTCGTCAAATATGCGTTTAATAGTATAGTTTTCACTGCTTTGAAGTTGAACGTAATCTGGAAATAAAGTCATGCGACTCGGCAAACCAATTCGTTCGAAATTCAAATCGAAATTGATATTTTATCTTCGCGGCAGAATACGAATTCGAATGAGTTTTTCTAACGAGATTTGTGAGACTACCATCAATACAGATACTATCAATTACAAAAACGAAACTACCAATTGTTTCTCATTTATAAAACAAAGGGAATATCCAATTTAGGGGTCTACTGTCTAGAATGTTCATAGTTCAGGTTTGAGATGATTCCTGCGTCATATATTGTACGTGCCCTTTGAGAGTATGCTACTAGACACGGTATTTTATTTAGAGATGTGCTTTTTTTGTTATTGTTTTTATTTATTTAAATGTATGATAGGTTTGCACTTGGCCTTCATCTCACGATAAGCTGGCGCACCCAGAGGTTGTTCCTCTGAACTTAGAAAAAATCTATGAAATTGACGAAAAACACGATATTATGAATGAAAGTGAAGCAATAGTTTGATAAGCAAAGTGTTTTCGTATCGTCGTGCAATTTCATTGTGCTTACATAAATAATATTTTTGTTTGATTTTTTTAGAACAATTTCGTGATTTTTCATGGTTTTGGCGGCAATAATTATATCAGGATCTTCTGTGATACGTATTTTTTCAAGACTTCAGAAAAAGCCTATCCTAAAAAATCAGTCTAAAAATCCCTTTAATATAATAAGTTGATAAGTCACGTAAGTCTGAACTTGTTCTTCGCCATTTATCTTTTTTTCTCCAAAAATTCATTTCATGTCAAATTAACTACTACATTTATGTAATCTAAATTTTTTATATTTTAATTTTGCCTCTATATTTCGTTGCCTATTTTACTTTATTACTTTTATTCGTAGAAATTGCGACAGGGGACTAATTACATTTTAACTGTAACAAGATGCCTTTATTTCCACTCGGACCAAAGCGACTTGACCTTTGGACCAGGATTTATTTTCTTTGAAAACATCCATTTCAGTAGGATTGAAACTAAATTGAGATTAATGGGCATTTTAGACGTAAAGATTTTTTTACTCTATGCAATTTGT
Source organism: Carcina quercana (assembly GCA_910589575.2). Taxonomy (NCBI): domain Eukaryota; kingdom Metazoa; phylum Arthropoda; class Insecta; order Lepidoptera; family Depressariidae; genus Carcina; species Carcina quercana. The sequence continues at coordinate 6,170,737 of OU342442.1, forward strand.
GCGTATTTTTCAATGTCAATCTGAGATGTAGCAATGAAAGAAAGATAATTAATTATTACTAAGGTTTATAGTTTTGTATTACAAACGAAGTATTTCAGTGTTTCAGGAAAATAATCCGAATTACAGTTTGTGTGAGAGTCCATAATTTTTTTAGACACATTCAGATGGACATACGGAGTATGTCCAGAATCTTTAAATGTTTGTTAAAGGGATCCCTCAATCAAACAGTGGTGTTCCCAAACCCTCAATGTTTTTAAAATACCTATTTATTCAACTATACCCCATTGTATTTAGACGCGAAAAAAATACTTCATCCTCAAGTTACGTGTATGGGCCCCTTAAAAATATTTTTCAATATTTTAATTAACTACTTGGTTGGCATGATTAATATGTATATCCGTACCAAATAACAGCTTTCTAGTAGTAAGGGTCTCGCCGCTAGGCAGCGGACGGACAGACAGACAGACAGAGCGAGACTATAAGGGTTCCGTAGTCAAACAACTAAAAATGTAGAATGAAAGTGTGTATGAGAAATTCGTTATTTATGTAGTAAGCATACTCGTACCATGAACAGTAGAATTCAGCTTTTTATCGAAACTATAATTTCTATTCTGTCCGGGCGAACTTCAGAAATGATTCCGCGCGAACTTTTTGCTACATTGGAATACAAATTACCCTTTGTGCTTTTCCTTCAATTCAACTATCCCGACACAAAAAATCATGTAATCCGTAACGTTCCGGCGTAAAAGAAGGACAAACATACAAACTCAAAATTACATTTACAATATCAGTATGGATTTTAGGAGAAATCATAGTATGTATTGCCTTTTGAAAGTAGATTCGAAAAACAATCTAATTGATTTCGTGGTTGAAAACATTCCCAGTTCATCGTTAGCAGAAATTTTGTTTTGCTTGTTTGTTTTCGTAGACTATGTTTTTCGTAGTTCGTTAGTCAGACTTTGAGGGTCTCAATTAGAATAAAGTTAAGGGGAAAAGGATTTCGGTGAAAAATTATTATTTCGTAGTTGTTAACGGGTAAACATGTTTTTTCTTCTTCAATTGCTGTGATAATGTATGAATCTCCACTCTAACTGCGTAGTAGACTTTAAAATCTTGATATGTTTAGTTTTTCTAAAATATGTATTACTCGTATTCCTCTCCTACTACGTTATTAATTGGGGCACATCACCTTGTGTTATTTGATGAGCAAGAGGTGTTTCAAATTCGGCCTGCACTTGTACACTATTAAAAAAATCTAGTAATAATTTGAATATTTATATAAATATTATATAATTACATTTTTGCATTTATTTTAAGTGAACCAAATTATTCTTTTTACTGTGACAGCGTTAAATATGATTTTATTGACGCCATATTTGTTTTAAACGTTAAGTCTTACCTGTTTCGTGCGTTTTATATGTTTTTGTACAACGAAACTGAACCAAAATATCCAGAATTAGTAACTAAATAACTTTTATTTGATAATGGCCTTTTAAAACTATAAGTATAAAAGACCAGACCTTGTATCCATACATTCGCGGAAGGTGTCATTTAAATGTCACAATGTTTGACTTGAAGATTTTGTTAACTAACCAAACCAAATGCGTTGAGCACGAGTTTGCCTCATAGATCGATGTATTTGATACTATTATTATTTATTATTACCACATAACCACTAGTGCTCATTCCTACAAATTCCCGCCCGCCTACTACTATTATCGTATATTATATTATCATATATCACTATTTAAATCCCACAGGTTGAAACACATAGGCACACGCCGTCATGACCACAGTCTGGCAAGCACAAAGAGATTTTAATAAATTAATAAATACGTTTAGGAGTCTTTAGAGAGAATTAAAACTTACTGTCTGGTATATACTCCTCTGGTCTCAGCAGCTCCGATGGATCTATGTGAGGGGCGTACCACGGCCTCCTCGGCAAGACCTTTTTGGTGTTCACGGTCCGTTCGCCATCGGCTACGTTCCTATAACTCGATGGTGACAGGTTTAGCATCTCTAAACATCTGATGATACCTGGAAACGATAGAATTGTTACTGTCTCATAATCGACATGGTTACTAATAATGCTTCCTAGATAGCAAGGGAAGAGGTTTATGAGGTGGTTGAGAATTAGATTCTTTCTTGAAGAACTCGTCAAATGAGGTTCTTAAGAAAACTCAATCTGAGGAAAATTAGGATGGTTCACGCCCAGATGTGCGACAGAAAATTAAAAGGGAACTTTGTGTTTTAGTTTCGATTGTCTAATTGGAAGACAAGCGAAGTGCTGCGTAATTTGTGTTACTGTGGTACGTTAAAAATAGTATGTCAGGTTTCAGCACAAAAGATTCAAAAGACACAAAAGAAAAGAAGATCAGCTAAATCTTAGGTAGTCCTTTGATTCTGTATACAGAATCAAAGAGTCTGATTGAACGACTTGTAATAGAAGAATGAGTTGAAATAGAGGCACGGTCATGTAATCAGGTCGATATTACCACAAATAGACGCCGTGTGTGTAAATGTATCGAAGATAACTCTGGGTAAATATTATCTGCAAATACTATAGAAATCTATAGTGAAAGACATACGTTACTGTCATTTACAAAGAGCTTAAATTTTGTGCTGAATTTAGCATATAGGCTGGTTTAAAGTATTAGGTGATTGATGTAGTGTGTGATAATATAGGAGTGGGTGAACTTAGTGAAGAGGATACTCGAATCCTGCATTAATGTACCATAGACACGTTCGTCACCAGGCTTGACGCTGCCAATATAAGACTTGCACATTATCAGATCGTAAGTTTATCTAATGGGGGGCCAATACTGTCCGCCACTTAAGCACGTTTTCTCAGGTCGAAAGGTTATTTGAATGATGACGCACCTTATAGAGTACCTTAGGCTTACATACACAATTAGACGGGTACTTAACATTGACATTCAGACACATTGAAGAGACAGGAGGAGTAATTAAAAATTGATAATAGTACATAGATAATGTCCATCAACAGTGTCAGTAGTTTGAGCTGAAATAATTTTTGGAAAAATACAAGTTTAATTTGCAATCAACTTACACACGCTATGAGAAAGCCGTAGACGGTCAGCAAGCCTAGTAGGACTTTGCGTAATTGACATTTACCATCAGACTTAGTGTGATTAAAAATCTAGGATGTAGCATCAAAAATTCTTTGGTTATGCAAATGATGTGTACCGTCGTTTCCTAAAAATTAGACTGATTTGACGTTTGGCTAGCAAGAGCGATTGCGTTAAGCTAGAGTCGGACAACATTTCCAACAGTAAAACACAGACGTCGGTTAAATGCGCAACAAACGACATATTCGTAACTTCGTTATTCGATGTGCGCAACACTTCTCACAAGAAGATTACGTCAATGAAATCACCATGAGATCATTCAGAGCTAGATATGACATATTTATTAAACGTCTAAACCATTTTAAATTAAGATGTGCCATTTCTGTTAATACATTTTTAACATTGTACAGTCTCTTTACTTGACACTGGCAGTACCATCACCTCCATGATGAAGCCATAATTTTGAAGTTGTTGTTGATGTGCCATATCTCACTTTCACCGCTTTCATGCGTCTCATACAGCTGCCCCTCCAAATGTAATTAACGAACGATCCTTTCAACCGAAAATATGTACATTTTTATCTGGCTACTTCCCGGTTCATGACGGTAAATGTAATGAAATAAATATAAATGCGAATGGCTCAAGCCGCTGGGAAAACACCATATGCAGGGTTGAATTTTGTGCAAATGTTAGTACAATTACAAATTATGTATTTTCAGCTAACTCGACTTTCATAAATTTTACTTCGGGAGCTCCGTAAAAAATTAATGAATCAGCTTTATTACCAGCTGATTAATATTAATAAATGCTAGCAGGAACGCTTATTTTTCAACCAAAATTAAAATGGACAGCCTAGAGTTAGCAAACTAAAAGATTGGGTTATCCAACCTTGTTAAAATAATGTTACAAATTAAAAGAACGAAGCGCTAGACTAACATTTTTACACAGGGAACAAATGTCTCAAGAGACAGAGATATTGTGTTAATAGTGAACTTACAAATAAAACTTTTGGAGCGAACTGAAGATATCTTTTAAATCAAAATAATTCCTGGAGGAATTGTACTGTAGGAATTGGTTTTTACGATGTTGTCCATCACATCACTGGCTTCGGCAATGCCCACGTGTTCTGTACTACTAAACTTCCACAGTTGCACATGACTTTCATGAACTCTGTCTAATCCAGTTTTCACCGTTGCATTGTAGTAGTTAGTTGGTTCTCGAGGTTAATAAATGGATTTTATATTTTAATCTGATTCAACCTCGGATTTAAACCGTGATAAATTTAAGCGAGTTAGCTAGTAAGTTTATAAATTATGCATTCGTGTGAAATGAGCATAACGATTCCAGTAGCGAATTTCGTAACAAACGAGAGCAAATAATGACGAGATTTTGCTCGAAATTGTAATTTTTGCTCGTTTTGAGCAATTTTAAAAATAGATTTAATCCATACTGATGTTAAGAGTATAAAAGCGTAAGTTAATTTGTTTGTCTTTCTTTTCTGTCATAACTAAGAGTTAGAATGACTTGATTTTTTGTATTGAGATAGTTGAAGGCTGAGAAAAGGACATACCCTACTTTTCATCCCGATCGAATAAGTAGTTCCTGTGAGATAATTTCTGAATTAATTCTGAAAAACATTATAATAAAAGAATTATAGATAGAACCTTGCACTGAAATGGATTATGTATATTCGTTTTCAGCAGACACCATCTGACGTAACGCTGTAAGATAATGGTAAAAGTAATGGGATAATTGGTATAGACAACGGCCTTAGCACACAAGGTCATTTTGAGTTGCCTTGAGTATCACACGAACATGACCTGATACAATATGCACGAAGCGGACACTCAGACTGTTTTCCTGTTTTCTTATATAGTATATATATATATATCCTATATCTTTGTAGGCTTATAGAACGCTTAGTTATGTTCATATGTTTTTTTGACTCTTTTATTTTTGGGGGTCTATAACTCGAGTTAGGTAAAGATAGAATAAAAATTTGTTGATGAATATCAACAGCTGCTTATTGCCAATGCTTAACAAGACCCATCGTAGACCCATGAGTAGTTTTGTTAATTTGGATCTTAGCGACACTTTGACGAATAAATGGGGTCGAAATTGACGAACAGATAGTGTATGTTCTTGTTTTAGATATAATATTGTGAAGAAATTCTACATCCACGCAAACAAAGTTGAGGCACATAATGAATGTAGATTGGGGGCAAAGACTGGTACACTCGAGTACAAAAATATGTACTCACTTTGGCACCGGGTCATATTTACCTTGATTAACGTTTCCCTCAAAACACTGTACAGTATCAAGAGAGGGTGAATGTAACATAGTACAAAAGTGGGCACTTAGTTTTGTACTCGAGTGTACAGTATAAACATGAGACATTGAATTGATTTACTTGATTAAAGCTATTCTCTCTCCAAGGTGAATTCACGGTCAGTGCAGGATTAGGGTAGTTAAATATGTAGGCCTTCAATTAGACTACAATTTGCTACAGTCGGTTGTCCATTTGGAGTTTGGAGGTCATTTGATACTTTGTAAGGTAGGTAGGTTTAAAAGGTATCAATATATTTTTTTATCAAATCTTGCAAGTTAAATATTCATAACCGCTTCCCTGGCCTAGTAGCTGCACGCCTGGACTTCCAATCCAGATATCCCGGGTTAGATTCCCAGTCTTCCCATTCGGTACCTGGTTTGGTTGGTGGTAGGCTTTTCCTATGTCTGCCTGGCTAGCTACCACCATGTTACCCTAAGTCGGCCGCCAAACAACAGTGTTAAGAGAGATAGCGCCTCATTAGTTCGAGGCTTATGGGATTTGCCAAACAACGGCCTTATCGTCACTCACCATCCCGGTTACCGATAGAACTAAAATATTATTTAGGTAAAATCTCACAATGAGAAAACTTTTTGAAAAATCCCAAAAATATTAATAAACGAGTCTATGCCCACCAATTTGTCCGCGTTGATTTGAGAAACTGTAATAGGAGAACACTTTATTGAGGTGTTACATTTATTATCTTTGTCAAATTCCATCGGATCCGTTGAGTTAACGCGTGACTGATTCAAAAACATACAGTTAGGCAAACTTATATATATTGATGTTTTCAAAATTATGTCACTGGCAACACTTTACAAGCCGAGCGATCGGTGGAGCAAGGCATTTGAAACGGCAGTTGAGTCTCAGTATAAAACAGAGTTATGACTTGCCCGGCAGCTCAGTGGGGTCTAGCGAACAGGACCGAAAGGTTGTGTCAGTGGTTCGACAATAAATTTAGATATGTGTAGTGCTAATTTTGTTGTAAGTTTTGTGGAGATTTGTTGTTGAAAGTTTGAACAATATAAGTTTCGATATTTGCTGTTGGTGGTTATTTCTGATATCCTCTTAAATATAATGCTAATTTGAATTTGATCTAGCCATTTTCTGCTTTGGTCAATTTTTTTCGGAGATAATTTAAATAATCACTTACATGTTGTTATATTATTAACCAACTGGGAATAAGATTCGAATTCCCAAGCAATCATCAAACACGTGGGCAACCACGGTTTGAACATAACTACCTCAGAAGTACAGATACGCTGCATAATAGATAATTACAAATTGCATCTCTAGCTTCACAAGTGCAAATGCACCGAACATGCATTTCTTAGCTCCAAGGGACTCAGCTTCTTAGTCCCTTGCTAAAATATTCATTTTGTAGTTGTCTACATACCTAGGTAACTAATTTGAAACAACCTGAACGATATTTCTTTCCGTAAAATAGCATAAACCGCAAACCTCTTATTAGTATAAATTACTAGCTTCATACGTTCTAGTTTTCTAGATGTGTCACCTCCAGCTTTTAATTGATTTAACTGATGTCTGAGTATTAACTTCGTATCGAAAACATATTGTGATCTCCAGACAACCAATTTATTCTAAATAAGGTATATTTTGATTCATCTTTAAACAATTAAATATTGTTAGTTTGGTTTCAATCAAAATTTCTGTTGTAGTTATTAACATTGTTGATTACTTAACGGTTCACTACACGATACATACAACTTCACTCGATCATAAACTATTGCGGAGTCATAAAAATATCGAAAAAATTTCTACTTGTTTTTAAAGATTATCAATCCTTTACTCTTAAAATAACTATATAAAAACAGACAATGACGTGTAACCTAACATTAGACGGTAACTTTTTTCTGAAATCTACACAGAGGGAAGATATTTACTAAAAATGCGGTTTTTCCGCGTAAGACGCACTCTTAAATGGGGATGGTTAATTGCAATATCATGCTTGTAAGAGCGAGACGCTTGCATTGGGATAAATGAGCCTTAACTGAATGAGAAATAGTAGAATTGAAAAATGAAATTAAAACATTTAATTAAACTAGATCTAATCCAAGTTTTTCTACGGATTACACTGTCGAAACAACGTGCAGAGAAACTAATTGATTCTACTGTCGCTTGGCCGTCGCATTAAATAACGTCATCTCATACTAGGAGTTATATATATACTTAAAAGGAATATCGGTCAAGTTATCTGTCGCGAGCCACTTTGATTAACGTCTGTAAGTCCATCTCTTTCGTAATTTCATCTCTCAATCCAATTCCAGCCGTGTCGAGCCCATCTGGATTAAGAAAAGGTACAATAAAAAGCCCCACTGTGCTAGCAATGATAAGGCACTAAGGAAAAGTCAATTTTCGTCTCTAATTAGATGATTGTTTTTGGCTTATTGTCCAAGATTTGTAAGAAAAGATAATGTGAAAAAAATAAAGAAGTTTTCACTTCAAAAATATATATTTATTTTCATATTGGAAAACCAGCTTCATAACATTTGTAACGTAAAACAGTTTTTTATATAACAATCCATCTGATAAGTGTGGTTCCCCTCGTAGAAACTCAAATAACATAAAATATCGAAGCGACTTATGAGAAAGACTCGTTTTCATTGAGTTTTTGGGGGTGAAAAAGAATAAAGGAGTACAAAAGGTTAAAATATTTTGTATGCTCATATAATACATAAGAAACAAGGAACAATACTGGGTAGCATGGTTGTTCCATGTATCACGTAATCTATTAAAAATTCATAAGGTTACGTGCGACATTTTCACGGCAGCTTTATTATGTTGCCAAAAGTACGCAATAAAAAGTACTGAATGTTTAGGAAGGGAAATTTAAGGAAAATGAAAATTTAATAAGATTCCTGGAGCATTTTACTACATGTTTCAAATAAAAGGGAAACTTGGGACAACCCTTAGTTTAGAACACAAATATATTCTACCAAAGTGAGATTAAAACTTTATTAACTTTTTTTACTACTACTGTTTTTGAAAAAAAAAAAAACCTTATATTGTTCCAGCATAACTTTTCATAGGAAGATACGCGTTATAATTATTCAGTGAATCTACATCACTGTTTCTGATGCACGTTGTTTTAATTAATTGTGACAATCTCTTTTTAAAAATTACTTCAAAATTTAAAAAAAAAGGTGAAGTGAAATCACGTGCTATGAGCTCCAAATATCTACAGATCAGATTATAGGTATATATTAGTCATTTGGTCGGTTCACAAATACTTCCCTATCGGCGTACCTCTCTGGTACTAAGGTATTTGTAGGTTGTTCTTTATCCATACTCGGAACACGTGCTACCAACATAATGTATGAAACTGTCACCAAACAACATCATTAAAATCAGGATTATTATAAAATGTAATTTAGCCAGGGCATGAGCACGCTTCCGTGCGGTCTAGTTGCTGACCTCATTTGACCTTCTCAGATGAGAAGAAATAAAAGTGCAAAGCTTATTGTGTAATTCTGACATGCTGTGTACGGCTGACAACAATAATAATGGTATAATTATTTCACTAATATTATAAAATAATTACGTACCTACGTAATTACATAACATAGGTGTTACCTTCTTACTACAGAGAAGTAGGTATCAACACTGAATGCTCATTATTAATTGAAACAACTGAAGTATAAAAGTGTCTAACTAAGGTAATTTCAACAGGAAACTGACAACTTATATCTACGAGACCTAGAGAGAGTAATTAAAATTGAACTAAAATTTAAGAGTAAAGTCGCAAAATGTATGGAACATTGTAATAAGCTGATGTCATATTTTAAGAGAGTTCCCTACCTGTCCTCGTAAGCATGGTAGCTCAGTTGGGTAGAGGTGGAGTCCATGAGTATCATGAACATACAACTTTATCTGTTAAGTCTGTCTATCTGTCAAAACTCTTTTTCTCAGGAACGCGTGGAGAGAGGTGTAAAATAAATATCGGTTACTCAAATCTGCCGTCCCTTAGATCTGTGAAAAAATATAGAGTTGTATTTTAGACTATTTCCATGCAAAATGCAAGTGAACCAAAACCGGTACTTCCCGTTGACCTAGAGTCCTGAAATTTTGCATGAAGCCAGGTCTTACCGCACAACCATAGAATTGAATCTTTAAAAAAACAGGATTTTTAATTATAAATACACACACTAAAAATAGCTTTTTATGTTTACAAACTTAACTTTGTAGTTTAAGGACATACTTTGGGTATGTAGTTTAGCTGCAAAGTAAACTTGATTTTTCAATCAGAATTACATTTTTGGTAGAGCATTGTTGGGTGCATATTACCGTACCTATTATTTATGATTTTCAGTATGTTACTTATTCATAGTCTGAACCCTGTGTGTGCGAGTCCGACTTGCGCTTGACCGTTTTTAAGTGAGCTTATACTTATAAATTGGGTAGTCGAGGGTACGAAATCAGAGCTCTTAAAACTGTTGAAGTTTTTTACACAAAAAGTTTGAGTAAATACCTATTCTAGTATTTCATTGTTAGAAGAGTAGGCCTGAGTCCCTGCAGTGGCGACATAAATAAATAAAAAAATAAACTGTTCATGATGATGATGAAGTAATTTCTCGAGACATTTACATATTTTTAATGAATAAAAGCACCAATCCATAATTAATATGAACAATTGAACAAGATTATAGTATCCAGTGGAAAGCTCAGATTTAGCAAAAAGCATTCACAAACTTAGTTATGAGGTTGAAAAAGTGAACCGTAACATTGTCCCTCTCCTAATTCTTCATTACAAAATTTCTATTGTCATAATCTTTTAAAATGGTATAGCTGCCTTTGATAAGTAATTACCTAAAAAGAGGAAATGAAATTATAGTGCCGCGAAATAAATATAATTAATTTACAAATTTATAGTTAGCTACAATAGCCTTTACGTAGCTAATGGCTCATAGATGGCGCTTTAAACAAGCGGAACCAACTCGCACTTGGCCGAGTTTTTAACAATAAATTCTCAAATTACAAACTTCCCTTTTAGTCGGAAAAGTGCCATCAAAACCGAAGGTCATCTTCTCAAGGCCAACGATAATAAACGAGGTGTCAGATATCTGTAGCCATATTCATATTTTGCACGCTAGTAATTCTGAAAATTTGTCCCTTTGACAGTGTACTTTTTATGGTTTTTAAAGGCCTTTATTTTGTTAGTAAGAGTATATAGTAGAAACGAATGTAATAAAATCCGGGATGACGTCCATGGAAGAAACTAAAATTACCAACATAGCTCATCTAGCTCAGCTAGTCAGTAAGCTGAATAGATGGGCCGGACACATCGCTCGAAGGACCGATTACCGATGGAGAGTAAAGTGGAACGGAAAACAAACTGCTTTAAACCCCCACTAAATGAACCACTGTCCTGATAGAGGTTGAGGGGAGCTGCTGAACAAGCAGCTCGTAGACGTTTCCTGACTGATGAGGACTTCACGTATAACAAGCCCATGCAAAAAGAAAGTCCAAGCAATTATACTTCATGGTCTATCGAATACTTAAGTCTACTTTTTAACGACACAGGACACGCTTTTCAACATCTTACTGCGATCACGAATCTATTTGTCAAGTGTGATGATTAAGGGAAATCCCCATAAGGGAAGTCTGACGATATGGGAATCTATCTACTACGTATTTAGCCGGTAGTAGTTGGGAACACTACGATCGAAGTTGTAGACGTATATATGTATACCTGGGACAGATCGTTCAACTAGGTAGGTCCAACTTCGACGAAGAGGTCAACCGAAGAATCCAACTCGGCTGGGCAGCGTTCGGGAAGTTACGGCATATCTTATCGTCCAAAATACCTCAGCGTCTAAAGACAGTCTTTAATCAGTGCGTGTTACCAGTAATGACATACGGAACCGAAAAGTGGTTTTTTTTCTGTGGGCCGAATAAACAAGCTCAAAGTCACTCAGCGAGCAATGGAACGAGCTATGCTCGGAATTTCTCAACGTGATAAAATCCGGAATGAGGAAATCCGTAGACGAACGAAGGTCACCGACATAGCTCAACGAGTCAGTGAGCTGAAGTGGCAATGGGCAGGTCACATCGCTCGAAGAACCGATAACCGGTGGGGAGTAAAGTCGAGTAGTGATCACGTACCGGGAAACGTCTACCGGGCCGTCCCCCTGCTAGGTGGACCGATGACCTGGTTAAGGTCGCAGGGAGTCGCTGGATACGGGTGGCTCGGGACCAGTCTGTGTGGCGTACCATGAAGGAGGCCTATGTTCAGTAGTGGATGTTTCATGGCTAATGATGATGAGGTACGTAATCTGGTAACAAACCTATGTCTGAACTTTCATTTAAGAATAAGAAGAAGTCACAAAACGGCTAAAACGAATTTTCAATAATGAAACACAATGAGAAAAACACCTTATTCCCGCGGGAAAATTTGTTTCAACGTAGGCGGATCGAAGCTCCGGGGCGGTAAGCTATGGGGTTAATTATGGTAAAAAATGGCTCCGTTCTAATTTGGGGAGCAGGAAAGTATTTACTTTGAATACTAAAATTAATAGAAAATTAATTACATTGATATAAGATTTCAGCTTTATGGTGGGCTATTTACATAAAACACTGTTGGACATGGGGCTCAATGATAGACTTTCCTTGCGGGGATCCCAGATCACCAATCCGCCTGCTATACGTAGTGATTAGGGCAAATCACGACATGTATTACAGTATACTTGTGCAGTTGATGATGTGGTTAACATTTCGTGACGTCACGAATTCCGCAGTGATGACGTCGACTGTGCCGTTGTACAATGCCGCTCTGATACTGTGTAAGCCTCTCCCGCCCACGCAGGCGACCTTCGCATGAATTCCAATTTCTAACCGTTTTCTCTGCAAATCACACTTCGTACTATTTGAATGCAAAGGTAACTGTCCCTCTGTATGTTTTATTGCCTTTTTAAGGCTAAATGGTGAATTTGGCATTCATGGAGCCTATGGCTATGGCATTGAAAAAGTCAAGCGCTAGTTTTCCAGCAAAGTGTTCTTTCTATAGTGGTGGGCAAAGGATAGCTTGTAATGTTTACGCAATTAAAGATGAGTGAAAAATACCATCTAAGTGCGTGTCGGATTTTTACACGAGAGGTTCCGTACCACTGTATATAACACACAAAAGCATAAGCGAAACCGCCGAAATTTTTAACGTTTTATTATTATTATGTGTGCTTATGTTAATCTAAAATCCTGACAAAGCGAGAATATGAAATGCGTGGCAGTGCACTGTGACGTAATACATAATCCACAACAACGATGACGCAGACAAGGGCGTTGTAAAGTCCATTGCAACGCCGATTTATTTGTGTCGTTTGTTGATCGCAGTTATTTTTAAAGCCGTTCCCTGACCCGCAAAATTCATTTTGGAGGTTATTTTTGATTTAACTGTATCGAGTGAAGTAATATTAATCGGGTATCAGAGACTCTAGATAATATTATCAACATTCATATGTATTTTTCAACGTCTACACATCTCAATATTTCTCTTAAAAGTATGGTCATTCTGGGGTACACGGGTCATATAATCGCCTTAACAAACGGAAGTTTTTATGTAGTGACAAATGTGTCATAGTTTCTTAAAGTGCTGGAACGGCTCTGTAATAATAGAATTATAACAAAATGAAAATTTATTTATAAGAAATAGAAATTTTAAAGCGTTAGAATTCTACCAATCCGCCCGTCCAATGGTTGAATGCGATCTCTCGGCTCTAACTTAAAATCGATTTTACGCAAAATCCATTAATTTCAACCACGTAGTTAGAGCATCGACGATAAAGGCTTGTAAAATATTAAGGGTCGTGGCTAATAATTTAAGTTGTACGTGTCTGAACTACAAAATACGTATTTACCGAAAAGCGATTGACAATATTATTTTGGGGCATTAATTATTCCAATAATTTATACTTTAGTGATACGAACACGTTTTAAGGGTGCCTCAGTCAAACAAGGAACCCTTATAGTTTCGCTCTGTCCGTCTGTCCGTCCGCGGCAACGCAAAAATATTTCATTAAAACAATTACTTTTTAGAAAATCAGTTTAACTACGGAACCCTACACTGCGCATGGCCCGACACACACTTGGCTACAATTTTCTCTGTAATTTAAATTAAAGTCTTGTCTCGATCGTAGAATAGGAACATCACATGACATCTAATGGTACCTAAGAGAAGAAATATTAATGATACGGGCAGCAGCTTCTATCTCTGTAGTTAGATCTACCTGACAAGTGTTTTTTTGATGTGATGCATCTATCTTTGATGGTGGTTCATGCCTTATAATGCCCTTAAGCAGCTACTGACGTAATCGTAGTTTTCACCTTTAAAATATATATAATCGGATTAAACTTGTCTCTCATCTCATCTGATGGTAAGTGACAATAAGTCCGTTGGAGGGTAAGCCACTGGAGGAGGTAAAACACAGGAGTTTGTACACCCAGATTCCGTAAAACGACATACAGACGTTGAAATGCTCTGTCCTTTTCTCAATGACGTCGGCACGGTGACGTCACTCCATTTCGGATGCGCGTTGAGCGTGTATCTTCACTAGAAGTCGGGGAAGAAAAATTTGACCTTTGGTTGAGCACGTGATTCTAGGGTCTAACCTTACTTGTCCTTAATCACCTGGTGATGTGAGGGACAAGTGGAAAGCTATGCTTAATAATTTAACGCGTTCAAGAAGAACCAAAAACCGAATTCAACTCCATTAAAAGTCTATGCATAGACATTCATCTCTAGTCTACAGAATTATCTGTAGACTATTATATATCTTATATATATTTGGTTTTTGTTGAATTTCTCAAAAAGCGCTGAATCAATTTCAAAAAATTGGTAGACCAAGAAATGCCCTACCAAACAAAAAATAATGATCAAAGATGATTCATTATTGCCGGAGTTATCACGTAACACAGATACAAAAAACATACAGTCAAAAACCTCCTCCTTTTTTGAAGTCGGTTGAAAATTCTGCAAACCTAAGTGCTTACCTTATGAAACTTTGTTATATATAAGTAAGTTATTCCTCAAGGGTGCGTTACTTGCAAGAAACGACGCCACTCTAGGGTGTATGGTATGTATATTGCTCAAGAAGTTAATAAAGAAATTATAAAAGATTTTTATCGCTGATAAAGGATGTTTAAATATTATTTACTCGAAGTAGCCATAGCAAATATTTGTGTCAATTTTTACTTGACTTCTGTTCACAAAGGAGTTTTTTTTTTTCGGGTTTCGCTTAGTGAAACCAAACTATGGGTAAATTAGGCTTTATCATGTCATTGAGATTGAGTTCAATTCAGTATGAATTATATTTTGAGTCCTTGGTTAGCTTATTTTTTACCGATAAGATGGATTATCGCGATGGTATCCATGATGATATTTTAATGATAGCTTTAGATTACGTCACACGACATTGTTCAAACAAAATTAAACTCTATTTCGCCATAAATGGTCTAAACGATTAAAGTGATACTGTGAAAATTGTCCAGTCAAAACCTACATGAGATAGTTTGATTAAGAAAACAATCATGCTGAATATTTTAAGATCGTAAGCTCCGGAAAGATATGATACATCAGAAAAACTGTATTCCAGTAACATGATATGATTATTGACGTTCGGAAAAATAGCTTTGTCACAATTCGAAGTGTAGATGGATGGACACCACCAATGAAACTTGTATGTACAAAAAAAGAAACACCACAACGGAGCAACATTTAATGCAACATTGATAACGTATATTGTATACTTACTGACCACTGACACTGCTGAAACATCTTACGAAATAATTGGTATATTTGAAAATTTTATTTGGGGGAGTTATTGAAATTGTAAAAATACCGACATATCATTTTCATATTTGTTAAGCAATTACAAAACTAATTATTCGTAACACCAAACCCAACTACCTGTAAACAGTAACCACATTGTAACCACACTGTTAAATACAATCCTAATTAATCAGGATCACATGGCACAGTGATTTCGTCATGCAAACAAACGAATAATCACCACAGGAAGTTTTAGGGGGCAACATGAAGCTACAGGTACAGTTAACAACTTACCTTCAAACAACGAATCACAGGTCACACCTAGGTAAACAGTAATTTCCAACTCTCTAAACACACATCGACATGCTTTTCTACTGTTTTATTAATGCTTACATAAAAACACTCGGTGGTTAGGGTAACACTTGATTAAGTCTCTCGAAGCGAGAGTGGGAAGGTTCCGAGAGCGTTCGGCGCGCTAGAGTTCCGTCTAGAGACTGTTATGGGTGAAGCCGAACCATCGGCACCGCACCTCTGAAGTTCAGTTCGCTATTTACTGCGCATGTTCTCTGTAAAGTTCATGTACGTACATTATATAGAAACTTTGTATTCCAATGTAACGGTGAAGCACAGTGGGTGAGTTTATCAACAGGTGACACCTTCTAGTGTTGAAGTGTATTGGAAACTTGGGTGGGTAGTTGACAAAGGAGTAGATTGGGAATGAATAGTAATTTGTGTATACATTAATTAATAACGGTGACAGATCCCAAAAATATTACTACTGGGGTATTGCAATTAAAGTTTTGCAAGAAAAAATAAGTAAACTGTATATTTATAAAATTTATATTTCATACAAATCCAGAGTTTAGCGCTAAGATGAAAGTAAACTTAAACACGCAATTTTTAACAATGATGCAGCAGTAATTTAATATTATTTGCAGATTGCAAAAACCATACCACAGATTATATATATTTGACAGAAACTTTTAGAAATGAGCTAAAATTTGATTGAAAGTGATGCGGATCTAGCTGACCCCAAATGCGATCGAGCTGTTAGAGAACATTTTTGATAGCAAATAACCATAGATTAAGGCGATACACCTACATAAAGTTTCATACTAAATTTATGTTGCCATAATCTTTTATATCTATAAATCATTTAGTATGGAAGCTTTACGAGAGATATACCGTTAAAGATCCTCGTTTCGCTTCGCTAAAGATAAAATGTAATTTAGCATATACTTGCGTCTCTTAAATCTATCCTGCTTTCGCACACGCAATCTGTCGAATGAAGACAAGAAAAACAAGACTGCAAAAGTTTTATCAGTACGTTGATTACTACTTTGTTACTACACAATCTGTCAAGCTCAGGTCAGGTCAAATGAGTATCAAGGTACGAAAAAAATAATCAAGTAAAATGACATTCCAAAGTGCATAAATCTATGCAAATAACGCTTAAAATAATAGATGCTTAAACTTAGATTATACTTAGATAAGACCAATAAATAAAGCCTTCCGCTGGGCACACAAGGCAAAAGCCGCTTTGGTTGGTTACAACGTAACTAATAACTAATCTGTGGTTACAACAAGGTCTTGTCTGATTTAAAACACGTATGTCAATATTAAGTTATTGCTGAGAGCTGTATTTATTTAATTTAGGTTTAAGAGATTTATGATGATTATTATGATTTTTCAACTCTCATCAATTATTACGTCAAACATCTCTATTTCAGCCTTTATTTTCGTGATTCTAAATAAATTTACTGCCGTAAGGTTGGCAATGGTAAGGGTAGCTTCATTTTTAAGTCACGTAACTTCTGTTTGGTGAATGTCTGTGGATGATCTATGGTCTGTTTTGTTTGCTGATTTGTGGTGTCTTCTGTCAAATATTAAATGTGAATTTTTTAAATTATTTCTTAATGCTCGAACAAATTGAAATGGATTCGTAAAAAGTGTTTTTAAACTCACAGTATTATCAATATTTGAACATTATGTGAGTTAATCATATTAGTCTAATTTGCAAATAGAGGACGTTTTTCGATCAGAACGGGAGATGTTCTCAATAAGGTTAACCGCCTCCGCGCCCTATGGCTACATGCTTGGACTAAGAACTGCGAGGTCCCCGGTTCCATTCCCATTGGGGGTACTTACTTATCGATACTCAGTTGTTTGGTGGTTGATAGGACATTTTCTATGTCCGCCTGGCTACCTACCACCTGTCTGCCGCCAAACAGCATGGTTAATAGCACTGTTGTTTTCTGGTATGAAAGGTAGCAGAGTTATCGGTTGAAGCCTCTTGGTGCACATCACTTACCATCACGAAAGATCAAACCCATTACATTTAAAAATAACGGATATCTTATTGCAATCCCTGACCATCGGCGTGGTACGTAAATTCTTCTGTAATATGTTTTAGTTCATCTGTTGTTAAATGACGATGTGGTATAAGGATACAGATTTGCATAGAAATTGTATATTCAGTCTAGACTTAAATACTTCCAGAAGAATATAGAAGACGATAGAAAATTTAGTTACTCAGTAATGTGCAAAACAACAAAGAAGCAAAGTGCTTGTTCGGAATGGTGTAACGTCATTTAAGTGGCAGTGGAACTTCATTGTTCTGTTCAGCCGACTGTAGAACGCTGGAATCAAATGAAGTTGACCGAGAAGAAGGCTTTTTTTACTAAAATAGAAAAACTGATAACATGAAAAAATAATGGTTATCTTCTTTGTAAACTTAATTAACTTGAGCTTAATCCGTATTTCCAGGGCTGCGTTCGAGAGAGTCAGCACAGTGAATGTGAAGACATTGCCACATGTTACTGATGAGAGTACTGTAGATCTGAGGACTGCGAGGTTACCGTCGGAAGAAGACCGACGGAGACTGATGAAGGAGCTCAAACAGTTCGATCCCAGGGACTTTAGGCAGCCTAAAGTAACGATCGAGTAAGCCTATTCACATTCATTGTATTAGTTTTTCTGGGTGATACTCGTATGTTACTAATATTACACCGATCTATGTGAAAATGGACATAATTTAGATTTTAGTTACAAATCAAATCTATTGAGTATGACATTGTGGTAATAACTGCATGTAATTATTTTTTCTGTAATGGGTTTGCACTTGGCCTTCATCTTACGTGATGTGAAGTTACGATAAGGCCGTTAGAAACCTCAAGTTGGTGAGGCTGATTGTATCAAACAGGACTTCAGGATGGGTACAGCAGCGGAGCTTCTAAGCTAGCAATCTACTAACAAATAATTGAATTATTTGAATTTAAAAATAACAATTCTTGCTTTGATATTAAATTAAATGCCTTTGATTTTAGTGTTGTTAATCTAAGAGAACCTGGGGCACTTTATTACTGAGTATGACACTCGTAAATTTAGATGAAGTAGAAAAACAAAATATTTATTTTGTGATTAGATGCGTGCCTCGAGTTAACAAACGACATTACTTATCTATTCTATGATAGTACGGGATCTAAAGACATAACAATAACTAAATTAGTTAATATATAACTAAGTTAGTGAAAGGTTAGCACCACTGAGTGAACACGTACAGTATCCCGAAGGGATTGCCTGAATGTTGTGTCGATTTCCTTACGATGGTATACTTCCCTGAATAGCGGATTCATCTTAGACTATTAAACTAGTACTAGTAAAATCTCATGATTTGTGACAAATCTATAAGGCGAGGCCAGTGGCCTACTGGCCGATGTTATCAAATCAAATCGGTTTGTTTGCATTCATGTACATAGAGTCATTAGATTTCAAATAGTATTCGGATCTACATACATGAACCCTGTCAGGGCATAGAAATGAATGTATTAGTCAAATTTTAACAATAATAATTCAATGTCAAATTTTATACTGCAATCTAAAATAAAGATAGTCAAACTTTATAGTGAGTGTTCGCTTTTAAAATGCTAAGAGCAAATATGAACTGAGACCATTTAGTTTCTAATTTTCCTACATGTTGTTTTCAGGTCATGTGGGAGTCGATAGTGATACCTAACATCGTGAACTCATTTACATCTTCTATGTTTAATTTTTGTTTTAGGGTGCTCTAGGTTACACAACACTGAGACCAAGTCAAGTTCACCAAGAACTTGACACATTCGCCGATTATATCGGTGTCATTAGTGACATGATATAAACGTGTGTGCTTGCAGATTATATTTTGTCACCATCATAATTATTGCCTCTGGGCGTGTGTAGGTTCGGTGTATCGGATAATCGGTGAAGTTTCTGCTCGGATTTGACGGTGTGGATTTTCCCAATTAACCTGGTTTCAGGACATGGAGAGCGTACGTAGATTTTATCAGAGTCGGGTTTGGAGCTGGAATCCTAGGTATGCCGCTGGCTATAAGTCAAGCAGGCAGCCTCTTGGGACCGATACTAGCGGTCATGTTGGGACTCCTTCTCATTTATACATACCGTTCTTTAGTAAGTTTTGCTATTACAATTCTCAAAATTTTAAGATATCTCCATTTTACCTAAATGTGTCGCTGGAGTCGTGGCTCGGGATTGGTCGATGAGAGAGATGGTACCATGAGAGAGGCCTATGTCCAGCAGTGGACGTTTCCCGGCTGATCATGATGTGTCGCCAAAAACATTCTTGTGTGTAATGTCATAAGATAGTGTCTCAATTACTTTCCTGCCAATGGCCTTATTGTCACTTACCGTCTCATGAATGAAGGCCAAGTTCAAACCCATTAAAAATTGGTAAAATACGATTCATACTCATTTCGGATATTATTTTGTAGCTGTGGAGCATAAATGAAGTATGCCGTCAACTGAGAATCCCTTACGTATCCTACCGGTATGCCTTCCGCTTATCTTTGCTCAGCGGGCCAAAGTACCTTAGTATCTTCGGGGAATATGGACCGTGAGTATAAACTTTTATTGCAAACAGCCAGTACTCTGCACTCTGAATTTAATGTAAGTGTGGCATATACGTTCTTGGGAATCAGACGAGACTTACAGATGAAAATACGTGGCATTTTCTAGAGTTATCTTTCTCTCTTCCTAACCTACGCGACGACATAATCATTTATCATCAAGTGTAGGCGTGATGATGAATCGTTGCTCTGTTTACAATAGGGGTCATTTTATTGATATCCATGAAACAGTACTTACTGACTGACAGACAAAACATTCCGCCTCCAATGAGATGACAGCATTACATTGTTCGATGCTGCTGTCCCGTTTCTCACTATTCTGAAGCTGTCATCGCACGCTTGTTGGTTTTTAAATAGAATTCGATGTATTTAATTTATATATAAGTTGCACAACCACCATACTACAGGATTGCTATACTAAAATGATAAACGAACATGTTTGTTTGAGAAATTAACATTTAGCTTCCGGTGGAAAATAAAAATGAGTGCAGGAAATAGAAGTGTGTTCGTAATTGTGAAAAGTTCAAATATAGAATTATTATGGTGTGGATTATACGTATTATACGTTTTTTTCACTGAAACTTTTTATATTAACAGGGTAACTATCGCTACGTTCATGATACTCAGTCAGTTTGCCATATGTACCGTGTTCGTTATATTCACGAGTGACAGCGTGCGTGATGTAAGTATATTAAACAAACTTATGTTGATTAAAGGCTAGAGCACACCAAACTTGCACGCATTTTGTGTGATCTGACCTTAAAAGATAAGTAAATTCTAAGTATACAAAAAATTCAAACATATAAGCGTGATCGTATTCGATTGATTTAATTTTTATGAGCAATGCCTGCCGGTGAGTGACGATAGGGCCGTTAAATGGAAACCGTGCTCACCCAGAAGCCTCGTGAATGACGAGCTGACTATGTTCTCATTTATTATCAGAGCATCTTCCTCTCTTCTTCTTCCTAGCCAATATTGTGTAGGCCTTCTTTAAGAGGCTATGCTGTTGTCAAAGCGCCCATACAAACGTAGTCCAGTCATATTTTGAGTATTAAGCTATGAAAATCTATGAAATTTTCAAGACACAATCTAGAAACAAATATCTGTGTCAGTGGTGAGTCAGATTTTCGTTTAAATATATACTTCCAGAGTTACAGGGCGTCAAAGTATTGTGTTTTTCGGTAGTAAAAAGCCCAAACTTTGAACCTGATTTACAAGAGTATGAATCAATTTAGAATAATTTGGAAAAACCACCGACATCTGAAATTTCATTAGTATACTGTATTAAAAAAATGGTTACATAATATACTGTATCCTTCAAATGATCCCTGGACTACGAAACATCCAAATAACGGGTGCATAACATCGCGTAATGTATGCTGTCTCACCGTACGCGCTCGGGTAGGATAGGGCTCGGAGAGGGACAGCTACAAAACAATGACCTTGAAACCGACCACGTGGTCTTACCAACATAGCCTCTTAAATTGCGCCATCCATCCCGGTCCCGCGCCACTTCCACCCAGTTGTTCCCCACAACCATCGTAACGTCGTTATTCCAACGCAACTGTGGTCTGCCTCTGGGACGTTTTTCCTCCTAAGGTCTCCATTCTAGGACCGCCTTGCCCCAAGAACCGTGTTTACGGGCAATGTGCACTGCCACTTCAAACTTGCGACTCGTTTAATGGCGTCCGTGACTTTACTTTGCTCTCTAAGCCAGGTGTTTGTTTATCGATCCCTCGACGTAACTCCCACGAGCTTCCTTTCAAGTTTCCTCTGGGCGACTTGTATCTTACTGATATACTCCCGCGTCAGGACCCAGGTTTCTGCTCCGCAAGTAAGCACCGGCAAAATACTTTGATCGAACAACCTGGATTTCTGTTATATTCATTTTCCACACAAAGTCCAGTTTTGAGTAGGCAACCCACATGAGACGTAAGCGTCTATCGACTGACTGACTGATTTTCTTTATTTCTCGACCCAGATAAACGTATTTCTCTACCTTTTCAATAACAGTTTGGTTTACTCCAACGTGACAGGTGCGGGGTCATTGGTCATAACCTTAGTTTTATTATGAATAGTAAGAAAACCATCCAAATCGGTTCACCCAGTCAAAAGTTCTGAGGTAACAAACATTTAAAAAAAAACGTGAAATTAATAACCTCCTCCTGTTTAGAAGTCGGTTAAAAAAGAAAATAAACACTCAGCCAAAAATATCTACCAATGTATCGGAAAATAAGCCCGCCAATCTTCTAGATGAACTGAAGATCTGGTAAAGTAAACTGAAGGCTGGGTGGCTGTAGATACGTATAAGCGTCTCAGTACTTGTTATTATTGGGAGAGCTACGTACATTAGTTGACGTTTTTCATTTGATGATGATGATTTTCTGACATTTTTTTTTTCAGATCATGGATTGGGAATCTTCAACACCTGCAATAATGACGATTATTATTCCCTTTATAGCTCTACAACTTATTATGAGAGATTTGAAAATCATAACCCATATAGGAGTATTCGGTATGTATTAAAAATATTGACTCTAACAATATTTATGTGTACCTGGACTTCGCCATTCGCCTCCGGGGGTAACAAGTGAACAAAATTTTGTCCCGCACAAATCTTTAGCTTATTTTATTTTGCCAAATACAAGAAATCCTAAAGGTGCTATCCGAATACTATTTTAACTTTTTTGTATATGATTGTATAATACCCCTAGTATTTGAAGGACCGGTAAAGGACATAAGCTACTTTTTAACAAGGCCGATAGTTCCCGTGGGATTATTTATTAAAGTCCACACGGATGAAGTTGCGAGCAAACGCTAGTTTACTAACAAACACTTTCGTGTAATTGGGCACCGGTATAGTATATTTTCTGTGTATTCATGTAACCTTACTTCCTATAATGACAATAAATGTTTATGAAAATTGCCACAACACAACAATCTCATTTGATCTATTTACTAAATTGTAAAATTTTCACAGCCTTGTAACACTTGTCTAATAATTATTATTTTCAGCCATGTGTCTTAATGTAGCCGGCTTGATTTTTGTTGTGATCTTGATTTTCTATCGACCTCGGAGAAAGGTGAAATTAGCAAATTTTTCACTGATTCACTTGACGTTTTCAATGGGAAATATGATTTTCAACATGAGTGCAGTTGGTTTGGTGAGCGGATTTTATTTAAATTCCATAATGCTTTACTCACAACTATATCATACTGCAAACGTGGTGATTATGGCGAATACCACTATTTAAAGTCCAACGAGGCGGTCTATGATATTAGCACATGCCCAACAGTTGACTTTTGTAGCTGATTATGAATGCTTTGCTCTCACATAATCCGGATGTAACCAATTGATCCTGCACCACTTTCAGAACCGTAGGCTTAAGTTTAAAGTTTTCTATGAAGATGAATTCTGACGACATGTTTTTTGGAAATGGAAATAGCATGTGACTCTACACTAATATTATAAATTTGAAAGTGAGTTTCTTGTATCGAGTGCATATGAATGGAGGTGTGCCGTTCTTCTAAGTATTTGAGTGACACAGGAATGGCGATGGCTGAATAAGCAAACAAAGCTGCTGTGTACACCCCAAAATGTTTCAGAAGCTGCAAAAAAGGCAGTTTTAACTGCTCATACAGAAGCCTAAATGAGGCACTAGCTGTTTATATATTGCTGTCACATTTGTATCCTAAAATGAGTGTATTTGAAATCATGTCATTGAAAATCCTGAATATCTTTCGAGATTTACCTGCTTCTTTGACAACAGTATCAGAAAAACAGAATTATACAAATTACGTTATTACATTGTAGGTAATTTCCCTGGAGAAATCGATGGTTAAACCGAGACTAATGACGAAAGGTGGTACCGGAGTCATTGCAGTCGGCATGGCAGTTATAACAGTAGCTTCCACGGTGTTCGGATCGTTGGGGTATTGGTCTTTTGGCAGTCTGGGAGAGAACGTGCTGCGAGTCTTGCCCTACGACAACGCGCAAGTATCCATTGTTAACTGACTTCAAATGTAACTCTTTTAGAAAACATTTAAATAAAAAACACCTCAACAATGCTGTATTATTCTCCTGCAAACCACCTTATGACACTTAGTTTAAAACTAACCTATAGACGACATCAAAGCCGCTTCTGGAAGCTAGCAAATAAACCGCTGGACTCAATATAAGAAGGTCGCGGGTTCGATTCCCATTGGTCTATGATACTCGGATTGATTACAAATTACTATCACTATTACCACTATGTTAACTCTACCGCCAAAGAGCAGTGTTAATAGCACTGTTGTAATGTGTAATGGAATTGAATATGACATAGCACCTTATACATTACTGGGTCACTTGGCCTTCATCTTACCTGAAGGTAAGTGAAAATAAGGCCGTGGGATGATAGGAGTGTGCACCGAGAAGCCTCAAACTAATGAAACATTGGCTCTGCTACCTTTCGTACCGGAACACAACAGTGCTATTAACACTGTTATTTAGCGTCAGACTTAGGTAACATGGTGGAAGCTAGCAAGGCGGCCATAGAAAATACCACCAGACCACCAGCTGCTTTCCAGTACTTCGATTATAGAATAACTCATAACTACTTTTTCCGGTGCATTTCCGTACAGGTTGACAATGGCTGCGATGGGCATATATGGGATTGCAGTGGCATTGATGTACCCATTACAATCATATCCAGGGATACATATGGCGATTGAAGTATATCTCAGCTACTATCAAGACCCAAACTACAAGCCATCCCCTAAGCAGATGAAAATTATACATTACACCACCGGTCCTGCTTTCGTTATATTAACATGTAAGAATCCAGTTCTATCGTAGTATGTCAGTACGATTAATATACTGCTACATTTTACAAGATTTCTCGCTTTCTAATAGATCAAAAGGTGCGCATGCATACATTTCGCTGCAGATTTTGTTTCTTATGAATATTTTCGATACTAGTACGGACGACAATTAAATACAGACGTATGATGTTATCAAATTTGTAATTATTAACAAGGAAATTTTATTAAACATTTAGAAGGAAAAAAAACTATGCAATAATCATACGTTTACCAAATATAGCTAAGGAACAACGCAAGGAAACTTACTTTCACGTAAAAAACGCATCAAAATCGATCCATCCGAAAGAGAGCTACGATGCCACAGACAGACATAAAAACAGACAGACATTCGCGTCAAACTTATAACACGCCTCTTTTTGCGTCGAGGGTTAAAATCAAATTGGTGTGGAATTAAAATGGTGTGGAAAAATATTTCAATTGCTAATTTATGTTGTCTATTTTTAACTCCCGACGAAAAGAGAGGGGTGTTACGAGTATAAGTTTGACGCCAAGGTATTATTTTTAATTGTACGCAATTTGTGTCAATTGTATTTTTGTAATGTGTTGTGTGTGTCTTAGCTAAATAAATATTTTTCTGTTTCTGTTTCTGTCTGTGGCATTGTAGAAGAATTTTGATGCGTTTTTTTTACGTGAAAGCAAGTTTCCTTGTGGTGGCTCTTAGCTATATTTGGTAATCTTAAGTAGTGACTTTCTAAATTTTAATTTAAGTCATTGACGCAATGATATGTACATTGGCATTGTTGCTCTCCTCCACATTCCATTAGTGAGTCGTGTTTCTATCACAAACCTGTCGACGCGTTTTGTACTTGATATCTGTCCCGTATATACGAGTATAAACAAAGCAAGGCGAATGAAATTTCTAAAATCAGGTCCAGCAACTATTAGTAATGCGGTCAGTTAATTTATATGTAAATAATGTAGATTTAAGACATTGAATTCTTGCTTATGGTATTATGCTTAGGTCAAATGACTTACGTATCATTTTATTAATGAAAAATCATTTTATTTTCAGGTATAACCGGCTATTTAGTGCCATTTCAAGCACCTTTCATTGCTTTCGCTGGTAATCTGTGCACAGCGATGCTGGCTGTTGTGTTTCCAGCGACAATGGAACTGTGCTTGCGATACCCTTCAAAGTTTGGACCATACAAAGTTCACTTGTACAAAAACATTATTATTTTAGCATTTGGCCTTTTCTTGTTTACATTTGGTGTCTATCAAAGTGGGCTTTTGATTTATATTCGTATTTTGTCGGCCTGGAAACCGAGTGACGGAAGTGGGTTTCTTTAATTGTTGATTTTCATTTTATGATTGTACAAATTTCAATTTTTTATCGGTATTTTAAGGTATTTATTTTTAAAATTAAATAATAAAAAGGAAAATAACAAAAACCATTTTCTTAAATTATAAGGAGAGATGATACTTGACAGCGTGGTATTTTGACTATAATATTAATACAGTCTGTTTAAAGCGTTCTTTAGTAAGATGACGCTATAAAGCCTGAAAAATAAAACGTTAGAGATATCCCGAAATGGATATCACCCTGAATGTACCTGCTTGAAACCACTAGGTTTCATTGTTTCAAAGACAACATCCATAAGTTTATGTCATCATTTTCTCTTTAAAAAAAAGTTCATTTTCTTCATAATATTTTATTCAAGTCTTTTTTCGAATGTATAATAGCAAAACAGTGTAATATCAGTAAATTTCCTCGGTAATTGACGCCCTCGACCCGATTAAAGAACCTTGAGGAAAACAAACCGGAATTAGAAGCTACGCCTCCAAGGGATCGATCTTGTTCCCTCTTGAAAAATGAGCCATGACTAAAGGGATTTGTTATTGGGGCCTTTACATCATCTTTTGCTTGCTTCAGGCTGAAATATAATCGTCACCGTGTACTCTTATTTTTTCATAAGACGTATAACACTCATATCACTCATATGAATAAATATCATTCATTATATCACATTATATCATTGAAATGTCATACTGGACGATTGTGAGCATACTGTGATTTGGCATGTGTTTGTGCTATCGCCTCTAGTGAGTTTTCAACCAGACTTTCATGAGCGTTAGGGCCGAAATGAAAATGACATTAAATTTATTAAAGCTATACTCGCGACTTCTCATACAAATACTTTCGAAAAGCGCGAGCGCAGCATTAGAATGTTCGTGGAGTTCTCATTGCTTCTCTACTTGCGCTGAGAATGATCACAAGGAGGCTTAGTGCATTGTAAATTCCACATCACCCGGCTTCTCTCCTCTAGGGAGTTGGGGTTCATAAAAATATTTTCCCCTCGCTAAAGTATTGTTTTGTTTTCAAAATTGGGCTTCTACTACCACCTAGTAAACCAAGTATCGATAGAAACCCCAGTGGGAATAGAACCCGGGACCTCCAGATTGTGAGCCCGAGACTGTAAAGTATAATCATGCCGCTTCTATACACAAATTGGTGGGAGTACTTAATACATACGAGTATCTGTTTATGGCAAAATATGACTTAATCCAGTACTCGTAGCTTGATATTTCACGCGGCTTGATGACGGGACTAACGTTAATTAACAGGTACTTAGCCCCTTCGACATAAATTGGATTGAAATTGAATCAACGTTACCCTTTCCTGTTAAATTATAAGTGGTTTGTATTAATAACAATTTCCATTTTAATTCCAGCATTAATTATGAAATTGAAGATTACTATGCTCTTACCACCTTAATATAAATGCTCGATATTATTACTTTTAATTACTGTTTGCATGTCAAAACATTGGCTAAATGTGTGATCTAGAATTATTTATTTGAACATCTGAAGTGTACCACATTTATTGCAAATAAAGGTTTATCTTATCTTATGACATTCGACTTAAATGTGATGGTATTTTTATTTTGTTTGATTGACCGGTTTTTCTAATATGTTGAGCTTTTTTGACCTCTGGGTCTTTTAGAGATATGTTTAGCCGTGCGTTACCCTTTTAAGGTTCTTTGTAGGTGAATGTTCCACACTACTTTCAAGTGCGTTATTACCACGCAAAAACTTGATTCCCCTACGGCCCATAGCCCAGCTAATAAAGTCACACAAGCGCTCAGGGTGGTATACAAAGAATAACGTGACATCGTGGGCGATAAGCTTATAATCTTGTTGCTCAGGGGACCTACGTAATAAAGGCCTCACGTACAGTACGTTCATTGTCGAATACACTACCAAACACCACATCGTGGGTGTGGTCGTCAAAGTAATTTTCACTGTTAGTTTATTGTATACAGTTTGTAAAACGTCGGTGTCACAGTGGATAAGGCGCGGACTTTCAATCTGAGGGTTTCGGGTTCGAATCCAGACGTATACCTATGAGTTGTTTTTTAATCTCAGTACATTATTCGATTGCTTAACGGTGAAGGAAAGTATCGTGAGGAAACCTGAATGTCTTGAACAGACATGTGAAGTCCGTACTGAGCTCGCGTGATGGACTATGGCCCATACTCTCTGTAAGTAGGCCCGAGTCCCTACAGTGGAGACCATTTACAGGCTGTTGATGATGATGGTGATACATTTTGTAATGCCAACCTTCGAGATGGTGTTGAATCAACAACTGATTGACATGTATATTCAGGAGAGTGTGTCGTTAACAAAGTATACATATATGTGTGTGTCTATAATGCAGTTGGATAGTTGAGCGTGCGCACACAGAAGTCTTGTGCGGGGCTGCGCGGTCACGTTTTGCTGTGTCAGCCCGCTCGGTACAAAGCGGGGCCAGCAACCGCGTGTCGCGCAGTCCCTCGCCCACCTCTCACACGTATAGCACGCGGTTATTATTAGGCGTAATTTTACTCAAGAATGTAATAAAGAAACCAGTACGAGACTAGAGTTTTTCCATTCCCGAATTCCAATAATGAACACGCACAGACATCGCTCCAGAATATGTAAGGAAACGCACGCACACTCATCAGCCCTTACAGTCTCATGCTAATGACGCGCTGCTGGTTCTGTTACCTTTCATACCAGAAACCAACAATTCTGTTAGCACTGTTATTTGGCGGCAGGCTTAGATAACATGGTGGTAGCTAGCCAGGTTAAGATAGAAAATGTCCTACCACCACAAATCGGATCCGGGACTTTTTTTTTCCTCTACAGCTTCACCCGGACAAGAGCGCGGAAGGCGCTCAACCGGTACTATTATTACTAGCAACAGGCCTAAGGGCGTTCGGGCTTAGGGCGTTGCTTTGTGGTAAAGAGATCGGATAACATCGGCCCGGAATGTGCCGATAACTGCGGTACGCGCTAGGATTCTTGCTCATCGTGGAGAAGAAGTGGGCTTGCTCTTTGCCGTCTCCGCCGGCGGAGACGGTGTATTTGTAAAGTGTTGGTTTGGGGACGGATCGGTAATTGGATCCGGGACCTGCGGATTGTTAATCTTTTTTCCAGATATAGATTAAAGTACAGATACTTCTTCACTATTCATCATCAACAGCCTATATATGTCCCCACTGGAGGGGCTCAGGCCTACTCTCCTACAGAGAGTGTATGGGCCATAGTCCACCACGCGGGCCCAGTGCGGATCGGCGGACTTCACATGCCTGTTCAAGACATGCAGGTTTCCTCACGATGTTTTCCTTCACCGTTAAGCAATCGGATAATGTACTTGAATTGAAAAACAACTCATAGGTACACGGCTGGATTCGAACCCGGTACCCTCAGATTGAGAGTCCGCGCCTTATCCACTGCGCCACCGACGCTTCTACGCTTCTTTCTTCGCTTCGACGCTTCTTCACTATTACGATTTCATAATAAGCATAGACTACGCCCTTAAAAGTATCGATTGCTGGTGTAAGTTTAAATAAGTTTTAAAAACATTATTGTAGACCAAAAGTAGCAACAGCTAATTTTCTTTCCAAGATTGGCTAGTACTACTATACATTCGCATCTCGCCGCGAAAAACGACCTCCCGACAGATCCATGAAAGACAGCGGCAGTTTGTTTGCATCTTTATTTATACATACGCGATTATATGAATTATATAAATGAAGCACATTTCTAAGATAAACGCTATAAATTATCTATGCGCAAAATGTAAAATACAAATTTGTTCATACATTTGATACACATTGCTAAACGTTCAAAAATACCTCATACATTATGTAGCTATTCACTCAAAGTGCTAGCAGCTAGAATACCAAAATATGAAAGGTATTTGGATACAGGTTTACTCACACCAGAGTGTTATTGTCGATGTAATATCTAAGTCATATTGTTGTTTTAAGCCTTCTCAGAAGCAGTAAACGTTTAAGTAATTGTAAGAATAAATATTGGATGATTGTGGCTCATTGAAAATTTAAATAAAGAGCGTTAACCTGCTGTAGGTATGCTTTATTCGTCTAATGTGGTCAGTTTAATCATTTAATAATATTACCTTATTTATTGTGTGTAATACATACAGCGCAAATACAGCGTGTATATTTCAGATAGGCGTATAATTCATCCAGATATAGTTGACGACCGTACAAATCATATGTGAAAGCAATTAATCTAACAAAGAATTAATCATTTTTAAAAGTAAGACCAAAGCGTCGGTGGCGCAGTGGATAAGGCGCGGACTCTCAATCTGAGGATACCGGGTTCGAATCCAGCCGTGTACCTATGAGTTGTTTTTCAATTCAAGTACATTATCCGAGTGCTTAACGGTGAAGGAAAACATCGTGAGGAAACATGCATGTCTTGAACAGGCATGTGAAGTCCACCGATCCGCACTGGGCCCGCGTGGTGGACTATGGCCCATACACTCTCTGTAGGAGAGTAGGCCTGAGCCCCTCCAGTGGGGACATATATAGGCTGGTGATGAAAAGTAAGACCGAGCAGCAATCTTTTGGGTCCAAATTGACTTGACTTGACAAAGGATAAATGGTTTATTGAACTGTCATCATATGAAGTGTAAACGGAACCGTCAATCAGTTGATAACTTTAGATGTAATTTATACATAGAGTGCTCTATTATTTTGTACGGAAAAAACACAATTTATATAAGTGTGTAGTTTGGAACCAACACTATTTGCCATCAAAATATACGCCCTTTTGAAATATACACGCTGTATATCGTATTGTTATGTTGATTAAATTTTTACATCTGTAATCTGGGATATGCTAATCCAACCAATTATCTTCTAGTTCACATAGCCGGGATAACGAGGCACTAGAGTCTGTCTCGACCTCATTGAAACCTGGTTTAGTATTCACGAAGAGCTATTTCATTCATTTACCCTGTTTTAAGTTAGCTCCTAAAAGCTTTAACGCGTCGCTTCGCCAGTTCATTCAAGAAAGGGGACCGAAAATATAATTTTACTCTTTTCATTAGTTAATGTCCCTCGAAAATATGATTAATGAAGTCTTTGTAATCTGGTTTAAATTTAATATATTTATATTAAAATGTTGTGGAAGATATGAAAATGTTTTGGTTTGATGCGTTCTAAAAGAACTAAAAACCGACTTCAATTGACTTACTTATAAGTATTTGGTTTGTTGATTTTCTCAAAAAGCGCTCTCAACCAATTTCGATAAAATTTATATGGGACCACCTCTGAAGTATGCTCTACCAAACAAAACAAAAACATCAAAATCGGTTCACAATTGGCATTGTTATTGCGTAACATACATACAATTTACCATCAGGTGAAATGACCGCCAAGGGCGAGCACAATGTGAATACAAAATCAATATTTCTTATGCTAATTCAATCTGTGTAATAGCAGAAACAGATACGTTCTCGCGTGTAACAGATTCAGATTCAAACGTAACAACCACGTAATCTACATTTAAGAGAGGCTTAATTAAGATTCTACATTCGTAAAAGGCACTCGTCTTAATTACTGGGATAAAGTTACGAGCTAGCATTAACACGGAGAGAGAATACGGCACGACGCCTACCTACCGGTTTATATAATGT
This sequence comes from Carcina quercana, assembly GCA_910589575.2. NCBI lineage: Eukaryota > Metazoa > Arthropoda > Insecta > Lepidoptera > Depressariidae > Carcina > Carcina quercana. The sequence continues at coordinate 6,202,629 of OU342442.1, forward strand.
AAAAATACCAGGCACAAATCTATGTTGAATATTGTTTAATAAAAGCTGAGGTGCAACTTCTTATTTCTTAGTCTAGAATGGAACGATCTAAATTTCGTTTATAAGTAATACTCTCAAAATATTGTATAAGCTCTCTTCGATCGAGCGTCAAAACACATGTGAAGAATTGAGTGTTTCACTTAAATTATATTAGCGGGCGTAGCATAAGATGTGTGATAGTGATATATATATGTCATATTTAACCGTCAAACGTCTCAGCGATTTGATATTAAGATGCAACATTTATAATTTAGACGTCTAATGTTTCTATGTTTGTTTTTTGTTTTAAATATTTTCAACGGCTTTATACAGTTTTAAGAGGATTTTATGTTCGTAGTAAGATGTTAATAAATTGGTAGATGCTGGTGCTAATAACATAACTTTTTCACTCTGTTATTTCTTATGAGACCCAATCTTCGGGTTTCTATTTTTATGTCGAGATTAAACGGCAGAAATACGTGGCGATTATGGCAAATCCCTTTCCAAGGAGTTTGACTTTGTAATTTGATGTTAATCGATAAAATTAAAGTAATTAATGCAACACAAATCGTCATAATTTACTACTTTACATGTACGAGTATATATTCTCGGAATGCTACATATGTTTTAAACACACAGTTCTCTGGCTAAAATTATAATTCACATTGCATACAGCTTGTCGTACCCTCAAATACGACGAAGTTTAAATTGACATAACATTCTAGAACATTCACAACTTCATTAAACGTTTTCATTTCGAAACTTTTCGCTCGTCTAGTATTTCCTGTTACGCAGCGCGTTCATACTTTGAGGACTGGCAGATGTGGGTACGAAGGAATAAATTATTAGAAATTCAGGAAATTCTTACAGTTTCACTATTTGCAACGCACGCAGAGCCACGTGATGCATAATAGCTCTTAAAGATATCCAGAAGACTTAAGATCTGTTTAACACCGAGGTGTAGTTGTCTTCTGGCTCCCTATTGGATGAATTTGGATAGGTGCACCGTTTATTATTTTTTCCATTCATATAGTGGACTACACAAATAATGCGAAATAACGTAGTTTTTTTTCTACTTATCCATAATTCGATATATATATTCTTATTTATGTAAAGGGGAATGTATTATTATTGAATATTGTTTTTATAGCTTCTTTCTTTTTTGTTAAAGTAATTTTCATGTCAAAAAGTTTCAAGTCATCTTCAATTATGTGAAATTTAAGACTCGGATTTTTAGAAATCGTTCCAGCGCTCTCGCTTAATAACCTTTGAAGAAAAAAAACTGATTCGAACTTCTCAACTGAAGATAAGGACAATAAGACCGTTGCTTACCCAGAAGGTAATTAGGCATATTATCCTCTAGATCTATCTTAGATCGACGGTAGACGAAATAAATGGGACAATAATTCCATATATCCACTCAAGCGTCGATATCTGGGGTTACGGCGAAACAGCCGAAAACATATATAAATCCACCAAAGCGAAAGGTGTGGAACTTTTTAAAGTTCCTCCATCTCTACTCTACTTTTCCCACAAAACTACAATGTACTAAGTGGAAACTCGTCTAACTAATTTTAATGACAGCGCTCAACAAGTTGGAATGTCTCTGTTGCAGAACAACTTTCGTAGTTAAATGAGAATTTATTTTTAGGTCGTGGGTAGTGGTAGGTAGAAATTACACTATTTTCCTATTCCAGCCCTTCAACTATACCTAGTCCCAATATAAAGTCATTGTGAGTTAATATGTATTCAATCTGGGTTCGCATTTAAGTTATGTTTCTATAATATTCCAATGCATAAAAGACTGTACGTAGAGGCGTACTAAAGAGAAGTCCTCGGGATGTAATCTACAAATATAGCCATGAAAAATACGAGAGTGGTTTACCAGAGCTTTATATAAGTATATTGAACTGTCAGGTGAAGTGTTCGCGATGATACTAATACAACTTTTATGCTAATGTAACTTTATTCGGGCCATAACAGTTTCACAGCAGTTAAATTGTAATTTTCAATTTAAAAACATAACGAAACAATATTTTTGTCCCTAGAAAATTACGTGCTTGCTACGGCGTACCTACATATTCGATTCACGGTTTAGCATATTCGACGCAGGCGGCTGCCAAAAATCAAATATGTGCGGCGGTGTGCATGTATAAATAATGTGGCTGTGGTGTTTCTTAAGCCGAAATATGACAAAATGAATCGTGTAGGTAGGTAGGGTAAGTATATTTTTAGGCATCAAACATTATTCTTTTTGTAAAATTGAGTAGTCGCTTGAAGTCTGGCCAACATATTGAAACTATTTTGAATAGAACATATACGTACATGATAGGGAAGTTTATGAAGCGAAATAAATATGGCTCAGTCAAAAACAAACCATTCAGATTTTTTGGAAACAAAAAAAAATATTCTAGCCTTCATATATATTTTATGATTTAATTCCATTTCTTTTCATTATAATTTTCTGAAACTAGATTGGTAGAATTTTTCATTTCAATTTTGTTAAAGATGCATTGACTGTTTTTACAAATTTATTTATATTAGCTTTAAAAATCCTAAAAGTTAATAGCTATACCTACATGTCTTGAACAGGCATGATAAGTACGCCGATCTGATCCCGTGTGGTGGACTATGGCACTCTTGGTAGAAGAGTAGGCCTGAGCCCCTGCAGTGGGAACGTATGTAGGCTGTTGATGATGATGTTCACTCTTGGGGGTAGTAAAACGACATATTACATAGATCACCATATTCTAAAGCAGAGTCTACACGGCGACAACGCCTTTATTAGTAGGTTTACACTAATGACCGAATACCGCATTAATTCACGAATCACAAAATATATCCGTGATAACGTCGTTTTAACACACTTCAACAACTTTTCGATTGGCGGTGAATTCTTTTGAAGTCGAAGGAGGCAGGTGAATTGACTAGCACCTGATATACAAAATTGTCCCTGCATGCGGATACATATTACAAGAATCAGGTAGCGATACATGTGCTCCACTGGGATTCTAGACCGCGATCGTCCCATTACAACTGGGTCGGTGCAGCCAGGCCGCCGGGCCGGGCCCGGAACATGGACGTTTAATATTATTCATCTCTAGGGTCCGGATTTCTGGTAGCAATCATTTACAATAAATGTTATATATAATATAACGAATTCAATTTATGTCTTTTGTATCCAATGTTTCCTATGATAGTCACAATTAATCTGTGTATGTAATATAAAGTAGTAATTAACAGATGATCGACACTGAGGTCAAGCGTGGTTTGTCTTCTAAATAAATTAAAAGCTTACGTAGCTCATACGAACAGCTCATACACAACAGAAAATTTCGTTTGTAATTCATTCTGTATGTTCCTAAATGGTTTGAAGAATCAATAACGGAGCCTTATCAGTTTGTAACGATAGGTACCAAGCAATGGAATGTTGTCGGGTGCAGACGAGACTTTTCCGCCCCCACGCAGGTGATGACTTAGACTATATCAAATATTTGATACATACAGTTTTACTTGGTGGTAGGGCGCTTTTCAATCGCTTTTCAAATGTGTATACGGCTGAACTAATTTGTATAAAATTTATCTCACAGATAGAAAATATTAATGAATTAACATTATGTTACTATTTATCCCGATGATGTAATCTGTGGCCTTGTGGTCTCAGCTTAAGAATAGGATCATCCCCTTTCGTTATTGTTATAGTTATCGAAAAAGAATAGGAAAACTAGCTCAGGAGATGGGCAGCAGTACTTAGTTTCATTACAAATAACATCAAACAACGATCACCGATGTACTTGCCAAGTAAGTGTGGACATCATGTTAGATCATCCATGGACACTGGACAGTCGGACGCGGCGGCGTCCCAAGAACTGTCAATCGAACTATGGTCGTAGTATGGTCGGTCGAACTATGGTCGATTTTAAACAAAAGTCAAGCGTTCTAATTTTGAAAAAAACTTTGAGGATCCCTGGGTTGAATTTATCCATCCAACTCCTGATTAAAGGGTCAGATCAGCTGGATAGTGCCAAATTATTGTATTGTTATCCGAATTACATATAATTACAAAGTTTCAAATCGCTACGACGTTTAGAATTAGCTTTAAATTGACTTGCTAGATTTGTTTACATACACAGTTAGTTACATACAAGTGAACATAATATGCAGGTAAAACATTAGCAATAGCACTGTTGTGTTCTGATGATCTAGACACACATTGTAAAAAATACACTGTAGCTTATGAGAAAGAAAATTTGATTAGTTCCTATTTGTTCTATGAAACATAACGTCGTCGAATAAACTAACATTATTTTCTTCCCTTCCTATTGTTTCCATAGAACTAAATACAAGATTTTAACCCTAGCTTCATGCCAGAGAACAAAAAGGGAATAAAACCAGTTCAACTACGGAACCCTACACTGCGCGTGGCCCAACACGCACTTGGTTGCTTTTTTATTTTCTGATCCGCTATCATATTAGTAATTCAGTGCAATAGTTTAAATCTACTTAGCCGTAATTGTATTCAAAAACCTTTTACTACTTTAGTTTAAAATGGATTTCAAATCTATTTAAATGACCTCATTAATTTTTCTATCCAGATTCAATTTTAAGATACATTTTAAATTTTACTTTAGTCTCAGGCAGAAAATATGAAATCTGCGTGTCCCGCTTTGTGAGCATGGCTCGGAGGGAAAATACGAGTGTCTAGAATAAGGAAAAGGTTTTTTCCTTCTTCGTTACGAAAGCAATGGAAAACTTTGTTTACCCCAACACCAATGAGAGAGTTCGATAAATGCGATGGGATTCCTTTTGTCCGCCTTTTGGATCTTTTTCATTCTTAAAAATCTGCAATCTCTACAATGTTTGGCTAATTTTTTTTCTTCTATATTCATACCCTTTAAATGTGTTTTTAGATGTCATTGTATGTACAATCACAATAGGTTAAGGGATAAGATAGAGGCAAGAGGATCTCTTATGCTGCTACTATCGCAGCGTCATGTCCTTTACCAAGCTTTTATCTTCACTGCCCCAACAACTATTTGAACATCTGAAATGTACTCGTACCACATTAATTGCAAATAAAGGTTTATCTTAAGTCATTTAATTTCTTATATAATAATTATGGTAATGGTTGTAACTATTCCATTCGCAAAGACCTACCGCCTATCTCTCATAACTGAAGAAGTCAAAACATTTTCCCAACCCGAACATCAAATATAAAATTTTCGTCTAGTCGAAACGATCGCATGTAATGCTATTTCTTAAGCTGCCACTCAAATTCTTTAACAGTTGGAATAAATTTATTGGTATCAAAAAGAGGTTCGAAACAATCTCATTTTCAGTAGCTATTGTAACCTAGCTCATAATACTTAAGTAAAAGGTTTCTTTGATATATTGATTGACACATGAAAACTGAAACTTACAATTGAATTGAATTAAATTGATCCCTTTGATGATTTAGAAGCACTAAGAAATGACAAAATTATTCTCCTATAGAACCTCTACGAGGTCAAAGCTGTGGGTGAACTACTATAACGAAGATGAAAGTGTATACTTAGTAATATAATAAATGTGAAACTACGTTTGTTTCTCCATAATTTACGTCGTAAGGAAGTTGAAGGGCCGGAAAATGATATAGGCTACCTTTAACCCCGATCTACCTCTATAATTCCCATGGGATAGTTTCTGAAAGCGACGCGAATGAAGTGGCGTGCAAAAGTTAATGTTTATAATATTCGGAATACCAATTGGCACGACTCACTTCGTGATATGATAAGAGACGGTAAGGCCTTCAGATAGAAGTGTGTTCACCTAATGAAGTTAATATGATACTGCCCTATCTTTCATTGTTCATCTGTAAGTGAGGTCACATTCAACTGGTTATTGACAACTAGAGATTGTGTTGACGAACCAAGTAAATAATTTAAAAAAGTTCCTCTAAGCTACATTGCTATTAACACTGCTTTTTACAGACAGGTTGCAAACACCGAGTAGTGATAGGTATTCCGCCCGGAATCGAATACGCGACCCTTTGGATTATCAGTCCTACTACGTCTGACTAGACTAAGTAGACAGAAAAGTAGTGCTAAATTTTGAAATTCATGTTTATAGCTACAACATTTTCCTCTTCGCCGGTAATATATGCAGAAACATTACAGTCGATTCATAAAAATAAAATAAGAGAGAGCATTGTGTTCTGTGGAAGGGCGTTTATAATATATTATTATTGTTTCCATTAGTGTGACACTTTCTCACGACACGACTATTTCTTCAAGTTATTTATACATTACAGTTTTACTTTACAGTTTTAATTTTTACTGAAAGCTTTCGAAATGAACTTTATACTTCTCATTGACACTGCCTGCAGCCTGAAGCTTTTTCGTGTTGAAAAAATTATCTTGATAAATATTTCACGTCAGATAATTTATTAAGTCCACCCAAACGAATCAGTGGGCATAAACCTTGTTTGTGTTATAAATATTGATTTAATGGAAACCATGTGAAAAACATGAGAGTCCCAATTATTATTCAATGTCTTTATCTCAAGGGGGATCAAAGGACTTATTATGCAACCCATAAAATCTTGGGATGGAGCGATCGGAGAAGAGATCGAAATACGATCAAGACGAATGTTTGAAGGACGTTTCTAATGAGGCCTATTTTAAATTGGACCAACAAACCGAAGGCCCCGGGATCTATTCCCAGTGGGGGTAGCCATCGGTACTCGGTTTGTCATAGTCATATCGTTTATTGCTCTCCATGAGTTTGATTGAGGTGTTAACATGTAGGTGTGCACATCATGGAACCCAGGCAGGGTATTGCAACATTGCACGCTGTACTTAAAACTATACATAATATTCACTTAAAACTAAATAATTTCATTTACAAAATGTCAATAATTAATATTATCTAATATGCCAAGAAATCAATGTTTGGTGGTAGGACATTTTCTATCCTCCACCTACACCCTCCACCTCCCTAGCTACGAGTACCACCATGTTACCTAAGTCTGCCGCCAAACAACACTGTTATTATTATATTATTATACAATCCGGAAGTCTCTGGTTCGATTCCTAGCGAGTGCTTATAGGTGCTCGGTACTATAGGTACCTACTTTATGTATGTGTCTCTGGAACAGATAATAAAACTTTCCATACATAATAAATATAAACAAAATGGATAAACAGACCAACAAACACGAAATAAAATCAAAACTTCAATTGTTTAGTCTTCGTTTGTTTTGTTTTGTGACGTTTCTCCTAAAATGAGGAAACAAATCATTATTTGTAACAGTGTTATAACAAAACATTTTCCATCAATAACAACCCAACGTATACCTTGTTAGCGATAAAGGCTGACGAGCGTCCGTAATATTTAATGGAAAGGCAGTGCTGGATTTATTGAACTAAATTACTCGCCACCGCCTCTAATTGGGTGGTCAATGATTTAACGTGATAGATTTCATGAGTTAATACAGCTGCTCCTACTAAATTTATGGAGTAAAAAAAATGAGCAAGACATACATCTAGCATACAACCATTACGTGTGCTAGTGCTATAATAATTTTATGACCTCGTAACCACAAGGAGCGAGAAGGAGCAACACACGGCCAATAGGTTCATGAAAGAAAAAAATATACTCGTACATATTTGTCTATTATTCAAATTCTCTATCAGACGTCTATTAGACAAATGCCTTTAGAGTTTTCTGCAAAGATGTATAGGTAATATAGGTACAAATATATTTAGCATTTAGATATATTATTTCAAGTTGAACGAGTCAATCGATATAGATACTCGGAATGTCGTGTATTAAACAAGAAATGACAATAGCCACGTTTAAAAGTCATGTGTGTTACTTCTCCTGTAGGTTAAGTAAGGCGGATTTATATATAAAAATTCCTGAAAATGTGTCTGCTTCATTTTGACGCGAAATAGATGAATATTTATCTAATTTTGTCTTACGTCAATTCAATGATATTAGAAAGTCTAAAATCCTTTGGTATCCTGTTTCAAATAATATATCTATGACATACTGTGTTTATAATTACTGCCAGCGATACAATGAATAAATTTAGAATGACGGGATAATATAAAACCGCATCCAAACGTATATTGTTTGAATTGTTTGTTATTGGTATAATTTAATATCGTTATGAACAATAAATTTACTCAGGATATTTACAAAGGGAGAGACATTTAAGTTTGGGATACAAAATTTATGTGATATGTCATCAAAAATATCACCCCATGCCATCCCGCAGGTGTTGGAGAAAATGACAGGGGACGAGCTGCGGCCGCAACCACACTATGTACTACCGCGTTATACGTATATATACGCATTAATAGTATGCAAATTTTCGCGCGACATGATACTGCGATTACCAACCCGACAACACAGTGGTTATAGTAGCTGCAATTTCATGACCATTCATCTGTCATCTATGTCTGACAATGACAAGTCCTTCAGACATCACCAGCACAACCTAAAAGTCCTTTAGAAAATAGTAGCGACATACTCGTAACTACTGTTTATTACATGAGATTAACAATAAACCAGCAACCGTAACCGCAACAATTCAGAAGCAACATGTTGCGTGGCAACAAAACTATACAAAGCACCAACATTACAGACAGTAAAGGACATACGACACGTTTTCACAGTACATTGGTCAGGTTGATGTCCATCCCGGACAATTATTTCCGCTGCGGACAATTATGTCCAGTGCAGGACAAATTGCCCCGGCATGCGTCGCCGCCGCCGTCCCGTCGTCAGCCGGCTCGGCGGTTTGTGTGTGGGTGTCACATGGCATTCACGGGTTTATAGTCCATTAACGGAAGCCTGTAAGTGATTGCTGAAATGTTTGTTTTATGTCGGACGGTAAAGCGGTGAGAGGGCAAGTTTATAACTCTTATTTTTACCAACGAAACTTCCCAAACGAAATTGACATTCTAAGGATAGTGGAACACGCGTGTTGTATAAAACCTACAACCATCCCGCACTCGCCAAATATGCGCTATTTCCAGCTTATGTGACGCAAATAATCGTCAAATAAAAATGAGTAAATTAGATGACGTGGAAAGTGTAACTACATCAAGTTGTACAACATATCGGAATATACATATTTACATTCTTGTTTAAACTGACGTCGTCGCTGTTTATCTCTGTCAATAAATCGTCGAGTTTTGTCCATAAACAAGTTAACTCTTAAAGAACTAGAAACCGACTTCAACTGACTTAAAAGTCTAACACTAACACAGTCTAAATTTAACACTTATACGAGTATGGTTTTCTTATGTTCCGTTGTTAAAACTAGACTAAAATAAGTGGACCACAAGGGAAAAACCATCTTTCAAATAAAAAAAGATTCATCAAAATCGATTCAACCAGTCGAAAGTTAAACATAAAAAACATACCCGCCGAATTGTGAAACTCCTCCTTTTTTGAAGTCGGTTGAGAATTCATTTCAATTCACGACAATATATTTAATTTAGAACATACAGTTACTAATCGAAACATATTTTAATATAATTATTAGTTTCGATAGTTAATAAACATCAAAAGAACAGTAAAGTTGTTTAAAGCTCGTAGTGATTCCCTGATAAATCAGACTGCTTCATTTATTTTCAGAACGAACTGCCAGAACCAGAAGTTGAAGTAAAGTAATAACAAAGTGTTTTAAACTTTAACAAAAGGTAATGGAAGTTTATTAAACATTCAAAGGGGTTATATACTTTACACATTCAAAGGGGTTATATCTTGGCTTTTAAGGTTCCGTTTCTAGAGCTTTATATTAACATCAATAAAAGTTTGTTATAAACAGCGAATATCGTTACCAGGTGTAAGTGCAATATTAATATCTAATCTATGGTGTCAGTGAAAACATAAAGTTTAATTAGATTAAAAGTCCAGATGTTTATGTATCGTACATACGAGTATACGATACATAACAAGGTCGCTGGGTGCATGTATCTCGGGACTGGTCAAGGTGTCATACCATGGGGGAAGCCTAGCTGTGACAATTATTACGATACGAAAAACAATCGTGATTCTTATGTACTGATGTTGATATTTTCAGGGCTGTTGCACCATAAAAATTGGAGGCCACTTCATTGAAAACATTGAAAATAACACAAAAATGCTGGTTAAGGGATAACCTGGTGGGAAAAAGAGCAAAAGCGGCTCGTGGATCTCTGTGAACAAGACATAGACAGCAATATAAAATAATTATAAGGTAGAAGTATTCGAAAACTAAACCAACGCTGTTGTCAGTAACTTATTCGAAGAGTTTCACTATCCACATCCTGGCTCCATCATCGGAAACACCTCAGCTCTTAGTGCGTTATATTAGACATATCAAAAAAGAATCCCAAACTCGAGGGATTTACTAGTATCCCTTGAAGAGTACAACTTTATACTTTGTGTGCCACTTGTATTGTGAAGGAGCCCAAACTCAAGGGCTTGAATATTACGCATTGAGAAGTTCCTCTATCCAGCCCCTGATCCAGGGTCAGGTAAGTTTGGTGTTGCCAACTTATTGTATTAATTGTCATCCAACTTACATACAATTGCTGAATTTTAAATATTTCAAACCATATTTTAAGCCAGATCAAATAATTCAAACATGGTAATCAAAACACTTTTATTTAAAAATGACACAATTAAATTATGAATATGCAAAGTCCAGCCAGGGCTACATACATTCACGGAACGTTCCTTTTAAATAATCAATGTATGTGACTTAGATCTTGGCGTGTACCAGTGTGCATAAGTATAGTTTAATCCGATATGCGACAGGAAAATTTAATCAAATCAAGATATATCAAACTAATAACTTTGGAGCTTAAAAATTAATTTAAGGCAGATCAAAACAAATCTACTTCTCTGCCATATAAAATGAATTTTCCTTTGATATTCAAACTTTTTGATTCACAAAACAAAATGTTAGATTGCTTGGAGTTTTATGTTTGAAAGTCTTGTGATTTTTTCATGTCTTTGATCTAAAAGTTTAATACGAGTGTTCAATTTAATGATAACATTCTAATGCTCTTTGTTCAATGTACATCCTGAAGGCATATGTTGAGACTAAACTTTTTTAAATGTATGACGTCGTTGCAATTGGCCTTTTTCTCACCTGAAGGTAAGTGACGATAAATCTGTTGGATGGTAAGCGTGCGCATCTATAAGCCTCAACCGAATGAGTCGCTGGCTCTAGTTTGGCGGCGGACTACGGTAGTATGGTAGTAGCTAGCCAGATGGACATAGAAAATGCCCTACCATTAACCAAACCGAGTACAGGTAGGTACCCACACTGGGTACCGAACCCGGGACCTTCGGATTGTTAATCCAACATTTAGCAGATAAGCCACGTGTAACGGAAGCGGTTACAATCTATTTTTGTTACTTACGAACAACATACGTATAGGCAACTTATTAAAATAACTAGTTGGAGCCCGCGACTTCGTTCGCGTAGACTTTATGAGCGTAAGAAACGTCCATAGAATTTCTTTATAAACATCATTGGTAGTTTTCCCTTCGGGGGCCAATATATAAAGTCCTGAAGCGTTACTGACCCGCGAGAAAAGCAACATAAACTTGGCCGTGTGAAAAGCAACCAGATCTCAGGTCTACACCGGCAGCTTTCAGTGTCTGTCCCTGCGACTTATTTATTGTCATTGCAAAGCAAATTGTCACGGAACTGTGTTCGTTTAAACTCAAATGGGAAATTGATGGGAATGAGTGGAATACGTGGTATAAATAGTTTCGCCTGCACACACCCAGTTAGAATTTCAGCTTCAATCATATTTCTCTGCAAAGCACTTACTTTACGTCGGGTTTAACCTATTGAAAATTAGGCCTAAACTGTTTCAGCCTTCACCGCGTGGAGGTACTCCCAGCTTATGTTATTTATTATATAGGTACATGTAAATTAATAATTAATTAAAAATAAATAATTAAAATAATAATATATTACATTCATTAGAAATATATATATATATATATATAATAATATATACGGAAATATTTTATAAGACCAAAAAGTACCTTATATTCTTTTCCATGCCATAGACAATGTGCGAGATGAATATCATCGAGATCATTTCAGATGTTAAGATGGGAAAAGACAAAAATCAGAAAAGATTAAGAGCTACGCGTGACATTTATACTGTTAATAATTATGTTATACCTGGAACGAATTTTGCTCTAAGTAGTTTATTTCTAAAGCTCTGGGTGCGGCTTCATGATAGAAGACTCACATTCAGAAACATAATCAAATTAGTGAACACGCTTCCATGTTTATTTAGGACTATAACTAATCCTTCATAAACAAACTTTGTTTGCAGTTGGGAGTGTGTTTAGGACACAATATAATGGCTAAAATAAATTATAGTTTACACGAAGGTAATAAGTTTATGAACTGAAAAGCTTTGTAGTTTAAAACACAAATATTTCAAAGCAATATAGCGTTAAGTTTTATGAGATTAATATGATTCGGTGACAATTACATATCTGCTTATAACTTCAAATATGTCCTAACTGACCTTTAGGATTTTGTTTTCAGCTTCTTTGGTCGTTAATCGTGATTCTCGAAAGAAACGAAACACAACTAACTGTCACGGACTGAAAATGACGCGACACGCAGTATAATGAATTTCACCGATTCACTGTCGTTAGATTTTCATTTTGCTTATTTTAGGGCGTCGTTAAAATAAAAGTGAAATAAAAGTGAAAAGAGAAAGCAATTAAAACGAAGAAAGCCGCTGTAGTGGGGGTTCTGGCGTCAAGGAGATACCCGCTAATGTCGAAGCGCCCTGAGCCACGGGAGTGGTTATATTATGAGATACTCATACAGGTCGATCATGAAAAGCTACTTTATTCTAGTCGATCGAAATGATGAAAACTGACCTTTAACGTATTCCAGAAGATGATAATTATGATGAATTTTAGGGGATTTAATAGAAAAATCAAGGCGTTAACTAGCTACATACGGAATAAGAAATGATTAACAAGTAAGCACTATTATAAGAAAGAGTAACGATGCGGAAATTTAATAATATATGTAAAGTTTCATAGGTCATGACTTATGATGTGCACCCCCCGGCTTCACCCACCAGTCGGTCAAAGGGCAATACTTTTTAGTGTTTAACTTTGCAAACATTATAACAAAATATGATACTTAGGTATAAAGTAGCCTGCATAGTAGCAACTTTCATTTTTCTTTAAAGCAGTGTTTTAGAAAAAGGTTTTAATTTGATTCAGTCTATATTGGTTTATCCTACAAATAGTCCGGTGGTTCATGTTTTACGCAAACATACACTGAAAGAACGGTGGAGGGAGGAGGGAGGGCCCAGGAGTAGGGTGACGAAAACTTAGGTTAACAAAAATCTGAACTACCAGAGCTTTTGTAGGCTATCTTATTTGGCCTCTACTCGCTTAATTATAAGACTGGCCTTTACAATTTTTAACCGACTTCGAAAAAGGAGGAGTTTCTCAATTCGACCGATATGTATTTCATTTTTTTAAATGTTTGTTACCTTACATGTGCGAAAAAAGTTCAGGATCATACCATTCGTTTTAAAATTACTGAGAAACGTTCTAAGAAATACAATACATAAAAACAGTTATATCTTAAGTAACAACAACTTATTTATGGAACATGATAATAATAAATACTTATCGAATAAGAGTTTATGTAGGTGTACAACAATGTTGATGTATTGATCAAACATTGTAGTCTACGGAGATCGTAAATAAAAAATATTGACTATAAAGACGGTTTTATCGTTCATAAAATGAGAGTAAATATTCAGTGCTCGGCCTTTTTATCTTTCGACTTTAGAAAGTAACACACGGGAAGGGATGCTACTCGTATTTTGACGGTCAGCTGGTGACACTTTTATGGGGTCGTTAGAGGTTTAGATGTTCTTCAACCGACAACTTCAGACATTCTTAGTTTAAGGGCATTAAAGTTGAGACTGTGAGACCATAGCCTTAGACTAATTATTATTTACAATTAAGCGCAAAACCCAGTGTAAATTTAAAAAAGCATAGCCTACATATCAGAACGACCATATTGTAAAATGACTGCACTTTTTACAAAACTCCTCAGAGGGACATGAACGTGCCTTAGTAAATAAGAGTTTTTAGAGTATACGTCTTGTGTAGACCTTCGACAGTCAGTGGTTTACAGGCTGGTTTTCAGCTGATACGCACACACACCACACACCTACCTTGACCGATGATCCGCAGCGTCTAATAGTTTATGATATTGTATTTGAATTTATTGTGTAGCACCTGTATATATGTATAGCTATCTATGGGTCTCTCTGGAACGGCTCAACAGTTTCAAGTTTTCTGATTTGACAAATCGTCTCATAGCATTGATGTTGCGACCTAAGGGGAATCGCAGTTAATAATAATGAATGTTTAATGTTTTAATATTTTATTTTACGAGATATACGATCTAATATATAAATTGACCTCGTGATATATTTTACTATTAGATATGATTGCTTCGGTAAAACGCGGGCATGGCCAATTAGTGGCTATTCAACCAAAACTCCAGAAGAAAACTAACAGAATATTCCACACACGGAATACCAAATCAGTATGTACTTTCCTAGTCTGTAGTATTTATCAATATGTGATTAAACAAGACCCGATGTTGTTATCTTACAATAATAAAGCCAAAAGGTATAGTCTCGTATCAACCGATTCGGTCAAAAGTGAAATATAAACATTTACGCTCTCATGTGACAACATCTCAAATATCAAATATATTATTGTTACACCAATTTATTGCAGAAATAGAAATTTGAAAAATCTAAAAGCGCTAAGGTTCAACATCGAGCACTGTCGGAACTGAACCTGAATGGCTTAGTTTTCCTTGCTTCATTGTCGACGGTGGACTTATCCATCCGTTGCTATTATTAAAATTCTAGCTATTATTTCTTCTGAATTCTACATGTGGTATATCTATCTAAAGACAGGCCAAGAGAAATTACAAGTCTTCTGAATTCTCTGATTGATTTGTCTGAACAGCTTACCTACACATCCGGGAAACTCTATTAAATTGAATAAAGTGTGGTCATTTCTAGTTTCACCTTCCATACTGCCAGAACTACGACACTAATAAAAATACTGTGGCTTTAACTAAAAAAACAATGACTACAGTAATTTTCGAAGTGTTACTTTTTACATATTTAATTTTGAGTCAAATTTTTTGTTTGTCTTCATTAATATAAGTATTCTACCCTTCTCCATAACTTAACCCTATTCCACGTGCATGCAAAATTACAGGAAATCTGGTTTGTAAGTTAAGACGCGTCAGGTTTACTACATAAAACACTATGACATTTAATATGTTAATAAGGAAATAAGGTTTTCAACTGATATCGTTTCTTACCTGACCCCTTAAACTTTTCTAATTATTTTGTTCTATTTTATGCAAATCTCTGGATTAACAAAAGTGTATTTCTGTGGTAATTTCCTTCAAGTCACACTTGACCTTTTGCTTAATCTTATGAATAATTTTACGTAAAATTCGAGTGCTTTCTAGTGGTTCTCGGATCATTTGGATCATTTCCATTAGGAAAAGATTAAAAATTAACTATGGTTTACCAATTTAATACATTGAAAGCTCGACCCCGTTGTAAATTCCATTCAATTATTTCGCCTTTTCAAACCCTTATGGGAAGGAAAGTCTTAACCTAGCCACTATTTGATATCGATGGTAAAACCTCCTAGGTACCGAGACACTTGCATCCAGAGATTTCCCACACCCTTATCAAATCATCGTCAGTCATCTAGTAGAGGAACGGCCCGGCACACGTTCTACGATAACTCTAACACAGCTCTTTTCTTCGAGTGACGAGGCCTGTCCATTAACACTTCATTTCACTGACTCGTCGAGCTATGTAGATGGTCAGCGGCCTAGAAAAATACTTCTCTTCAAACATTGTATTGAGCTAGTACATAACTGAAGCAATTACTACTAGACAAATAGACAGACTATAGACACAGCGGTATAAATTGAATATTTAACTTCTGGTATATTGCCTCCTAGTGCGGCTACATGCTTCAACTCAACAACTCTCAATCCGCAGAACATATCGGACTTATATGTGCTCGGTTTGATTTTCAATGTCCGTCTGTTTATGTACCACCATGTTGCCTAAGTCTGGCGCCAAACAACAGAGTTAATTAGCGCTTCCGCTACCATTTGTATTCCGGTATGAACTTGGTAGGAGGTAGAACTAATTTATTGGTGAAATTTCTTAGTTCAAACGTTTGGTTGGTTGATTTCTTCGCCGTATTGCAAGCTCAATGGGGTAATCGATAAACGTTACATATTTATGATGTCAGAGAATTCTATTCCTGGATCAATTGATTTTGATGCTTTGCATGAGAATGAATACGGGCGGTGGACTACGTGAC
The DNA here is from genome assembly GCA_910589575.2 of Carcina quercana. Classification (NCBI taxonomy): domain Eukaryota; kingdom Metazoa; phylum Arthropoda; class Insecta; order Lepidoptera; family Depressariidae; genus Carcina; species Carcina quercana. Next base: position 6,219,081 of record OU342442.1, read on the forward strand.
TGCTTTAAAAACTCGAAGCAATATAATTTGACTTATGGGCACAGTGCCCCCACCGTTGGTAATTTGGAGATTAGATTAACGTTCATATTTGATGATTTTGAAAAATTCGTATAATAAATTATGTTACTAACAAAGTAAATGATAAATAAAAATTTGTTAAAGAAATTTTGTTTTTTTGATTTGTTTTTACTTTCTATTTCTGGATTTTATGTATACAGATAGTTAAAGGATTGGAGAATAACTTTTTTATCCCACTGAAACTAATAGTTACCGTGTAATACGAATGTATTACGAATTGTAATACGAAGTCCACACAGATGAGGCCACGGGCTTTTGCACGATAGTTATACTACAAATGAGAAAGTGTCCTTCTTTCATGCATTAGCAGAGAACCAGATGGACGTGAGGGCATTCTTTATTTTATACAATCGAACCCACTTTATGCCCTTAGCATTCCTTAATTCGCACATCTCCGAGACCCTGCGTTCGATAAATTGACCTTTCGACATTTAGGGTCCCGGAATCCGGAACACTTCTGAGAAAGTTATCCGCGCTGTGGTTTAGCGATCGCGTCACCCAATCTTGAAGTGGGGTACTATATTATACGGACCCACTGAATAAAGTCTAACTAACCCTAGGGCGTTTTATCAGAACGTATTACGTAGACCAAAACCTTCAAATAACTCTATTGAAGTGGGGTGAACGCGTTACATGAAGAAAAAGGATTTCAATAAGAGAGCTATTTGGCAGCCAATTTATTGCCAGAAAAATGGGATACATGTATCAGAAGTAGCGAAACGTTCCTACTATTTATTTCGAGACATATTTAAATTGTAGCGTGCGATGGTCCCATTGAATATTAAAAATAATGGGAACATTTTAATAATTATTATTAAAAGTTGAAAATGGTTCCCTTTGCCTGATTATACAATCAATTTTATATGTGAATTTCCCAATATTATCTTCTTGAGCATGATTGTTTGCTCTTTCTCAAATAAGGTTAATATTTTTCAATGTTTATACATAAATAATTGACAATCATCATCATCATCAACAGCCTATATCTGTCCCCACTGGAGGGGCTCAGGCCTACTCTCCTACAGAGAGTGTATGGGGCCATAGTCCACCACGCGGGCCTAGTGCGGATCGCCGGACTTCACATGCCTGTTCAAGACATGCAGGTTTCCTCACGATGTTTTCCTTCACCGTTAAGCAATCGGATAATGTACTTGAATTGAAAAACAACTCATAGGTACACGTCTGGATTCGAACCCGGTACCCTCAGATTGAGAGTCCGCGCCTTATCCACTGCGCCACCGACGCTTCTGAATAATTGACAATAACAGTTACAAAATAAGTATAGTATCTAGTAAGACTATCAAAACCTGTACGGCTAAAAAAGTCAATGAACTTCATCCAAATAACTCATAACCTTTTGGGAATAAAGATTATTGAGTGAGGACCGTACACTGAAAAAGTTCTGGTATGTACTTCGTAAAGGATCTTTTTCTTTGCAGTAAAATATTTTTAAGTACCTTACTTCTTGACATACCATGTCAGAGATGACATACGGATCCGAAACGTGGTTCTTTATTGTGGACCGAACAAACAAGCTCAAAGTCACTCAGCGAGCAATAGAACGAGCTATGCTCGGAATTTCTCTACGTGATAAAATCTGGAATGAGGAAATCCGAACTAAGGTCACCGACATAGCTCGACGAGTCAGTGAGATGAAGTGGCAATGGGCAGGCCACATTGCTCGAAGAACCGTTAACCGATGGGGAGTAAAAGTTCTCGAGTGGCGACCACGTACCGGGAAGCGTTTACCGGGCCGTCCCCCTACTAGATGGACCGACGACCTGGTTAAGGTCGCGGGGAGTCGCTGGATGCAAGTGGCTCGGGACCAGTCAATGTGGCATACCATGAAGGAGGCCTATGCCCAGTAGTGAACGCCACCCGGCTGATGATGATGTTGACCAGCAATCACCAATTTCCTTGCCAAGCATAGTGATAATGGCAAATTTCCTCATGACAAGTCAGCGTGTCGATCGAAGAAAGCTAATATCCAAAAGTGGACTTATGCAGGCGGTCAAGGTTGGCTATGGTTGACGCTTCTCTGTGGTCATCCTGGGCGCGAGTCAAGGAGCCCTGTGATCTGCGGGTCGCGTCAAATACTCCTATCGTCTTGTTTATGTCCTATCACAGAAAGGATATACGAGAGCGGTTCAATTACATATTAATGCCAATTATTGCCTGAGAATCTGTGTCGTGTTTTTTCCCGTCCGGTAAAGAAAGCAGAAGAAGAAGATAAGACTCGTTCCATTCTGAACATCACTCTGCTTCTCCTTTATAGGTGAAATCGGTCGTTTACCCCCAACAAGCTCTGAATGTACCCTTTGTTTTAGGCAAGTTTAAATATCCTGTACATTTTCTCCACAACGCAACACTCCCTTGGGTATCTCACGTAAAGGCATAAATCTCTATAAAAGAGGGTTCCATAAATAAAGTAACCCTGTTTTTTGCTAAATAAGAACCGAATACTTGTTGCTAGTTGCTAGATAAAACGATAAAGGAAGATTTATATTCTAAAAACTGGGACGTTTTCATTGCTTACCAAATTAATCGCCAGCCCTGTACATTTACATGCTGTTATTTTGTTTGTAGAAAATAAAGATAAGTTGCAATTTCAACCGACTTCAAAAATGAGGAGGTTCTCAATTGTTGACTGTATGTTTCTTGTATGATTAACACGATAACTTCGCCAATTATGAATCGATTTTGATAATTCTTTTTTGTTTGGTAGATCATACTTCAGAGGTGATCCCTTATAAATTTTATCGAAATTGATGTAACTCTTTATGAGAAAATCAACAAAAACGAAAAATGTACCCTATACATCTACCTATCTATATCTATCTCTGTGAACATTTTAGGGAATGAATGCTGTAGACTGTTACGGCAGTTGAAGTCGGATTCTAGTTCTTTTTGAACTTGAAATTATGTAAACAACACTCGTTACCTTGAAACAATCCATACTAACATTATGCATGTGAAATAGAGTTTTTTATTTGTTTGTCCATCCTTTAACCTCGTAATGATTTGACTTGTAGGTCTCCGTACACAACGGGACCATTAATAAATATCCGCTGTCCGTCCGTTTGTAACTAGGCTGTATATATTGAAACGTAGCATAAATTTGACATTTTCAGTTTTTTGCTCGATCTTTTTCTAAATATTCTACAGTACAGTGGCATATAACCCTACGTGTGAGAGTCCGACTTGCACTCGACCGAATTTTGTGTAGGGGTAGCTAAACTGTCGGAAAATGATATAGGCTATTTTTTATCTCAATCAAACAAGCAGTGCGCGTGTGATAATTTCTGTAGTCCATGCAAACAACAACAATTTTACAATGTACAAATTCCTATTTTTTGTACTGGACGAGGTATTTATTAGGTTTATAAGATGAATACCAACATTTCATACCGGTCTGATGACATAAGATGCCAAGGAGGTCCGGGGATAGGAAACCGGATCTGTCTAGATATTGATAAACTCTTACTGTGGCTGCTCCGCTTACCGGGTAGTGATTAGGGTAAATGTAAAGTCATGTAAAGTCAGAACAGGCGATCTATGAGAGAGCCTCAGTGGAGTATGTTTTTTATTTGGGCATGAGGGGCGCAGTCCTATTGTCCTGCGTGTCACTGCGACCTGTATAAATCTATTGTGTACAGTCCCCTATGGATCATATCACCTCCCCAAGGCCAATCTCGGTCATGAACCCTACGATCGGCCTGGGTTTAAAGGACCTAATGCTTTCCGTTGAGGCATTATGGCCTCCGAGGTGTCTATTTCTGCTATGATGTGGATGGGCGTTTCCTCATCCTCCTGACAGAATCTGCAAGCGTGATTATAGAATGGTTTTGTCCAGAACTGTAGTCCTCGTCGTGCCCACTGGCAGTGGAGTATGTACCTGATAATTAAGTTATTACATTGTATAAAAACTTTCACACAACGTCACACCCGACCTGACCCAACCCGCGAGATATGAATAGGTATTTTCATCTGACAAATAGTTATTAATTTCTGATAACAACAATGTCGCAAATGTTGTTAAATTGACGATAACCTTTGGTTAATTTTTAACATAGAAGGTGCCCTTAGTACAAAGATGTTCTGTTGCTACGGTCGTGAAATTTTACCGTTGGGTATAAAAAGGCGATGAGACGGTACTAGAGCACAGTCGAGCACCAGACACTTGGCTGCACCATGAAGGCGATCGCATTGCTTGTTCTGGGCCTGGCCGCCATGGCCTCAGCCCGTCCTGAAGACGACGACACTTTTCTCGGTAAGATTTTGTAAATATTCTCCAATTGATAAAAATCTTTACATACATTATAATCTGTTATATCTCCAAATACTTAACTGGCACAAGAGCCTCCAGCTAATAAGGGACTGGATTGATATTTTTATTACCGACATAAATAGTGATTAACATTGTTATTTGACAGCAAACGTAAATATCACAATGGTTGCGAGTTAGATTTACACAAGTCGCAATGACGATAACATACTTGGCCCTTCATATCCATATAATCCTAGTTATGTTTATATATAATTGTAAGTTGTAAAGTTTTATGTATTATATTTATACTTACATATATACACACTTTCGTTGTAAAACACTTGTGGTTTGAGTTTTATTTTATACTAGCTTTTGCCCGCGACTTCGTTCGCGTGTATTTCAAAAATTATACCACGGGAACTACTTGTTCAATCGGGATAAAAGTATCATATGTCTATTATTCTGGCTTGTTAATTATCCTTTCGAGTATCCAAAAAATCTAGTCTTTCTGACTCTCCGTTGCGATGTAAAGAAAGGACATACAAACTATCATTCGCGTTTATAATATTAGTATGGATATCACTTCATATTCTAAATGTGTATATTACAGTCAACATGGACATCAAGCAGAGGCAAACTATGATTCTGAAATTGCTGAACCACATCTTGGACCCGGTCATGTACAAGGACATCGAAGACATCGGCAGGAACTTTAATATCGAAACTAACGTGGACTTATACACCGTAAGTGAAGAATACTTTCATAAATTCTAAAAGTTTTTTATGTCTAAAATAAATATTTCATCACAAATCCCTTTCCAGAAAACTGATGTTGTGAAAACTTTCGTCAACATGATTAAAATGGGCGTGTTGCCTCGTGGTGAAATATTCACTATCTCTGTTGACCGTCAGCTTAAAGAAGTGGTCACCATGTTCCACATGCTCTACTACGCTAAAGACTTTGCTACCTTCATCAAAACTGCGTCTTGGATGCGACTCTACCTTAACGAAGGTATGTTCGTGTACGCTCTAACCGTCGCAGTTAGACACCGTGAAGACTGCAAAGGTATCATCCTGCCTCCTCCTTATGAAATCTATCCTTACTACTTCGTGCGCGGTGATGTCATCCAGAAAGCATATATGCTCAAAATGAAGAAGGGTCTTCTTGACAACAAACTGTGTGATCTTTATGGAATCAAGAAAACCGACAAAGATGTTTACATCATCGATGAAAACGTTTACGACAAGCGCGTGGCTCTGAACGATGAAGACCGTCTGAGGTACTTTACTGAGGATATCGATCTGAACACATACTTCTACTACTTCCATGTGGACTATCCGTTCTGGATGAAAGATGACATCTACGACAAACTCAAAGTCAGACGTTTTGAGCTCAACCTGTACGTCTACCAACAGATCCTTGCCAGGTACTACCTAGAACGTCTTTCTGTTGGCCTCGGTGACATCACGTCTCTTTCCATGACTAAACCAATAAGAAAGGGCTACTGGCCTTGGTTGCAAATGCATAACGGTATTGAACTGCCAATGAGGCCAAATAACTACGTGCTCCTTCGTGATGACAATGTTGCTATCAGGGAATTAGTCAAGGACTACGAGATGATCATCAAGGAGGCAATCATAAAAGGACACGTCGACGTAAGTATTTTTAATTTTTTCTTGTACTGAATTTATTCTCAAAAGCATAAACTCAGCTAATTTGTGACTCATTAAATACAGATTAGAGGCATGAGGCTGGAACTGACAAAGACGGAAGATATTGAAACTCTCGGCAAGATTGTCTTTGGAAAAGTTGACAAGACCGACTTAGAGAAGCTTCGTGTTGATGCTTACCGTTACCTTCTTATACTAATGAAGAGTGTCATAGGGGTTAACACATTCAATAATGACAAGTAAGTGTTACAAAAGTGAAATTAATATAGTCAAATATAAAAACGTTTCTGACTACTATTTTTACATTACTGAAACCTTTGTTAGATCTACATAATTATAAAACATGTCAAAAAGTCATAAAACATGGATATGATTATTAATATTCAAATTACTATTTAAATATAAATTCATCACAAATGCTTAAGAATATAAATTCAAAAGTTTTCTATAAAAATGATTAAAATATAATTAAATCCCCTGTCTATAGTCTCACTATCATTAAAATGTACATTATAATATTCTACAAGTATTTTAAATATAAACGTTGAAAATGTGTTGCATAGTACTGTATGGAATTTAAATTAAAAATTAAGATTTTTTATATTAAAAAAACTCATTAATAGTAACCATGCCGTTTTGGATTTGGAGCCTAGATTTAGTATACCATACCTATTTAGTATTTACTATTTAGTATGCCTATATTTAGTAGTAAGACCAATATGTGTTTATAATATTTTCAGGTACTTCGTTGCTCCTACTGTTCTGGACCATTATGAAACGGCCCTTCGCGACCCGGTATTCTACCAGCTACAGAAGCGCATTGTTGATCTGGTCAAACTGTTCAAGACGCACCTGCCTACTTACACGAAAGAAGACCTATTATTCCCTGGTGTCAAGATCGACAATGTTGCTGTCGAAAAACTGGTAACATACTTTGACGACTATCTAATGGACATCACTAATGCTGTAATTTTAACTGACGAGGAGATGAAGAAGACTACATCGGACATGAAGTTCCTCGTGCGCAAGCGTCGTCTTAACCACCAGCCCTTCAAAGTTACGGTAGATGTAATGTCTGACAAAGCTGCTGACAGTGTCGTGAGGATCTTTATTGGACCTAAGGAGGACCATTTGGGCCGCGTGATTGACATTAACAAGAACCGCTTCAACTTCGTTGAGATCGACTCTTTCCTGTACAAGATGGTGACTGGCAAGAACACGATTGTCAGAAAATCTAGTGACATGCACAATCTGGTCCGCGATCGCATGTGGACTCGCGATTTCTGGAAGAAGATTGACTCCATGACTGATTTCAAGGATATGTTCTTGACAGACCTGAGGAACTACCACACCGGTTTCCCGACTAGACTGCTACTGCCTAGAGGTAATACTGGTGGATTGAAGATGATGTTGTACGTGATTGTGACTCCTCTTCGTCTTGTAGACAATGTCGACCTCACAATTTTGGACACAACTCGCAAGGATCTCTACGTAGACTTTAGGTCGACGGTACTGCTCGACAAGATGCCTCTCGGTTTCCCTCTGGACCGTCACATTGACGTTGCTAAGTTCTTCACACCTAACATGAAGTTCGTCGACGTGATGGTTTTCCACAAGAAGCAAGTATGCGACATGAAGACTCGCTGGGACCGTTGGGTGCTGAAAAACTACAACATGGTAGTTAAAACGCCCATCACCGCTGACACTTACTTCGTAGATGTGGACATCGACAAAACAGTTCATGATTACAACATGAACTACTAAGCGTTTGAGTGAAGATGGGTGAAACTATTAATGAAATAAAATGACAAATTGCTTGGTGAAATGCAAATGTATAAAAGTGTAAAAAATAGAGAAATAAATTATTTAATAATTTAAATTAGTTATTGTTCATTTACTGTCTATCCCATTATTTTTGTAGCTAGCTCTAGCTATAGTTATACGTGGATTCATTTATTTAGAAATGTTGTAAGTTTCTAAATAGTAACTATTGATTTGTGGTTGAGGTTGTGTTCCAATAATCGTAATTACATGCATCTAAGAGTAGCATGCAATTATATTTTTTATAATTCACAATTACAATTTTCATTCAGTTTTAATCATTTGATATTATTACAACATATGGGAGATTTACTCTCGTATAGTCAAGTCATGCCAACAGGGGTTATTTTAGGGTTCTGAACATCTGACGAAAAAATGGAACTCTTATGACATTTCTTTGGTGTAAGTCGGTCTGTCCGCCTGTCACAGCAGATTATGTCGTCAATTACTAATGCTATCGACTTGAAATTTGGTGCAGTTATGAGAATTCACTGATCCGCTATGCCAAAAATGAATCTTTATTCAATGGGTGTTCAAAATTTTAAAGTGGAATCATTAGGTCAAGTGTTATATCATCATGTTACCGTGTAGGTTGTAAGGTCAATGACCGACCTCACAGGTCATAGTTTCAGATTTATTGAGCCGCCATCCATAGGCCTTTGACATGGCCCATTATTATTTAGATTTCAGCCCATAATGTCCTAATCAAACTGAAGAGTCTCACAAAGTTAATCGAACCCGGGACCTTTCGCATGTGTTGCGCTTTAGACAACTGTGACATAGAAAGGGCTTCATATGTGCGTTCTAAAAAATATATTTTATTATTTTCTTTGCAGCGAAGTTTTTAGCGTATCGTAAAAATGTGTAAAAGTACAGTAAAGTTTCCTTGTAATGACTTCATAAACTATGAACATGTGAACAATCGGTCGGTATAAAAATTAGTTATTATCCTTCTCCAGTTACGAGGAAACTGACTATTATTATTGACCGAGTGAGCGAGGCGAACTATATTCAGCTTCAGCTAATAGGGCAAAAAAACTACTTTCCTGGAGTTTGTATGTTTTCCTCTACAGGTCGCATTTCTCAACCGATCTGGACGATTAAACAATTTTTTGAAACTTTCAGATGTCGGAAATTTTAGATTGGATTTGGATTCCTCCAAAAGGTGGTAAGAACTGGAACTGTATATCTCTGCCATGTGATATCCGATTTTGATGCGGTTTCTTATTATTTGAAAGGTTAATTTAGTTATGGAGTAGAGATTAAGTCAAAAAAGTCGGACTTTTTAATTACTTTTAGGTTTCCATTTTTAATGATGACAACGACATGGGTTTCAAATCAAAGGGCTTCATTAGCATATTTCAAATAAATGTAAATTATTTTATAATATTTAGTTAGCTGTTGCTAGCGGCTCCGCTAGCAAGCATCCGATGATTGGCAGTAGCTAGAAACCGTGTGTAATAATAATTTAATAAGCTGGGAGTACCAATATAATCAATTTATTCACATTGTCATCTGGGTGAATGAATAAAGATAGGAATTTGTAGACCATCTAGAACCATCTTCTCATCATGAAAGTAACTAATAGGGCTAAAACCAATTTTTGTTAAAGATAGACCAACGCTTGACCTCAATCTCACCTGATGGTAAGTGACGATGAGGTCGACGATGTTACGCGTTGGTCTAAAAGGTGCCTATTTACTCTTCTTTTAAAGATTCCCAAGTTGTAATTTTCGGGGAACACGGAAACCGGTAGTGCATTCCATATTTTTGCTGTACGCACGATAAATGTGGAAGCGAGCTTGGTGCTAGCTGTAGGAAGATCCACAGAATACGGGTGAAGGCCTGCCGTTCTTCTGTTTGACGGGTACTTGAATGGTGAAGGTAGAATCAACAAAAATAGCATAACACACTCTACAAAATGTATCCTATAAAATACCGAAACCTGACGGTAGATGGCGTATATACAGGCAGTGTACAGTGACTAGCTTCACAAACTGAAAACTTCTGGTTAGCATATACATACATATATGCATACATATATATGTATCTTATTCTATGGCCTTATCGTCACTTACCATCAGGCACTTACCCACTAGACCGCGGAGGCAATAAAATAATGAAATTAACCCAAGAAGATATCTTTACAACCAGAACCCTATAGCTTCCCGTGGATGTATAAGATAAAATTCAATGACGAGTAGCAGTGTCCATGTTCTGTGCACCCTGTGCACCATTAAAATTTAACATTAATCATCATGGTAACTTATTCCACTCGTTCTCTAGTTTAGTAGTGGACTCTTCGGACTGACAAATAAAAGAAACAAAAGTTTAAGGTTCCCATAAATTTATTAGGAACATCAAAACCATGCAAGGAGCTGCCGCCCTCTATATTTCTGTATTAATATCATTAGCGCTCCCTCTTGTTCAGCTTGTTTGGAGTATAATGTTTTGTAAAGTTCACCAATTAATCGTAGAGGTCGCTAGTTTTGTTTATGAAACCATAATTTATTTGGATGGTTACTGGCTTTAGGCCGCGACTTCCTATGCTTGAAGAATTAATTGTTTGATCGCCAAAAATAAAATTTTTCATCTATTACTGTCCACTTAATCAAGTCAGTCTGACTTTCCGTTCCGACGTAAAGAAGGGACAAACGAACAAACTCAGTTTCGCATTGACAGTAATTAGTATAGACATATAGTTTCGCCTCAGAAAAAATAAGATAAAATTGATATCATTACAATAGTAACTGATTACTACTTAATTTTATTTCTGTTTCACTAGCGACATCTAGCATTCCGCCATTTTCTGTGGTAGAGTCCCCGTAAAATTTTGAATTTGTATAATGTCCCCTTCGGGTAATTTTAATGATGGTAAATACAGGTAATTGAAACTGTAATCCATAAAGTATCGATGAATCATGAACCAGAAATAAATATGGTGCGGTTAGAATTTTAAAACTGTTGTTGTTAATGTTCTTACTAAGTTAGTTGCTAAGAAATAAACTCCTTTGCAAAAAAACGGCACCTTACAGTGCAGGTGCAAGTACAGGCTTTTCTATGGATACTTTTTTTACAGTATGTCGTTAGCTTAGATGTGTTGAAATTTCTTATTTTCTGCCATAACATGTCTTTAACGTTGTAGAAACAGTTATTGGGATCGACTTCAAAAATATCAGACCATAAGTTTAAAAATTATGTTATTCTTTTCTGTTTCATAAGTCGTTTCTTGTTTCTTTTTTTAATAGGATAACTAGATCATGCATGATTTACAAATATTATTATATAGCCAAATAGTCATTGACTTGAAAACTATCTTTCTGTATAAAAGATCTTTTTCACAGGTTAGGTTAGTGTTAGTAGTTAGTAGTGTAGTTAGTTACTCTTCTCCCAATTAGCCTTTTTTACTTGTCTTGTTTTGTTTTGAAATAATTTGAATGATTTTAAATTATGTATGACATTATGCTTTTTAATTCTGTTGCCTATATTTTGATACTTCCTTTCTAAAAATTATTTTCTGCAGATATTTCTAATTATATCATCCATATACATATCATTTCATCATCATCATCAGCCGGTAAACGTCCACTGCTGGACATAGACCTCCCTCATGGTACGCCACATCGACCGGTCCCGAGCCACCTGCATCCAGCGACTCCCCGCGACTCGAACCAGGTCGTCGGTCCATCTAGTAGGGGGACGGCCTGGTAGACGTTTCCCGGTACGTGGTCGCCACTCCAGAACCTTTACTCCCCACCGGTTATCGGTTCTTCGAGCGATGTGGCCTGCCCATTGCCACTTCAGCTCACTGACTCGTCGAGCTATCTCGGTGACCTTCGTTTGTCTACGGATTTCCTCATTCCGGACCTTATCACGTAGAGAAATTCCGAGCATAGCTCGTTCCATTGCTCGCTGAGTGACTTTGAGCTTGTTTATTCGGCCCGCAGTAAAAGACCACGTTTCGGTTCCGTATGTCATCACTGGCAACACGCACTGATCAAATACTTTTGTCTTTAGTCTAACAACATATCATTTATTTATTTTAAAATGGGAAAGGAACAAAAAAATATTTTTGATTTGTATGCATTTAATAATTAAATACTCTTTTGCTATATTGATAAAGTGGGTAGTCTTATTTTTTCCGGTAAAGGTCAGATTATTGAAAGACCTACAAGTCATTCACAGCCACCCTGTCACGTTGTTCAACAATATTTTTGATTTCAACATCATTGAAGTAAGTGTCAGCGTCGATGCGGTTCAAATCAATCATGTCGTAGTTCTTCAGCACCCAGCGATTCCAGCGCATCTTCATGTCACAGGTCAGGTCTTTGTGGAAGATCATCACATCCAAAAACTTCATGTTAGGTGTAAAGAATCTGGCAATATCAATGTGACGGTCCAGAGGGAAACCAAGAGGCATCTTGTCGAGCAATACTGTAGATCTGAAGTCAACGTTGAAGTCCTTGCGAGTTGGGTCCAAGAGAGATAGATCAACGTTATCAACCAGTCTCAAAGGAGTGATGATCACGTAGAGCATCATTTTCATACCGCCAACGTGACCTCTGGGAAGAAGTAGTCTAGAAGGAAAACCAGTGTGGTAATTCCTGAGTTCCTTTGTTAGCATATCACTGCTATCCGAAGTACCTTCAAACTGTTTCATCAAATCGTGAGTCATCAGACGATCGTGAACTAAATTGTGCATTTCTTTCGAGTCTCTAACAATCTGGTTCGTTCCTGTTGTCAGTTTGTACAAGAATGAATCCAACTCGACGAAGTTGAGTCGGTTTTTGTTTAAATCAATCATGGTGTGCATAGCGTCCTCTTTAGGCCCCAAAAATATTCTGACAACACAGTCTGCAGTCTTATCGGAAATGACTTCGAGAGTCAGTTTGAATGGTTGGTGATTCAGACGACGTTTTCTTACGAGTAACTTCATATCGGAAGAGCCTTTCTTCATTTCTTCATCATTCAGCAGTACAGCGTTTGTCATATCCATCAAGTAGTCATCAAAGTAGGTCACCAATTTGTCGACAACTATGTTGTCAATCTTAACACCAGGGAAAAGGAGGTCCTCAGTCGTGTAGCTTGGCAGGCGTCTCTTGAAAAGCATACATAGGTCTACAATACGCTTTTGTAGCATATAGAATACGGGATCACGAAGAGCCGTCTGATACTGGTCCAGAACACTGGGAACGACAAAGTACCTGCACAAAAAACATCGTTAGTAATCAATAGCAAATTATTTAAATGTATGAAATGAGAATAAATACAGAATGTTTCTTACTTGTTAGAATCCAACGTGTTAAGACCCAATACTGCTTTCATTATTATCAACAAATAACGGTAGGCGTCGACACGGGTCTTGTCCATTCCATTCTTCAAATCAAGCTTGCCGTAAACTAGTCGGCCAAGGTTCTCAATGTCCTCCGTTTTAGTTAATTCCAATCGAAGTCCGTTAAACTGTAAAGAAATTTGAGAGTATAAAATCCTCAATTTCACTAATAAGTTAATTGTCTAAAACACTACCAAATAACTTACGTCAATGTATCCCTTAATGATGGCTTCCTTAATGATTGCTTCATAATCTTCCACCAGACGGAGAACATCAATATTGTCTTCACGAGCAAGGACATAGTTATTTAATCTTGCACGAAGTTCTACCCCATTATGCAGCTTCATCCACGGCCAGTATCCTTTCCTGAGAATCTTGTTCCATGAGAGCATGGGAACTTCACCAAGTCCATTAGAAATACGTTCCAAATGGTGTCTAGCCAAAATTTGTTGATAAATATAGACAGTGAGCTCAAAACGCCTGCATTTCAGCTTGTCGAAAACATCGTCTCTCATCCAGAACGGGTAGTCGATATGGAAATAGTAATAGTATGTGTTGAGACCAATATCCTCAGTGAAGTACCTGAGCCTGTCTTCGTCGTTCAGATTGACGCGACTGTCGTAAATATTTTCATCGATAATGTAAACGTCCTTTTCAGTTTTTCTGATGCCGTAAAAGTCGCATAGCTTGGAGTCTAGCATGCCCCGCTTCATCTTGAGCATATAAGCCTTTTGAATGACGTCAGCACGGACGAAGTAGTACGGATAGATCTCATAGGGTGGAGGCAGGATGATACCTTTGCAGTCTTCACGATGTCTCACTGCGACTGTTAGAGCGTAGACGAACATACCTTCATTAAGATAAAGGCGCATCCAACAAGCTGTTTTGAGGAAGGTGGCAAAGTCTTTAGCATAGTACAGCACGTGGAACATAGTGACCACTTCTTTAAGCTGACGGTCGATGTGGAGGGTGAAAATTTCCCCACGAGGGAGCATGCCTACCTTCAAATTGTTAACGAACATCTTGACAACGTCAGTTCTCTGAAAAGAGAAGAAAATCGCTTAAAATTTTTAGCCAGACAATAGTAAGTAGTCTCCCACCTGGATTTGTATACATATTTTATTATTTTCTAATATTATTCGCTTTCTAAGACCCATCTTTATCGAACTAGTGTAACTCTTATTCTTATTTTGTCATAATACAATAATAAGAACGCTGTAGCAGAGCAAATTGTTATACCAGGTTATACCGCCATTTTTCACGTTACAGTAGCTACCCCAGCTAGAGAATAAAAGAATGGCGGCCATACAACAACTAATTGCTTCCTTTTGACGTAAAAATTATGGATTCATTTAATACCACAAAATTGAACTTTCACAGGATTACTAGGCAAGCTAAAAGAAACAAAGTAAAGTCTATTTCGGTCGCTCTAAAGTTTAAATTATAGTTCATTAGTTCGCCATAAAATAACAATACCTCGTAAGAGTAAGTTGAAAAAAGCAATTAAGTTATCCAAGAGTAAATGGAAAGAGTCATTTTCCCAAATAAAGTTATACTGGAGTAACTTCGTGTTTGCTCGGATCATCCCACAAACTGGCAGAGTAGTACAGTAGTAGCGGGTGTACATTTCATTTCCATATAGGTAAGGATGTATATGTAACTAACTACAACCTGTGAATTCAAATATTGTTAACTGCTTTAATACTTACGGTGTATAGATCGACGTTGTCTTCGATTTTGTAGTTCCTTCCAATGTCTTCAATATCCTTGTAGATGACAGGGTCTAAGATGTGGTTTACCAGCTTGTAGATCATCAATTGCCTTTCTTTTAAATCCATGTTAACTAAAAGATAAAGCAAATTAGATTGAAGTGTGCAATAATGTGCAATATTTACACATCTCAAATAACAAATTGAACACGAAGACTAAGCTTTAGAATTCCTTTACTTCTAAAACACTCATTTCTGAGCCAAAGGCGGTACAGTAATAGATAAACTTGATTAGGAAACAGAATATCAAATTCAATTTTGGCTGATTTGTCTAATTAATCATGGTATTCGTTTCGTTTCTACATATTTTTTTCAGGTCATATGAAGTCATATTAGAAGTCCACTCTACAGACTTCATAAATGTTTTTTATTTGTTTAGTTAGAGGTTTGTGACTTAGTCACGCTAAAATAAATAACAGATTTGGATGAAATTTGGCACACAGAATATGACACGTAATATATTTAGTCCCGGGCTTTATAATAGGATCACCAACCTACCACCAATATCTTAGTGCGCGGTGACTACACGCTTGGACTAACAATGTAGAGGTCCAGGACTCGATTCCTAGTTGATAATTGGTTAGTTATCACCACGTAACGTCTAAGAAAAGCGTCGGTGGCGTAGTGTATAGGGTGCGGACTCTCAATCTGAGGGTTCCGGGTTCGAATCTAGCCATGTACCTAAGAGTTGTTTTTCAATTCAAGTACATTATCCGATTGCTTAACGATGAAGGAAAACATCGTGAGGAAACCTGTATGCCTTGAACAGACATGCGAAGTCCGCCAATCCGCACTGGGCCTGCGTGGTGGACTATGGCACATTCACTCTTCGTAAGAAAGTAAGCCTGAGCCCCTTTAATGGGGACGTGTATAGGCTGTTGATGAACGTAAGTCTGCCGCCAAACAGCAGAGACAGACACTCTGCTGTCTGGTATGGAAAGCAGCAGAGACAGCGCCTCATTAACTTGAGGATTCTGAGTGCCTACGTTTACCATCTTTTTGGCTTTATCGTCACTTCCCATCTGGTTCTATCAAGGCCAAGTGCAAACCCATGACACATTTTTACAAAGACATGTTCAGCAAAGAACTATTGAATCTGATAAAGAAACTGAAATGTACGCAGTCGAAGTCTTCATAATAAAGAAATGCAATGTTTAACAGATGACGAAATCGTCTACTTACCTAGTCTGTTGTCATCAAGCTCAATTTCTCGAGCCGAGGCCATGGCAGCCACGCCCAGCACCAAAATTGCGATCGCCTTCATCGTGGCAGTTGAATCGAAAACCAACTGTACCTTTCCTGATTCGCTTTCCCTTTTTATACTACTTTTTAATTTGTTTTGCTATAAATTTACTTTATCGGATGTTATTGTTTAAAAAATAATAAACATAAATACTGTCACCGACGATAAAGGCAGGGCGGGCCGTTGTTGCTAAGTCAATCTGTACATGCTAACAATGTTAACAAATTGCAATGTTGTATACTGTTATTTGTGGGAAGTCAAATTATGTATGTATTTTTCTATCGCGTCATGGCGCGGCGCGGAGAGGTAGACTATATAGACAAGTAAAGTAAAAAATAAAAATTTTCACCTCACTAGTTCGGAAAGGCTTCATTGTTTATTCGGAATCTGAGTGGAAAACCTCTTTTTACACGTTAGCGTAGAGTTTTTGAAATTCGAACATGACTATGTGAACCTAACTTAACTTTTTCTTGCGTAAAAGATGTTTTTGTAAAATTTATCCATAGGGACAGGCAAAGGACAATAATCCATACAGCGTAGTCTGTCGATTAAAGAACGACTTTTTAACGACTTTTTTAAATAGATTTGCGAAAAATACAGCAAATAGATATATAGATTATTATGTTCCGGTTAGGAACGAAAACATAGCCAGTAACCTAAGTAATGTTTCTGGGTGGCCAAGAGTGTGTTGCAAATACAACCCAGTTAATAGGCAAAAATACTAGTAATGGTTTCCGAAGGATTTACACGAAACATTATTTTGTTTATAAAGAAAAAAACACTACTGCTTTTAAAGGTTCAACTGTTTTCCTTTAATCTGCCATTTTCCTCGCTGTAGTGAGATGAAAAGTTGTGTGTTTCGCTCGGCAGCAAAGTTATTTTGTGTCTCGTTCCTTGAAACCCTCGCTACGCTTCTGGTGCAATTCTAGAATCATTCGCTAGCTCGGGTTTCAGTATGAGAAATCGCGCCAAACAACAACTTTGCAGCCTTGCATAAGAAATAACTATTGTTTAGCATTAAGTTTCAAGAATTGAAGATTTCAATAATAGACTAAATCGAACTAGTCAGACTCACACACGAATATGCACTACGTATTTTCAAAAATAGTGTAATAAAATTATTAAGATTTATTTAAGAAGGTTGAAAAAAAACCTCATTTATGTTATATTTTATATTTATACATAATTTTATTATGTGTTATTTTAGTGGCCGTAGTAATAGAATAGACAAACGGATGGACATGACGGACGGACAGACGTACCGACGGTAGAGCCTTAGTAATAGGATCCCATTTGCACCCAATGTGTAGGAAACACAAAGGAGGTATATCCGCGGTCGAAACTATAGTCCGTCCGTATAAATCCGTCCTACTAATGTCGGGTAATCTTACAGTAAAAAAAAACGATTAATCCTGTCCAAATTCTGACAACATATCGTAGGGCCTGCCGCGCCGCGAAACGCCAAGCCTTGTTGCGTTATTCAACTAAAAGAGTTCCGATTGTTGTTCGACAGACTCGCGCCAAGCTAGACGCAACGAGTGACGTTTGCTCGTACAGAGTCACTCGTATCGCTGCGATATCTCCCTGTGGAGACGGACCCATACAGTTTGTATTGAATTTAGTGGCACAGCGATACTATCGCTGCAATTCTCTCTTCCGTGGACATAGTGCCTAAAGTTGCCTTATTCTTACAAATTTTGTATACATAAACGATTTTGGCGAAGTAATTTATTTCAGTAACATTTGTTCTAACATTCTGCGGTAACATACTGAAATACGTTTTGTTTCAAGTGAATATTTTTTTGGAAAATGATTTTGTTTTGTTTTGACTAACCTGTGATATTTGACACGATGAAGCACAAATTACTAGCGCTATTAAACAAATAATTCGACAATTAAATGTCACAAACAAAGAAATCATGGCCATGAACTAAAAACTTTCTCATCCATAATTACCAGCCTGGCAACAGGATTTGTGCAAATGAAACCATATTATTTCATTTTACTTCTTTTTTGTGTATAATTTGTTTGCACTTGGCCTTCATCTCCCCTGATGGTGATAAGTGACCTCATCCATAAGCCTCGAGCTTGTGATGCACTACATAATATCTAAATCTAACACCGACAACTTGATTTAGGGATAGTCGAATATAAAGTACAATGGAATTTTCCCTTAATTCCTGCATTATTAAGAAAAAGAGTATTAATTAGTTTGTCTACCTATCACCTTTACTCCTATTACTTTATGTAAACAAATACATCATTATTAACAACGTAACATTGACCCCTTATCTCAATGCGTTATCAAAGCAATACATTTTTTAATATAAAAATTAATAAAGCTACTTTTGTTGCCACACACGGGTACTCCCTGCTACTTATGTCTCCCATAGCCCACAAGTGGATGTGTATTGGCATCTCTTTCGTTATTGATGTATATTTCAGATCTTTACAGTTAGAAAAAATATCATCTGCTCTCATCTAGCAGAAATCATGTAAAATGCACGATCCTGTTTGTCTCTGTTTCAGCTTGGGCTAAAATGCTTTCGTGTATCCGGATGTCCGCCGTCTGCTCGGCGAATGTCCGGCTGTTTTCTCCCACCTACAGGTCTCATTTCTCAATCTATTCTTGTTAGCAAATTCGATAATTGTAATGAATTATTTTCAAAAAAATATTCAAATTCAGTTTTTCAAAATGGCGGAGATAAAGAGTTTGAAAACGTAGAAGAAATTTAAAAAATGTCACAATCCTTTTCTAGCCCTTATTAACACTCACAAACTTCAAGGAGACTAGGTGTGATTGCATGGAAAATACTATATAAAACTGTTCTTTTAAAGTACGCGGTGAAAATTTATAGAGTCACGAGGTATGCCACTAGCATGTATGTGCTCCAATGTCGATAGGAAAACATCATTGCCACCTATTGATCCAGCTAATTTTTATATATAAAATATGCTGAGACACATTAGGATATTTTGTTGTATTAAATTTATACCGTTAAAGTGCCTCCTTTTTTGGTAACTTGAAGTAGAAGTATCCATTTCAAACCGTTAAATTCAATTATTTCCTTATAATAATAGCACACACTTGGCCTTTGACCCGTCGCATATGTTTGGTTAATGCAGGGGCCGCCTCGCGCGGTCTTAGTTGGCTTTAGGTTTCTGTCAGCGCGCTTGTCATACAACGGCCTTGTCTTTACTTACCATCAGGTGAGATGGAGACCGTTCAAACTCATTCAACTTACAAATATAAACTAAGTTATCTTTCAGCACCGGAACAGAACGTGTAGAACGTGCTATACACAGCTGTTTGTTGGTAGACGTTTGTTCGCCGCCACTTTGACGACGCGGGCGGCACAGTAAAATCTTTTCAGCATCATGGTTTTACCTATATTCTCGACCTCAGGGAAATAATCAAGATGTACACTAGCCAGCGCCCACATACCTTGTACATACATGTACGAGGGGCATACCGAAAAGATCGGTAATCGAGTACTTTCGATTTAATTAGATTAAAAACTCTTTTTGATGAATAAACACTGGTTAGTTGAAAATCGAATACAATTGACAGAATTAAAAAAAATTTTTTTTTTAAAGAACAATATCAGTTTGAAATTGATAGGTCGATAAAAAAATGGAGCTTACAAGAGAAAGTTTCCGTGCCATAATTTTTTACAACTTTCGACGAGGATTATCTCAGGGACAATGTCTCGCTGAGCTTATATCTATATTCAAGAGTGAAGCGCCTAGCCAGACGACAATATATCGCTGGTATTCTGAATTCCGGCGTGGACGTGCTTCTCTTGGCACCGTACCTTCCACAGGCCGGCCAAAAACAGCGGTTACACCAGAAAATGTCGCTGTTGTGCGCCGAATGATACAGGATGACCGACATATTACATATGAGCAGATTCGGGCTACTTTAGGGATAGGTATGACTGCGATACAAACTGTTTTACATGGTGAACTGGGAGTGAGAAAGCTAGTTTCCCGCTGGGTGCCCCATAATTTGTCCGAAGAGCAAAAGGCGGCTCGTGTCAATTGGTGCCGGTCTACTCTGCAACGCTTCAACGGAGGAAAGTCAAAAGCAGTTTATAACATTGTCTCTGGTGATGAATCATGGATCTATTCATATGAGCCAGAAAGAAAGCATCAGTCGGCTGTCTGGGTCTTCGCAGGTGAGATCAAGCCAACAAAAGTTGTCCGCTCTCGCAGCGTATCGAAGAAAATGGTCGCTTCGTTTGTCGCGAAAACAGGACATGTAGTCACAGTTCCCTTAGAGGAACGGAGAACGGTTACCGCTGATTGGTATACAACGGTTTGTTTGCCACAGATGATATCCGAACTCCGTAGAGGTAACCCGAAACGACGCATAATCCTCCATCACGATAATGCGAGCTCTCACACCGCTCAGAAAACAAGCGAGTTTTTGAAGCAGGAAAACGTTGAATTAATGGATCATCCTCCATACAGCCCTGATCTGAGTCCCAATGATTACTTTACATTCCCTAGAATCAAAGATTTATTGCGTGGTCAGCGGTTTCAAGGTCCAGAAGAAGCAGTGGAAGCATACAAATCGACGATTTTGACCATGTCAACTTCGGACTGGAATTGCTGCTATAATAATTGGTTCGAACGAATGCAAAAGTGCATTAACTGCAACGGAGAATACTTCGAAAAGCAATAAAAATAAATTTAGTTATTTCCTGTATGTATTGTTTTATATTCCCGATCATTTCGGTATGCCCCTCGTATTAACAATATCTTACTCACCAATCCGCCTGACAATTATGGCAAATGTGCTCATTTGCTTGCTATTGTTTCTCAGATCTAGTCGCTAGGCCAAAGAACGAAATAACTGACTTTGATAACGAATTGCGTAATGAAATGGGCAGGCTTAGTCAGGAGTGGGTTTATAAACCAACAAAGATAAGAAAACCAGCTAAGTGCGAGTCGGACTCGCGCACCAAGGGTTCCGAACCATGAAAGAAACGTATAGATATTATTACCTTGAAATTTGGTTTCTTTTTCCCGCCCGCATAACTAAGTTTGATTCGCAAGATTTCTTTATGATTTCTCAAAAACTATACCAAATAGATAACACCGCGTCCGCCTAGTAGCCGCCTCCGTGGCCTAATAATAATAATAATAAATTCTTTATTTCATCTATATACATCCATACAATAAAAATAAAATAAAATATAAAAATAAAATACTATTAACTAAAAAATAAGATTGTCATATTTCTTATTTGCGTTCTGGTGTGAACACCAAGCCAGTATCTGAAACTTAGGCTGGACATATCCTCACCAACGGCCACCAATATTTCGTTTTGGGAGCTCCGCACACGCTCCCAGAACAAGGCAATACGGGTCCTCATTAACGCGAAGAAGTCGGGCACACCCGCCTCGGTGAACCTACTCGACGCACTACAGTATCGAGGCAGTTTCATAAGGATGCGATATACGTCATTATATTGGCTAAATGCTGGATAAACAACAATTTGGAGGTCCTGGTTTAAATTCCCTGTGGGGGTACATCAGTACTCATTTTGTGTCGTATTCCTCTATGTCCGCTTAGCTAGCAACCACCATGTTACAAGTCTGCCGCCAAACAGCCAGTGTTAATAGCACTGTTGTGTTCCAGTATGAAAGCAGAACCAGCGCCTCATTGGCTGGATGCTTCTGGGTGCATATGCTTACCATTCAACGGCCTTATCGCCACTTACCATCAGGTGAGATGAAGGCCAAGTGTAACCCATCATACTATAAAAATATTATTGTGATTTCACACCTGTAAATGGGCATAAGTATCCTTATTTTATAATATATATATATTATATATATATATATATATATATATATATATATATATATATATATATATATATATATATATATATATATATATATCCCACAAACAATCTTGCGTCCTCCTATTGCCAAATTCTCATTTAATCCTGCGTCCACCGCGCTATTGCGTCCGTATACGGACGCCAGATTGCAATCGCCGTTATTTTTACTTCAGCGACGGTTCTGACATCTAGGCTATTATTTAAGAAGTTTTTGTTCGGACGTAATTTTGTTCCGAATGTGAAATTTTAATTCGCAACTCCGCCGCACGCCACTGTGGCGCTGCACGCGGCGACGTATACCTTTCCCCCCGCGCGCTTTTTACCCCTTAAATGTATATTTTAAACCATCCTAACAACTGTTTTGCGCCCTTCGGCACACACTGGTTCTCACCCATTACCCTCTTCTGTACTGCCTATTGCGGTGCGGTGCGGACTCATTTTGCCGCCGGACGCACAATAGTGAGTCAAAATCAAGCAAAAATATTTAATGAAAGCCCACTTCAAAAGCTGTTTAATTCTTTTTTTTTTCAGAGGCGCATTTAATTTCACTTGACAAAGTGGCTGTATGCGCGTATTTCGCATGAAAAATAGCGTGTATGAATTGGTATTTTTTTAATAATGCGCCTCAAAAATAAATATAATATAATTAAAATATAATAAAACAGCACTCATAATGAGCTATCATTTGGTAGCCAAAATTGTCCATCTCCTTTAGCAAATGTTATACGTAATACTGACGTTTAAAGTTTCATTGGAGGTTCAGACAAGAACAGCTTCATGAAGCAAAATAATACACACACTCGCAGTGCTCCATACCTACTTACACATGGTGCGCCCTGTGAGTGTGTGTTTTAATAAAAAATCAATGCAATTGGACGTTGTTATGCAAAAACGTTCCAATCATTTTGAAACATTACTGTAAAATGGTGTGCAAATGAAAATCTATTTCGTAAAAACGTTCTAAGCTTTTTGAATCATTATTGCAAAATATTAATCTATGCTAACCTCATTTTTCAAGAGGGTTGGATCATTTTTACCTTAAAACTGTGCTATAGATTATGAAAAGTGTGGGTTGGAACATTTGGAAAATGAGCTATAATTTACATTTTCACAAAAGTATTTTTGTCACATGGTGGGAGGCCATTAATCAAGTACGCTGGTGTGATTAACTCCATTTTGAGCATGTTGTGGATTGGAACGTTTTTGCAAAACTACGTCCAATTAATTTCGATAACTACTTACTCTAGTAACATCAATATTCAGAAGAGAAAAATCTACTTACCATACTATATTCGTGAAAATAATAATACTAATAACATCTTTATTATTGATAAATATAGAATTGATAAAAATAGGTACTATTATTATTATTAGTGTGCTATTTTTATTTTTAGAAATACAGTAGGTAAGTAGTAAGAAATGACAGCACCGAGCTGTTATCATGAGAAATCTTAATGGAAATTCAAATTTTCAAATCCTTCAATGTTTGCAGGCAGACCATTAGGGTCCTTTAAATAAATCTAGCCCAACTGGACAAATTAAACATCCACAATATGTTCAGTATATTATGAAACGCCCAGTAACAGAGTACTGCACAACATCCAAATCTTGTTTAGCATATTTTTGCGGTGGTTGCTCCAAAGCAGAATCTCCAGCGCAGCGTTTGCGTGATCGCAAGTAACACCTATATGATCTCGTGTTTTCATTAGTCATGTCTTCTCTCCTCCTAAGATCCTGCTCACTGAATTTTTTATTTGTACTGTCTTTGCTGTTTCGGTTAGATTTCAATTTGAAACATTTTCTGATCTTGAAACATTTTTCGCAGTAGCTGTATAAAGGATTACTGTTGTCTTTTCCACAAAGAGCGCACTTTAGAAAATAGTGATAATCTATTTCCGGGTCACTACTGTCCGAATACGTCCGCTCAGAATCCGCCAAATTAAATGATTCGTTGATTGCTGTAGAAATCATCTGGTCAAATGTCGATGTGACATCGCTGTGACTGATATCACTAAATGATGATTCACTATCGGTGGTGTCCCGTGCTAATCATGTTTCTTTTGATTGGGGTCATTGGTTGGGGGGTTGATTGAATCATTTGGGGGTCGAAGCTGCTCGCGTCCGTAGGTTTTGCCCTAGATGCCTACACGTAACCCCTGGGTGGCGCTAAACGAGCAGCATCTTTACCGGTGGTAGGCTTCGGCCGTGGCTGGTTACTGCTGGTTAAGGCTGCCCCGCCACCTTGTGAAAAACCCCGGGGTGCTCCATCGTGCCGGTTGGCGACCGGATGCGAGGACCCGATGGCCACTCCCGGGGGGGTCGGGCGTCCCTGCGCGCTCCAAACTAGCTTACCATCAGTGGGGAACATGGTAAGCACCACTGGGTTAGCAGTGCCGCGTCTCGTCCCACTTCTTTCATCCTGCCTATTTCACTCTTCCAACCAAAAAACCCACATGAAATACAGAAAAGAGAATCCCACAGCGGAAGCACGTCCTCGCGCTCAAAGTGCACCTCAGTAATATTCGAGGTCTGCACTCCAATCTCGTTTCAGTCCATCAACACCTTGAGGCTGAGAGGCCGCACATGCTCTTTCTGACGGAGACTCAGATCAGATGTCCGACAGACACAGCATACCTCAATTACCCAGGGTACTTGGTCCTTGGAGCACAAATTAGCCAGTAAAGCTGGAGTTTGTGCGTATGCCCGTGATGACATCTGTTGTCGGCGTCTCCGGAACCTTGAGGACCCAAGCTTCTCTGTAATGTGGTTACTGGTGGATACAGGCACGCACCAGCTAGTCTACGCTGCTGTTTACAGGTCACATGGAACTGATCAGGACACGACGAGGCTATGTGATTATCTCGGCAAAGCAGCTGAAGCTGCTCAACAACGGTACCCGTCTGCACAACTCGTTTTTCTGGAGGACTTTAATACTCATCATCAACAATGGTTGTTCCCATACCAGAAGACCGACCACGCTGGGAGAGAGGCGCGGGCAGCAGCTCTTTCGCTAGATCTCACCCAGCTGGTAACTTGTGCAACGAGAGTACCGGACGTCGATGATCACACCGCAAACTGCTTGGACCTTCTACTGACAATTGATCCAGACAGATACCAAGTGTCGGTTTCCTCCCCACTAGGTACCTCTGACCACTGTCTGGTGAAATCTGTATCTATTTACTCACCTGCTGACCCTAGTACCAAGGGAACTAGGCGAGTTTGGCGATACAGGTCAGCAGATTGGGATGAGATGCGTCATTTCTTTGCATCTTATCCTTGGCGGCAAACGTGTTTCAGTACAGATGATCCGTCGAGCTGCGCTAATTCAATCTCAGATGTGATTTGTCGAGCTATGGAGTATTTCGTTCCGTACTTCGACACGTCACTCGAGAGTAAAGCTCGCCCTTGGTTTAATTCGGAGTGCAAGAGAGCTGAAGCACGAAAACACTCCGCTTACCTGGAATGGGCAGATGCTCGTAGTCGTAAAGCTCCGGACACACGTCGATTAAAGAAAGCGTTCAACGCAGCCGCCAAGTCCTGCAAGAAGACTATGCGCAAGGCTCGGTTTGACCATATTGGCCGTATTGGAGCCAGACTAGCTTCTTACCCTACTGGGAGTAAAGCATTCTGGTCTCTTGCCGAATCTGTCGAGGCAAATTTCTGCCGACCGTCCTTGCCTCCACTGGTGAAACCTGACGGATCACTCACTGGCTCACTCCGCGATTGAGAAAGCAAACCTATTTGCATCTCTTTTTGCGAGCAACTCACGTCTAGACACTGTGAACAAAACTCCACCAAATGTACCCCGTTGTGATTCCGAAATGCCGGATATCCATTTACATCAAAAGGAGGTACTTAATATACTTCGCAATCTAGACGTGAATAAAGCCAGTGGTCCAGATGGCATCCCAGCAATAGTCTTGCGGAACTGTGCACCCGAGTTGTGCCCTGTCCTGACACGCCTGTATAAACTCTCCCTGAGCACTGGGAAAGTCCCCGAGTCCTGGAAGTTGGCTAACGTGCAGCCTGTGCCTAAAAAAGGCAGTCGTGCTGACCCTAACAATTACCGACCCATCGCAATCACCTCCATACTCTGCAAGATTATGGAGCGTGCATTAAACAACCGCCTCCTGGCATATCTGGAAGCTAACGATCTCCTCAGTGACCGCCAGTTCGGATTTCGCCGTGGCCGGTCCACTGGGGATCTTCTCATTTATGCCACTCACAAATGGAGCGAAGCCATCGAGAAACACAGTGAGGCTATTGCCGTGTCACTCGACATCTCGAAGGCTTTTGATAGGGTCTGGCATGATAGCCTTATCAGTAAACTTCCAGCTTATGGGGTAACTGCTGGCTTGTGCCTGTGGATATCGGACTTCCTGAGGGGCAGATCGATTCGAGTAGTCATTGACGGCTGCTCGTCTGATCTGCTGAGCATCAATTCTGGTGTCCCTCAGGGATCTGTTCTCTCTGCTACTCTATTTTTGCTGCACATCAACGACCTGCTTATAATGCCCGGTATCTTTGGGTACGCAGATGACAGCACAGTAACGGAGAGCTATGTGTCCACCGCACAGGCCAGTAGTCTGAGCACTCGTTCCCTCAGAGAGGAAACGGTAGAACGTGTTGAACTGACGCTGAAGGCCGTGTCGATTGGGGCGAAGCCAATTCAGTTAAATTCAATGCGTCGAAGACACAGGCGTGTCTGTTCACAGCGAAGCGGAGTCCATTTCACCTTGCTCCATCTTTCCAAAATGTATCCATACCGATAACAAACCGTCTTGAGCTCCTGGGATTGGAAATCTCGTCTGATCTCAATTTCGGGAGCTACATCGAGTCCATAGCAAAAACTGCGGCTAAAAAACTAGGCATCCTATCGAAGGTCAGACGGTACTTCCAGCCATCACAGCTCTTGAGTCTATATTGCGCTCAAGTAAGATCATGTATGGAGTACCTCTGCCATCTTTGGGATGGTTCAGCTCGCTATCAACTAGCTGCTTTGGACTCGGTGGAGCGTCGAGCTATGAGACTGATAGGCAACGATACGCTACTTAAGGCAAAGTACCAAAGCCTGAAACATAGGCGTCAGGTTGCCTACCTTTCGGTATTTTATAGGATACATTTTGGAGAGTGTGCGCAGGAGCTATTTTTGTTGATTCCACCTTCGCCGTTCAAGTACCGGTCAATCAGAAGAACGGCAGACCTTCACCCGTACACTGTTGATATTCCTACAGCTCGCACGAAGCGTTTCGCTTCCACATTTATCGTGCGTACAGCAAAAATATGGAATACACTACCGGTTTCCGTGTTCCCCGAAAATTACAACTTGGGAATCTTCAAAAGAAGAGACCTTCTAGACTAACACGTAACATCGTCGAGCTCATCGTCACTTACCATCAGGTGAGTTTGAGGACAAGTGTTGGTCTATCTTAACTAATAATAATAAAAAAGATTGCACACTCTCGACGGAAGAACTGCGATTCCTGGATCCCCCGGACTTTTTACTTATCGTTCAAATATTTATGTTCCACTCTAAGTTTAAATTGTAGCAAGAAACTATAGGTAGACAATCCTAATAAAGAAATGTCGACTGCTTTTAGCGCACACAACATGCAACGAAACCATCTAACACAATAATAATAATATACTCCTAAATTGTTTGGTATTCATTTTGTAATTAAAATAAAAGATTTGACCTCGAACGGACTCCACATTCGCCGCAGAATAGTAGGAGTCAGCATGGAGGGTGAAATGAAAAATGTATAGTACATTTCGCATGTTACGATTAAGTAAGTGCTACTATCGCCATCTATGTAATTATTAGGAAAGTATTCACAAAAACTACAAGCGGGATTGACAAAAAAACAGGTGGACGCAGAATTAGCGGATTTTTGGAAAGACGCAGAAATGATACCGGGATTTATATATATATATATATATATATATATATATATATATATATATATGTATATTTTATTAGTAATTATATATATATATAATTACTCGTAATTTAGGGTTAAAGTAAAAATATTTTCCATCCATTTGTCTTAGGTACTTTTATGCTCTTTTAAAAGCTTTTTTTTCTCAATACTCTAACAGAGTCCATTGCCTCAAATGTGAGGAGTAAACAACGCCTCAAGACAGGCGTACGTGTAACAATGATAACAATTTGCTAATATAAGTAATAAACAAGGACGATAGGACATATTACAAAGTTAAAAAGAGAACGAACTTTCTTACGTACGAGTACAAATGGTGCAATAGTGCTATAACCTGATCTAGTCAACAACATAACAGTGCACTCAACTGAGTACATAATATCAATTGAAATGTCTTCGAACCCTGCGATTAATTTATGTATAAAAAGAAGTATTTCGAGGAGATTATCCAGTATTTTTTGAAACATGAAGACGGTAACGTTATTGTTGGTAGCATCCATTGCGCTGGGTGTTTCGGGTTTTCTGATTAAAGTACCTGTGCTACCAGTGCAGCCTGCGAGAATATGTGAGTGCATAAGTACTTTAATTTTAGTCGTCACTCCGACAACTTTATCTAATCAAATCAAATCAAATCTGTTTATTTGCATTCATGTACATAGAGTCATTACAATATTATTCGTCTTCGATCTATATACATGAACCCTGTCAGGGCATAGCAAAATAAATAAGTCAAATTTTATACAATAATAGTAGGTGTCAAATTTTATACAAAATAATAATAAATGTAAAATTTTATACAATAATACTTCAATGTCCAGTTTTATACAATAATAATTCCATGTCAAATTTTATACATTTTTATCATCCATAAATTCCTTAATTGTATTATGATTTTCTAATTAGGAGCGACCTTAATTTATTCTTAAATTGTTTATCTGTCTCTTGTTTTAAAATATCTGGAATATTATTATATACCTGGATAGACCTGTAATATGGACCGTTTTTAAATATTTCCAATTTAGATTCAGGAAGTTGAAGTTTGTGCTGAAGGCGCGCTCGAGGGTTATATTTGTATAGGTTTATATGTTTTCTTACAAACATTGATATATTTATATATGAACACGAGATTTTCCCTGTTTCGGTGATTGAAGGAAGAAAGAAAGAAAGAAAGATTTATTTGCTAGAATACAAATTTAAAACGATCTTAATATGAATATAAAGTATGTAATTGTATTCTGTCGAACATGTCGACGTGCAAATGTTAAGTCTAGTTACATTGTAGTCTGTTTGAATATTGCGAAACATTTTATGATGACAATTCTGATTTAAATTCTATTAAATCAGAATTATAAGAGTTCATTTACCGTAATTCCCACAATTTAGAGGTAGTTTCGAAGAACAAGAGAGCTTGCAAGTAGACGATGCTTCCCATTATCTGTTTTATTTTCTATCTTTTTAACCATCACGAAGCAACGGTGCTTTGACGATAGGCGCGGTGAGCTGGAGCGGCGCTTTGAGCCGCGTGACGCAGCGCGACGTCTTGCGAATGGTATGCTGCGGTCTGACGCGGCGGCTCCGGAGCTCGCGACGAGTGTAGTGTACAGTCCGATGTGCCGCGCGATGTCTCGGTGCGCATCGAAACTTCACGGTGCGTCTGCGTCTGCGACTGCGCCTGCGATTGCTGCGTCGCGTCACGTTTCAGTGTGAACTGACCCTATGTTACCTTTTCTGTCACTTTTCTAAAGTCGAAGCCATAAGCCATTTAAAAGTATCCAAGTTTTATACAATAAACGTTTCAACCGTTGTTCATGCTATATAGCACCGTAAAAAGTGAATAATGTATTTAATTAGGAACTTTCTGTGTAGAGAAATAAATAAATATATTATTATATTATGCTAAGCCTGTGTTTTAAAAGTATGTGTCGGTGTGTCGCCTTTTCGCAATAAAACGGCTGAACTGATCGTAATGCAATTTGGCACGCACGTATACTATGTCAAGGAAAGGACGTGCGATACTTTTATCAGGTTAAAGGGTCCCCATAAGATAATTTTTGAAATCAAAGCAAATAAAATAAAAAATCTTAAAATATTGAATTGATAAAATTAATATGGGACCATCTCTGAAGTATGCTCTACCAAACAAAAAAAGAATTATCAAAATCGGTTCACTGTTGGCGGAGTTATCGCGTAACATACATACAAAAAAATATACGCGTCGAATTGAGAACCTCCTCCTTTTTTGAAGTCGGTTGCAAACTAGTAATAATCCTTTCTGCATATTAGAGATTCATATCAGACAAGTTCGTAGTCCACATATGTAGACTATTAACTAAACTCGTACACAACTTTTGCTCAATCGTTATTTCAGAATCGTGTATTCGTTCGTGTTTCGTTCAAAACATTAGTTCAAATCATTAGTTGGTCAGTGAAGTTTACCTGTTTGTTTTCGTTTCAGCTCCTGTGGGATGGGTTCACCTTCAGAAGCTAATACTTCCTCTCTTTGACAACGTATGCGAAGATAGCACTGATCCGACAATCGTCAGATTAGCTAAGGAATACGATTTAGACCCGTCAAGTGGAATCTATCTGGTAATGTCGTCATTTTATTCGAAATTGAGGCTTCAACTTCAAGTACAAATTAGCTTTAAAATTATAACAAATTCTGAATACATAAATAAGCTTTTCAAATATTTGTCTGTCATTTATTCAGCAAGTGTGGAATTAAAACAATACTGATATTGATTTTGTACACACATTTTCAAATATGTTCATGTTGCTGGTGTGTAATTTTCTAAAAGGTGTGAAATCCGTAATCACTACGTACTTTCATATAACCTAGTAACAATTAGAGATATAAAAGATCTAAACTTCTAATTTTAGAAAACAAAACCGAAGAACAAATTTATGATTTATCTCATCGAGATAGAACAAAATTAATCGTTATATCGATTTCAAGTACAAACATGATTGCTATTGCTTGAATACATGCAATTTTTATATCAACTATGTATTTCACGCATCCTAATTAAATGTTATTGTTACAGAAGCCAGATGTGCTTGTCAACTTACAGAAGCTTAAATCGGGTAAAGGATTACTACCCAAAGGCGAGATATTTACAGAATACAGCGCAGACCACGTCAACGAACTGAAAATAATCTACGAAGTGTTCCAATTTGCAAAAGACTTCAATACATTCTACAAAAGTGCAGCTTGGGCCCGCCAAAATGTCAACTGTGGGCTGTTTATTGATGCTATTTATTTAGCTGTCTTGAACAGAAGAGACATGGATAAGATTTCGGTTCCTGCACCGTATGAAGTACTACCTAATTATTTCATTCAGAAAGACATTATTTTGAAAGCTTCTGCATTATTATCAGGAGAATCATCACCATCTGACAATTTCCGTGTCGAAGGTAACTCGTACGCGATCGATGCAGACTACACATCAAATCTAATTGAGAATGACGACGATTCTAAACTGTCATATTTCCGCGAGGATGTTGGTTTAAACACATACTACTACTTGACGAAATTAAGAAAGGCTCCATGGGCGTATGCACCAGAAAATTTCAATACTGGTTATGGTGAATATCTGTACCACATTATAAAACAAATGTTCACTAGATACAATCTAGAAAGGTACTCAAACGGATTACCAGAATTGGACATTATAAATTGGGACACTTTTGCTACAACTCCTTATGACCCCTTACTTATTTACTCGAATGGAAAAGAATTTAGCTCAAGAATGTCGTGTTCCGGATTCACAAACTCTGAACTTGTGAAACAGTTAAAGGATTTTGAAACTAACATTGATCTAGTTGTTGCTGACATGGTAAGCTTATCTCAATACAAATTCATCACCACTCCAAAACACTTTCAAAAAGTGGTTATTTAACATAAATGCTTTGTTCGGTTCGCCAAAAACTGAAAATAAATAGTTCAGAATCATCATCATCAGCCGGGAAACGTCCACTGCTGGACATAGGCCTCCTTCATGGTATGCCACATCGACCTGTCCCGAGCCACCTGCATCCAGCGACTCCCCGAGACCTTGACCAGGTCGTCGGTCCACCTAGTAGGAAGACGGCCTGGTAGACGTTTCCCGGTACGCGGTCGCCACTTGAGAACTTTTACTCCCTACCGGTTATCGGTTCAGAATAGCAGTTTTTAATTAATTGCAAATCCTTACTTTATCATAATTTCAGGTGAAATCAGGGTATAATAAAACGCAAATATTGGATCATCTCATGGAAAATCTTATCACTCATGATAAAAGTTACGAAATGGTTGCGCGACAACTTCTTATAGGCAACAATTTAAATGAGTAAGTACCTTTGTCTACAAAATAATAAATATATTTTACAGCTATAGAATTAGTGACTAAATTCACTCCATTTTTTCAGCCAATTATCTGCATTGGAGCACTTTATGACATCACCAAGAGACCCTCTGTTCTGGACATTAAAAGCGAAAATAGTGAACTTAGTTGACAACGCTCTTCTGAAATTACCTAGTTACTCCAGAAATGAATTATACTTCCCAGGAGTTGAAATAGTAAACGTGGAAATTAAAAAAGTCCAAACTCTCTTCGACTATTATCAATTGGATGTGACTGACGCACTTAAATCCGGAAACAGTAACGCTGAATTTCAAGTTAAAATAAGTCAGCCCCGACTCAACCACAAACCATTTGCACTGAAACTAAATATCACCTCCTTAGTCAATCAGAAGGGACTTGTAAAAATATATTTGGGTCCTAAGACTGCACCTGGTGCACTCTCTGAAAAGAAAAATCTATTTATGTTATTGGATAGTTTTGAATGTAATCTCAAAGCAGGCAATAATATTCTGTCCAGATCATCAGATGATATAAAAAAATTGTCAGAAGACTTCGCGTCTCTTAGGGCTATTCGTAAAATGGTAGAAGACGCTGAGTTTGGATTAAACGTACCGTCTTGGAATAACTTTCAATCTCTTACTGGATTTCCTTCAAGATTAATACTTCCTAAAGGTACGATAGAAGGACTTCCTCTTCAAGTTCTCGTTTTTGTATCACCTTTTGTGAAATCAACAATTGGTGAGGTGTACCCATTAACAGGAATGTCATTTAACTCTGTTGCTCTATCACCTGGATATCCTTTAGATCTGTTCATCAACGATGCTCAACTGTTTTCGTTGCCGAATGTTATTATCAAGGAAATTACTGTGATGCATAAAGGTGATAAATCAGATTACACTGCAGCTGACATGTCAAAGAAATGGCAAAGTGGAGATTCGTACAAGCCTTCATCGAGGCCTGATTACACCCAGCCTAAGCAACCCTTTGATTATGCGTCTAAAAAAGCACAATTCGGAAACAAAGAACAATTATCTGGCAAAAAGGGAGGCTACAACAAAGAATACTTTGACACTAAAGATGAAATTCAAAATATATATTCAGAAGGTGACAATAAGATCGAGAAAGTGGATATAAACAAAGATACCAAAAAAAACTTACTTGAAACATCAAATGTTTTCGATATTGATATTCACGGAGTAAGTGATACACGCACACCGGATGGTAATAGAAATGTACTTATAGATGTAAACAATGATAAGAAGATTGTCAAAGTAGACATTGATAAAGACATTACGCAAGATAAAATACTGGGAAATCAAAACATGGACTATGTGAACGTTTACAAGATTCAAGATGAACTTCCTCACAAAAGCAGTGTCTACCTGAATGTTGAGAACGTTTTAGATAATGATAATTTAGGTGTTCCTGTAGTATCGAAAATAAGGTCACCTTCTGTGTACGATTACATTCTTCCTGATTTTGATTATGATGACGTACAAGATGAAAGAGTTTATGAATAATTGGTATAGGTACTGGAGAATCTGATTTTGATTCTTACTATAATGTTTATGGACAGTTAAATACTTTACTACAGGTGATTTTAAATTAGATGCAGAATTTTTTGGTTACACCATAACAATCATTTTAGGGTATCAATTTATAAGCTTCTTTTTGTTATTAATTTGTTTAGAAATTTAAAATTTAATTTCCAAACAAATAAATGTGGTACAACATCATTAGAACATGATACTTTTATATTAATTAATTATAATAGCATCATTTTTCATTATTTATTGCAATAATTAAATAGATTGTAATCACCAAGTCACCTGTATATAGCTGACGAACCATTTAAGTAACTCACTCACCATGAATGTAAGCAAATCTACCAAGTCAATTTTAGACTACATCTGTCGTATAGATTTGAAACTTTGCAAATATATGTGGACCAGATTACTCTGGAGCCAGGAAGGAGGTGGATGGAAAATATACTTTTCAATGGGTACTAGTAAACCCCTCGAGTTCAGGCTCATCTGGTTTGCTTTGACGAGTCTAACACATTACGCTTAGTGAAGAGGGGCTGATGATGGCGCCAGGGTGTGGACAGAGGAATTATAGGTTGGCAAAAGCATGTGTTTAGTTTGTTTTATACTGCAACCTGTTGAATGAACGTCTTAAAAATATGGTGTAATTATTTAAGCAACCCTAACACTTCTCCCTCTAATTTGGAAGCAACCTTTAGTATGTAATAATACAATTAAGTATTTAATAAAACAATTAAATGTTTCTTGTTGTTTATATTGTCTCGTTCAATGCGAGAGCGTATATGCTGTCTATGCGTCATACCTACTATCTTACCTTCCTAAACATGTTTGTATTGTTTGATTTGTGTGTGTACGCAAATTGTATATACTCAAATCCGTAACGTCAGTACACAATAAAATCAGACACTCAAAGATTTATCCAGACCTGCTGTCAAAAAGAGTATACAAGATTCCATGCACAGTGGTAAGGACCTGCTTTGCCA
This sequence comes from Carcina quercana, assembly GCA_910589575.2. NCBI lineage: Eukaryota > Metazoa > Arthropoda > Insecta > Lepidoptera > Depressariidae > Carcina > Carcina quercana. The sequence continues at coordinate 6,253,925 of OU342442.1, forward strand.
AACGTTTTTATGATTTTCTTAATTCAAGAATTTATAACAAGATGGTTAAAAAGTGTGGCATAAAGGAGCAAAGTTCAAGTGAAACTAAATTATTAGTAAAAAAAAAGCTCCTGACCTTATCCTACTCTGAGACTGAACACATTCTAAAGGTATTAATCTGAACATTTTAATTTTTTAAATCATCAGATCGTAAACCCACCAACTTTCCCTTAAACCCCTCCCCCCCTTTCCTATTCTTAATTCCAAAAATCCAAACACGTTATCTTCTATTCTATTTTATATTTAAATTTCTTATTTCTGTTTAATTGGTATTGTATATAATATAATTTAATTGAAATTGTAATTGTAATTCTTAATACTTAACTGTATATTGTATCTGGTCTCCACGACACAGGCTCAGCCTAGTGTGGAGACCGCAGTGTATTTAAAAATGACTTTTTTAATGAGAAAATAAATTATTTGTATTTGTATTGTATTAATTGTACATTATACCCGTTTTGTAATTATGCTTGAGCTTTGTGAATTTGTGTGGGACTTAATTAATAGTATTAAAAACATATTGTAATAACAAAAAAAAAAAAAACAAAAAAAAAATTTAGCGTAACAACAATCATTCCAGACTCAACAAATCAATACAGAACATTAGAGATTAAGTTTCATGGATACTAAAAGCAGTTAAAGTCACATAAAACAAAGGCTACGAATGCATTATCATTGCTGATCCACGCGGTTTTCTATCATTATTCCTGGAAAAGTTCCAAAAGTTTTACAACATCGTTACGCTTTCCCTATTTTCATCGTGGAAAATTTAAAAACCATCGCTCACTACTGTGACAACGGCTAGAATACAAATAGAAATACTTTTACAGTTGATTACAAGGTTTCGTTAGAGCATAGATATGTCAACGATGTAATTTCAATATTATGATCGCCGCGATATATTAACGTCTGTGGGAATTATGGGAACTGTTCTAGATCGTAAAGTCGAACAAAAAAACTAGATTCATTTGTCTATAAATAAGCGTACTTTAAAGCATAACATCAAAAACCGCACGATATAATTGAAACAAAATAAAATAAACGTTAAAAAGAAAAGCAAATTGAATTGCACAAATTATAATACATGCGAACGTCATTGGCGTGCTAAGAGTAGAGTACTCGTATTCTCACCGCGTCTCATAAATATCTCCTTCAGAAAACAATTAAATGACTTCATTTTGTGGCATACCATTAAGTCGTCATGAAATTTCTGAAGTCACAGAAAGAGATTAATGGTGCGTAGTATATGTGATAATTCTTGTATATGTCACCTACTCTGAATCGCATTCCATTTTCTAATCACGTTTGAAGAATCTCTATCAGACACTTTGAAGAGTACAAACGTCAAGCCCAGACTGAAACCATGTGTGAATCACCAAAGAAAGATCGCTTGGTTACAATAATATATTACTAGTGGCTCCATTATATTCTAGTACTGTAACTTGTAAGACATATAAAATCAGACGTGTGGGATGTTTCACATAAATAAAACTTTATGATAAATCGTTAAACTCATACCGTTCTAAAACACTCGGATACGGAATTCGAATGTAAATCATGGCCAACGAGCAGAGCTATCTCTTTAATTTCAGTTAGATTGGATTTTGTAATTTTTAGATCTAAAATCCTGGAATACTACTACATTTTTAATGTTGTTCCTCAACTAAAAATAAAACGCAAAAGTAAATATTTTGACTGTCATGCGTTGTATGAGAAGTAGGTTATAGCTACTACATTTTACTACTAACTTTCCGAAATTGTCAGATTCATGGACTTCCAAAAATATGACGTGACCTTTTAAAGTAGAGAATCTTAATTTGTTATCAAAGTATTCCGCTAAACAGCAGTGTTAATAGCGCTGATGTTTTTGGTCATACATTTTTACATAGCAAAAGTTCATTACGGCTTATGTGTGAGCACGCTTCCATCATCACTTTTCGTCAGTGTAAGGTCGTGCAAACTAATTGAGAATATACTGGTCAACAAAAGTTCGTAGTTTTTCTTGAGAGTAATCGATAAAAGCCTTGAATGTAAATATTGAATAGCATTGAACTAAGGTTGCTAGGTATTCTGGGACTACAGAATTGGTTACACGATAACTTTTCAACTATCCCTATATAAAAAATTAAATCATCAAGGAAGGACAAACAAATCATCTCACTATCGCCTTTTAAGACTAGTATGGACTGTTTTGTTACTTTTTGTAAACTTTCCAACTTTAACTCATACGAACTTAAAATTTAGTGTATATAGTTAAATAGAAAATGTGTACATTTTTATATGTAGTTTAAAAGACGTCTAGTATAGACAGTCTGATAAATAGCAAAATCAAACAAGAACGGTAATTACTGTTAAGAGTACTCGTATTACTAAAATCTGATTTTGAGAAACATTTTAACGACTTGACAAGTATTTTTTTTTGTCGAAAACAAAGTGTATATTTTAAGAATGTTGATATTTTATAGTCATAATATCACATAGAACTTTAGTCGAGGAGGTATGTTAACGTCAATTTGATGCCAAAACGATGTTCAACATCGAGTGAGTGTTCCTGCTGCACAAATGCCCGATGATTCAGAATTCGAACTTGGTGCAATGGTACGCGTAACTATCCAAACATTGCTGTTGGCTATGATAGCCAATTATTTTTGGTTTGTGAATACTGCACCGCAGTAAATTGCCCACCTGTCGGTTACGGATCGTGTAATAAATTTGAAATTCACGGGTTGGGTGATCGTAATGAATATAAAACAGATTACTGGGGATTAGTTTGAGAATGTGCATCATTTGAAGCTCGTAGAGAGATTATGGTGAGACAGATATACAACGACAAATTTACCGTCTAGTCTCTGGTGGATGTGTGGATTGTTGATACTGGACTCAATGAATATAGTCAAACTGAGTGTTGTAAAGGATACACAAATCAGGTCAGGTCAAATCACCTTACAGGAATAGAGATCCAAATTTTAGGACCCAAAGGTTTATTATCTAAGAAATTGTTAACACCTCCTAGTCACACATATGAAGTGGTCTTTTAGCGTTTTACTGTTTTGCTGTGATTCCTACCTAGACAATCAATTGGGATCCCCTGCGTGATAAGGATGTGGTGGCATTAAAGCGGTTGTAAGATCACCTTGACACGTGATTAAAGAGGGCACGCTGAGAGAACAGCTATGCTGAATAGATTGGAGTTATTTTAAAATTATTCTTAAACTGCGATATGTGTGATTTATTGAAGAACTTGAGGGCTGTGTCTCGGTCGGTCTTTTATTCGTAGATGAGTCCTAACAAAAGATCCGATTGAAATCTGGAACGAAATAAATATAGCCGTACGTACTGTGCGGCACTTGGTTGAAATACTTTGGCAATCAGAGTGCAGTAAAAGGATTTAACGGGATCCCTCTCCGAATGCTTCCATACTAAATATCTGTTGCCATAATCTTTTAAAATAGAATAGCTGGCTTGACAGGTAATTACGATGAGATGAGATTATAGTGACGAGAATTAAATATCATTAATTTACAGCTTTATTGTTAGCTCCATTAGCCGTTACGCAGCTAATGGTTCCTAGATGGCGCTTTGAATAAGAATAATAAAAATTGTGTAAAAATGAAAATTGTGATTCACTATGAAGTTGTATGTCAATGATACTCATTTCGCGACATCATAATCTGACGTCCTATTTTTATATAATTACTCCACAAAGCCAGCTATTCTATTTTACACGCTTTATTAAAAGATTATATCAACAGAAATTTAGTATGAAACTTTGATGGAGCGGGATCCTGTTAAATATATAAAGAAATTAGAGTTTTAGAGACTGTAAAAAACGAGTGGGTAGACTGTAGGTACGTAAATGCGCAGTTCTTCATGTAAACAAAACTAAATCAGTCCAATCAGAAGAAGAACCGTAAAATTCCACTCACGCGCCTTAACTAAACAGAAGTCTAATCTGTCGATAGACGAGTGTTGCTGTAAAATGTTTTGGCATAGATACCTGGTAACATCGTACTTTATAACTATATTGTATCAACTGTTTCATTATCATGATCATGTTCACTTCTGATCATAGGCCTGTACCGTTATCCGCCACAAAGATAGGCAGGCCCCAAGCTGCTTGCATCCAGTAGCTCCACACGACTACTAGGTCTTCAATCCACTTAGTAAAGGGTCGGGCACGTACACGTTTACCGGTACGTGGTCAAAAGTTGATTACGCATAATCCCCTTCGGTTATCCGTTTTTCCAGCGATGTGGTTTCCAGCGTTTCACTATCTAGACCCCTTCACCCCCCATGTCATCAAAAATAAGAAAGGCCCGCCGCAGTGCTTACGTGATACTTGAACGGGCCCTGAGCACGCCTACATGTTTATTTGCTTCTTTTACCAGATTAAAAGTGTACAAAATTAGGTTTTGAAATTTAATTAAGTCGATCGTAGAGTATTTAAAATGAATATGGAACCTACGTGTCCCGACAGACGGCTAATTATCTTTTTCTGGGTGGTAAATATTAAAGAATAAATGGAGAACGGCCATTTCATTATCATCGTTGACTATTCACCGGCTTTGCACACGATTCATAGCTATCTTTGTAAATAAGGTCATTCTGTTAGGAACGTAAAAGCGGAGACGCAACCAACGTTTTCCAGCTTGTCGCCGTTATAGCTTTACGTTCTGTTTATTTAGTCTCTCCAGATAAATGTCAGGTACCTTTTACAAAATTTACTAGAAGCTACTTCCTCGAACACTCCATACAAACAAAGCTTAGGTGCATTTTGAACATAGCTAATCAAACCCAATAAAATCTGGTAAAATGGTTTGCACTTGGTTTTCATCTCACCTAATGGTAAGCGACGATAAGGCCGTAGGATGTTAAGCGTGCGCACCCATAAGCCTAAATCTAATGAGGTGCTGGCTCTGCTTCCTTATCACACCGGAACATAACAGTGCTATTAACTTTGCTGTTTGGATACATATTTAGCCAGGCGGACACAGAAAAGGCCCCACCAACACCAAATCGAGTAATAATCACTCACTGGGAATCGATACCGAGACCTCCGGATTGTAAGTCCAAGCGTGTAGCCATTAGGCCACGGAGGCACTAAACTTACTGGGCCCATTAAAAATAATAATTATTACAATAATAATCAACATTACCCGAGTTTTGTTCATATGGCCCTAATACAGAATATTGTTTATTAGCAAACTGACAAAACACATGCCTTGTTAAAAATTTTTGGTCAATGTATCAATATTTTAATTGTGTTTGATAATATCCAACAGATTATTATTAAACTTTCTCAAGTCATATTTCCTTCCAAAAAGCAATGTTTCCAGCCCTTTACAACGCCCTCCTTAAAAGTCTACAGAAATAGACAGCGAAACTATCAAATGAAAACATTTTAATCAATGACGGTACCTGTGCTATGTCTGTATAAATAAAACATAAGCCGCTAGCTATAATTCAAAAATAGTTTTAGGACGTGTGAAGCCAAGGTGTTCCGCTCGCATACGTACGTTTGCGTGAGAATAATGCGGCCAATAAAATAAGATCGCGTCTATACACAATCATCCACCAAGTGTTGCCAGACGATACGTAAATGGTGTGACTTTTATTATGATTTGAATCTAGAAATATTCAGATTATGTTCATAAAAGGACAATATAACTGAGAATTGAAGCTTTAATGTACCTAAAACGAAGTTGCTGATGTCAATGGAAAAATTAGATTAATATTAACTAGTCAATAGTTAGGTTAGTTTTAAATACAAATTAGAGCAACCATTGATTTTGTTTTAAGATAAAGTTCTTGTGGTCGAACTGTCGTCTAGCCATTGTTAATAAATAAAATAACTGGTGACGTATGTTGGTGCGGGTATTTACAAAATTTACGAATTATTTCTGTGTTCCTTATTCACAAAATATAAGTTTTAAATGTACTGACTTATAGAGTACAAATCCTATAAGAAGATTTATCCATACCGTCCTTATGTAGCGTTAACGAAACTTTTTGGAATTAGTTAATACGTCATTGGAAGTATCTAGCATTCAAGACACAGGCTCGGCCTAGATTGAATGCTAGGGTACATAGTTATGTAAAATTAATAGCCAAATTATGACTTAGGTTAAGACATAGTGTTAAGTTTAAGTGTCAATAAAGCTTTTTTATTTTATTTAAACCGCTGACAAAATATACTTTTGAATATAAAGAAATACACCTTAAAATTAGTTCTTCACAATTAAAAATAAAATGTTATTATCATACTCGTATGTAACTGGCAACCCTACATAACAAAACCACGTGATTACGTGTATTTTAAACTCATTCATGAATCACTATAAATCGCACTCACTGACTGAGAATTAGCTGTATTCTGATGTTATATAGTAGGTAGTTAAAAATAATCCGTGATTTACTGGGATTAAACAAAGAAGTTAAAACTGAACGTAAAAATAGCGAACGAACTGAATGAAAGCTAACATTCTACTTTTATAAATGTGGTTATTTTGGGTGGTTTATTAATTTTAGAACCAATTGAAGACCATATAACATATTTCCAATTAAACAGCCAACGAATAACATTACTACTACCTATTTTGTGTATGTCTCCACGAAATCCTTTTCATATATCATATCACCGATATAAACTAAACGAAATGAGAAAATTGTAACAAAAGTATATACCAAATACATGAGTTGAATTCATGCTCGCAAAATTTTAACTACATCGCGAGAAACAGCTAAAAAGTTAATCAAAAGGTATTCAACAAGATAGGTTGCCAAATTACCATCGGCATACCAACTGAAATATAAACAAAACTGACTCGCAATAACTTTGGATCAAAATCCTTCAGCTTACGGATTCCTGACGGTTTAACGACATCAATTTAATCCAAACTACACAATTACCCACATAAATACGGACGACATTCTAGACAACATCCTGTTTGCACAAAATTATAGCAAAGTGATTTATTCTCGGCGACAAAGTAATATTTTAAAACAATGTCCGCAATATGACGACGTTTCTGTCATTGTGGGAGTTTGCGAGGGAACAAAAATTATAGCCGATCACCGTATTCTATATCTGCGCCGGCGCAGCTCGCGCCGTATAACCCGTTTCACGCGCCAGTGGTCGCCAATCGATGACGAGCTCCATCCTGGAACTGCTCTTTTGATGTCAAAGCTTTTTTTCTTCTTCATGTTTTCATCTAAAAGTGGTTTCTTGACCTAAATATTGGAACATAGTTATTCTAACCTGGATGTAATATTGTATAGAGAAGAGTATCGTAATAATTTAAGAGTTACTTTGTAAAATTATCTTCCACGTGTTTCATTGATTTTATGTTTATATATTTATGACCAGCTTCCGAAAGTGATAAAATACTGTATGAATAAATGAAAACTGATCATTTTTGATTACATTGCTTTTAGTCGTGAGGGTTTGAAACAAAGTACTAGTAAATAGATGGTTTGAGCACGTGCATTAAGTTCAACCGATTTTTACCGGAGCATGAATTTCAAAACTAGCTTTTTTTTGCGTTCAAAGCAACCGACATTTATCTTGAAGAATTGCCACCTGCGGTTATATTAAATACTCCTCACATAGCAAATATGACTAGCTTTTGCCCGAAACTTTACTTAAACTTCAAAAATTTTATTCCTCTCCTTGCTACAGGCTACGGGGCTTGCCAAATTTCATGACCATAGGTTTTGCTGTTTAGACATCAAGAGGTAGTTAATTTGTCAAGGTAATTAAGTCTAAGTATCATCAGTTTCTCCTGTTGTTTTAGTAAAAGACGTCTTGAAACTGACTTGAAACGGACAGCAATGTCCACCTGGGAACCACTGACATCTTGCTGCGTTAACCAACTCGTATTATGTATGATGTTGATGTAAGCTACCGAAAGTAGTGACTTTTTAAGAAAGCTCACGTTTAGTTTTAGGGTTTATCGTCTGACCAAAAAACAAAAAAAAATTTTTTTTGTTTGCTTTTCCGATTTACTCTACAGTACTTTTATTGATATGTCTTACCTTTTATGTATGTTTCATGCCATAATTGAAGAAAAAAACGCGTTCAAAAAGAACTAAAAACCGACTTCAACTGCCCTAAAAGTCTACTTTTATTAAGGCAATGCTTGTAAGTTAGCTGTCTAACACACTTAACATTCCCTATCTCAAAAAGTACTGAATCGAGTTTTATGAAACTTGCAGTCTTCCCTAAGTCTTAGGGGACGGCCCGGTACACTTTTCCCAGTACTTCAATGTTGAAATTTATAGAACGCATGCAATATTATATTGCATCAAAATGTAGTTTACAATAACTGAAAATGAGTATCTTCTAATTTCAAGGGCGAGAGGGACGGGACACGCAATCATTTCAGTGGATTGTTGCGGGATACATCAAAGGAATTTCATGTTCATAATCAAACAGCTCTTTAGCGTGCGCCTGCGACTCTCGAGTCTGGAATGCTTTAATCCGGACGTGTGGTAGGTACATGTTTAATTTCGTATGGTTCGTTGAATGATATTGGTTTGTAGCATCACTGAGTAATGCGTTTCTATCATTGAGGATCTCGAGATTCGGCCGTCATTGCGAGGCCGTGGGGATAAAAATACAACATTTGTATATACTTTATTCAAACTACACTCCCTATAAGGTGTTGTTCGTAAACTATTTCAGCAATGGAACAATATATATACTTAATGTCATAAACTACTTCCATTCCAGCAACAAGTGTTCGGAACCATGAAAAGAAACGTACTGGAATTATTACTTTGAAATTAGGTTCATTTTCCCGACCTCAAAACTAAGTATGTTTGTCAAGGTATGTCGAAATTTCAAAGTGTAGTCACTAGGTGCCACTAGGTGGGGTATGCTATGAAGTAGGGTACCTTTGTTTGTACGTGTTACAAACAGATGTTTATTATTTTCTTTGAAACATACATAATTATGTGTGTTTGTGTAAACAAAAAATGTGAGTAAAAATACAAACTATCGAACTTGATAGCAATCGTTTTTTATTTTTAGATTTCGTTTTTTTAAGTCGTTTAAAAATAACATTCCCTACTATATTTTTTATTAATAAATGTTAGTCAATGTCACTTCGTTTATACTCAAGGATGATCAACGCTTGGCCTCAATATCACCTAATGTTAAGTGACGATGAAGTCGACGATGTTACGAGTCGGTCTAACTATACAGTGCTACTACTATTTAGTCTTCGTTTGAAAATTTCCAAGTTTTGGTTTTCGAGGAACACGGAAACCATTGTGCATTCTATATTTTATCCGTATGCATGTTCAAAGTTTCCACAGTGAAACATTTGAAAGAATCACAGTTCACAGGACTTTAGTAAATATACCATGAAAACCAAAGCAATGTATCTATGTGGTAGATTTTGAGAACTTATCACAAAACATTGACAATCAAACTTAGTTGTGCGGTCGGGAAAAAGAACTTTATTTCAAGGTAAATAAAAGTATATGTACGTTTCTTTCCATCATTCGGAACTCTTGTTGTGCGCATCCAAATCGCACTTGGCAGGGTTTGTTTTGTTTCAACTTTACCTGAGTTTGAGGGTTTGAAGACTTATGCAACTTTTTATCCCGACCGGACAACTAATTGGCATAATTTCTGAAGTAAAAACAGCAGAAGTCGCAGACAAAGGCTAGTTATTTACACACTTATGATATTGTATGATTATAAAATAATTGTGAATCCGTCCTTATCTTATGGTGTTGAAAGATTATGAGAAATTTAAAAAACTTTTGACGCATATTTCACGAGCAACTGAATTTTTGTTCATTGGATAAAACCTGGTATAAAATATTTATTTCTTAAAGTGTACTAAACCTTTGGTAGGAAACTGAGCTACACAAAGGCTACCAATTTTAATAACAAAAGTAATAATATTTACTTTGTTAATAAAAAGATCATCATAATCATAAGTCACACCCGTTTCGCATAGATCTTATGTGATTATCTGAAATTTGAAAATAAATAGCGCTCGTTAGTTTGTACGTGTTTATCATATCTGACAGGCCGTTTCCTTTCGCGGAATGCATGAGTGTTCTATAAAACACCTGAACTGCCATCTCCACAAATATAAATAGGGCGACGCATGTGTTAGAAAAAGACAGTAGATTTTTCACTTATTTTCGGGTTCCATCATTGGTGGGGAATGCTATAAATAGGGGTGTGGAACCGACGTAAATTCCAGTGTAACAACACTCGCACTCGGATTCAGTTCTGGTTACAACTGTCAACCCTAAACAGACAACATGGTGAGGATCAAGTTTATATTAGTGAAGTGTATATGAATGTGGATTTGTTAAGTGATCTTGATAAGCAGTATGTGGAAGCATTAACAACAACACAATCAGGAAATTTAAAAAGTGATCGGTCGTCATAAGATATTGCCAACTTTTAGCACATAGCGAGTAGATGACAAAGAGAATTTTATATGAATATGTGTGTAGAAAGTATGGTGGTGTTATAAATAAGAAACATATCGCTAAAAAGCTATGTATTCTTCGACCCTTGTGCTCTAGTTCAGTAAAAAAAAGGATGTTTTTCGTGTTGAAAGTAAAACTATGTCAAGTCAACTTTTCATCAACTTGCAACTTACTTCTCCTTTACTTTCAAAAAGATAAAGTATAAGCTTTTTCATCATCAATGATGATTGATTTTTGGAGTTTTTTTGCACAGTATAATGTTTACCATTCAAACGGTTATTTGCTACCATTTAAGAAAAAATTAAAACTTAAAGTAATTATAAACTAACAGCACTAGTACTGTGCAAAAAATCGTTTACTTTATATTTGAATGGTTAAATGTATTAGAAAAATAGTAACCTGAGGAATCCATAAAGTAAACATTTTAGTATCGATATTATTTTATCAAAAATGTGTTATTAAATGATAATGTTTTTACTTTTTTTGCATTCTATAGTCATAATTATTTATTCAATTAGAAGCAGTAGAATTTTTCCAAAATATTATCCAGTGAGAGTGAATGTTTTTTTATAAAAATGTTTGAGCCGATTTGATAATGATAATGAAATTTTCTGAATGAAAATTTTTTTATCGCTTCGCAAATATTCTGTTAGAAATCAGAACGGACATAGTAAAATCAGGAACTCCAGTTTTTTAAATTTATTTACACGAAAATAGTAATGTGGTCGGATCAAATAATAAACATAATAATTCTAGAGACAAAACAACCAAACACTAAATGTTCTACTAGTCTAGAAAGGTAAATCGAGTGCTCAAACGATCTCATGACTCCAATTTGAATGCGTCTAAAAATCGTTCTCTAAACAGACAGCTTCAATCTTTATTTTGTTTAAAAAAATTGTGTATTCTAACATCAAATTTAATTTAATTACCACGTTCATAAGAACACATGGAGATTCAACCTTGACTCGCAAATGATTTCATAAATAAATTAGACGCAAATTGCCTTCCCGCCTGAAGCCGAGGAATTTGTTGTAAATCTATTCCATTTGAACATTACATCGTTTGAAACTTAATCTCCTTAATCTATATTTGTGGTCTCGAAAACGTCATCGTTAAATCTACACGCTGAAAAATACCCACGTGTATGTTTGCATGTTTGGAATTATGGTGTCATGTGATCAATTATAGTGAAATGGAACGCAGCGATTTATAAAATTCCTAAGCATAGTAATAGTGTTAAACAAATTAGTAGGAAACTAACAGAACTTTTATAGATAAACATCCAAAAAACTTTTAACAAAGACATTTATAATAACGTATAAAATAATAGACCGGACAAAGCAATAAAAATTTTAATCCTAAACTTTTTAACAATTGGTAATAATGTTAAGTCTAGAGTCACACGCCCGTACGAAACATTTGACGTACCATTTTCAACATTTAAATTTCTCTATAAAATTTTGATGAAATCTAAAAAAATTTGTATGAAAAGTTTCCAAATGCCCGCTCTAACCTATTACTAAATTATATATCTCTGATTTCAAATGACAAATTCGTATTTCTGACGCAGTCGGACTTGTCAACCTGTATTGATTGTATATTAAATTAGTTAAAATAACTTACCTTACATTAAAAAAAATTCAGAACAAACTATGATTGTCGATTACATGAAAATAAAAAGGTTATTGACTACATGGAGAATAATAAAATATTGACACTAGTTTACTTATTCATATAGTTAATACTAGTTTGGATACTTTAAATTTATGTAATTTATTTAAGTTTTCTTTTAATTGTATAAATTACGTCTTTGTACGTGACTCCATTTGCGTGGCGTCAAAATGACACTGTAAATGTGACGGGTTGTTCCCAGTGGTCCTCAACATTTTTTTCTTTTTCCCTGCCGTCTCTCCGGCCTTAAATACGAGTAGACGTCTTACGAAAACTTAATCCCTGAAAATGTTGTCCCTGTCTTTTATTATGATCTCTGCACCATAAGTCAAGGCAACCTTCCATACTGTTTGTGCATTAATGATCCAACCTTGACACTCGTACCGTAACTGATGTAATTACTGTAATTGTTATTTACAGGACACAGATGACGATCAGAAGATGGCGATGCTTCGCAAAGCCTTCCAGATGTTCGACACCACCAAGTCGGGCTACATAGACGTCCTCAAGATCTCAACCATTCTCAACACAATGGGTCAGCTGTTCGACGACTCTGAGCTCCAGGAACTCATTGGCGAGAATGATCCCGAAGGTAAGAATAAAAAATAATAAAAAATATATATACACCAGATATAATAGTTCTCGTACCTCGCCGGTGTGGGCTCTGGGCTTGTGTCGCTGTTGATACGTTAAGAGAGAAATCGATATAGCTGCGTAACATCCCTCTTTATAATAAAGTCTCGAAGGGGCCTCTGGACCTGTGTCCCCATGCAAGCCTTATAAAAGACCGGGAACTTCTTGAAAAAGAATGACCTGTTTAAAGATATAATAATAATAAAAATTATTGGGACACAATAATCATTATCAGCCGGAAAAAGTCTACCACTGATCGACCTCCTTTATAGAACACTAAAGAAATTATATGTGTTTCTTTGGTTTCTTATATTACAATACGGAATTTAAGTTGGAAATCTAGTATGTAGACGAATCACGGGCTAGGATTGTAGCTATAAAGTTGAATCAAAGTTTGAAAAAGGGGGCTCACGTGTATCTTAAATAAGTACATTTAGTATTTAGCACATACTTACTTTTTATTTCAAACAGTTGACATTCAGAATCGGTTCAATTATTTAGCTGTATATGCTGCCCTATAGATGCTGCCTTATAGATTCAACTCAGTTAACCGAAATAATAACAATAAAAAATTATTTTTTAGTTCTCTGATTAGGTTTATTTATGAATGCACGACATTTAATTTCATGTGAATTGAATCTGGTTTACCCTCAGATTAACTAAGTGTTTCGAAATTCCAAAAACCGAAAAAAAAAAAACAGCATCTGCATAGCAGAAAACAAAACTAGCTCTATAATACACATGAAATTCATAGACATTCATAGCTACACACTCATTTTTTGTCAGTTAAATAGGCAATAAATAATATTGAATAACAAGAATAAAGAAAGAGATTAGGTCTACACGTGTGGCTGCGACATCCTCAGACAAACTCCAGAATATTTTTACAGCGCGGCTACTCTAATGAGGCTATTTCTGTCCGGTGTCTCCTCGAAATTCCAGTTCCTTTGAAAGATCGCTGTCTTCAGTTTGCATGTTTACGTCGACTCGTTGAAAGACTTGAGAGACAGTTTTTCATACTGAATGATTCTCTTGCTGGCCAACGCTCTGCCAAGAAAGATAATATCTCAGTGTGAGATAGTTTAACGAGCAAGTGAAATATTGCTTCTCGTTAATTTTATTCGTGTGGTTTTAAACACTGGCATAATAATAACACTGGAATAAGAATGTGTTTGAACTAGGGCACGGACAAGGGTAATATCCAACAGAAGACTTATACATCTGAATACTTTTAGCTGGTGACATCGACCAGCGTAGAGAAATAACTCTTCTCTTTGCCTGTCCTTATTCGCAGCTGATTTAATCGACTTGAGATTTAAGACTAATATCATAAGTTTGTCATCTATGTTGGAATATTTCTTTACATCTTAGTGCAAATTTTATACCTATGTGCTTACACCTGGCCTTGACACAACTGAAGGGAGTGCATTAAATTGCAGATAAATATCCCAATCCATTATTTTGTCGGCAAAAAAACAGTGGCTGAAGTCCGGTACGAAAAAATACAGGAATTTGTAAATGTTTATCCATCTGCGATGTGAAGGCGTTCCCAAGGCCCGCGTGAGTGGCGTGTTCTAATCTTGTTTGTTTTCCGACAGGCTCAGGCAAGATCAACTTTGACGGGTTCTGCAATATCGCTTCTCACTTCTTAGAGGAGGAAGATGCCGAAGCTATGCAACAGGAACTGAAAGAAGCTTTCAGGTACAGTTTATAAATAAATACAATAACACGAGAAAGCATTATCATAAATATTCGCTGTGTTGCAGTAGCAGAAACAATTTTGTTTCACGACATTCTTTTACAGTCTGTAGCTTCCTCTTTACAGACTTCACTTATTGGCTTTTATGCTGTGAATGCATTCTTTAAATCTTTATTTATTTCTGAATAATCGTTCTTGGACCTATGTTCTAGTTTTTTTTACATACAACTTGTTACGTACACTAACTGTTAAACGAATAAAAAAGTAAATATTAGATTTAATTTTTGTGCCATCGCTATATCCTTTCAAGCAGAAACGGAACAATCAATTAACAATACTTTATGGACTGGACAGTAACCTGTACAATTTTTTATACCACGGGATATTTTTTAAAGTCCAGGGACAAAGTATCGGGCACAAGCTTTTATAAATTAATGTTTATCGGGACTTTGAGGATCGGACTCGGGCAAATGCGCGTACTATATATTAGTAATTGACAAATTGTGAAAATAACCAGAAAAGACTCTGCATAACTATTTGCTGATTTTTGATAATAATATTTGTCTGTTTGTTATGCAGATTGTATGACCGCGAAGGTAACGGCTACATCACCACCTCCACGTTGAAGGAGATCCTGGCCGCCCTCGATGACAAACTTAGCAACGCTGACCTCGACGGAATCATCGCTGAGATTGATACTGACGGCTCAGGAACCGTTGACTTTGATGGTAAATTTATAAATTATTTTTATACAAATACGCGGCGTGCACTTTGCCTCCATCTCACCAGATGGTAAGTGACGATAAGGCACGATGAAGTTTATGAGACATTCTGTCGGAATACTATCGGCAGACTCAGATAAAATAACAGTAGATAGAAAACGGCCCTGTCACTAACCAAAGCAATTGCCGACAGGAACGGATATGACTTTGGCGTAGATAGGGAGTGTTCCTAGGGGCAGCTAGTCAGATGATCCACTGCAAGGATCATCAATTTTATATACTAATTGCCCAGCATACCTGAATTAGTTGTAGTAGAATTAGCTGAGTTGGCAGTACCCGCCCTTGCTCCCCCTAGCTACGCCTATCAAATCACGTGTAACTTAGACTACTTGGCTAAACTTACAGTAAACTATTTGAAGAATACTGCGAAAGGCACCTGTGGTTTAGTAGTACTCGTAGACTACTTATCAGTTAGGAGTTGGCTAGAGTTGTCCGTCGACAGTATCGTTTATACGTATATGCGTTTAGAGAAATGTGTTATAAAAAATTTAAAACTTTTTATCATATTACCACAGATAGCGTAGTCCGTAATTATAAGTGAGACAGCCAAAACCTAATTAGCTTGAAGTATCTGGGTTATACCTCTCCTATATTTTAACCTAACGGCCAATGCATTTAAAAATAAACTCAATGACTGGCATATATAAATATAAACTCTCAATGTATAAATGTGTATGTTCATAGCAGCACTTGTGCACGGGCCATGTTAACAATCATTACATTACGTATTTTCAATAGATTTACTTTCTAAATTTCTTTTAATAGCTATAATCTTTAAAACAGGATACCTGGCTTTATACAATATTGTCTTTAAAATAGGAAATTGAAATATCATCCCAATAAAAACAATATCATTAATTTACAACTTCACAGTAATTCACAATTCACATTCTTTGGCAATTGACTTTGTGTCTTTTCTTTACGAAAACACCATGTAACAAATTTATTCCTAGACACTATAATTTCATGTTCCATTTTGAAGTTATTACTTCTCAAAGCCAGAAATTTAATTGGGAAATGCTTTGGTACAATTCTGTTTGTACTCACATTATTAACCTTTTATTTATTTTGTTACAGAATTCATGGAGATGATGACTGGAGACTAAACAATTCGTTTAAATATTTCCATAGTATTATTACGTTATTATTGTTACGTTTAGATTTTTGTATTGTATACTTTAAGAAGTTTATGAGCTTCACTTAGTACAAAATAATGTACGGTATTAAAATGGCTGTAGAAACTTTATAAATTATTTACAATAATCTATCTTATAGATAGAGTTTATCTACTACATTGTTATTATACCCTACTCTATGTAGGCCAGGGACCTTCGACTAGTTTCTGAGAGTTATTTCGGGAATAATTCATACGAAATAACGTTTATATTCACAATTTATGGTATTTGGTAACGCATTTTTATTTCAGAGATATGTGCTCGTTTATTTTAAAATTCATACAACTAAATTATTAGCAACAGTATTCAAATCAATTTGTTTGTTTTATTTCAAAAACGGTTTATATTTTCTTCTACCAAAAAAATTGTGTTTTTTGTATTGCTAGTTTTTCTATAAGTTATTTTTGTGAAAATTTTAAAGTACCTCAATAATGCATTCAATACAACCACAGACAGAAGTTATACTTGTATTAACGTTCTCATAAATGCCAGTAAAATTAATTATTACTCAATCTAAATACCTCTACCTTAGATACTTTTCTACATACTTGTACTATTTTCCTTTCATTACACATTGTATCAACATATTTTCCTGGTTGTTATTTATAAAGGATTTATTGTTGGATCAAGTGTGAGTTATCTAACTCACAGCTTAATTTGCTCGTATTCCGAGAGTTACAATTGGCAAATTACTCAATTGAAACAACCTGAGGCGAATGTAGGTAGGTACACTTGAGTGGAAACGGTTTTGCGATAAAAATAAATTCGGAAAATGGATTAAAAATTAAATAAAAGTGAGATAGGAATCATTCGTTCGACGTCATTTCCTCTGTATTTGTTGCCTAAATTAATAATTATCATGTCATGAGCTCATATATTGGCGGGAGCATATTGGCTTCAGAATTTCAAAATGGTCTCCAACGGTGTGCCGGATATGTAGGCGATAGGTATCAGCAAAAGTCAGGGCACCTGCATTAAGTTTTTTTTAGTTAAGTTTTTTTTCTTCTATTGGATGCAAATTATATGTATCAGAAATTCGAGTTTTGAGCTGATTTTAATCGGTCGATCTTTAGGAATGCATATTTTTAAGTTGGTCCGAACATTTTGCTGAAAGTTTTGACGGCGAATGTACTCCGAAATTATACCAGACCCTCAATTGGACTAACAGAAAAATGAGTTGTTGTTGAAAATGCATATAAGATGTTGCATAGGAATACTTCAGTTTAGTCGCAACTATGGCTCCTGCACGGGACACATTGTTGATCTTTGAGATTTGTTTGTTGCTTTTTGGGACTGTGCTGACCACGCCGTCTGACGAATTCAGGAATTTTGTGGATGAAGGAGGTAAGTGGGACCGTCATCGACATTTATTAAATATATGCAATCTATTCCTTTGAGTTTATTAGTCCTTTAGTAATTGCCGCGGGTGGCCTGTCAGATGTGAAACAATGAAACCATGTTGTATCAAAAATATGGCAGTATATTCAGATTTTTTAAATCTTGAAAAACTAAATAAACAAAACTATATATGATACAGTAATTATTATTATAATAAGTTTATGAGACAAAACCATAATTTTCAACGCCTTCCTACGCCTACTGTAAACGCTGTGTTCATATTTCAGCTAATTTAAAACTTCACCGTGCAGGTAATTCAAATAAGTAGTTATTTGTAAATAAGCTAAAAAATAATAACATGTCCATATACTTCCGCCTCCTATTATACAAAGTTCGGTCGAGAAATAAACATTTGATAAAGTAATCTTATTAACAGTCGGTTTTACAACCAGCCAGAGGCAGAGATGCACCTGCATGACACTATAAATTTAATCATTTTAGCGTTTAATAATACAGGCCAGCCTTGTAAAGAAGAGTTGGCAGCGGCCCCGCTATTTCATTCTGATGTTTACAGTGAGTCGCAGAGGCATTCAAGAAACATTTTTGCACGTTGTTTTCCAGAACTTGGTCTAGATGACAGTAATTATGTCCAACACATCGTGCCGTCAGGGTACCCACCACAAAAGTCACAGGAGCAGCCTCCCGTAAATTTGACATTGGCCGATATAGTGGGAAAGGTGAATATTTTTATAAATATCAATTTTTATACTGAAGATAGATCAAAGCTTGTGAACGATCTCACCAAGTAGTACATGATACACCACGATAGTATGCGATGGTCTTCAAGTTGGACTTCAAGACACTCAAATTTTAGCTTTTTGAGAAGAAAGAAGCCGGCAGTGGCTCCTGGCTGTACGCATGATGAAATTAGGAGCGTAATATTTAACGTGAGCCGCAGTGCTTTTGACTATATACTTGGTGGTGCTGTTACGCGTAGTCCTCCGAAACAGCCGTAAAAAACTTTACTTTTCAATTAATAGTTGTTACGTAGGTCCTCAACATGGCGGCACCTCAAATATTCCTGGTTTTATTTCAAGAAATAGCCGGAAAGGAAAAACTAATGTAAAACAAGAACACAACAAATTAAAATGTTTTATTTGAGGGCATTCAGTTTTATTCGCACATTTTAATTGAAGGAAGTGGAAGGAAGTGCCTGTTTCTATCCTACATCTTCACGCATTCGCTTCGTGATTGAAATGTTTCCTTTTCTTTATTTTCAGGAGAACATGTATTATGACTACTTTTTAAGGTTTTACAATGCTGGGTGTGCGATGAAAGGCCTTACATTTAATTTGTACAACGATGACTTGCGACAAACTGCAATGGTATTATTTAAATTACTCAAAGATTCCGATGAAAGTGTTATTAAAAAGGCTGAACAATGGGCTAAGCAGTATATAAACGACAACATGTTCCTGTATGTCAAGCATTTGTTGAAGCTGTATAGCAATCAAACTGAAACTATCAAAATTGAGCCACTGTTCATTAGTAAACCTCATCACTTTGTAAACGGAGAAACTATTGTGAAAGCTTTAAATCTCAAAGCTAATCAAGGAAATATTAACGACGAAGAAGCAGAAATAAATCAGATTTACAAAACAGCTTTCTACAGATCCCCTAACGATAACGTTTTTGTAATAAATACGAATTATTCCGGTTGGAACACTCATAACTATGACTGCAATTTCAAACGTATCAATTACTTTACCGAAGATATATCGTTGAATAGTTACTATTACGGGATTCACCTTCTACATCCGTTCTGGATGGGAGATGCGGTGCTGTCCGATGAGAATCCGCGTCATGCAGAGCACTATTACTTCAGTCACCAGCAATTAGTCGCTCGTTACAATTTGGAAAAGGAACATTTGATACAAAACAACATTTCCATCAACGATGGCTGTGGAAAAGAATACTATCCTTATTTGATGTACGAAAATGGACTGCCCTTTGCTATACGGTCAACAGAACTCGGAGAATGGAGCGCAGACAGAGCTCACATCAAATCCGTGGATATAACGATTAAAGAATGCCTAAGTCGGGGCTATTTTATAATGGTATGTATTTAACTGAACAATTAATTATACAATCTCCAATTAAATGAAATATGTTATTTCCAAACTGAAGAGCATATAGCACTCAGTGCAATTTGAAGAGATATTGATATATATCAGAAATCACCAAGTTTAAGTAAATATATGACATGTATTGATTGTCGTTAATTCTTATCCTATTGCAGGAAAATGGAACTAAAATAAATCTGACGGAAGATAATCATATTAACATTTTAGCAAAATTAATAAGAGCAAACGTTGACAGCGTTAAAACAGCCAAAATAACTAGATCTATCTTTGGTTACGGAGGCTCTGGATACCCAATTGACACGTAAGATGTTTTTATAAATAGAAAGATACAACAATGCTTGACCTTATCCTCACCTGGATGTTTACCAAATTGATGACCTACAGAATGGAAGTATGATATTCACAAAGTGTTTTTGTTTTTCTTTTAGATACAACCCAGCTCCAACCGTCATGCATCACCCGGAAACTTCTCTGAGAGACCCAGCTTACTGGTATATGATTAAAGACGTTCTGAACTACGTCACCGAATTTCAAAAGTCTTTAGATCCGTACGATTTATCGAAATTCGAAACAGATGACTTTCGGATAACAGAATTGAATTACGAAAAGATGGCAACTAAATTTGAGTATTACCAATTTAAGATTAACGAAGGCATTTACGCTAATAAGAAACCATTCGAAATTGCAGCTTTACAAAAAAGGCTCAATAGCAATCTGCCTACAATAGTTTTAAAAGTTGAATCTTCGAAAGAGACTGACGTTATTGTTAGGTTATTTATTGGCCCGCAATGCTACATTGAAAAATGTTGGGAGAGTTATTCCAGCTTTTTCTTAATTGATGCATATAAAACTAGTGTTGTTGTAGGAGAAAATGAATTGTTATACGATCCTAATAATTCGTCTCGTTTTTCTTTTGATATAGGCTACGGAGCGGGTTCAGCATTGGAAGACGAGAGATCTAGATACAATATCTTCAAGTTCCCTCATAACTTAATCATACCTAGGGGCCTAAGTACTGGTCTTAAACTAACTCTTTTTGCTATGATAACTCCAGCTGATGAGATAATTTATGAACAATCATCTACAAAAAGTTATTATAATCAAGTAGTGTGGGAAGTTGATTCGAAACCACTTGGATTTCCCTTCCACAGACCAGCGATGAATTACAAGTATTGGGGTAGCAACTACAAATTTTATAATATTTCAGTATGTCACAAAAGGGGAGCAGATTTCAGAGGCTATTTTTCTACTAATTTGAGTTAGATAATAATGATTATTATTGTTTATGGTTTTAATATGCTTTAAATAATTTATACCAAATACTTATTCAATAAAATTAAAACATGTCAAATTAAACTTTTATTTTATTTATATTTTTGTTACAAAACATAATTCGTGATGTGAAGATCGTTTTTATTTGTTTTATAAAACGTTTAATCTCCTTTATTTTGCTGAGCAGTCCTCTAAAGCCCCTGAACAGTTTAAATGACCAAAACATACTACAAACCGGACATTTTCCCGAGAGTATTCGTACTTTATTTACGTACGAAAAAATGGTACCTACTGAGTAAAGGAGAAATAGTTTTTTCGTATCCAACCTCCTCTTATTATACCTATAAAATAAGTAGCAACAAATATAGGTATTTTACCATCGCGCCACTTGTTCTCTAAAGTACGCTGATATTATAATCAATAAGGATTCGTTATTATGAGTTTTATTTATCTATATGTCATACTAGCTTCCGCCCGCGACTTTGTCCGCGTGTACTTCAGGATGTATTCTACTTGTTCGATAGGCACAGGTGACGTATATGACAAATTATTGTACAGCATAAGGTACAAAATAGTGTTTATTCTGTTACGTAGTCTAATAGTTTAAAGAAACAAAATAAATTTCAATAACTGACGTAGTACATTCAAATAGTCTTCACACCAATATTTTTTTGAAGTTTGTATATACGAATTTACATATTCTATGGTCGGTCGCTAGGCAACGCGTTTTTGTTATGCCAAAATTGCCCATGTAATCCCACTAATATTATAAGTGTGAGTTTGGACAATTTACACAATATGTCTTTATAAACCTATATGTTATTCTGATGTATAAGCTATGTTATTGTAAAGTTTCATTCAAATCCATTCAGTAGTTTTTCCGTGAAAGCGTCACAAACATCCAAACATCTAAACATCCAAACATCTAAACATCCAAACTTTCACACTTATAATATTAGTAGGATTATAGACGCCACGCAGTTTCATAGTAAACATTTAATGGACCTTTGCTTTACAAAATTAAATTTTCTTGATACTTTTTTGTTGGGAAATGTAACATACAATGACAAACAAAACATGGGATAAATTTATTTAAAAAAATCATTTTATCATACATTCACGACTTAACAAAAAGTAAGAATAGCTAGAATTTTGTAGAGGGATAGTTAAAAGGCCAAGGAAAGACATTGGGTACTGTTATCATGATCGAATGTGTAGTTCCCATGGGAAAACCTAACCTCCATGCGTACGAAGCCGCGGGCAGAAGCTAGTAAGAATATAATAATAAAGTTTACAATTAATTATAAGTTACGCTGCTTATCTATTCTATGGCTATTCGAAATTATTACAGTTAAGCAACGGTAATGGTATGCGGAATCTTTTCTAGATTTTTTTCTAGAGATAAAATTAGTTATCTCCACAATTAACGGTTTACATTTATATAATGAGGTCGCCACCTCTATGAACATACGAGTATCTGTTACTGTGACAATATCATGTTTTGTTAATTGTTGGCCAAGTATGTGTCGTGGTAAGGTAAGCGGGTTTCATAGTTAGTTAAAAAAATGTTGTATTAAAAAAAAAAAAAAAAAAAGGTGTATTATCATGAAACGATAGAAAAACGCTAACGAGATTGTGGACCGGTAAAATAAACAATCATTCAATGCGATTGTCTCTTTTTTTAGTGAGAAGTGTGACGAAATATGCTTGTATTTAGTTGATAGTTCTTTTCAAATCAGAATTAGAGTTCGAGTCATAGTCCGACTTTGAAAACTACAAGTAGCGTTCGGAAAATTAGACGCTATGAGTTATTTTATATGTTAATTATCAAAATTTTGAATAACTTTTAATTAATAACGGGGTTAGTTATTATTATTATTATTATTTATATCAGACATAATCCATATTTTTGTTAGTAAATAAAATAAAGTCAATTTTAACCTTTATTACTTGCAAGTCTAGAATGCTAATTTCAAGCTTTTAACACCTATTAATGTGTAAGAACTAGCTTCAAAAATGCTTACCCACACTGCCAGAAACTAAAAATCTTGGTTAAAAGGGCTGAGGTATAGATGAAGGCCATGACAAAAGCGTGTTTTATATTTTTCCAATAGTAAAAAAAATATGCAAAAAAATCTTAATCCATTTCAGGCTTTTAAAAAGTTCACGTAAAAAAGAACAACACATTATTTGATCGTGTATTGATTTAGATTTTGCAGGAAGTGACAGACGATAACGGAGTCAGACTGCGCAAAAAGGTTCCTTCTTTGACTAAGAAACTCTAAAATTGGAAGCATAAGTCGTGATGCAACTGTATTCATACGTTAAACAAAACAATATAATCGCAGCTCTAACGAAAAAAACGCTTTTATCATTTAAAAAAAATTGAAATTGAAATCGACTGAGGTTTAGTACGAGATACGGTTTTAAACATACATACGTGTAGAGACTATTTCAATGTAAGTCTCCCAAAAATGTGTAAAATAAAATATTATTTAAATATGTCTTGCACTTGATCTTCATCTCAGTGTATAGTAAGATAAGGTATTTGAATGGAACGAGTGTTCATACAGAAGTTCCATTGTTCCTATTCACTACTAGTCATAGCTGAACACAGCAGTAGTATTAACACGGCTGTTTAGCGACAGACTTAGGTAACATGGTGGTAGCAAGCCAGACGGACGTAGCAAATCTAGTACTATAGGTGGGAATCACTGGGAACCGAACCTGGTGACCTCCAAGCAAGCGTGTAGCCACTAGTCCAGAGAGGTGAATTACATAAAGCGTTAGATCTGTTGAGAAATGTCGCAGTCCAAACTCAGAGGAATAATGACACCAGATATCTCTAATCACATCACTTGGCATCGTGACGAAGGGTGCACCTTCACTGGCACCATAACCAGGTTACAGGAGCGGGTATCCCATCATAAGTGAATAATTTGACCGAATTCAATATGTCTGACAATGGTTGGCCGACTTGACTTTTGCCATACTAATCAGTACCTACGCCATAGCACCGTCTCACTTTCTTTTTTGCCTTTCGTTTGGCTTAACTTTTTTTGTTTAGTACGGCACCTAAACATACACTGATTAGAAAACCAGAGCTGAAAAATCACAGAGTGAAAATTCGTGAAAAAACATTTCAGGTCTTTTATTGCTTGCGCACTTACTATATAACGGCAGGCGCCAACAATTTGTAATTGACCGAGTGAGCGAAGCGAATAAGGGCAAAAGCTAATTTCAGTGTGTTTGTATGTTTTCCTCTACAGGTTGCATTTCTCAAACAATCTGTAAGAAACTTGATATATCATCAACACATCAACAGCCTATATACGTCCCCACTGCAGGGGCTCAAGCTTACTCTCCTACAGAGAATGTATGGGCCCACGCGAGCCCAGTGCGGATCGGCTGACTTCACAGGCCTGTTCAAGAGATTTCCTCACGATTCCTTCACCGTTAACCAATCGGATAATGAACTTGAATTGAAAAACAATTTATAGGTACACGGCTGGATTCTAAACTGGAACTCTCAGATTGAGAACGCGCCTTATCCACTGCGCCATCGACGCCTTGCTTGATTCGCTTCACTCGGTATATAGGTTAAACGAGTTTTTAGAATTGTTTCATCGGAAATTTTTGATTGGTTTTTAATTACTTCCTAAAAATGGTAAAAAAGGGGTACTGGATATCTCGGATAATATAATATCCGATTTAGATGCGGTTTCTGCTCTGATTACTCTGAACATTTATGGAATATCGAAAATGTCGAAAAAGTCTAGCTTTTAAGCTAGCAAGCTCCCGATGATTGGTAGTAACTAGAAATCGTGAGTAATCGACATAAGCTAGGAGTATTAATCAATTTATTCTCATTGATATCTCGGTAAATTCATAAAGATAGGGATTTATGGAGCAACTGGAACTATATTCTCATCACAAAATTTCCGAATACTGCTAAAACCAATTAATATGTTGTAGGTTTCGCAACTACATCATAGCGATAAATGTACTAGGTGTTATTTATTCTTCAATTTCGTCTATATTTAAAAAGAACTGACTGGCTCTGTGGTTAGCCTCCGTGTGTATGTGCTCACAGAGCCACTAGTCGTAAAGTCGAGATTAATGTGATGTTATAAAAACATCATAGTTTTCAGATTTGCTATTAACATTCCAGGATTGTATTAATTTTCCAGGTTACGGTTGCAATAACCGTACGTCCTATTAGTATACTCGTACCTCTACAATCATTGTATAAAGCCGAAAATAAGTACGAAACTTTTATGGTGCAAAACACCCGAAGAAGTTAAAATAGAGAAGGAAAGTGTGTATCGGAAATTCGTTGTTTCTATACTCGTACATGTAGTAATTAGCATGAAGTTTTTTTTTTATATCGAAAATTAATAATGTTGAATTGCAATGCTTTTGGAAAATGATGACACATTTAAATTGTAAAAGCGGTGTTGAAATATATGCGTGAGTTGAACAATGTTCATATTTTTTGATCACCCAGTGTCGCAGTCCAACATTGTGAAATCCGAAAGAAAAACCCTGGGCCTGGGCTTTCTACGCGCATCAAATCATCTAATAAATAAATAACTACACAACGTAATATTCACAGTAATATTTAATTCAACTAAAAAACAGAGTATTTTTTATCACATTTTTAATTGTTACGCGGTGTGTAGAAGGGGTTGTTCAATGAGTAGGGGAAGTGTTCACCCTCGAAGTAAACGGAGACATCCTTGAAGAATATATTAGGCTGCACGTAGTATTCCGCTTTAGCTGGGCGGTCAAACGGATATCCGAAAGGCTTGTTGTCAATCATGAACCTGTTCTTATCGAACTCTTGGCTGACAATCTCACGCGGGTAGACAAACACGAACAACTGGTATGGGAATCCACCGTCAGTACCCTTAGGAAGCATGAACCTCTTGGGCCACTTCTCGTAGTTGGTGGCCATGTAAGCGGGCACCTTCGATTGTTCCAGCAGTTTTGCGACTTCCGCTGTTGGTACAGGGTCAGCTTGATACGGCCAGAATTCCTCAGAGTTACGCTCAACCTTGTTTTGACCAGACTTCAGTTTGTAGTTGAACCAGTCTAACGCGACGAAGTTCATCCAGTTGTCTTCAATGCTGATAGGATAGCCGTTGCTGTTGTATTTAGGACCTAAGAAGATTTTAATTACGACTTCAGTTTCGACCTCAGACTTGATATCAATGTTAACAGAGAACTTCTTGTGGTCGAGACGGGGCTGACGGACCTTGAAAGCAGGGTTCTTTTCTTTAAGTTCTGTCTTGCTGTCGAAGACGGCGTTGGTGATGTCATATTCATAGAAGTCGAAGAAGGTAACCAGCTTGTCCACTGTGACGTCACTGATCTTGACTCCAGAGAAGTGTAAATCTTTCTGGTTGTAGGGTTCGAGATATTCTTTGTACTGCAGGACGTATCCTAAGATCTTGCTGTATAGCTGGTAGAATACGGGGTCACGCAGGGAAGTGTAGGAGAAGCTGAGAGCAGTGGGAGCAATGGTGTGCCTGTAAATTTAAAATAATAAAAAACATGATCATTTGTTATTTAAATCAGAGCAGCAATCATCGTTATGTATGTACATCATGGTTTTGATAAGACAATGGATATGTTGGAGTTTTTAATTTACAGTTTAAATTGTAAGTTATTACTGAAGTAAAAATGTTCAAGACACTACAACACTCCAAAATAATAATTCAATGTTGGTACTTACTTGTCCAGAGGATGGGGAGCGCCACTCAGAAGCTTGCGAGCGATGGTCTCGTAAGAACGGTAGTAGTTTCTCTCTTCAGTCTTCTCGAACAGGTCAACGTTGGACTGCCAGTACTGACTGACAAAGTTGACAGCCTTGGAGCTGCGCAGGTCAACTTCTTGGTTGAACTGGAAACATTTAGGAACACAACATAAGGTTTTGTTTTGATCACTCGTAAATAAATTTAAAAAATAAGCAGCTAATAAAACTCACAGCTTTGAATTGTCCTCGTTGCAGATATTGCACAAACGTTTTCTCGTAGGTGTCGAGGAAACGAAGCTCTTCGAAGTGATCTTCAGTCCTCAATTGGTAGTAGTGTTGTCTCTGGATGAATGGGTAGCCAGAAACGGACAGGAATGGCACGTAGCCGTTCTTGATCGGGTGGTACCAGGAGAAGTCGGGAATCTCGCCCAAGCCGTTAGAGAGACGGTTCAAGTAATAACGGGCCAACAGCTGTTGGTGTTGGAAGTAGAAGATTTCTCCTAGACGATCCTTCAACACACCCCACTTTTCTAACCAGGAAGGAGAGACAGCTTGGAAGTAATAGTAGTAGGCATTCATACCGACGTCTTCAGTGAAGTAGGCTAGTCTCTGTTCTTCGTTGTCGTATGTCCAGTAGTTGGAGTAGTTGGAGTAGAAGATGTATTTGTCACTTTCCTTTACGATACCGTACTCTTTGGCAACCTCGGGGTTGAAGATACCATCCTGCATCTTGATGCGGTAGGCCTTGTGAATAGTGTCAGCGTTAGTGAAGTATTCAGGGAAGACTTCGTAAACAGGTGGGAGGATCAGTCCTTGTGTGTCAGGGCGGTGCATGAATACCATATACAAAGCATAGTACAGTTGTCCTGGGTTTAGGTAAACACGTGCAAAAGCAGCAGTCTTGTAGAAAGTGTCGAAGTCTTTAGCGTACAAGAACACATAGTAGAGAGCCTCGGCTTCTTCCTCCATCCTTTCATACAGGATTGAGAAAATCTCATATTTGGGGGTGAAGCCGGTTTTCCATAGCTTCAGGAATTCTGTCACGGCTTCCTTTTCCTATAAAAGAATACACAATTTTGTGAAAGAAGCGTACAACATATATTTTTATGTATTTATCTAATAAAATTACTCACTGTGTAGTTGTCAATGTTAGCCTGAATGTCGTAGTCCTTGCCGACTTTGTAATATTCGGCCTCAGTATCTAGCTGGTGTGCATTCCAGAAGAAGGCGAGAATCTTCTCCTGTTTGCTGGCGAAGTCAGCATCAACTGAAGGAAACATTTATTTTTAGTCGCACATCGAAATACTTATAAAGTTGTTACTTGAACACAAGTATGTTAGCGAGATATGTGTGCAGAGTTCTATTCTCACTTTTTTAATTTTTTAAGGTATTTGAGACAGGAGGGCTAGTCTACCGGGCCTAAACACTCATAGCGACCTTGATAGATGTATTGTGACCGCTATGTATTTAAAGCGTATTTGTCAGAAAGGGTCTTTTAAATCAACCTTTTTTACTAAGATTATCTTTAAAAAAATTGTAATTTACATTCTGAAATGTCAGTAAGAATTTCATAATAAACACAGATACCTTGAGTTTGAAATTAATTACGCAATTTGGCTTCGCGAAAATGAGGTAGATGCAACTAGTTTTTGCTTCTGGTATTAATACTTAAATGTAACTGTTAGTTTGCAAATATTTGATGTGTTTACGGACTGACTCTATCCGGAGGATACTAACACTGGAGCACTGAAATACACTTACACTGATATTTCAAAATGATTATTGGGTTATGCTTACCAGTTCTTGACACGTAGTCAAGTGGCTGAGGGACGGTTCCGCCAAGAGCGACGGCCACAAGGCCTGCGAGGAGCACGACAGTCTTCATTGTACTGGGACAGCTCTCAACTGTGACACAACAGACTTCAGACTCGAAATTTATACTTTTAGATTGCACCTTATCTTTCTTAGCAATTACCGCAAACTGACTAACCTTTACCTATCGTGTGACCTGATGTTTGATGTTTAGAATGGCCTGGAACTACGAAAGCTGTTATCATTTAAAGTATTAGTATTTTCCATCATTACCTTTTTGGTTTCTTTATTGGAATAGAAAGAATCACACAATGTCGCCCCGTGGTTGTCGTAAAAGGTTTTACGGGATACATGGTAAAAATAATAAATATCAAACTTCTATCGTACCAAGAAATAACAATATTTAGTTCAAAAGTGTATAAGATTTAGCTCAGTTAACTATCCTCTAAGGAATTACTAGAAAACTGTGGCGGATTTTGTGTTTTCCGTGCGGTTCCATTTCTCTCTTCCAGAGTGATTATGCTTTTTTAGGCAAGGGTATACCATCCTCAAAAACGCAAGCATGTTTATCAAATACTTTTTGTATTGAGTCGGACTCGCCCATGAAGGGTTCCGTAGCAGCAAGTAACATAATATAAAAGTTCTTGTAGTTCGTTGTAACTTTGATCGTTGTTTTAATAATAGTGTATTTTTGTATATATTTAAGTTATACAATCGTCTAATTACATTTAAATGTACACAAAAGGAAACTTTAACAAAATACAATGAACTAAATTATTTACAATTTATTTATTTGAGTTGATTGAATGAAAGGTAAATTGTATAACTTGTATAAGGTATTAAAACAAAACTACTTACTAGATCTCATTCAACCCATTTTGGGGTGGAAGTTAAGGGAAGGAAGGGAACAGTTACACACATTTTACCACTTTGGAAGTGTCTCTCGCACAAACTGTTCAGTTTAGAAAAAAAATATATTAGAAGCCTCAATATCATTTTTGAAGACCTATCCATAGATACCCCACACGTATGGGCAATGAAATTTTTTGAGTTTCAGTTCTAAGTATGGGGAACCCCCAAAATTTTTTTTTTTCTATTTTTGTGTGAAAATCTTAATGCGGTTAACAGAATACATCTACTTACCAAGTTTGAACAGTATAGTTCTAACTACTTACATACGGACAGACAGACATGACGAATCCATAAGGCTTCCGTTTTTTGCCATTGGCTACGGAACACTAAAAAACAGTGCGACCTTCGAGTTTTTGCCGTTTAGAAATAGGAGAACCTCCAAAGTAGAATGCCTCATAATTTATTTATTTTCTTTTAAAATCTGTGGTAAGTAACCGATTTAGACGCATTTCCGTTATCTAAAACACGTTTTTATATACGTGTAACGATTTGCCTCCATAATGTTTGAACATATCTCTCAAAGTGCGTTTTTAGGGTTCGTTACCAAAAGAGTAAAACGAGAGCCAATTAATAAAGAAACTATCGTAGGCAGTACAAGTACTTTTATCAAGATTTTGCGGGGATACGGCTATCGCTTGTATTTTGTGCTTCATTTAGTATTTATGGCGAGGTTAACTCTATCAATTGTTCATCTTCTGCATTTTAACTTGATATATTTTTTTAAAATATATCCCACAGCAACAAATACTATAAACACAAAATCAAAGAATATGAAATATATGTATACAAGGCAAAATATGAAAAATTCTGGGAAATGGCGCAAGCTTTTTTTTGCGCGCCAAATACACGGTAAGTGAACATACAGCCTTCTTGAAAATTATAATTTTAAGTGACAAAATGCAAATATTTTAAATCTTTATATAAAATTATTGCTATCTTAACAATACCTAATTAGTAAAAGTTAGGTAAATTATTTATTTGTAATATTTTAGTATGTAATAAGTAAGTACAGGATAAGGCTTTGGATTTCTATGAAAATAAAAGTGTTTAAAAATTAATAATTTAAAATTAATAAAAGTTTATTTGACTTAATTAAGGACGTGACACATTTATTTACTGCAAAAATGGACCTTTGGCTTAGATACTATCTGTTGTTACAAAAAAATTGAACAGTTAGCAAGAACATTGTTGCTTCTTTTTTCGGCAATACACTACAGCATTTTATTTTTGCTGCATTATTCTTCTCTTCTTATTTCATGAAAGCTCTAATTATTTTGGCTTCTTGAGTTGGCAAAGCATACAGACATACAACCATTCAACCATTTCCATTTTGAGACGAAAAACTATTGTATAACAAAAGGAGTTTTATGTGACTCGACCTAGTTAGTTACCTCAATAGACATTGTGACCGCTCAGTTTGGGCATCTTTTGCAATTGTTTTTAATTGTTTAGTTTTAAACCATGGCAGAAAAGCGCTATTTAAATACATTCAAAATTTCAAGTCGATAGCTTTAGTGGTTCTTGAGATAATCAGCTATGACAGACAGACAGGCGGGTACGTATGTGCAAACTCGTTTATATGATAAGAATCCTTAGTTCATGTTTTGTTTTTAATATGGAGATAGTCACCATACCATACTCACGATTACATAAATATTAAAAATGTAAGAATTAGTGGAAAATTATTGAGTTTTTGTTTAGGCTATAAAAATATATATGTAATATGCATAGATAACCTCTGTGCTCAAATCGTGTTGTTGATAAGTTCTGGCTTCCGCCAGATGGAATTTCATCTAGACATTTCAATGTAACCTATGACTATAACTAAGTATTGTGTATATAATAGTATTACTATCACTAGTGCCTTTGAAAGTGGAGCCAGCTTCAAGACTTCTGATTTCCACCAAGATGTGGAAATATGCCTGATTTTTATCCAGTGTGTGCCACGGAAGTTCCTTCAGTGGTCATGGAACCACTAATCCAGATAAAGATGTGAGTAGGTTGCTAGTTAAACCTAAACTTCTTCCTATGGGTATTCTACTCAGACCGAGAAACGGGCGTGACACTCCGATGATGATGGAGTGGTCACCCTAACTTGGCGCCATCCTGTAAGCAGCTTTATGTGCTAACCTTCGCATGTTTTTAAAAGAAATCTAAGGAATGGCTGAGGAGGGAAAATATGTATCTTTGAAGGGCAATGGGATCATTGGTTTGGGCCCAAACCATTCTTTGCAATGTGCAAATTTCTACAAAACTGTTACACACTTTGACCACTATGCATATGTTTTTAATATTTATGTAGACCATAAAATCTGATCTTTTTATTATGGAATAAATAATATACTCGTACCTAATATGTACTAGCTTTTTGCTTATGACGTCGTGTGCGTCGCTTTAAATAAGTCTCCTGCGTATACACAGATGTCAAAGCCAATACCCTCCGGTGGTTGGAATACTTCTTTGGTAAACCTTGCATTTCATCAGTAACTGGTTAAGTACTGTAGAAATATATGTTTTAAATATAAATTCTAAACCTCTACAGTGACGAGCGGCTGTTTAAGTTCTTACACACTGTCTTACCTAAGGTAAGAGTGTAGTCGAGAGCTTACTGTGTTAAATCTTTAAAAAATTAGCTTTTGTCCCTGACGTAGTCCACGCGGTCAACTTCAGAAATTCTCCCATGGGAACTACATTACTCTGCCGAAAAGCGCTAACTCAATCCAAGCAAATTTTGAGAAAATTGACTTTTTGTAAATTGTATATACGCACCTTGAAAAACGAATCTTTAAAAAATTATATAAACATATTTTTGACCATAGATATTATTAACATACTCAAAATATACATAAATCGTACCATTGTACTATTTTGTGAGATATCGCTTAAAAAGAATGGCTTCGAAAATCGAGATACTGTTTTAGCCTTAAAATGCTCATAGAACGTTTAGTAGCTTTAGAAAATAGAATTTTTTATATTTGATAAAAGATACCTAATTAATTTGTAATAAAACATTATTTAGCATATTTTAAGAACCTTATTAACCTAGCAGTATATTATGTTTTAAAAAAATTGCTTTCCATCAAATGAAACTAATCAAAACTCTCAAAACTCCGACAAAAAGACATCCTACAAGGTATCCTACAAGGTAAGGTATTAAACTGGAAAAAGATTTATTTTTTGTTTGTTTGAGAAGTTCTTGCTGGTCATGTTTCTTTTAGTTGGGGGTGGAAGTTTTTATAATTTTAAGAAATTTGTATTTACATACTATACTAATTTCGACTACAACTGTTGTGGGTAGACCTAAAACAATATTATTGTGTGTAGGTAAAATGTAAATAAAGCCAGTTGTTGTCTGACGCTCGTGGTTTCACTACATGGTGACAGCGGTGGGATACGAACCCACGCCCTTTCGGACTGGTGAATGTCACTAATGTAAGGTCTTGGTGACAGCAGGTATAGACAACTTAATCGCAATAGTTTTCCTTTTAACTTCAGTATATACGAGTATGCTACACTCTCCGTAGGAGAGTAGGCGCGACTTAGTCGCGAGGACCAAAGAAATTATCCCAAGGTAACTTCTGGCTCGATCGGGTAAATAGAAATAGACTATGTCCTTATTCGTCCCTTCAAATATCCCACCAGAGATCCCTATACAAAATAATAAAGTCATACTGACTCTCCGTTACGACGTGAAGGAAGGACAAACAAACAAACTCCCTTTCGCGTTTATAACATTAGTGTGAATTTAGACATATTAGCTACGTGGTTGAACATGAACCTCCCTTATACTATATATATCCCTATTATATAAAAAAATAAAAATAGTATTTGTATAACTTAAATAACTAGCGGAAGAGCGGGGCCTACTAATACAAGTTTTTTAAACTTAAAAGGAGTGTCCCAAAAACTGTATTGTTAAGGTAATCATATATAAGAAAATAAATATTTTTTCATTTTTTTTATACTCGTAGATTGACACGTTCAACTTTATGAGTGGATTTACTGCCATCACATAGCTTGAAAGGTTGATTGGTAATCACAGTAAGATGACCCCCATCACCCGGTAAGCGTCATGGTAGAGCGAGGTGCACTGAGCAAGTAATGTGGGGTATTTCATATGAAGGCGTCACTCCGTTTCACTTCTGTCAGCAGGACGTCAAAGTCAAGGCACAAAATTATCAAAATGTCATGTTAGAGACTGTTGTAAAACCCTTATTTGACCCTTATCTACAACCCTCTTCGCTAACAAGAAGTGGGTTGTGGAAGTGGCAAAATTCTACTCCATCACACAAAGTAAAGTCTACACAAATGTGGTTAAAGGACTATTTATCGAGCTTTAGTATTAGTACTGATGAATGGCCCTCCTCCAAGACGTTTTCTGGAAGATGATGACGATATAACCAATCCCGATTAAGAAATAGGATAATGCTTAGGTAGTGAATACTAAAGGAAGCTCAAGACGATTATAAACCACTAAGTATAATACGAGTAAGAACACAAATAAACTTGGTTCATATAAATAACTACACAGTATAATGTTCACATATGTTTTTAATTGAACTTAAAAACTTAAACTTAAATCTAATAATTTTTCATGGCAGTGTCCCTATTCTATTAATTACATTTTAATTGTTACGCGGTGTGTAGAAGGGGTTGTTCAATGAGTAGGTGAAGTGTTCACCCTCGAAGTAAACGGAGACATCCTTGAAGAATATATTAGGCTGCACGAAGTATTCCGCTTTAGCTGGGCGGTCAAACGGATATCCGAAAGGCTTGTTGTCAATCATGAACCTGTTCTTATCGAACTCTTGGCTGACAATCTCACGCGGGTAGACAAACACGAACAGCTGGTATGGGAATCCACCGTCAGTACCCTTAGGAAGCATGAACCTCTTGGGCCACTTCTCGTAGTTGGTGGCCATGTAAGCGGGCACCTTCGATTGTTCCAGCAGTTTTGCGACTTCCGCTGTTGGTACAGGGTCAGCTTGATACGGCCAGAATTCATCAGAGTTACGCTCAACCTTGTTTTGACCAGACTTCAGTTTGTAGTTGAACCAGTCTAACGCGACGAAGTTCATCCAGTTGTCTTCAATGCTGATAGGATAGCCGTTGCTGTTGTATTTAGGACCTAAGAAGATTTTAATTACGACTTCAGTTTCGACCTCAGACTTGATATCAATGTTAACAGAGAACTTCTTGTGGTCGAGACGGGGCTGACGGACCTTGAAAGCAGGGTTCTTTTCTTTGAGTTCTGTCTTGCTGTCGTAGACGGCGTTGGTGATATCATATTCATAGAAGTCGAAGAAGGTAACCAGCTTGTCCACTGTGACGTCACTGATCTTGACTCCAGAGAAGTGTAAATCTTTCTGGTTGTAGGGTTCGAGATATTCTTTGTACTGCAGGACGTATCCTAAGATCTTGCTGTATAGCTGGTAGAATACGGGGTCACGCAGGGAAGTGTAGGAGAAGCTGAGAGCAGTGGGAGCAATGGTGTGCCTGTAAATTTAAAATAAAAAACATGATCATTTGTGATTTAAATCAGAGCAGCAATCATCGTTATGTATGTACATCATGGTTTTGATAAGACAATGGATATGCTGGAGTTTTTAATTTACAATTTAAATTGTAAGTTATTACTGAAGTAAAAATGTTCAAGACACTACAACACTCCAAAATAATAAATCAATGTTGGTACTTACTTGTCCAGAGGATGGGGAGCGCCACTCAGAAGCTTGCGAGCGATGGTCTCGTAAGAACGGTAGTAGTTTCTCTCTTCAGTCTTCTCGAACAGGTCAACGTTGGACTGCCAGTACTGACTGACGAAGTTGACAGCCTTGGAGCTGCGCAGGTCAACTTCTTGGTTGAACTGGAAACATTTAGGAACACAACATAAGGTTTTGTTTTGATCACCCGTAAAAAAATTTAAAAAATAAGCAGCTAATAAAACTCACAGCTTTGAATTGTCCTCGTTGCAGATATTGCACAAACGTTTTCTCGTAGGTGTCGAGGAAACGAAGCTCTTCGAAGTGATCTTCAGTCCTCAATTGGTAGTAGTGTTGTCTCTGGATGAATGGGTAGCCAGAAACGGACAGGAATGGCACGTAGCCGTTCTTGATCGGGTGGTACCAGGAGAAGTCGGGAATCTCGCCCAAGCCGTTAGAGAGACGGTTCAAGTAATAACGGGCCAACAGCTGTTGGTGTTGGAAGTAGAAGATTTCTCCTAGACGATCCTTCAACACACCCCACTTTTCTAACCAGGAAGGAGAGACAGCTTGGAAGTAATAGTAGTAGGCATTCATACCGACGTCTTCAGTGAAGTAGGCTAGTCTCTGTTCTTCGTTGTCGTATGTCCAGTAGTTAGAGTAGTTGGAGTAGAAGATGTATTTGTCACTTTCCTTTACGATACCGTACTCTTTGGCAACCTCGGGGTTGAAGATACCATCCTGCATCTTGATGCGGTAGGCCTTGTGAATAGTGTCAGCGTTAGTGAAGTATTCAGGGAAGACTTCGTAAACAGGTGGGAGGATCAGTCCTTGTGTGTCAGGGCGGTGCATGAATACCATATACAAAGCATAGTACAGTTGTCCTGGGTTTAGGTAAACACGTGCAAAAGCAGCAGTCTTGTAGAAAGTGTCGAAGTCTTTAGCGTACAAGAACACATAGTAGAGAGCCTCGGCTTCTTCCTCCATCCTTTCATACAGGATTGAGAAAATCTCATATTTGGGGGTGAAGCCGGTTTTCCATAGCTTCAGGAATTCTGTCACGGCTTCCTTTTCCTATAAATAAATCAAATAATTTTTAAAATCACATAACTTAATTGTATTTTTACCTATCTAGCATGTACATGGTTTTTGTACTTGAGCTTGAGGAGGACAGTACTGCGAGGAAAAGTGAAGTGATTCGAAATCAGGACCCCAACTTTTGGAATGCATTTATTCAATAACTAAATCAGGCACACAAAATTACCGTTTTTAGGGTTGAAAACATCCGTTGAAAAAAAAACACCTTCTAATCTGACTTTAGTGTATGTTTGTTCGTATGTCTATCCGTCCGAAATCATAACAGACCATAGAAAGTAAATTAGCTATGGGATCGGGAAAATTTACCTTATTCCTTCAAGGTATTTTAATAACATCTGTACGTTTCTTTCCATAGTTTGGAACCCTTGATGCTCGATGCTCTTATCACACTTGTTGAATAAATGACTATTGTATGTAATTTTCTAATAAGATGTACTCACTGTGTAGTTGTCAATGTTAGCCTGAATGTCGTAGTCCTTGCCGACTTTGTAATATTCGGCCTCAGTATCTAGCTGGTGTGCATTCCAGAAGAAGGCGAGAATCTTCTCCTGTTTGCTGGCGAAGTCAGCATCAACTAAAAGAAACATTTATTTTCAAGTCAAACATCGAAATACTTGCAAAATTGAATTTCTGTCTAATACTGAAATTGCAAGATGATTATTGGGTTATGCTTACCAGTTCTTGACACGTAGTCAAGTGGCTGAGGGACGGTTCCGCCAAGAGCGACGGCCACAAGGCCTGCGAGGAGCACGACAGTCTTCATTGTACTGGGACAGCTCTCAACTGTGATACAACAGACTCTAGACTAGCAATTTATACCCTCAGATTAACCTTATCTGCTCCCAAAACAGCAGTGCAATTACTGTCTAACCTTTTACGTATCAGAAATGTGACCTCTTGTGATCTTAAGATTAGTCTGGTTATGCGAAATCTATATCAATTTTAAAGTATTCGTATTTTTCACATTTTTTACGTTTTACTTTTAACAGCTTCCTGTAGGGTCATTCTGTAAAAGTTCATCGCAGAACTTGTTAAGATTAATTAGACGTTTTGGTATAAACAAATTATTCTTTGGATTACAGATTCTATAATCTTCTTTTGAAGAAGACTACTTGGTCATATGGTATTCATTTCGCGGAAGACCACGGAAGAGATGGAGGTTTAAACTGGTTTGAGATTGTGTTTGCCAAGGACTGTACAGACTGATAATAATTATGAACCCAAAAAAGTGTGTGTGTAGTGTTGCCAGGTGTCCTGATAAAGTCGAACATCGTTAGGTTTTTTGATTGCGTTTCCGGCCAAAATAAACGGTGTCCGGCTTGTCCGGCTTTTGTTACGCTTTTTACATTTTGTAAAATGATAATAAATATTTATCTAGAACTAGATTTTTATCGATGATTTTGTTTGAATGATTAACAATAAAGTACTTATAATGATTTGGCATTCGATTCTATTGGGTTTAGCGACCTGGCAAACCCTATGTGTGTTTGTGTGTCAGCTCCGATGCACGACTGGAGTTTACTCCTTACGATCGATTATAAAATAAATACATATAGTATTGAATAAAGGTAAATGAGTGCATTTTTAGGGTTCCTCACCCAGAGGGTAAAAAACGGGACCCTATTACTTAGACTTGGCTGTCCGTCCGTCTGTCTGTCACCGGGCTGAATCCCATGAACCCTGATAGTCAGTTGAAATTTTCACATATGATGTATTTCTGTTGCCGCTATAACAACGCTACAAAAACCAAAATAAAATAAATATTTAAGGGTGTTCCCATACAACAAACGTGATTTATTGAGACGTGCGATGTAACGAGGCAACACGCATTGATTAAAGACTTTCGTCTTTAGACGCTGAGGTATTTTATTTTACGCCTTCAGAAGGTGACTTCCGGTTGTCTTACAGTTCCACTTTATAAAATCAATTACATATATACAGAGTCAGACTCACGCACCGAGGGTTCCGTTCAGAATTTGAATAATTAGACATAAGGACATAGAAAATACCCTACCAAACCGAGGACCGACTGGAAATCCAGCCCCAGACCTCCGTATTGTTAAGCCAAGCGTTAGCCATTAGGCCAAGGAGGCCTTTTACGTCATTCCAGACTCGAGCCGCTACTATAGCGCCCTATGAATTGCGATATGTACTTCAAATACTATGTATCAAATCCTTAGTTCATATTATCGTTTTTCGATGTACGTTGTCCCGATGATAGTCCTACCTACCTAGATGTTAGTTGTGGAAAATTTTTAAACGAGATTTGTAGGCTTTATAAAATGCTATCAGACATGGATAACCTTTGTGGTCAAATGGTGTTGTGTACGAATTTTGAATTTAGGCATTTCGAGGTAACCTATAAATAACCACAGTAAATAAGTAAATATCACAGCTTTTTTGACCGAACCTAAAATCAAATATATGTTGTTGTTTTCAGTCAGGCCTTATTGATTGCTAGATCATGTGGGCAGAGCCTAGCGGCAGAAAAAGTTTCTACTTAAAAATCATGTGGCATATATGTTGTTTTTGTCGATATATGAATCCTGTAGACTTTTAGGGCAGTTGAAGTCAGTTCCTTAGTTATTTTTGAACGCGTTAATTATAAAGTATGAAATCTTTTATAGGGCCCTGAATCTGAATGGTCCGGTCAGAGTCGTAATGCTCTGTCCGTTTAGCTGTCTGTCAAAGGCTTCTATCTCCCAAAGTAAAATACTGACTTAAGAGGGTATGCTATTGTCAAAGCGCCCATACAAACGTAGTCCAGTCATATTTACAGTATTAAGCTATGAAAATCTATGAAATTTTCAAGACACAATCTAGAAACAAATATCTGTGTCGGTGGTGAGTCAGATTTTTGTTTAAATATATACTTCCAGAGGTACAGGGCATCAAAGTATTGTATTTTACGGTAATAAAAAGCCCCAACTTTGAACCTGATTTACAAGAGTGTGAATCAATTTAGAACAATTGTAAAAACCACTGACATCTGAAATTTTATTAATATACTGTATTGAAAAAATGGCTACATACTGTATCCTTCAAATGATCACTGGACTACGAAACATCCAAATAACGGGTGGATAACTTTGCGTAGTGTATGCTCTGTCTCACCGTACGCGCTCGGGTAGGATAGGGCTCGGAGAGGGACAGCTACAAAACTATGCAACCTTGAAACCGACCACGTGGTCTTACCAACATAGCCTCTTAAATTTAACACATATAAATAATTCAGTGGCCCAACGTCAAAAATTGTGTCAAAAGTTACATATCATTTGGCAGCAAGGCTTAATATCAAAATAAATTATCTAGGCTTGTAGGAGTCAAGCAGAGCTTATTAAGTACATGAAGATTACAAATTAATAAAAAATAATTAAATATGGGTTTATGGGCCATCAGTCACCGAATCATGTAATGTCTTATCACGGATTTAGATATCATAAAAATACTTGGACACACGAATCTATGATTATAAATTGTACTTAAACGTACGTATTACGTAAGGGTAATAATAATATCTAGCTGTAATCTTTATAAAGCACATTTTACTTGAGGTCAGAATGTTTTTATTGTTAGAGGTACATTTCATTTATATTTCGGGGGATTTTTAGTAAATACTAGTTGAAACTTCCTTCCATATGCGAATACGACTTCAAATTTGACAGTTCTTACTTTTTATTTGTAAAGAAAATAACAGTTTGGTAACGGAAACAAAATGTAAGGTTTAAAAAATTCTCGAAAAATAGTTGTATGTACTTTCAAAAATTGTGAAATAAATTTTCCACTTGACCTTCATGGCACCTGGTGGTAAAAGAGACTAAGGCTGTAGGATGACTATAAACCTACTAAAACTAATGAGGCTGTGTTTACATTCAAACGATTTAAAATCATTTTGGTTGTTATTCTAACAAAATAAAACTGTAATAAAATTTTGTCTATTTACAAAATTATCAATCAAATAGTAAAGCTACAATCATGTGAGCTTTAGAGTGTAGACCGCAAAATTACTAGTATCCCAATTTGTTTTGTTATTGCCTACCTACCTAGACACTTTACAAAATATCTGATTCTAGTAAACACTAACTACAGTATACTCGTATCAATGCCTATATTTTGAAAATATACACACATATCGCGTGACACGAGATAACGCACTATATTTTTAGTGTCCACTTGTTGCTGCCCTTGTGTTGCGAACTGAACGTTTTTTATTTCCATATAACTGCTGTATCTTGTCTGGTTTGTCAACAACCAAATGATTTCCAGCCAGTGTTGAACAAAACTGTTTTTGATTCTACATTTGTTGCTATGCTTTGTCAATGTAAAACTTACTGAATCAAGTGTCAAAAGCGGAAACCTACTAATGTCAACCCTTCACACGCATAAGGGTTTGATAGACGTCTTCCGCTAAATAGTTTTCCCGCGCATTAACTTTCAGCATTCACATTTTTCCGCGATCTCGTTTCAACTAGTACAAATTCTTGGTAGAGCTTTTATGTAATAGCGAAAATGTGTGGCCTTTTTTTCCCACGATCTCTTTAATTTAACTAGTAAAAATTCTTAGTCGGATTTTTATGTAATAGCAAAAATGGTTACTCTATTTTGTCAGCGATAGTTTTTCATCGTGACTATTGACACCAAAATTAACGGGATATTCAGCGACTTTTTACGGTTTAAGACATTTACAACGGCAAATTTCATTGAAAAGGTCCT
Organism: Carcina quercana; assembly: GCA_910589575.2. Classification (NCBI taxonomy): domain Eukaryota; kingdom Metazoa; phylum Arthropoda; class Insecta; order Lepidoptera; family Depressariidae; genus Carcina; species Carcina quercana. The sequence continues at coordinate 6,295,134 of OU342442.1, forward strand.
CTTATTTCATTGAAAAGGTTATCTTTCTTAAAATACTAATATACATAGGTGATATGTCTCGGAGCCAGAAAACTTTGTATTAGCTGAGGTGGAAGTAAAGGTAAATTATTTTTGTTAAAGAAGTATATATAGGAACAACCGGGTATATAGGGGCGCGGGCCGAGCCTCGACGCCAGGGGAGTTCAATTCTAAGTAAATAGCGATTTAAAGTGAAGAAACGGAAACCGGAAGAAGTTGTAGAGCCAAAGTACAGTCGAGGTGAAAAAGTGTACTAGCGTGTCACGTAGTGTCAGTAGCGACAGACCTGCGTCAGAAGTGTCAAAGAACTATGTACGTAGAATCCAGGGACGGACTCAGTGCAGAAGACTTGTACCCAGTGAGAAAGGGACGTACTCTGTCGGGGAAAACAGTTATTTAGAAGATTGGACCTGTGGACCTGTGCTACCAATAAACTCAGGAACTTTGGACACAATACCTTTGATGGGAACACAACGGTGCTATTAAAACTGCGTTTGGTGGCAGACTTAGGTAACATAGTGGTAGCTAGCCAGGCGGCTGTAGAAACTAAACTTACCACCAAACAAACAAACTAATTGTAATTCCTATATGTTCACATGGGTAGCCAACAAGCCATCAACATGCTATGCTAGGTATTGTTGTTATCTATATAATATACGTAAGGTACAGACTAGAGCTTAATGCACATGACATGAGATTAAAGTATCCTCAAAGGAATGAATTTTCGGGAGAAGAAGAGATTTCTTTTGTAAGTTTTTTTCGTACCAGGAAAAGACAAAGGCAAAACACCATACAGCCATGTCTTTGATAATGATATCTATCTTAGAATTTTAAGGTTATAAATAAGGCTGAAGCCATTTCTTCAGTTTTCTCAATAAAATGTATAATGTTTACATTTTATCGCTTGTTTTGACGATTCTAAACGAGAATTTCAAAGGTCTGCCTTGGTTTCAACATAATTCGGAAGAATCCATATGCCGATTGTATTCGACATGGTAAACCCTTTCGATCGCATCGAAACCCTCACAATTTTGCGTAATTGATACTATAACACCGTCCGTTACACTTTTTGCACTATATCACACCATTATAACACAAAAAACACATAACATTATTATTAACGAATTACTAAAATTGCAATGAACCACCATTTTTCAAGTTCGCGCCAAGAATCGAGAGATATTTTGAGTATTGAGATTATTTTTTTTCAATTCTAACCTGTTTCGATCTTTGTGCATGAAAAGTTGACATCAACAGGAGAGCTGCCGTTTTTTGTTCAAAAATCCCAGAACCACTATAATATTGGGCTATAATACCTTAGACACTTTTGTGGGTTTTATTTTAATAATAAATTCTTCAAGAACCGCACATTGTTTCAGACGGCAATTTTCAATAAAACGTGTTGAAAATATTCTCAATCAAATTATATTTTCGTTACAGATGCAATTTGCATTGAATTATTTTAACTTCTGATAAAATATAACGTTACTGGACACGTTTTGTAAATTATCAAAGGTCGAATCTATTAAAGTTGTTATCGTTTTATTTAGAACTAGCTTTTGCTCGTGACTTATAGTTTTTTGTTATTACATTTTTATTGGATAATGATCCCAAACACCAAGAATCGAATGCTCACAGTGGAGTTATTAAGTTAACTGGGGTATCATAATATGATAGGGCTTTACTTTCACATTCTGAAACATATAGATTTCTCTTTTTTCTATAAATATAACATTCTTTCTCTTATCTTGGAACTTTGAAAATTTCAAAAATTTTAAATAGTTCAAGTTTGTTTAAAGATCGGGGAGTAATATTGGGGAGTAGCTGGATGCAAGTGGCTCGGGACTGGTCCTTGTGGCTTACTATGGTGAAATGGCGGATTTGCAGTCTTGGTCGCCCTCGCAAGTTTACGCTTTGTAAGGATTATGATAAAAATATATGAAAATTTAATTTGAATTTATAACATTAACATTAGAGTTTGAAAACCTTATATTATTCACTATTAAACGACATTTGACATATATTCCTAAATATACACATTTTTCAGATAATCTTTACAAAACAAAAACTTGCAAGGCGTTTCGATTTTTCTGATGAGAAGTGTATTTGCTAGTTTATATTATATATATTTAGTTCGTTTGATATATTTATTGCTATCGTCAGTGAATTTTTTGACATGATCGGCCGCGCCTAATATCTGGCCGCCCTGGTCCCGGGCATACCGGGTTTTAGGGGAAATCTGCTACTACCATGGAAGACGCCTATGTCCAGCAGTGGACGTTTCCTGGGTGATGATGTTTGTCTGGTCAAATCTTCGGGGAATTAGAACTGTAGGATAATACGTAGTTGAATTTTTACATATTGGTTCAGTTCCGATGACACTGCATTTTTATGGTACCATCGAGCTGGTTTGATTCTGGAGCCGAAAGGTGGTCATAGAAACTCCCAAAATAAATATGTTAGGCCCATTGTGTTTGAGCTCTGATATGTCTGGTCAAGCACTATAACCCAAGATCAGGTACGGATGATACAATGCTGGATACGGAGGGTGACCATATAGGAACTATCGAATTCACGATTATTGGTATAGCCTTTTAATCAAATCAGCGTTTCCTAAACTATGGGTTGCGATGCCACGTGGATCGTGAGAAAGTTTTGTGTGGGCCCTGCAAAATATGACGAAAATAGGACTATACGAGTATCGATAGAACTAGCCAACATACAGACAGCATGAGACATAATGGAGCGGGATTTTGTTTATGATTATTTACCAGTATCAACCACAGCCTCTATATGTACCAACTGCTGGGGATCTGGCCTACTCTCCTACAGACAGTGTACGATTCTATCACGCGGACCCAGTGTCGATTGGAAAAAAATTGGAACTCTTTGGAAAGAATCGAACCCAGACCTCGATTGTTCAAGTACTGGTGCTCTACTCAACTGAGCTAACGTGACTTTTTGTGATTTATATTAAAACTATATATCGAAATAAATGGGGCGGATTAAACTCATTGCGATTAAAAGTAACTAAACTTAAAGCGATACTTAGATATAATGAAAGAGATACAAAATTATCATTACAATAGCACTCACACAGAAGTAGCCTTGTATTCAATTAAGTATTTTAAAATTACAAGACGCGGTTCCCTTACTTATACGAGTAAGTATTTGTTTGGTGGGTCTCGGTTCCATCAACTTTGGGAACCACTTCTTTATTATTATGTAGATAATGTTGTGATTAGTGCAACAATCAAATTAAAACTATTTCTTATTGGTTAGCGAAATAATGACAGTTTTTACTGTGTACGCTGGCGTCACGATCAAGACAACGTGAAAATGGCCGTAGTCATAAACGGCTCATTTGGAAAGGAGCGAGAGGAAATGTAAATATCTGTAAACATGAATATATTACTTTATTTGATATATACTTTTACACAAATTGTAAATCCCTGAATCCAAAATACACTGAACCGCATACGTACATTCGCCGGTGTATGTCCAAATCCAGTATAAATTAAAAACCATTTGGGACTTACACGATCGAAATTGATGATTGTCGTCATGCACCGGTGTATCTTAAGATTTACTTCATAGCGAATCATATAAATTGTATTATGTGATAAATAATGGGTCTGATTTAATTTCAAGTGTATTTTCTTATTTTTAGAATATTTTAATGAATAAACACTTACAATTTTAATATATGAGTATATCTAGTATAAACCCCACTGAGGACCTAATTGACAGTGTTTCTTAGTCAACAATTTTCCTAAGACTTTCACTTCAATTTATACTCGTCTCGTAGTACAGTTGAATTTCTTTATCTATTATGACATTAGCATGAACTAGTAATCGAACCTTGACATTAATATATATAATAAAACAGTGTGTCTGTACATTGAGTATATTAACCTAAAACTAATTGAGGATGATTGATGAATAATATATCTAAATAATTATTCGTTGACGGAAAATGTCACGTCAGTTTGATATTTGTTATGTAGTAGTTTACATGGGAAAATACTAAAGTCCACGCGGGCGAAGTCGCGGGCAGAAGCTAGTCAATACATATAATAGATCAGTCAGAACATAAATCTACGATTTTTCAATTTTTTTTGTGTCTGTTTGTACGCGCTAATCTCCGAAACTACTGAACGGATTTGAATGAAACTTTTTTTAAATATAGCTGTTGAATCTTGGCACCTTTTTGAAGATCGGAATACTTGACGTGGAACCTTAGCAGTACAGTTATATTATGAGAGATATGAAAACTTTCTGTAGGTGTATAAAAATCAAAGTTCTGGAATACTTGATGTGGAAGCATAACAGACTGGCTAAAGAAAAATCAAAAATAGTTTTTCCTGATAAGCATTTACATGTGTACCTATAAAATAAATAACATAAGCTGGTAGTACCTCCACGCGGTGAAGGCGGAAACAGTTTAGGCCTAATTTTCAATAGCTTAAACCCGACTTTAAAAGTGCTTTGCAGAGAAATATAATCGAAGCTGAAATTCTAACTGGTGTGGTGCAGGCGAAACTGTATTTATACTGTACTGTACTCCACTCATTCCCAACAATTTCCCATTTGAGTTTAAACGCACACAGTTCCGTGACAATTTGCTTTGCAATGACAATAAATAAGTCGCATGGACAGACACTGAAAGCTGCCGGTGTAGACCTGAGATCTGGTTGCTTTTAACACGGCCAACTTTATGTTGCTTTCGCGCGGGTCAGTAACGCTTCAGGACTTTATATATTGGCCCCCGAAGGTAAACTACCAATGTTGTTTATAAAGAAAATCTATGAACGTTTCTTACGGTCATAAAGTCTACGCGAACGAAGTCGCGGGCTGCAACTAGTAATTAATACTACATTGCATCTATAAGAAAAAACTTGCAAATACGAATTTTATGTAGTACAAGCTGAAATTGTTCAACACTTTTTTTATTTCGAAGCAGAAAAAAACGGCCAAGTGCGATCCAGAATCACGCACCAAGGGGTCAGTACAGAATATGAATAATTATCATATTTTACATGATGGATAATCGATAAGCTAACACGTATGCACTCATTGAAACCATAATGGGCGTGGCTCGTGTGATCTGGAACTCTAATATACGGTCTTCGTGAGCCCAGCGTAGATCCCTGAGTTTAGAAACGCGAAAAAACACAAACATATGTCATATATTATTCTTTTTTTAAAAAATGTGTGTGTGTGTTAGCTCCGACGCACGACTGGAGTTTACTGCTTACGATCGATTATAAAATAAATATGGTAGTGAATAAGAGTAAATGAATGCATTTTTTAATGTTGTTTAGAGCATGCATGATATAAGGTTTTACCGCATCCACGTGCTTATCAAATTCTGTATCACTTTCACTCGAATAATTCAACAATTTATTGTAATTTGCGAGTTTTATTCACTTGGTTATTTTCTCAATAAAATATAAAATTAAAGATAAAACCTCGGCAAGTTAAAAGTTGTTGTCAAAGGTTGTTGTAAGATGATATCTGATATAGTTATGTAGGCGCTCCACTGTAGATAGATACATACGAGTACATCGGCAGCGCGCCTCCACCACAGAGACTCGCAGTCTCCTTGCTAAGAAATACTAGCCACCTATGCATACAGCCAGTATACATCTAGATGTGGTTTAACTTTTTCTAACACTTTCTCTCTACTCTCTCTGTCTCTCACGCTGAGATCACGCGCCTCGCTTCAAAATGTTATTGTTTCACCTAGAGTGAGACAGGGCGCTAGAAAGAAAACCAAGGACAAATACCGCGCCCCTAATGCCCTTTCCCGCTTCCTTCAAGACTACTACTACATTTCAAGAGTCATAAACTAATTGAAGACTAAGATATATCTAATCTTATTATATGTTCCGGGTACGTGGTTGCTACTCGAGAACTCCTACTCCCCTGCTTACAATGTTATCAGTCTGTTAAAAATAATTAATTAATTTTAAAAAAATCAGTAAGAAGGTTATTGGGCAAGTGAATGACGATGACTTTTAGAATATAAGAATAAATTGCGCCTGACTAAATCATGCGCGCTATTATCGATAGGCACCAACAGTTTGAAATCTTGAAGCGGTGATTTTAATGTCATATAATTAAAATTTTACTTTTCAGATTTACTTCTATAACAGTTCTAAAACAATTAAAAATGAAATGTTATTATTCGTTTTTAGGGTTCCGTAAGCTGTAATTTGTTGTTCTGGCTTCGGTTACCTGCAGGGGTACCAAATCGATGGTATGGTTGATGGCACTTTTATGGCCTACGGCCACGAAATGTTCGTGTGACGCCAAACCTCAATGAAAAATAGCTTAGACATGCCACATCCCATTGTGTTAAATTTTGACTGACAATAAATAATATTTTATGGATATCCTAATCATAACTAATGCTACCTCTAAAATGTTACTAAAAATAATGAAGACAGATACAATATATTGTGACATTAGAACATATGAATGTTACACTTTCAGTTCATATTTCAATGTGGTTTTGTGTACATTTATGATAAAAGTAAAAAAAGAGTAAAAATATTTATATATATTTTATTAATTTATTTTGACTTAAGTCTAAGACAATTTCTTCACACTACCTAGTTCGTATTCATCACTACCTTAGTTCTTGGGAACCTGGTTCTGTTTGTGGAAGGGGTTGTTCATCGAGTAGGGGAAGTGTTCACCCTCGAAGTAGACGGAGACATCTTCGAAGAACATGTTGGGCTGTTTGAAGTAGTCCTCGTTGATGGGGCGCTCCATCGGGTAACCGAAAGGCTTGTTGTCAATCAAGAACTCGTAGTCTTCATACTGCTTCTCAAGTGCCTGCCATGGGTAGACAAACACGAAGAACTGGTAGGGGAAGCCTCCATCGGTACCCTTAGGCAGCATAAGTCTCTTGGGCAAGTACTCGTACTTCTGGGACATGTCAACCGGTACCTTTCCTTGTTCAAGGAGCTTGGCAACCTCAACAATAGGAAGAGAATCCCTCTTGTATAGGAAGAACTCGTCTGAGCTGCGGAGAATGTTGTTCTGGCCAGAGGTCAGCTTGACCTTAAAGTAGTCAAGTTCGATGAAGTTCATCCAGTCGTTCTCTAGGGTGATAGGGTAGCCGTTGCTGTCGTATTTAGGTCCTAAGAAAACCTTAATGACGGCGTCGGTCTCGACGTCAGACTTAATGTCAATGGCGACAGTGAAAGGCTGGTGGTTGAGGCGAGGCTGGCGCACCTTGTATACCGGTGACTTGTCCTTAAGCTCTTGCTTGCTGTCGAAAACGGCGTTGGTGATGTCGTATTCATAGAAGTCGTAGAAAGTGACGAGTTTCGACACTTCAACGCTGTTGATCTTAACTCCAGGGAAGTGAAGATTGTCCTGGGTGTAAGGTTCAAGGTACTCTTTGTATTGCAGGAAGTACTTAAGGATCTTGCTGTAGAGCTGGTAGAACACGGGGTCACGCAGGGAAGTCGAGTAGAAGTTGAGAGCAGAAGGAGCAACGGTGTGCCTGTAATTAAAAGATAAATGATAATCAAAAATATAAAATAACTTCTTAGCAATGCAAACGAAAATAATAATTTAAATACTTTCAAAAATAAATATATGGCTTTTTCAAATAATGTTCTGACAAAATGATCCAAGTCCGTTATTTCAAAGAATAATTTTAAAAATGCACTACTAACTTGTCAAGTGGGTGAGGAGCGGCGCTCAGAAGTCTGCGGGCAGTCATTTCGTAAGAACGGTAGAAATTCCTCTTGTCTGTCTTCTCGTAAAGGTCAACATTGGCTTGCCAGTAGTTACCAACGAAGTTGATAGCCTTGGAGCTGCGGAAGTCAACTTCCTGGTTGTACTGTAAATAAAATGTAATTGTTTTATATGATTTTCATCAATTATATGTAAATAGAACTGTGCGTTTCACAAATGTTCTATACTTACAGCCTTGAAGTGGCCTCTCTGCAAGTACTGGACGAATGTCTTTTCATAGGTGTCAAGGAAACGCAGATCTTCGAAGTGATCTTCAGTTCTCAGCTGGTAGTAGTGGTTCCTCTGGATGAAAGGATATCCGTTCACAGCCAGGAATGGTGTGTAACCGTTCTTGATTGGGTGATACCAAGAGAAATCGGGGATCTCGCCCAAACCATTGGAAAGACGGTTCATGTAGTACAGAGCTAACAGTTGCTGGTAGTAGTAGTAGTAGATTTCACCACGACGTTCTTTCAGAACTCCCCACCTTTCACCTTCCATCCAGTAAGGAAAGAAAGTTTGGAAATAGTAGTTGTATGCGTTCAGACCAACGTCTTCGGTGAAGTAAGCCAGCCTCTGTTCTTCGTTGTCGTAGGTCCAGTAGTTGGAATAGTTCGAGTAGAAGACAAAGTGGTTTCCGTCCTTTTCGATGCCGTATTCTCTGGCAACCTCAGGTTCGAAAATGTCATCCTGCATCTTGATGCGGTAAGCCTTGAAGATAGTGTCAGAATTGGTGAAGTATTCAGGGAAGACTTCATAAGGAGCAGGGACAATGATGCCGTGTGTGTCGGGACGGTGGAAGAGCGCGATGTAGAAAGCGTAGTAGAACTGTCCAGCGTGCAAGTGGACGCGTGCGAACGCAGCAGTCTTGAAGAAGGTCTCGAAGTCCTTGGCGTTGAAGAACAAGTGGAAGAGAGCAATAGACTCCTCCCTCATTCTTTCATAGAAGACTGAGAAGATTTCTCCCTTAGGGGTGAAACCGGTCCTCCAGAACTTCAAGAATTCCTCAACAGCTTTCTTGTCCTGCAAACAAATAATTTATAATTAATAAGATTCTATATTATGTATTTAAAACTAATGAACCGTATACGACATCAAAAATTGTGCTTACGGTGTATTTGTCGATGTTAGCTTCAATGTCATACTCTGAGCCGATTTTGTAGTACTCCGCTTCAGGGTCCAGCTGGTTTGCCTTGTAGAAGAAAGATAGAATCTTCTTTTGGCGAGCTACGAAGTCAGCATCAACTGCAAATTCGAACGTATTGCATGGCTTAAACAATTTCAATATGTTAGAACAAGATTACGTTCTGGCTGATTGCCGAATGTCATCAACTCATCATCACCATTATCAGCTACGTAAGTGTATAGTTTTACATGAGCCTACCTCATAGATCGCATCATAAATGGGCCTTTCCATGATGTGAGAGGCCATTATTACTAATCCTGGAAGATGTATTGGTGATCTCATTAAGATGTTATTAATGTAACTAGAACAAATTTTAGTCTTTCAAACAAAATTGAAAGTCACTAGTTTTTCTTAATTCTTATGTCAAGCTTTTTTGGTCCTATTTCATTGAATAGTGATTGGTTTACTGGTTTAGTCATAAGCAGGCAACAAACAGACAGCGTTACTTTCACGTTTACGTACTGTAATTCTTCATGGCGTGTTTTTTAATTGAAATAATTTTGAAAAGTAAAACACAGGAACATATCTATGTTCCTAAATCAAATTCTATTAACGTCCACCTTTTGCGTCTACGAAAGTATTACAGAAAATAAATACTTTGCACTCATAAATAAACTAATTATCGTATTTCGACAAAACATGATGAAAAAACATTTTTTAAATGTATGATGGGTTTGCACTTGGCCTTCATCTCGCCTAATGTTATGTGACGGTAAGTCCGTTGGATGGTCTCAATCTAATAAGGCGCTGGTTATGATACCTTTCATACCGGAGCACGACAGTGCTTTTAACATTACTGTTTGGCGGTAGACTTAGGTAACATGGTGGTAGCTAGGCAGACGGACATAGGAAATGCCCTACCACCACTGGGAATCGAATCTGGGACCTCCAGATTGTAAGTCCAAGCGAGAAGCCATTAGGTCCCAGAGGCGGTTATACATATGGAATATGTGTGTATATTTGTTGTCTTACCTGGTTTCGTCTCAACATCTTTATGCTGAGGGACGATCCCTGCCAGAGACAGGGCCACAAGGCCTGCGAGGAGCACGACAGTCTTCATTGTGCCGGAACAACAAGCCAACTGTACCGACACATACAACTAGCCCACTTTTTATACTCTCTCGGTTCCTTTATCGACGACTTTTTTATCTATCATAGTAACAATAACATTGTCCAAATGATAATCGTTGTATCGGTTACCTATACGATGTGACCTTTCCTGATCACGGAGATAATATTTTTGGATCCAAAATATAGCTTTTAGATAAAAAAAACATATTTTTTTACCTGAGATATTTTAAGGTTAAAAAGTCATGTATACCAATAGTGTGATAGGTTTTAGGTATGCGGTGATACAAAGATTGCAAACATTCAAATGTTTTTTTGTGTGTGTCATACATTTTGATGTTTGATGTACTGCGATGTTCTATTGTCAATTATATCAACAATATTAACAGCCTATTAGTATGTCTCCACTGCAGGGGCTCAGGCCTACTCTCGTACCCCGTCGTCGTCTACCCCGCGGGCCCAGTGCGGATTGGTAAACTTCACACACCTTTTGAATTTCTTCTCAGGAGTGTACAGGTTTCCTCACGATGTTTTCCTTCACCAAAAAGCCAATGGTAATAATTTTTATCATTCGTACATAAATTCCAAATAACAAATTGGAACTCATTGGTACGAGCCAGGATTGTTCAAGGACTGACGCTCTACCCAACTGAGCTACCACGGCTGTTGTATAAATTGGTAAATTAAAATAATTTGAGTTTACGTTTTTTAAGTTTCTCTCATTACACTACTAAATATCTCGCTTCGTATAGTTCATAAATTATGAGATAACTACGTAAGCGAGAAAGATGATAAAGTTTACTAATGTTTAACCTTTGTGGCCTAATGGCTTGCTTGGACTTACCGAAAGTCTCGGGTGCGATGCCCAGTGATACCGATAAGTGCCCACCGGTATTCGGTTTAGTTGGTTATAGTTGTATGTCATTTTCTATGTCCTTACCTAAGTTTGATGATGACCTATGATAGCACAGTTGTGTCCCGTTTTGAAAGGTAGCAGAGCAAGCGCCGAATTAACTTTAGACTTATGCGTTTCTGCGCCTCTATCTTCACTTCTTATTCGTGGAAAGGACATATTTAGGTTAGCCCGATCCTTGTACACTCGAGTACAAAAATATGTACTTTTACTACTTTTGTACCATGTCACATTCACATTTTCTTGTTCATGTGTAGTGCGTTGAAGGAAATATCTATTAAAGGTGAATGTGACATGGTTTAAAAGTGGATACATATTTTTGTACTCGAGTGTACAAAGGCACGTTCTTGTTGAAATTCGATACAAATAGATAAATAATTAATAAACAATACCATAAATATCAAATGTTATACATAAATACTTTCGTGTAACGAAAATTACTAATTATAACAACTTGAAAATAATGTTTGGTCACCTTTTTTGCAAGATAAATGTTTTACGTAATAAGTATATTTTACTCAGATAATATTTAAACCGTTCAAAAATAACTAAGGAACCGACTTCAACTGTCCTAAAAGTCTACAACATTCATACCCTGTTTACCCTTAGAGATATAATTATCTGGGTATGTGTTTTGTTTTTGTAGGTTTTCTCAAAAAGTGCAAGTCCATTTCGATATAATGTATATGGAACTACCTGTGAAGTATGTTGTGCCAAATAATAATAAAAAAATTGATTTGAAATCGGCGGAGTAATCGCGTAACTACAAAAAACTGTCCAGTTGAGAACATCGTCCTTTTTGGCAAATGGTTGAAATTTGAAGCTAATTATGCCTATCATCTTCGTCGCTTCTGCGTGATGATACGTACTACGTTTACCTGCAAGATACGAAGTCCTCAGTACGCGAGCCCGACTCGCACTTGGCCTGTTTTTAAACATAAAGCTTCTTGTATAATTTTTTTACTCACTCAGAGAGTACTAAGTGACACCAATTATTCATCACGAAATCTCTAAAACTAAATATTAGGAAATAGGCAGATATGTTCTTTATATGACGCCCATTAGGATTTTGACTGCCTGAAGGGCTTTAAATTCGTATGACTGACAACTATTTATATGTATAACTGAAAATATATGCCTAGACAAACTAATAAAGTTGTAAATCTCTCTTTTAAATCAAACAAGCCCAAACACGACGGGTTTATCGTGTGTACTTATAGAGTTCCTATTACCATCTTCCGTCTCCACCATCAGACCAGCTCGATGACTCTGATGGTACAATCGAGTAGAAAAATATGTGTATCCACTTTTGTATCATGTCACATTCACCCTTTCTTATTCCTGTGTGTGTTGACGGAAATGTCAATTAAAGATGAATATGACATGGTGAAAAAGTGGATACATATTTTTGTACTCGAGTGTACCATTGCAATGTCGGAGAACTCACATAATAGGGAAGATGCAACCAAATTAGATCGGATTCGATTGTATTTTATAGCATAACGGACATTAAAAGAAAGCACACCAATATAAAAATACGTAATAATTTTGATTTTTTTATTTGGATTTTGCAAGGACAAAATGTGAATGTAAAATGTGGACGAATAGTAAAATGCTTATTAGATTTAGTTATCTCATTGCATTTTGAACATTTTATTATAGGGGTATAAATATAACACATTATTTTACGAGATAACTCAAAATATCGAACATTTTAACGCTCTAAAAACTCGTGTGACGTCACAAATGTCACCCGATTTATATGGAGCACCGCGTGACTAGAATACTTTTTGGCGGTTTGTACTAAAAAAAGTATTAGTCGTATCGGAAAAAAAATGTTTACCTAATTACATGGAAAATCGATTTTTAGACCAAAATATTTTTCCATGCATCTTCTCCATTAACTAGTTTAAAATTAAGTTGTAAATATTTTCCAAAACGTATAAGGCACGTTGAAATTTAAAAGCATTAAAGTAAAATACAAGATTAAATCTTACCTGAAAACTTTGAAGTCACGATGGCATTTTCCTATGGCGTTGTACACTGTCATCTATTAATCATTAGACTTCATCACTAAATCACACAAAAATCATTTGACGGAGAAAATAAATGTTTTGCTGCATTTGGGATATGATCTCACTTTCACTTCATCAACTTCATAATGTAGAACATTTATATAGAAACACATTCAACAATGAACTCTATAAACAGTACTATAGGTAAAATAACAACAAGAGTCGCTTGTATGTCACTAGCAATTTTAAAACGGAAGACATATTTTGTGGCTAATGTTTTACCGTGTTGCAAACAGTCCTTGCCTACTTTCACTGATTGAATAGTTGGAAAAATTGTTTTTTATTGATTTAAAATGACGCAATTATGAGGTATATTGAAGAATACTTAGTGCAGTGAAACGTTATTAGTTAAACTATTGAACGACTAAGGGTTCCGCGTATTTTCTAACATCAGCGTTATTACTATCGAACATATCGATATTTTGTTTTAGCTTTTGGTGTATTTGTGTTGAAAAATAAGTATTCTTAGGGTTCATTTCTAAACTGCAGCTTCCACGGGATTGAAAAGAAAAAAAATCATCATATGTTTGATTTATCCTACAACATCTTACATTCTGTAAACATTTAATATTATGTTTTCGTCCCGTTAACATAATATCAACAACGGCTTCATTTGAAGAAAAAAAACACGATGCACTCAATTGCACACTCCTTTTAAACAAAAATTGGCTAATTTGAATGGCAGGCTCGTGGCTCACGGATGTATTTGCTGACGTCATTCGATGATGCTTGTTGCCTAAAAGACTAGAGATATCAGCAAAACATCCGTAAGTATCCGGTTGAAAAGATGTTTGTTGTCCTTTAGTTTTATGTTTTAGTGGTCGTCATGACTAGATTTTATTTACAGCTTGTGGCAAACCACTTCAAGATATTTTTTGGCAATAAAATTATCTTGTGTTTGACCACAATCTCACCTGATGTTAAGGGATGATGTGGTCCAGGATGCTGTACGCTTGCGTAGAAATAGCCTATTCACTATGGCCTTGAAGTCAGTCAGGCCGCTGGTGTCACATCCAGGTAACAGTGCTCGGGAAACATAGGGGATATAGGATCTGGGGTATCATATCACCGTATGCCACTTTTTAGCAGTGAGCCTAATGAAGGGGGCTACAACACTTCGTACGAAACGGACAATATCAATGGGGGAGGATGGAATCAAACCAAATTGATACCGCCTCCTTAGTGGCTACACACTTGGGCCTCACCTAAGCCATCAGGGCCAAGTACAAAACCATACATATTAATACATTCAAGAAAATTATGGGGAAATACGGGAATGAATCGTCCTCCTCCTCAGTTTTATGGTGTTTCCTTGGTCGAAACCAAATTTTAGTTCGTGTTTCTTTCTCTACGTTCTTCTATTTTACGTCTATCAGGTTTAATAATTCTAATTGCGGAATCTTAAAATTCCATCCCGTTACCTATTTGCTACCTCAAGCAAGTGACCCAACGATAGCCCCAGGATTGTTTGAAAACTAAAACAATCCCAATGTCTCCCCCAAACAATGCGATAGCGTTGATAACGACTCTCGGGTGATTTTCTCCGGGTCTAAGATCACGGCCATTATGTTTTGTTCTTTTGGAGGTGACTTGTTTATCTCCACGTTCATTATAATTATCACTTTTTGATAAGGTTGCCTAGAAATTTCGAAATAAATACATTTTATATTTCTCTTTCATTTAATCTACCTTTTCATGTTCTCTACGAGTATGTACCTAAGGCTTGTTTGATAAAAATGATAATAAATACCTCCCAGTACGGACATGATACATTACAAGTTGTACCGTTGAGTCGTGAAAGTGTAGCAAACCAACTCATATGACCGAAGGATAAAGGATTGCCGCGGTAGCTCAGTTGGGTAGAGCGTCAGTCCTTGAACATTTGAGATCTCGGTGCTCGTACCAATGTCTTTCAATTTGTTATTTGGTATTTATGTACAAATGATAAAAATCATTACCATTGGCTTTTCGGTGAAGAAAAACATCGTGAGGAAACCTGCGCACTCCGGAGAAGAAATTCAAAGGTGTGTGTGAAGTCTACCAATCCACACCGGTCCCGCGTGGTGGACTATGGCCCATACAATATGTAAGAGAGTAGGCTGAGCCCCTGCAGAGGGGACATATATAGGCTGTTGATGTTATGATAGGCTTTTTTGTGGACGGTACTTTTATTTTCAAATTGCATTCGAATCTACCATGAAAAATCAAGCTAACTCACATGATGCATCTTCCGTATCCATCATTAGACCAGATGGATGATACCATTACAATTTTGCCGAAATTACATATTATTAAGTATATCAAATTTCAGCTCAATCAGTAAGTTGTTCTAATTTAGCTTGCTATTTGACCCGAACACTTTAAACGCCTCCGTGTCCAAATGGTTAAATGTTGGATTCACAATCCGGAAGTACCGGGTTCGATTCCCAGTGGAAATATTTATCGGTACTCGGTTTGGTTGGCGGGTGGGCACTTTATATGACCGCTTGTTTAGCTACCAGCATGCTACCTAAGTCTGCCGCCAAACAGAGCAGTGTTTAATAGCACTGATGTGTTCCGGTATGAAAAGGAATCTGAGCTAGTGCATTAGCTTGAGGCATCTGAGTGCCCACGCTTACCATCGATCGGCCTTTACTTACCATCAGGTAAGATGAAGGCCAAGTTCAAACCCATCATACATTTAAAAAACGGTCAAGTTCGAGTTGGACTCGGGCGTCGAGGGTTCCGTACAGAGTACACAAAACACCCAACAATGCTCTACCGAAAATGTAATTCTGGTTAAAACCAACTTAAATTTGCAGCTTAATTACATACCCATATGACTTTCAACTACAAAGTTAACTTTGTAAACATTAAAAAAAACTATTTTCAGTGTGTTATTCTTTAAAAAATCCTGGTTTTTAGATGTTTTCTTATGGTTGCACTGTAAGACCTTACTTCTTATCAAATTTCAGGATTCCCTTACATTTTGTGTGTAAATTGTCTAAAATATAGCTAAACCTTTTTTTGCGTTGACCTACAATTTTTTTTCCCAGAACTAAGCGACAGAAGACTCGAGTATTATATATAATTTCAACTGGATATTTCTACGCATTCCTGAGAAAATGGGTCTTGACCGACACACAGACAGGGTATAAGGGTTTCCTTGTTCCTATTGAGGCAGGCATTGCAAGTTAAATAAATTCTTTAAATCAAAACGATACATAAAAGTATGTTTAGTTGACTTGCTATATTTTACATACAGTTTAAATGCAGTTTCTTAATTAGCTAGCTAGTTTGTTGGTTATATAGCGTGTAATGAAAACTTGTCAAAATAAGTTCATTTTACATTAATATAATAATCGTATCACTGTCTTGTCGTTGTTGATCCGATAGATAGTAAAAAAACGGCCAAGTGCGAGTTGGACTCAAGTACGAAGGGTTCCGTTCCATTATCTATAAAAACGGCCCATTTTACCCTTTGGATACGGAACGGTAAAACAGTACGAAATTATTGTAGTCCCTTCTAGTAACGAAACTATTGGTATTTGCATTGTCTAAACCATAACTATTTGAAAAAAAAACAAATCGAACTGACTTTGCTTTTATCAAAGCCGTGTGGGATGGAGGCCCATTGGACCTGAGCGTTGCATGGTGGATAACAAAAGTCAATTTCGACTGAGAGACAGGTAACAAAGCTTTACTGCCCGAGGTATACAAAGCAAGCACTGTTCAATACAGATAACACGAAATTAGGGGAGTATGGCATTTTTGCCAATGTCGTACCCAAATTAGGTTCAACTATAAAGAGATATTGAAGAGAGTGAGAGTATAAGTAAAATATACAATTTCTTAAATTTTATTTATTTATTTTATTTAACAAGGTCACCTACAGGATATACATTAACATGAGTATTGAGACACAAATTTAACAGTATAGCCATATGCTATCCCACTTACGGGCAACAACGACATGCTAATAAAAACGTTATTAAATTAAAAGAACGATAACAAAATGATAATAAAAATAGAAATAGAATATTTACATTTTAAAGAAATTAAGTTTTTGAATTGAATTTTACTATTATGGAAAATATCAATATCCATATTTTTAGTTAATCGGTTATACTGACGCACTAGTCTGCTTGGTGGTGAGTGATGTCCAAGATTTGTGAACTTTGTCCAGCAGCAGAGTAAGAGACACAAAATATTAATACATATATATCGACATACCTACCACAATAATATATTAACTTATGAACTATTTATAAGCGATAGAAAATGATTAGTGGGTCCCGAGAGACAATTCCTGAAGTCAATGCAAATGAAGCCGCAGACAAAGTACTAGTATGTCATACTCTTAAAAAATAAACTGGTGCCGTTTGATGACCTAAGAAACTGAAAGTCAATCGGTTGCTACGGAACAGTTTATTAAAAACAAGTAGATAATGGGATCGATTCTGTGTTATTTATATTAATAAGATAACTTTAGACATATAAATAATGGATTGGTGACCGCAGTAAGATGTTGATTACTTCTAATAAACAAAAATGACAATAATCATCATCGACGGCAGAACAAGTCCGCTGTTAAACATGAGACTCCATCATGATCACAATGTTGGACTTTCCGTGCGGGGATTTTTCATAATCGCCACGCTTGGCAGGTGGATTGTTGATATCCGCAGACCAACCACAGACGACAGGACGATCAAATCAGCACTATAAGTTGAAAGTAAACTCTATAAGACGTTTTATAAAGTCTGATATATTGTTTAAAATGTTTACATTTTCGTCTTGTGATCTCCCGATTGTTTTCCTTAGTCGGTTTTACGGCATAACATGCGGTACTCCTATTATAAATCCGCGACCACAGCTCATTAGACCCACTATCAGTTTAAAACTCGCTCAGAATTTAATGCTGCCATACAAAATGGGGGGGAAGTGGGAACGTCTTTACCACTCCACCCTATTTCTTTATTCTAAACGAGTCTGGGGTCCCAAGATAGCTTTAGAGTCCGTAGGAAATTCATCCACCTTCAGTGGACGCGTTTCAAGTGTACCGCTGTAGATCCTGGCTAAAATAAAAAACAGGAATAACAGTGGGAGCGGAGAGGAGGTGGGAATGCCATACAAAATTTCTTTTGGCCAATTTTTTTTAATATTACTTCTATATATTAATAATAATCTTTTATGTCAGCTACAATAGCCGTTTCCAAAAATCAAGTGCGAGACTGACTCGCATACCGAGGGTTCCGTACATAATCTGAATAATTAACACATTGAAAATCATAATAGCAGGTACGATGATAATGCTCTACCGAAATTTAATTCTGATTTAAAACCAACTTAACTTTGCAGCTAAATTGCATACCCGGCTTTCGGCTGATAACTGGCTTTACTACACAAAGCCAGTTATCCTATTTTAAAAGATTATAGTATAAGGAAGTATGACACTTTTGTTGGCGTTAAATAGTTTGTGCATAAGAATCGAGTCCACAGTTTTGTACACGCGTAACGATAACAAAAATTACAAAATACTCGTTGTTATTATGTTATTGTTTACTCGGTCTTACGAGCTGTAATCATAACTATTATGCTATTAGTGCTTACTTTAAGAAACTTAGATGTAACAGAGACGTTTGTTTATTTATGCTGTTATATCATCCCATCTTTCCATCTTTCAGGTGGGTGTCGCTGACTAATGAAATTTTTAGCATCCACCGTCATTTGACTTCGATCACCGATCCTCTTTCGTAACGTAGTGATTCCTGGAGATCATCAAAGATGCTTTTGCATTCTCAGGGCTTCTTTTTTTCAGAGTTCAACGACCTTGAGTATCTGAAACAACTCTGTGAATGTGAGATGATTTGAAAGTAGAAATCTCGATTTCCCTAATAGTTTTGTCATGTAGTTTCTCGCATTTTAATGCTGTGATCGAGGTAGATTTACCAACAAGTAAATGCGTTCAAAAAGAACTGGAAACCGACTTCAATTTCCCTAAAAGTCTAATTTAAGATTTATATCGTTTTCTCATGGATGCCGTTGTCAGAACTGGACCAAAGTGAAATGGGACCACACAGGAAGTACCACCTTTCAAATAATAAAAATCATCCAAATCGGTTCACCCAGTCAAAACATAAAGAAAGAATTTAAAAAAACGCCGAATTGATAACCTCCTCCGTTTTTGAAGTCGGTTAAAAAGTGTTATATGTATTCAGGGAAGTATTCATTTCTGTAGTACAAAATCTGAACAATAATATTGATATTTCATTTAATCTATGAAGCAATGCCTTTACAATACTGCGAGTATTACACTGATTGATAATCTACTTCTGAATAAAATAAATATATACTCTAGCCAGCGCATTGTGCATAATTTTTATGCTGATAAAGAAGCTAACATTTTAATTTTATGACAGCTTTTCCATCTAGCGAAAAGTGACCGAAAACAAGGAACACTAGATTTCCTAAAACATTGCCATCTATCGGAAAATAATAGAATTATTTCCTATTGCAGTATGATCCTACAATTTTCGACAGACCCTTGTTGAACATGTGAGTTGGCATTATAATTTTTCGATAGATGTCACTGTAGTTTTAGATGCTCTTGGGTATAGATGGCGGTAGCAGTTACTCAATTTCATACTCAAGTTTCAGAGGAGAACAATATCAAAACACTCTTTATAATAATAGTATCTTTTATTTTGGCGATAACAGCAGAATTGTAAAACAAATAAAAGTTGTGAGATCGATAGCTGATTGGGGTAGGTATAAAAACAGATTATTTTGCATCAGACTGGTGAAAACAGATAAAATAATTACATAAATAAAAAATACATAACTACTTTAAAAACATATAAAACAAACAATAAATAAATAAACAATAATACATGGTTTCATTACTGATACATCGCAGTCAATAATTTGTATTACTTGATTACAAAAATAACGAGAATAATAAAATTACAAACATACATTGGTTATCAAACGAAAACTGCATTTAATTCTAGCTCTTATCAGAATTATATAAACACTATGTACATTAATTTTACTGTTTTATGTGGATTCAGTATGCTCTCAAAGATACATGAATTTTTGCATACATAAAAAATTAAGTTATGTAACATCAGGTAATTTGACAGTCGACGGCTTTTTAACATTCTGTTTTTATTTGTATCCTAGCTGTTTGTACGTCGCACGCGACCGATTAGTAGGAAACGATCGACCGTCACATCCCTGATTGTAAATCAGTTTAAATGGTGGGCTTGAAGCAAATATGAAAACAGAAGTTGTTATTCAGTGTTAGGCACGTTGATGTCAGGTATAGGTTTGTGGTAGATCGTGACGTCTTCAATGTGCAGATTGTGGACGTTGTTGAGCTGCCACTGCCACAGGGGTCTGTCGAGGGGGTATCCCAAGGGATCGTCAGTCCAGCGACGAGCGCCTGATCCAAGACCCATGGATAGTGCGGGGTCGAAGCCAGTGCCATAGGGGACCTTGGGTGCACGGTACTCGGAGATGTAAGCCAGCATCACGAAGGGCATTCCTCCGATGCGACCTGGAAAATGTAATGTTGTTAGGATCATGTGTACGATGCCTTCTTTATTCTCTTTCACACAATATGGCCAATCAATCACAAGATGAGTAGATCTGATTATTTAGAAGAGTAGAGTCATAAAAACTTGGAAAATATTGGGGAAGGGGATTGCCAACGAAGTAACTTTATTTTCAGACAATTTAAATTCAATATTAAAAATTTTATATAAATTATTCTTGTTTTCTTCTATTTTTGTATATTTTTTCCTAATACGTGGTAGAAAAAAAGGTTACTTGCTTATTAAGTATCTTCATTATTTCTGATCTTTTTTTTAGTCTAGTCGTCGTCCTAGTCGTCCTAGTCGTTCAAAAAGGATTTGTATAAAATCATCAACTCAATTTAAATAAAGCATCATACCCTTAGGAAGTAGCAGACGCTGAGGGAAGGCGGTTATCTTCTGAGATAGGTCGAGAGTGAACTGGCTACCGCCAGCTACAGCCTTCAGAGCTTCCTCGACGATTTCTTGTGAAGTGGACCAGTCATTACTGACATGGTTATTTTCAGACGACTTACGACGAATCCAGGTCTCACCCTGTTGCACTGAAAAACAAGAAACTTACTTATATGACAATGAATGCATTTAACTTCACTGAAAGCTTTATATGACCTGGGAACATTGAAATAAAAGGTGAATGAGCATATCTTAACGAAACAAACACCTAATGTGTTGATCAACGAACTCAATATAGCGAAACGTGTCAAGTTATAGCTGATCTAATAAGCTTTATTTGATACACGTACACCATTTGAAAATTCATTTCGAATCCAATGGAAAAACAAACAACTTACTACTATTTTTGGTTGCATTGGATCAATAGGATACGAGTATATTAGTAAAGACAAAGATGTTCGTCATCCTGAATGTATAACATGAAAGGATACTTACGATCGTAAGTGAACTGGTCGAACTGAACAAAGTTTTCTGTGTTGATGTGGAGCGGTATTTCGTAGCCTTTGCTGTCGTATTTGGGAGCCAAGAACAACCTCACGACAACAGTCTTGGCAACGTCACTCTTGACGTTGATTCGCACTTCAAATTCTTTGTGTTGAAGCTGAGGACGCTGGACCAATACTTTCACTTCATTAGAAAGGGTTTCGCCTGCAAATAAGATATTTTAACTGTACCCATTTTATAGACCTATTAATTTCTAATCAAAACTAACCAAATTGATTTATTTGTGAAAATAGGTACCCAATGCATGATAGCAATAATATGTAATTAATACCTCATTTGTAATTAATAATCACCCGCAATCTGTATACAAATACTAATAATAATAAAACTCATACGAGTAATCGTTAGATATTTTCACATTAATAAACTCGTAGTCAAATCCTTATTATTATATAAAATAATAACGCTGCAGAAAGTGAATCCGTGAAGGACAAATGAAGTAAATATAAGGCTTGGTATCACTAAAAGACAGGTAGTGGCAAAGATCAAATCTTAGTGCTCTTAGATACAGTCTGTGCAATAAGTTAGTAGCACAATAAAACAGAAAATAAAAATATTGTAACGTACGAACGTAATTACGTGTTGATTACAGTTACACGTCAAATTGAAAACAATTATTTGATAAAATGACTGAAATGAAAATGAGTATCGACACTACCGAAATCTTCATCAATAGGTACTTACGCTCGTGGTCATTCAAAAACAGATGGTTGGTGACGTTTACATAAACATGCTCGAAGTAGGTGACCATTTTGTCAACTTCAAATTTCTGAATGTGGATAGCAGGATCAGCCAACTGTTCTGGCTTGTAGTTAGGAAGCTGCTCTTGCCATAGCTTGTAGATACTGAGCACACGCTTCCAGATCATATAGAAAGCTGGATCACGAAGAGTTGTTTGATATTGTTCCAAGACTGAAGGTACGACTAATGGGATTTGGCTGCAATACAGACAAAATTTTCAATGAGATCTTCGTAGATTCCATTACAATTTGTGGTCATAAATGTTGTATTGCACTTACTCATTGTAATATTGCAGAGGTTTTTGCCAAGAGTTTCCAAGAAGAGTCTTCCAAATGCCAATGAAATCTTTGTAGTAGTGAGGGTTTGGAGAGTCAGGGCTAGCCTCAATGAGACGTCCAAGAATGTCAACAGCCTCAGGAGTACGCATGTTTACCTGCTCACCAATATCCTATAAACGAAAGCAAACATTCATTTATTATTTAAATGCATTTTTATTATAACTACTTATACAGTCGAAGTTTTTTCTTACTTCAAACATAGGAACTTACCTATTAAAAACTATTTGGGGACATTTTTAATTTTATTTTTTAAAAGATTAACGCTTGACCTCGATCTAACCTGATTTTAAGTGAAGATCAGATTAAAGATGTTACGCATTGGTCTAGTCTAAAAGGTGTGTGATTTAAACCAATCTAGGTGCAAAAGGTGTACAAAGATTACTTACGTTAATGTAGAAACCTTTCTCAACCGCATCACGAAGGCGTCTTTCGTAGTCAGTAATCTTGATAATGTCATCCACATACTGTGGCTGATCGAGATGGTAGTGCCAAGGCCTGACCGGGAATGGGACACCGTTGGGATACACGAGGCCGGGATTGTAGCCTTGCTGTACAACATCGAGACCAAGCTCAGGTATCTCCCCGAGACCGTTAGAAAGCCTCTCCATATAGTACCGGGCAACCATTTCTTTGTGCAAGAATAATAATTGCTCGCCACGCTTGTCTTTTATAAGAGGGCACGAGTCGGACCCGAGCCAAGTGGGGTACGTCAACATCCAGTTGTAGTAGTAAGCATTGAGCATGTGATCGTGGGTGTAGTACCCAAGGGCAACGTCTTCGTTGAAGTAAGGCCAAGTGGTGTCGTTCCATCGGATAACAACATTGCCATTCCACGTGAACGTCGAGGGGTATTCAGACTCGAAGCTATTTTTTTGAGTATTGATCCTCTGAGCAGTAGTCATGATCTCTCCGTTGTGGAAGAATGAAGGGAACACTTCGTAGATTGGTGGAATGGTTATACCCTGGGTGTCGTGACGGTGAAGAAGGGCGGCGTTGTAAACGTAAACAAACATGTACTCGTTGACGATAGTTCTCATCTGGACGGCCGTCTTGAAGAATGTGTCGTAGTCTTTGGCGGAGAAGAGGACATGGAACAACGTTTCTGCTTCGAACCTTTGGTAGGGCTCATAAATGGAGAAAGGCACACCTCTTGGCAGCAATCTCTCTTCATTGACGAAGTCAGCGAATTTCTTCAGAGCGGTCACGTTCTGCAAGTAAACAAGATTATCAAAATATTTATCAATAAATTATTTAAAAATGCTGGACTTGTTAGTTGTTATAAGAAAAGAGTACAAGACACATTTTAGTCATATCTTTTGTTATCTTCTATCCATCATTTATATCAATTTCAAAGTAACATATACGTAGATGTATGTATAAATGAGATCTTACGCTAAAACCATCGACATGATCGTTGAGGTCCCACGAAGCCACATCAACCAGCAAGTCATTGTGCAGAATTGGCTCATGAATGTGAGAGAGGAGCCAAACAGTTTCCAACTGCCGCTTTGCAAACAGCGGGTCCGCTGTAACAGACGAATACAGCATTATGGTTTTTATAGGTAGCTGTTTAGTTTCGTTTCCCTTGTATTTTTGGGATTTTACTATGATTGCAATTTACAAATTACTACAATTTCAAGACAAGACAAGCATGTTGACTTTGACATGGTAAATTTATATCTATCATTACAACAACAACTTATCTATGTCCTCACTGCAGGGGCTCAGGTATATAGGTTTATGGGGTCATAGTCCACCACGCGGGACCAGTGTGGATTGGTAGCCTTTTCACACATCTTTGAGTTCTTCTCAGGTTTCCTCAAGATGTTTTCTTTCACCAAAAAGCCAAATGGTAATTATTTTTATCATTCACACAAATTCTAAATAACAAAGTGGTACTCATTGGTACGAGCCATGATTGAACCTAGACTTCTATTGTTCAAGGACTAACGCTCTATCCAACTGAGCTACCATGGCAATGACGATAAGGTCTTAGAAATAAAATGGATCCTCAAGTAGAACCCTCGTTAATAAAGCACTGGCAGACGCTATCTTTCCATTAGGTTGTTGTGATGTCTAAGTAAATAACATGAAAGATTTGGGTGGAGCGTGGGTGAAGGGATGTCATCCCGGTAAATCACTCGGCTTTATATGAATCCCTCGACAGTCCAACGACAAAGATATCCAAAAAGCGTTTCTGCGCGGTCAACGCCATTGATACAAGGTTTTATCGTCTATTATATCGAACACAGACTTACCGACTTTATAAGACTGGGACTTCTTCACGGGATCGGAGCTGGCGGTGGTCACTAGCAGCGCTAGCGCACACAGCACGAGTCGAGCCATGGTTGTGAGCTAGTAACGAGTGCTGTGCTCATTACACTTTTATATGCAACGAAATTCTGATAACGATGAATGTGACATGACTGTCTCCAGTCGCGTAGGTCGTTTTGTTGCCGACCCTGTTAAGGCTAGGCCTGTATTTGTATGACTTTTGTCCGCGGCTTCGTCTTCGCGGATTTTAGAAACTATCGGAAGCCAATTAATGTACCAAACTAAATACCATTTATGTCCTGTTCATGCTACAGGCGTGCCGAATTTCCTTACGATTGGTTGTGACATTGAACCAACCAACCTAAAGGTAACAAACATATACATATTCTAATTAACTTTACTTCACCCATTACGTCATTTAATAAATCAAGTAAAAATGTTTCAGTTCTTTTTCAGAAGATAAAGTCCATGAATATAACTGTCTTTAAATGGCTATGACAATACAATAACATTATCATAGATCTTGCAGATTAGCACTTCATTGATGCTGACGATATCCTCTGTAATACTTCCTTTGCTTTGTACAACACCAAAGACAAGACGGGATCTTGGTATGAATCTACAACCACACGCCAAACTGAAACTAAGTATATTTGCTAACAAACCACATAACAAACGGAGACCGTTCACGAAAATACCGACTTTAATTTCAGCCTTATTTTTTGGAACAGGTTTGCAATGTGACACAAATATTAGTTAGATTGAATCGTACCATTATTTTCCCTTAAAACTATTTTTTGTGTTATTTCTTAGTGCTATCGACTCACTTTTAGTACGCGGGCTTTACTTTACAACATTCTTCGATTTCTGTAATGATCAATTCTGTTTTCCCCCATTGCCTGTAGACTTCGCCTTAACTTACCGGTCATTGTTATCAACATGTAATAGGATAGATCTGGATAGGCAATTGTCATTCGTGTAAAGTCATAAGATGGGTCCAGCTAGTGGTTTTTTCTGTGAAATTTTATAAAAATCGTAAGTATAATAAATCGGAGTATAGTAAAGATTTGTTTTTTTCTTATGAAAGGCTCTATGTGTTCTTTGTTTTTCTACTGCTCTATATCATTGAGTTTTCCTGAAGTGGTACAGTAGTACCGATAAAACGGATTATGGAATATATCTCCAAGAAACTACCATGACGAAATGATGAAAATGGGACATATTATATTCGGACTTGTTAACAGCCGCCTTGACTAAATAATAAAAGGTTCTCGTTTTACATGAAACCCTAACAATGTACTGCAACTTCGTGAACCTTACACCCAAAAATAAATTCATTAAGGAGTTATTAAGTTAACTTTAAAGCCTTAACAACATGAAATATAAGTTTTAGTGTGTTTATCAGTCCTTTCTCATCATTATCACCAAGAGCTACGTTCATTCAGAAAAAAAAATTAAAAACTGGTGCTTTTGCTCAGTCTTCTTTTAAATGGCCATTCGGTTTCGGTTTTCGGATAAGGGAGAAGGGCAGCAGCCTGCAGCCAGCAAATGTCAACAACATCTTACTGCGGTGACCAATGCACATGATAAAGTAAATCCCTCCGTTGAAACTAGTGGATACAGTTGGACTTACAATCAGGATCGCGGGTTCGATACCCAATCGGTTTGATTGGTCAGCAGTATGCAAAGCAGTAATAGTAGCACTTGTGTTCTGGTAAAGACAGATAATTTGCCAGCGCCTGGGTGAGGAAGCTTTCCATCTGCAGATGCGCCGCGGTAGTGGTAACAGTCTATTTTGTCTGTTATTTAGAACAGCAGATATTTAGTACAGCTCGTAACAGGTAGGGACTGTTATACGTATAGATCTGTTATTTTTATCTGTTTCAATAAATACGCCTCACGTCTATTTCTTATCGTCTATTACCATTGGGTGAAATGAAAATCAAGTGCAAAACTCATTGAATATTTAAAAATCCCCGCATTGGAAAGTCTTACGTTGCGAGCTGATTAGTAACGCTCACCTGTGACAGTGGACATTAGCAGCTGTTGGTGATAATGCGAGCATTTAAAAAAGAAAACAATGGACTATCTGTGATATTATGCAATTTCACTGTGACCTTACTAATTTGCTAAGCGATAACCGACGAAAGGTGATATATATGTTTTTATTTTATAAATGTGCTTTCTTGGTACTAACCCAATGAACGAGCCTTCTTATCCTCCTCCTGGCTCCAGGATCATATCAGCTAGATAGTTCCAAATTATTATATTGTTATTAAAGTTGTAATTAAATAAAACACTTTTATTTGACTATGCCTTTTGAACTTAAAAACGTACAAAGTCCAGAACGCGACGGCGCTCCATCAGGAGGTGCCGTTGAGTCTCCTCTCTTCTTTAATCAGGATGAAGATGAGTTGCAAATGTTACTTTAGCACCCAACAAATACTTAAAAGTGTTTATGTAAGTGTATTTATTTATGGTCACAGCATCGGGCTGAACTGGTGCCGTTTTCCAAGCTAACTTAATTTTGCTGTAATTATTTGTTTTTGTTTTCTGTATGTGTCATGTGTGTGTGTGTGTGTGTGTGTGTGATTTTTTTTTCATTGCGTGTTGCATGCTTAAAATGCCCTACCACCAACCAAAATACCCTACCCTAACGATAGGTACCTTCACTGATAATCGAAACCGTGACTTTCGGAATGTTAGTCCAACATTTAGCCATTGGGTCACGGACCCGATCCAGATGTAAGATGTATTTGTGGGATGGTTCTGCAGGTTTCAGGTGCATGACAATTCACATATAGTTTACTTCCAAGTCATTGCCATACCATATTTGACAGAAACAGCACTTAGCTAGTCCATGCCATAGGCTACATGCGCTCCAAACTTCATCAAGATAGCTAGAGCGTTTTATGGTCGTGAACATGTAAAAACACACAGATATATATATATATAGTGACTTGCGTTGTGTGATACGAGCTATCGTTTCAGATAGGTATGTGGAGACTTATTATTAGTTTATAGATACTCATAAGTTACATTATTTATTTATATACTATAGTTAGTCTTCCCAAAAATTGTAAAATAAAATAAAAGTATTCCGTGGGGATCGAACCTACGACACCATACAAACTGGGGAGGCGAAGTACCGTGACGTCAGGTGTAGCCGGGCACGCTCGCCCAACGACTATCATCCTTAGGGATAGTGCACGACGAACTTGTCATAGTATAAGAATCTAATGCAAGGTGGTCAGCGACTATGTAATAGTGTAATTCCTTAGTATTAATTTGTTTGAAGTACGAGTAATGTAACAATGGCTTTATCGAACAAGAATTAACAAAGACGGCTTGCCCGTACTACATAATAATGCTTTTGATTAATTTCGCCTAAAATCCCGCAAGTGTTATTGTTTCAGAAGCCAATTAAGTGAACCAGTAACAAAGGCAATTTTGAGAGAAACAATAAAGTGACCTGATTTACTTGTACAATGTCATACCTAAACAATAAAAATGTCGGCTGTTTTCTGTTTGGGTCAGCACAGCCTTAACTCACTTGCTTTGCACGACTTTGGTCCTATCATAAATATGTCATTTTGTTTTCTTAGGATTAGAAAAGTAAATATAAGACTAAATAGTGATAGTTACATAATTATAGTTTTTATTTATTTATTTCTTCATTTTAATGTTATGGCATAATAATATTTTCCTTCGGAATGGAATTTGGAAGCTACGCTAAAATAATCTATTTTATTTCTCCTACTTGGTCTATATAACTTAAACATTCGACTATTTGTGGAGATGAATCGTGAAATTGTAGTCACATATATTAAACGTACTTTACGATTAAATAAAAGGGTAATAAAAATTCGATTGCAAATATGTTTCATACGAATATTTATTTTATGGCAGTTGACAAATAATCTTTATATACATAATTTCAAACAACTAAACTCTACATAATTGATTACATAAATACTAATATATAAACAAACTAATACAAATAACAAGCTAATACATAAAACAGAACACAAGTAAATACTTATATATACATTAATCAATACGCTTTAATAGTTTGGTTAAGACGTCTATTGCGTGTTGGGAACATCAACTTCTGGTGTGTATTTGTGGTATATGGTGACATCTTGGATGAAGAAGTTGTGGAGATCCTGGATTTGCCATTTCCAAAGCGGCCTGTTGAGAGGGAAGCCCATAGGGTCGCTGGTCCATCGCACAGCTCCAGTGCCAGCCCCGATAGATAAAGCAGGGTCAAATCCTGTTCCGAAAGGTACCTTGGGAGGTTTGAACTCGGAGATGTACACCATGAAGACGAATGGCATACCGCTGACACGACCTGTAAATACATTATTGTATACAATGCGATGCAGTTAGATTTATTTTATAGTAAATCAGCGTTAATATCACCGAAGTGACAAACGATGCAGGACATAATTAATATAAGCTTTAATGTGACAGTGATGACACGTCCACAATATTACGAGGACTTGGGCAGATGTCTCATCATCTTATTTACATCATTTATCTTACTATCACCAAGAGGCTTGTTTGTTGACGTGTCAATGTCCTGTTAGTGTGGGAGACCAAATTCATAGCCCACCATACATGGCCGCATTATCTAAACACGACAACTCAGTCAGACAGACAGTCAGTCATAGTATAAGATACGACTCTGTACTAAGTGGTGCATAAAATGTCAATCAAAAAATATACTCTCCAAATCCCTATTTGGACTTGGAATTACTTTTAAACCCCAGTTTCTATCTCTATCAACTTTTGCTCGTGTCATCTACAATGTATTTCTTACTCTTTGTCGATGTTTTGGTACAGACACCGGTCGACGAAAGAGTGGCTGCCATAGGATTTCGGTCATTATTCTTTCAGAGTTGTAATCCTTACTAACCTTTAGGAAGAACGAATCGCTGAGGGAATCCATTGAACATATGACTCTGGTCTAGAGTCAATTGTCCTTTGCCGTTGACAGCGTTTTCGACCTTCTCGAAGACGTCAAATGCGCTGGGCCAGTCTTCGATGGTGAAGAAGTTCTCTGTTGAGTCGCGTTTGATCGTGTTCTCTCCTTGTTTCACTAGGAACGTTAAGAGTAATACATATGTATATCACGAATACTTTTATATATATATTTATAGTACAAAACCATCTGTAAATCTTACATTCATAATTGAATTGATCCAAGAGGAAGAAGTTCTCGGTGTTCAAGTGTAGTGGTATCTCGTAGCCATTGCTGTCGTACTTAGGTGCCAGGTATAACCTGACAATAACTGGCTTAGCGACATCACTCTTAACGTTGACACGGACTTGGAAGGGTTTGTGGTTCAGTTGAGGACGCTGGACTAGGACACTCACGTGGTCTTCAACTGATTGCCCTGGAAAGACAATAGTAGTTATAAAACTCTCTGATGCAATTCCGTTGCTAATCTCATTTCAAATATAAAATAGTTTCAACTTACTTTCGTGCTTGTTTAACCATAAGCTGTTAGTCATATTGACGTATTTGTACTCAAAGTAAGTAACCAGTTTGTCCACTTCAACCTTCTGAATAGCAACAGATGGCAGAGCTAACTCTTCCTTCTTGTAAAGAGGAAGCTGCTGCTGCCACAACGTAAACAGACTCATCACGCGTTTCCAGATCATGTAGAACGCAGGGTCACGGAGAGCAGTTTGATAGTGCTCCAAGACTGACGGAAGTACGAGAGGAACCTCCCTGTAAATCATAATTTACATGAGTTTAACATGGCAAATACTTTCTAAATTGATAATTCCTGTTATCATTTTAAACTTACTGCTTGTAGTGAACAGATTGTGCAGCGATGACGGGGTTACCCAGAACGTTCTTCCATAAAGAAATGAAGTCTCCATAGTAGTGTCGGTTGGGAGAGTCGACGTTAGCCTCAATCAACCGTCCGAGGACATCAATACCTTGAGGAGTGTGGATGTTGATTTTCTCACCGACGCTCTAAAGATAAATGGCAAAATTTTATTATTCTGTACAAAAATCATACATGTTACAATATTCTAACTGTACTTACGTCGATGACAAATCCACTTTCGATTGCATCACGAATACGACGCTCGTAGTCAGTTATCTTGATGATTTCATCGACGAGATGAGGTTGATCCAGGTGATAGTGGTTTGGCCTAACCGGGAATGGAATGCCACTGGGATACAGAAGTCCAGGGGTGTAGCCGGTCTGTACAACATCCAAACCTAATTCGGGGATTTCCCCAAGACCGTTAGACAGTCTCTCCATGTAGTAGCGTGCCAGAATTTGCTTGTGAATAAACCACCATCTTTCACCGCGTTTGTCTTTTTCCAGTGAGAGAACTTCACCACCGAGCCAAAAGGGGTAAGTTAAATGTTCGTTATAGTAGTAGGTATTCAGCTCATGATCCTGAGTAAAGTAGTCAATGGAGATGTCATCCGAATGGCGCCACCAAGAGGTCCAGTTGGACTTGATAACAACATCATTGTTCCACAAGTAAGTCCATGGGTATTGCTCAACCCAATCTTTACCGTGAGTGTTGATCCTTTGCGCATCAGTCATTATCTCCCCGTTAAAGAAGTAGTGTGGTGTAATTTCATAGATTTGAGGTAAAATAATGCCCTGGGTGTCGTGACGATGGAAGATCACAGCTGTAAGAACATATACGAACATGTGCTCGTTAACGTGTTCTCTGAGGAGGACAGCGGTCTTGTAGAAGGTAGAGTAGTCTTTGGCAGAGTAAAGCATATTGAACAAAGTAACTGCTTCGAATCTGTGCCTATGGTTTAAAATGGTGAATGGTACGCTCCTAGGAAGGACACCATCGTCAACCAGCTGCAGCCAGATCTTAGCAGCAGTAACATTCTGTAAAGAACAAAATCAAAATAGTATCCTCTCACATTTCACTTAAATATCTAACATTTGTTTTGAATTTAAACAAGCAATACTAAACAAATTCATGAAACAGGAAGTAGAAGTTGGTTTTTTATCAAACTCTGATGCTTTTTTGACAACATTCATGATATCGCAGGTTATTTGAAGGCAAAGTAAATGATATGATCACGTACGGTGAAGTGTTCAATGTTCTTCTCGATGGTCCAGGTGTTGACAATCGCTTTTTGCTCCTGGACGAAAACAGGCTCGTTGACGTGGTAGTAAAGGTAGGAAAGTTCTAGCTGTTTCTGCAGAAACACGGGGTCCGCTGCAAAAATATAGGTATTTTACTATTTGATCGATAACCACATTCCATTTAAAACGTTGATTGGTAAACATTTTGATCGCCTCCGTAGCCTGGTGGCTATTTAGTTGGACAAACAACTTAACTGGTACTTATACCTGGCTATAGCTACCACCGTCCGTACTTCCATACTAATGTTATAAATGCGAAAGTGAGTATGTTTATTTTTTTGGCCTTCCTTTACGTCGTAATGGAGAGTCGTCAGGATGTTTTTTTGTTGTTTTTTGTATAGGGATATAGGTTGGAAAATAATATAGATAGGCTACCTGATTGATCAAATAGTTCCCGAGGGATAATTTCTGAATTCCGCGCGGATGAAATGAAGAGGAAAACGCTAATGCCTTCGGTACGGTATTGAAGACTTTCTCGGTTCAGCTATACTCATTTAGTAAAAATTCAACATAGATAGCCACATAAGCTTTATAAATTTTAAAAATAGAATATTATGTCACATACTTTTCCTTCTATTCTTATGGAGTGCTAAGTCAGTCCAGGCTAGCGCTAGCCAAAAGTTTAGTTGAGTTCTAAAAGGTGAACTGATAACCATATATATATATTATATACCACTAAAAATACAGAAAATATGGCACATGAAAAAAACTCACCAGTTTTCTGCGGCAGAACTTTCTTTGCCGGTTCGGCGAGCCCGCCGGCCGCTAAAAGGGCCAGTACACACACCACCAATCGAGCCATGGTCGCCAGTAACTAGCTTTCGAATTCTCCTCAATATTTATACCAATTGATAAGAGGGCATTGTTCCCGACAGGTGGACTCTGTGTGATAGCTTGGCGTAGGTCAGACGCCCAATCTCCCCGGCGTGATTCGTGAAAGTCATTATGCAATAGTTATCGAAAATTACGCCGCTATTTATATCCACCACAGATAACAGAATATCAGTAGATGGGCCTAGACACAGTTTGAATTAGTCTGAAGGTCGCATGCTCAACTAAAGCACATAATTCCCCAATAAATTAAAACAAGAAGCATCCCCCTGATTGTCCCTTCGCTTAAATAGGAAAGTTTCGCTTTTGTTAAAAGGTGACTTGGCATACACCGCAAAAGTTATCTACGCGAAATCAAAGCAGGCAGTCTACGGCATACACCCACTGGTGAATATGGCATTTTATACCGACGCAACGAAGTGAGAGGTTGTGTGTATGAGTTTGTGGTGACTGCTGCATGCATCCAATGTTTTGTGTTTAACTTCATCTGCATGAAATTTAGAAAATATCACACGGAACACATGATTAGATACAAAGTAGCATGTTCCACTTGACTCTTCAGTGCAGTCCATTAACTCTACAATTTCTACAATAAGGATATACCTATATCCACCAATACCTGTAGGTCAAGGTCAAGGTCAGGGTGATACTGTGAGTCTAATCTAGAAAAACCCATTATGAACTGAAACCGTCACAAAATTCGAGCATCGGAAAAGGTGTATTGGGACGGGACCTATAGATTTATTAATGACCGAGCAGAAATTTCACCGGTATACTAAATCTGACCTTGATCTGACCTGCTTGGGAATAGTTTTAGACCTTATGGCGTCTGATGGAGTCATGGTGGTCCAAGCCATTTTTTTACTGATATATTAGGATGTATGTAGAATATCTAAATAACAAATATATATGTACACTGTACAGTGCTTAAATTTTCTTAATTAATTTCGGTAATCATCGTATTTCATGAAGTACTACATATTTCTAAATTCAAATAATTATAGACATAGATAGATACACATTGTCGGGAGCATTCGGACATTAAGAGAATAGGACTGTATATATCTATGTTGTCTTGTTGCCTTTTCTTCGACGCTATATTAACAGACCAGAGGGTCTATATCCACGGTACAGCGATAATTCTCTCAGCGTATTATCGCAACCCGCAAATGTGTTATGAAAAAGTTATTTTGTTTACACTTGGCCTTTATCTCACCTGACTATAAAATACGATGAAGCCGTAGGCTGATAAGCGTGCGCACCCAGAAGCCTCAGTCTTAAGAGGTGCTGTCTTTGCTCCCTTTCACAACAGTGCTGAGTAATAAACACTGCTAGTTGACCGCAGACATAAGTAACATGGTGGTAGCTAGACAGGCGGACATAGTACCGTTAAGTATTGGTACTGGGAATCGAACCCGAGACCTCCGGATTGCAAGTCCAGAAGGACTCGTGACTTCGTCGCGAGGCACGACTAGTCCGTCACGATATGCTCCTCCACAATCCTCGTCAACGCGATGATATCGACCTTTGGAGACAGTCCCATAGAGTTTGTATTGAATTTGATTTCACAGCGAGACTATCGCCGCGGTTCTCTCCTCCGTGGAGACAGCAGCAGAGAATAAGTCAATATAATCAGTAAGTTGATTATTTTCTTTTCCGGGAAACTCTCGAGTCGGTAAAGATGCCTCCGGAAACGTAACCCGAGTAACAAGGGTCCTCTTCCTGCGCTTTACATAAAGAAATGTTTACAATTTACGGAAACTCAGTCTATTTCAAAAAGGAATTTGACAGAAATAGACATAAATCAATACGGGGTATATTGATAAACTCGTCCGTCAGGTCTAAACGTTTTTCTATTCACAGAGTTTATATGAGTTAGAATACCTAGTTACATTGCGTTTAGTTTCAGGGTACAGATTTATTACACTTTTATTACGCAAACTTTTGTTGCATTATACAATTTGTATCAGTACCACAGAATCAGTCAAAGTATATGGGGGTACATTATATCAGGGCCACCTGCGACTCGGAGATTATACCCTCATCACGCCCTTTCAGACACACTGCAACGATACCGATTCCTGTGATAGCCATCGCTAGCCATATAGTGTTGAAGATAATTGATAGGAAACCAGTCAAGTACGAATGTGTCTTGTCTTTCAGTTGTAAAAGTACACGGATGCAGTTGGTACGAAATTGTAGACACAAAGGACATTAAAAAACTTCTAAAAATACTCAGGGTTCAAAAATGCAAAAAGCAAGTTGCATAAATAAGTACACTTTTTTACTAAAGTTGTGTACATAACATATAACACAAAGTTGTGTACACATAAAATCATTATTTTAGAGATCAAATATGTACTAAACCTGTCTAAATTAGCCCCAATAGCGGACGATGACTACAAAGACCGAGCTACCGACCGATTATAGGACAAGGAATGTACATTAAAATATTGCAGGTAGGATATCTTTATAAAAGACGACTTTATTTAGATTTGAAAAATTCTTTGACTTGGACCTTACATTTAGCTGGTTTGACAGTGGCCAGGCAGTCCGACTTTTAAAAATCTTTAAATCCTATTCAACATATTTTTATATTTATAAACTTATACTTGTAGCAAAATTTCGTGTGTAAAATTAATTAGAATGTGATTTTCCTCCGTACGGCCACAGGCCAGACACTTCAAACAAATGTCGTGATATCGGTACACATCGGACAGATGCTGTTTGTATCATGCGCGAGTGTAAGTTGAGAGAGGTGAGGTATCGGGGATCGGTGGGAGGCGGTGTACGTCCGTTCTGTAGTACTATATTAATTCTGTAGTACGGCATAGCCGTGGTATACCCTGTATATACTTCTAATACAAATGGAAGACAAAACCACATGGTAAATGTTATTACTGCCTTGTCAGTGTTACCAGCAGCATCGTGCACCGGCTAATTGGGGTAAACGGTTCATCCAACGGCAATCAATTAACAGAATGGTGCATCCCGCGGCCGACACCTGAACAGTCGTAACTCCTAAAGTCTATTTTTACAACCCATAGTTTTGCCCGCGACGTTGTTTGACGCTAAGCAAGTGCCAAATTTCTTTACGATTGGTTGCGGTCACGTTATGGTGTTGAAGTGCCAAGGCACACTTTCACATCCATAATATAAGTGAGATTAAATTGTAGAAAAGCCGTAGGACATTGTTATGTATAATGAGTATGCACTTGGCCTTCATTTCACCTGATGGTGACGATGAGGCAGTTGGCTGGACAGCGTGCTCATCCAAACACCTTAAGATAATAATGCCAAATGAGGAAATACCTATTTTGGATATAGACAAAGTTCCGTAAGGCACGAAAGAAAACTCAGATGATAAAGTTATTAGGACTTAATTAAGAAAATGATACAATGATGAATAAGACGAAGCTATTGTTTATTGAAATCTTTATCGTCGCCGCCGTTTGGAAACATATAAACTATATTATCGATAAACGAGTCGACAACGTTTCAATTATGTTTGCCTATTGTATGTGTATGTATGCCTTAAAAACTTCAACTTCAACTGCCCTCAGGGTCTATAGCATTCATCCCCTAAAATGTTCACCTGTAGAGGTAGAATTATTTGGTATAGGTATATTTTGTTTTTGTTAATTTTCTCAAAAAGCACTTCGATAACATGTAAAGGGACCACTTCTGAATTATGATCTATCAAACGAAAAAGAATAATCAAAATTGGCTGAGCTATCGCGTAACATACATACAAAAAATATACAGTCGAATTGAGAACCCCCTCCGTTTTTGATGTAAGTTGATTAAAAATAATTAGCAACGAGAAATATCAAAAAAACGTGGCGATACATCTCTTTGCCACAAGACTGACATATTAAAATTGGTAGGGAAAGGTGGGATACTGTGACAAGGCCCAATATATCACTTTGTCTCATCGTCGTGCCGGCCCAGCAGAGTCCAGAATTTGACGTATGAGTAATTTATTGGCCGAAAAAAACAAATTACAGGATTGCCCACACATTAGTCTGTTGTGCTCAAGATGCTTGATTCGGGTGCCTCCGCAAAAAACAACAAGCGCCCGAGGCAAGGAGTTAAGAGGACCCCGGGCGCGGTTTGGCAACCAATGTCATATCCTATCATTGTTAAGGGGTTACTACAGTCAACCTTACATTTCATTTCACTTACGGGATTTTAATAGGTGAAAATAGGGTAGCTTCTATATAGCTATTGCAACATCATTTTCAGAAAAAATCTATGGTCAGCTTCATCCATTCACGAAATAACTGAAATTATGAATGAATATTAGAAAAGTGAAGCAAAGTTCGACAAGTACAGGTGTTTTACATATTTTCATTCATTTTGATCCAGTTACTAAGATATGTGGACTATGTCCCGCACACTCTCTGTAGGAGAGCATGCCTGAGCCCCTGCGGTGGGGACTATCTCAATGCGAAAACATATCCGCCTGCCAAACATGGTGATTACAGAAAATTCCCATAAAGGAAAATTTTACGAGGCTATCTATGTTTCTTAGTTCTTGTTCAACAAATGACATATTCATCTGCACCTAATATCTTCCCGAGTGTATCGTACGAGGCGACTAAAGTAAACGTTCCCCTATCCCCTAGAGGATCATACCCCTTCCTTGGTTCATATTCAAACAAGTGACCTTTCAGAACGTCTCATAAAGTTACCAAACATCCTAAATATACACAATCTGTATTGGAATGATACATTGTTTTGGAAACTGTTTGGAATTTCATGATACACTAGTAGCATACGAGTATGAGTATACTTAAGTATGTCGCCCACGTAAAAATTATTTTGTTTTAGATGTCTCCTCCACTCTAGTCTTAACAAACCTTGCAAACGTTAGCTTCTAGCTCAAGGTTTGGGCTGGTCTTTACATACATAAAGTGCATTTTATTTGGGCCCTAAGTCTGATTTCGACGCCACCAACTAGTCAGAGGATCTTCAGAATATTAGATACAATTAATAGTTATCGGCTTTTTATATATGATGGCATTGGCACTTGGCCTTCATCTCACCCATATCTAAGTGACGATAAGGCACTTGTAAGGTAAGCGTGCGCACCCAGAGATATCAAAATAATAAGGCGCTGGATCTTCTATTTTTCGTACCAGAACAGAACAGTGCTATTAAACTCACTGTTTGGCGGCAGACCTAGGTAGTATGGTGGTAGCTAGCCAGATGGACATAGAAAATCCACCAACCTAAATCGAGTACCGAAGTCCTAGTACCAATACTAGGAATTGAATCCGAAACCTTCGAATTGTTAATCCAACATTTATCCAATAGGCTACGTGGCAAGTTCACTTATTGAACGACCTTTAGACACTAATTATGGAAAGCAGTGTATGCTTTCCATCGCACTAATTACTACAAATCCCATGTGAGAGGACTAACAATCGATGAGTCCTCGTACCACGAGATAATTTTCAGACGGCATCAATATACAGTAATACTTGGTCCCTTTCTAAGAAAGTAAGTGTAATAACGACAGAATATCAATCTGAGACGTGTTGAAGTACAAACAGTGTATACTGGTACACAGGCTGATCAATATTCATATATTTGTTTTCGACATGAGCCTCTCTGACACTTTACCGATGGCGTGTATCAATTATAGCATGCATGTGTTCGCATTCATTGAACTCTGCACTCATCCGACACTTTGTGAGAGTTTGTTTGAAGGGTTAACGTTTGCTGAGGGATAAACTAAGTACTTATTTGGGACCAAAAATATGGTGCGTGGTAAAACAGGATCGCCATGTCTTCCCATAGTGGTCGGAAAAGGCTAAAATCTTCTACTAAACTAGTCATTTGTATATGTAAACATTTAAACGCTCAAGGGTATGACGGATAAAACTGAGAAGAAAAACCTAGTCGAAATCAAATACCATGCAAAGACGTATAAACTTAAATCCATCACAATATGTCAGATACTTTGTAAATATTTCAATATATTTTAAAGCAACCATGTCATGCCACGCGCAATGTAGGGTTTCGTAGTTGACCTTCACAATAAGTTCAAACGTCTAGTGAAAAGTAATTTTGAATGGAATTTGTACGAAATTTTCATTTTGACATCTCCAAGTATATGTTATACTTTGGTCGACTATTGCTCGTTAACCTGTAAAGCCAACTTAGTCGTGATAGTTTTCCTTTTAAGTTCAGTGTACATCCTACTACTGTGATTTTTTTCATATTTTTAAAAGCAATAGTTTAGAAGATACATGGGGTTTCTGTTCTGACAAAGATTATCATTTTAAAGCTTAATATATCGCAAATGGATCCCTGAATCGAAAAGTGAAGTTCCTAGACTTTTATTATTTTTAACGGATTACCGAGTGCCGAATTACATTGCTTTCTAGTTGTAAGAGTCTCTGAGCTAAGCCGTGGACGGACAGAGCAAACTACAAGAGTTCCTTGCTTGACTACGGAACCCTAGCAAAATTAAGCTTATTAAACTTCCTATCCTGCCTTCATTGTCGCACAGTGTTGAATAAAAATGAATTTCAATTTATAAATACAGAAGAGAATTACAACAATTGAATGCATTACAGAATAGTTCCGTTAATCCAACGTTAATCCGTTTATGAAAGAAAAGGGAGATTATAAAAGTAACAACAAACAACCTGCTAAATATTTTGTCAAATCCATGTCATAAGTGGTGGTCTAATCTTACACAGTTATGTTGCATTTGTGACAAACACTTTCTTTTTCCTGAACCCATCCCAAGGATTGTGCTCACAGAAATCTAAATTGTTTTGGCGCCAATAGAAGTCCTTTTGGCCCTTAGTGCGAAGTGGACGATTTACCACTTAAAATGCAGGAAAACATTAAACTGGCAAAATAGTGGGAAAATTGTATTACGTTATGTGTAAATAACTGTTTTTAGAGGTTATGTGTGTCAAGAAAGGCAGAACGTTTTGTTTTTGAGCGTACATATTTATGTATTAAACCTAAACACAAACAAAATGCTTCCATACATGCCGATTGTGTTTTAAGTTAAGATATGCATTTCCCGCGACTAATAAATGATAAGTCTAATTCAGAACAAATTCGAAACAAAAAGTGTCTCTACTTCAAACCAAAATGATGTATGATTCCAAATACGAATTATTATTACTTTCGATGTTACAAAAACATGTTTGTCGATTGGGTTAAGTTCACTGCGAAGCAGAGATTGACAGTGACAGTCAGGGAAGGTCATAGCGATGACGATGTTATGCAGTAGACAGCAGCAAGTCAATAATAAAACAAATTTATCTATACAATAGTAAGGTTTTTTGTTTTACTTTTACTATTTATATGCGTAAGACGTAAAGAACATCGAAATTTGCCTGTGTTATGAGAATGTCACCAGTGACTTGGCATTTCCATTGTCAGTTTATTTACGTTTCTGTGGTACCGAGTACACCGAAAATTGGAATGTCAACATGACGCTTTCAAAGCGGATTATGTTTGGAGTGTGAATAGATTTTGTTTTCAAGTGCCTATTACTTTCACTTGAATAGTTTACTTACATCTCAATGTCAACATTGTAAGGACAAAAGATTACATTGTATTACATTGAAGAGAAAGAAAGGCTCGCGAAAACGAGGATTACTTATTCACGTTATTTAGGGACCCGTAGTATAAGATGTTTTTCCTTTGCATCCGTGCTTGCTTTCCGTAACATCATCGTTTCCATAATTCTAAAATTTGTTTTTTCAAACCAAGCCGTACAACTTTGAATTTCTCATTAAAAAATGATGCCAAATTTCGATATATGAAACAATTAATTCTGTCAGTTACTGTCTCCCTATCCTCTATAATAATCCAAATCACCTTTCGTCGATAAATCGATCGAAATTAAATTTTAAAGACCACACATTCGAAATCGATAAAATGAACGGGATTCTTTTAAATCGATACAGCATTTTTAATTGTTCGATTACGATATTCGTGCTATATGACCATTATGTGCCGAGCGCTTTTATTACATGAAATAACTTTTTTTTATTTAAAATCGCATACCAAGCCATACAATTACTGGCTATTAATATTATATTGCTTCTTTATCGTAAGGTCACCTCTCTTTCTCATTTAAATTTAGCTTATTAGTGGAACAATAACATTATTCAAGATAGGTGTCACATTGCGAGGTACAGATAAGCATGGAAGTGTAGGTCGTACATCGTTCGCTCATCTTCGCATGTTAGTACTATGTCAAATTCATTTTTGACTAGAATTTCCATCAACAAACAGAACAGAAGTGTGAATGTGACATGGTACAATATCTATGTGCGTAGCTGTGTTGTATATTCATATTTAAACTCATTTTTACGCACTAAAACTAAACAGCCTTTGATTCAATCGATCGGTGCTCCTGCAAAGGTGCCTTTTGACTATTGCTATGTCAAAGTGTTGAAATATTTATACAACAAAGCCACGATGTCCATCCGAGTACAAGATGTATGTACGAAACTGATCCAGGTGTGTATTCTGTGTCCAGGTTCAGAAAGGTGTAAGGCAGGGTGACGTTACACCCCCGAAACTCTTCACCACTGCACTGGTTTATTTTTTAAGCTTCTGAACTGGAAAGCATTGGACATCAAATTCAACGTTGACTATGTCAATCACCTTCAATGTAGGTTTAAAGAATTTACAATCCTTAGAATTTTGGCCAATAACAAAGTTTTAAAGTCAGATACCTTGAAGGTAAACTTGGTGTCGTGAAAGGTGACTAAGAGAAAACCTACTCAGACGATGGGTACCTAGTAGCACCTACAACAACTTACTATTGTAAGTGTAACACTAACAGTGCTATTAACACCACTGTTAGGCAGAAGACTTATGTAACGTGGTGATAGCTAGCCAGGTGGATATAGATGACAAAAATGTCCTACCACCAATCAAACCAAACTGAGTACCCTCACCCTCACTGGGAATCGAATCCGGGGCCACCGGATTGCGTGAAAGCCACGGCGGCGGTAAAAACGTAAAACGAGTGGACTACAAGCTTATCATTACTTTTACCTTAAGTCGTCATCAAAGTGACCGGGATGACATGTCACTTATGATTCAATCGACTTTGCGAGACAATCGCAAGACACGCGCTCGGAGGTCTCGTGATAAAAAAATATCAGGGTGCAAAGTTATCAAACAGACATTCGTTATGACTTGGCTGCACTATGTTTTTACACACTTTTGCACGTAGCGTTTCTGTTGTCGGCTGTGCTGATGATGTAGGTTCGCTTTCGGTTGTTAGTAAGTTAATGTTACGACTTTATTCTATTATACTGAGAATGACATTGCCTGTATTTACTTACAACAGGCTACGAGTACATACATTTTATCCTGCTCCATATAGTGGTTCCCGCTATTCCAGTCTTCAGATATTAACCACCTTCGTGTCCTAATGGTTACACTTTGAACTTAAAATCTGGAAGTCCTGGGTTCAAATCCCAGTGGTACCTATTGCTACTCGGGTTAGTAGGTTTTAGAGTGTTCTCTATGTCCGCCTGGATACTCGTACCTGCCACCATATCATCTGAGTTTACCTGAGTATGCCACCGAACATTAGGTACTGTTGATATCACTGTCGATATCAATGTCGATCATCATCGATAACCGGTGGGGAGTAAAGGTTCTCGAGTGGCGACCACGTACCGGGAAACGTCTACCAGGCCGTCCCCCTACTAGATGGACCGACGACCTGGTTAGAGTCGCGGGGAGTCGCTGGATGCAGGTGGCTCGGGACCGGTCGATGTGGCGTACCATGAGGGAGGCCTATGTACAGCAGTGGACGTTTCCCGGCTGATGATGATGATGATATCACTGTTGTGGTTCGGCATGAAAGATAGCATGTCCAGCGACTAAATTATGCTTCTGGGTGCGAACGCTTTTCATCCAACGGCCATATCGGCACTTACCATGCTGTGTGATATTTGAGAAAGGCTAAGTAAAAGCCCGTTACCACACTTAGAAAAAATTCTATGTAGTTGCTGGCATAGTTACTTATTTGTACTATTTTAAAGACTTACTAAATACTATTTATGTTTTCTGTCTGAAATAGATATTCGTTTCAATCTAA
Organism: Carcina quercana; assembly: GCA_910589575.2. NCBI lineage: Eukaryota > Metazoa > Arthropoda > Insecta > Lepidoptera > Depressariidae > Carcina > Carcina quercana. The sequence goes on from OU342442.1 coordinate 6,338,114, forward strand.
AAAAATTATTTATGTTTTGCATTTCATGTCGTCACTCAGTTTATCATTTTAATATTCAAATTCATCATACTTTACCATCTGAAAGTATGTTTGTTGATTTGTTCTTGTTTCTTGCAGTAACTGAGAAATAGATTGCCGCAATTTTTAATGAGATACGAGTAGCTGGTTTATCTGCCGGAATAAGTCAATTTTATATATGTGCAGTTGTTCCTTCGACAAATACAGCTTTACCCAAACATTTAGTCGAGCGCGGATGGCGTTCAGACGGTTAAGAATTTATTAGGCAACTATAATAAGGGTGCTTGGGTTCGACCTCGGCTTAAAGCTCTTGATTTGGGTTGTAAGTATTTAGCTCGTTGAAAGTGCGTAGAATGTTAAATGCAAAGGTTAAATGTAGGTAGTCTCTAACAGCGCGTTGTAAGCTAGTACCCTATATTCTTGTCCATTATATGTACTCCTAAACTACATGAAAAATTTCATTATAATTGATTGCGCCGATGAGACGCCAAATGATAAAGGTGTTTGTTAAAGTAAAGGCGTAATATGATGATAATATAGTAAAGTTTAATCTATAAAGTTACAACTGTTTTACTTAGTTCAAACGGGAAAGTCTTGTGGTTTCAAATACTACTTATAGCGATGCTTTAGTCGCCTATTGACCAATCGACAGATAAAAATAAATGAAGGACGAACGAACGTCGCAAGGGTAAAACGTTGCCTGTGTCAGTATAGGACGAGTACAATCGGCAATTGTAATAATGAAATTTGAGCTTTAACTGGCAAGGTTTAAAGTCCTCGAACAATTAATTGGAGAAAAACGACAGGTTGAAGTAGCTGGGTGTTGTCTTCCGTACCTACAACATCCTCGCACTAGCGTCTGAATCACCGCGCTATCCCTCGTCTTCGGCTCATGTGAACTAAAAACACGGATACAAAAACTGGCTAGGGCAATGAGTTATAAATGCGTTCTTTACCTACATATAAAAAATATAATAATATGAAGAAAAAAAATACCTAAATGTGTCGTCTATTTTGAGAAATGTGTATTGTTAGAGACGAATTTTGAAGATTATTTATAGGTTTTTTACCACTAGGGTGTGAAAAGTAGGGGAGAACTAGTTCAAACAAAAGTTCTCCAGATCTAAGAAATATAACAATATCGATAAAAGAGACAAGTATATTAAATTAAACAAATATCTCTGCAATATTTATACGAACATAATAAATTAAATTCCATTTTATGCCGAAAATGCTTGCATCATTCAAAACTGCACCCACCACCACTGCAACGAAATTTGCTTTCACTTAAAAACCGCATCAAAATTCGAGATCTACGATGTCACAGATAGACACACAGACTTTTCCGTAAAACTTACAGTGGTAAAACGCACAGTGGGTTTTGCATTCATCTCTTCTGAATAGGCCGTAAGAAAGGATTGGCTATACGGCGGCGATACTTGCTTCGTGGAACTCAACAATTCCGAGCTTTATAGTTATATTTCAAAAATCTTAGTGTAGGGTCTGGCGCTACTACTTGTTATCTTGTCTGCTGTCAAACATAAATATTAATATGTAGTACGAGTAAGGTGCAGGACAATAAAAATTTTGCACCATTGAATATTTCATTATCACTTCCAGTAGTTCCAGTACATCTTATGTCAGTCAAATCGAAACTATTACTGCCTTTTCAGATTTTTATTGATTTGAAATACGTAATCCACTGATTGATTTCTTTATTGCCGACAGATGCGCTGGAGCATTTTGTTGTTCCTATTGATACTTGCCGAGGTAATTAATATAATTGCCTTTGATTTGATGATGTTCACGCTTGCACGAGACTCGTTTTAGCACCTAATTAAATATATTGGGAATGGAATACAATGTATTTTGTGCTTTGAGAGATTTTTCTGGGTTTTTTTGTTCGAAAATCGGACACCTGTTTGACAACTCAAGGCAAGGAATAATGGCCCACGCTTTTTTTTGCAAATGTATAAACGCTTATTGATGATGATGACTTTCCAACTAGTAAAGGTTGGATTAACTCTTCAAGCTCAGCTCAACGCATTTTTTCAAGGCTGTACCGAGATGAAACAGATTGGCAGAAGTTTTAATTCCTGTCCACTCTAAAATATTTATCAGATGCTTCTGCATTTACATGCGACGAACTTATCGCTTTCCAGCAACTTTGAATTACATGATGAGTTGCATTGCATCTTCTCATCACGCGAGAAAGCTTATTTTTGATTTGCCGACTTGACGTAGGAATCCTACAATAAAATAGGTGATATTGTTGTCAACCTTAAGAGGGTATGCTGTTGTCAAAGCGCCCATACAAACGTAGTCCAGTCATATTTTGAGTATTAAGCTATGAAAATCTATGAAATTTTCAAGACACAATCTAGAAACAAATATCTGTGTCGGTGGTGAGTCAGATTTTCGTTTAAATATATACTTCCAGAGTTACAGGGCGTCAAAGTATTGTATTTTTCGGTAATAAAAAGCCCCAACTTTGAACCTGATTTACAAGAGTATGAATCAATTTAGAACAATTTGGAAAAACCACCGACATCTGAAATTTCATTAATATACTGTATTAAAAAAATGGTTACATAACATACTGTATCCTTCAAATGATCCCTGGACTACGAAACATCCAAATAACGGGTGGATAACTTCGCGTAGTGTATGCTGTCTCACCGTACGCGCTCGGGTAGGATAGGGCTCGGATAGGGACAGCTACAAAACAATGCAACCTTGAATGCGGCCACGTGGTCTAACCAACATAGCCTCTTAATGATGATGATGACTTTCCAACTAGTAAAGGTTGGATTAACTCTTCAAGCTAAACTTAAAGCATTTTTTCAAGGTGTATCGAGATGAAACAGATTGGCAGAAGTTTTAATTCCTGTCCACTCTAAAATATTTATCAGATGCTTCTGCATTTACATGCGACGAACTTATCGCTTTCCAGCAACTTTGAATTACATGTGCGTTGCAAAATCTTCTCGACACGCGAGAAAGCTTCTTTTTGACTTCAGCCGACTTGACGCAGGAATCCTACAATAAATAGGTGATATTGTTGTCAACCTTAAGGCAACTCTACTGTAAAACATGTAAATGCGTTAAAAAAACTCGAAACCTACTTCAATTGCCCTGAAAGTCTACTATTAATAAGGCAAATTTAAGATTTATATCGTTTTCTCATAGATGAGAAATTAAATGGGACCACACGTCAAAAGTTTTGAGGTAACAAACATAAATAAATAAAAAGCAAAAAAAAACATACCCGTCGAATTGATAACCTCGTCCTTTTTTTGAAGTCGGTTAAAATAATTGTGATTATGGTTAAACATATGTCTAACATTTGTCTTGCCTTTGATGACCTTGTCTTGAATGACTTTTGTGACAGTTTCAGTACAGATTCTATATTCCTGTTCTAATAGATTGTGTGTACCTATCATCATCAGCCAGGAAACGTCTACTATTGAACTTAGGCCTCCTCCATTGTATGCCACCACGACGGACGGTCGCGAGCGACCTGCATCCAGCGACTCCCCGCGACTTTTACTAGGTCGTTGGTACATCTAGTAGGACACGACTTCGTACACGTTTACAGGCACATGTATCCATATAAATACCTACGTATGTAAATACAAACTCAAAATAGTTGATTGATGTTTCAAGTAGCATTCCACTTCACGAAGTTTTAAAAGCTACAACAAATAGTTACTCATTAATAAAATGTTTCACTTTTCACATGATTTCACTTTTTTCATGAACGGTGGATATTACAACTGTGGCGGTGGATTTATCAATATTACATACAAATTCCAATAGATTCAACCTTTTATAACCAAAAAAGCTGAACTAATAAAACCTTTTGAGTTTGGAATTTTAGCATTTCTAAATATCAGGACTAAAAGCGATTTAATCCATTTCAATCCCCTCTCACTATTCGTATTGGTTTGTTTTGATCTATCTTCAAAATACCGAGAGCTTTAAAAGCAATTATTTGGATTAAATTCCACATATACACGCACGGTTACTTCTATTTTAGGACTGGATTCCATATTCTTAAAATGGAAGATCAATAATGCAGCCAGTTATCAATAATTAATTACTGAATAGGAAACGTTCGAGTTTGCCCAAACCCACGGGTATAATCTATTCTCAAACCTGGATCTGCTATTCTAAACCGATTTCAAAATATAATCCAGATCCGGAGCACTTCATACATTTGAGTATTGCTTCACTGTAGATATCGCACTTGATAAGTGATTATATATTATTTTATAACGATAATGATCATTAAATTGAGGGGCGTTTTATAAACGCCCAATAATATCTTCATTGCGTGAAAACTCGGATAAAGAGATTAAGTGTAATAAAAATGCAAATGATATGCTTATTTCCCACACACATCTCTTGGCCTATTAAAGTTGTGTTGGGATTACTTGAAACACCATTACCTTTGTCCGGATATCTACCGAAACATTTTTTATTACTAATAACATTTTTGGTGGTGATTCTTAAAACACACATATTTTATTTACAAGGAAACTACTATAAGAGGAAAATGTCACAGATGGCTGTAATGTAGAAGGAATTCACACTGCAATGCCATCCCGTGGATTTAAAAAAGTAGACAGCGAACAGATTCAGGAGATTGGCAGCAGCATAGCATCCCACTGCGAATACCAATCCGCTCAACAACCGTGGTGACTTTGATTAATCCTTATTGGAAAGTATAACGTGGCAATCATGCGATGCTCACTTTCAACAGTGGACTTATGAAGCTGATTACAAACAATAACTGTTGCAAAATCCCGAGAGACTGAGTGCTTCGTGCACCGCTACAACCACCATATCGTCTGCCAAATGTGGTAATTATAATTTCCTTATGGAAAACTGGTCATGGCTGTATATTATGTCCAGTAATGTTTTTGTTCAGGAATGAAAACCACATATTTTTATACGTAACTAATACCTGTACCATAGATTAGATATTAATACTGTACGTATATTTTGTTTATAGATATATATTCTTATAATGATATTGATCCAACATATTTTTAACATTTGAATTTAACGGGATTTCACTCAAAATGCTTCCTTACAAAATATCTTTTGGAATAATCTTTTAAAGTAGAATAGCTGGCTTTGATAAGTAATTACCCAATAATTAGGAGATCAGATTATCGCGAAATGAATATATAAATAAGATAATGATACTTATTTCGCGTCATTATAATCCGATATCATATTTTTAGATATTTACTACACAAAGCCAGCGATCCTATTTTAAAAGATGTGGTCAAAGAATTGTAGTACGAAATGTTTATTGTAGAAATTGCCTTAATAAAATTTTAATTGTGGTCAAAGTCTTGCTTGTGGACAAGACTCTCAATGAGGATTACCACTGACAATGAGTTTGTTAGGTGGTATGGCAATTTTATATATCTGTTCTGACTAGATACCACCATGTTACCTAAGTCTGCCGCCAAACAGCAGTGTTAATAGCACTTTTGTGTTCCGGTATGAAAGTTAGCAGAGCCAGTGCCTCATTAGCTAGAGGCTTTTGTGCGCAAGCTTACCATCCAACGATCTTATTGTCACTTACCATAAGGTGAGATGAAGGCCGAGTGCAAACCCATCATTTTTTTTAAAATCGTCACTTTTCTTAAGGTGCCATGAAGGCTAAATGTTCATACAATGTACTTTAAAACACTCATTTTTTTCCAAACATTGTAGCAACTTGCCAAAGACATTCCCAAAACCTGGAGTTCTTATAAGAAACTCGTACATTCACTTTAAACGCCTATTATGTTTCGAACAATGTAGCCAAAAGTTTAGTCTGCAGCCCTTTCGCTCACCATAAAATGTTGCCCGGGTTGAACAAAGACATCAAAATGGTTAACATTTCATCTCAAATTACACACGTTTGCATACAAGACGCTGTTGAAGTCCATACACTTGAAATATTTTGTTTGCGCATGTTCGAGTCATTCTTTCGATTTTGCTTTAGGCTGACTGACAGTAAAAAAATGGAAGCAAGAATATTTTCAAGACGAAAATCGTTTTACGCTTTCATTGTTTTCAGATAAATGTCTTAATAATACTTTTTATTTATTTACTGGTCATGTTCCATAAGTTTGATGTTTTTGTACTTAGACATTTAGAAATCATAAACATGCGATGACGATTAAAGTTTTGAAGCAAAGGTTTTTCATGAAAATATCAAACTAAAAACATCCGCTGTCAATGCAGGAAAATTACATACTCACATTATGTAAATTTAGATTTCTTTTATATAAGTCAGCACCACTTATTGCTCCTTAGAGGTATTATCAAGTAAACCCCTCGTGTTATCTGATTGATAATATCGATAATAATTTATGTTTGTATTTTTATTCGTATGGGAACTACACATTGTGCTATTTGCCACCTGGAGAAGTACACTGCCAAGAATGTGTGCCACTCTCATGTGAAATAGTTTATCAATTTTCCATAATCACCATGACACTGCCGGACAGGTTGGTGACAGCATTCATCTCTGAATTAGAAACAAGTTCGATTCCCAGTTGGTTGGTGGTAAAGCATTTTTTATGTCCACTTGGCTTGCTACCACCATACTAAAAGTAATATTAATAGCACTGTTGTGTTCCGGTATGAAAGATAAATTTCATTAGGTTGATAATCATCACTTATCACCAGGTGAAATGGAGGCAAAGCGCAAACCCAGCATACACAAAAAAGGACTTTACAGGTCTAATGCATAACTGGGTCTGTACCTGAGGTATAGGAGCGGTACGGGAGGGTATGTGTACGGAATGTCGAATGACGCCCGACTGAACACACACCCTTGTCTTCAGGCTCATGAGGGTCTCTGACTTGTCGCTGAGATGTCAAATTTTGCACAAGAAGTACCAATTTAAATTTTCTCACAAACTTTTCGTGCAGGTTTCATTCACGACTGACCCATGACCTTTCGTTTTTTCTTGCAGAAGAAAGTCCGCTGCCGCCGTGCACCGTGCACCAGTGAAAACTCTTTGTCACGATCCCTCACGGGTGTTAACACCTGATCCCCGATGGTACAGATCCAGCACTAGTCGTCCGTAGACAACCAATTATTCAAGCGTTTCGACGAGGTCAAGCTACACTGCTACAGGTTTGTGGTATACCGTTTTTTCCTTTCAGCTGTAACAGATTTCGTTGGAAATTGAGGCGTTTCGAATTGTATCTAGGTATGATTTTGCCTTAGACTATATCAAAAATATAAGACACGTGTCTATGTAGCAGTACGGTAACGCATCGTACAGTCAGTCACGCCATCTTGATTATGGCGCGATAAACGCATACTGAGTTCAACGATCGATGAAATGAATGAAAATACGGCACTAAATGACTTAACTGACAGATCCGCATAATCAAGCACATGCCCTGACGTGTGCTGACTTCTTCGTGGTGTATTGAAAATCTTCTTCGTCCACCACATTGTCACTAACCGTCAGATCAGATTGTGGTAGTGTTAGTATATTTTAATTTATTCATAGCAATCGATGTCGTAAAATCTCTCAGCGTAACTATATATTTGTGCAACCTAGAGTTGGAGTATGTCTGCAAATTTATTTAGTCTATGTGTTTAGTATGATTTAGTCTTTTTACGGATTAGGCATTAACTTGTTGTCAATCGCTAATAAAAGAACTTATTTCGCAATCCACAGGAGTTGTTGTTTTGTCCTTTATGTTTAGAGCTTCTGATTTCCTGGTTCTCATCAGATTCGGCCTGGTTTTTAATCGCTAAGGCGACGTCAGAATCCAAAAGGAGTGTTTGCATGCTAGTTTGTATTTACAGTCTGATAATCTGCTGCAAACGTCCACTGTTGGACATGAGCCTCCCTCATAGATCGCCGCGTCGGACTTTCTATGTTGTGTTCTGCTATGAACGGTAGCCGAGCCAGCGCCTTATTGATTGGCTTGAGACTTTTGGTTGAGCACGCTTTCCATTCAACGGCCGTAACTTCACTAACGGCCATTTGAAGTTATACATAAAAAAGGTAACAAGACATATACAATAATGAACAATATAAGTATAACAAAATCATAAAAACGTTCCGGCAAATCCTACATAGTTTCTCACAAATGATATAACAACAGAATGAATTATGTATGGAGGTGTATCCTAAACACAATATTTCAATGCTGGTTTGAAAATGTTCAGCCAATATGTACGTACGTATGTACTTGCAATAAATTGTACAGTAAATGGATCCAATTCCGAGAAAGGACACCTATAACACCCGCGCAAATAATATTTTCAATTCCTATTGCATTTCCATTCCACTGAGTCGAACATTCCAATCACCCAGCAAGCCTTTGTGGGCCTGGAAAAGGCTTTCGAATGATTTCATTTCAATCAAACGATTCTGAAAAACATCAATATTAGAGCAAAATGCGAAAAATCAAAGACAATTTTGCCTGAAGCTGCTGTACCAGAGTACAGGAAAAAATAGATTGTGTGTTGTCACAGGTAGAGATAATTGTTTTTTTAGTCCTACCATTTAGGAACCCAGCCAATGAACAGGCAGAAAATTAAATGTCGCTTATCAAAATGCTAGAGAATGTGCCGAACAATTAATAAAACCCGCCCAGCAACATTAATCACGATGAATTAACAGAAGTGTATCACAATCAGTAATTAATAGCCGGTATTTATCGAGCTAAACATAAATGCGATCATCGTGTGCTCTATCATATCAAGACAACAACTCAAAATAAAATACTCCGAGAGCAGTAGACCTCCAGGTGTGAGTGCATAAATATTATACACAGACGACCCGCTGGCAAGCTCATGCCCGCTGTCATATTAACTGTTACATTAAATTACGGCCACAGAAATGATCGACCTTTCGTACTTATTATCATCTTTCCTCTTCAACCATACTGAACCTTGTAGCAACTTAAAATAGAGTGATATTCAGGATCCAACGCCGTGTCTCTGTAGGACCTTTCGCAGTTCAAAAGTCAGAACCGGCAATATACCGCGGCTCGCACATTGATTTCGGCTCTTTCGAAAAGATATCTTTTTTGTCCATTTGTTTGTTTTAATAATATTTTATCCGATGTGATGGAGCGGACGCATTTGTCAGGTTCGTGAAATATAACTACGACGTGAGTGAAGCTGGGTTAATTAATTAGTAAGATTGTATATGTTAATGAAGGGCTCGACAACTAATGAGTTCCAAGTGTAGGTACTGAGGTAACGTCCTTCTACGCAACGAGATATTCTGAGCATCGAGCGATTTCAAGTTTCCACGAAGGAAGGAAAAATCAAAGACATATTGAAAACGTGACGACTTTATCTGATGATCTTTGTACAAAAATGGTCTGAGCATCGATCAAAACATTGAAAATATCTCAACAGGAAAATAAAACGCAAAACGAGTGTGAACCATTGAAATCTTTTGTTCCTTTGTTCCTTTTGTATAACAACAATTAGAATTTTCGAATTTTCATAATGAGCCTTTCCGCATGCTGTAGACCAACTTTGGATAGCTTTTCCATTTCCAAAAGTTTTTTTAATGCAAAAAAATATGCTAGCAAAAAAGGTGCGTGATCTTGACACAGTGAAATCGCTGCTTTACTGCTACACTGCTATATATGAATATAATAATAATAAAAACATTCAAAAAAAAGAGAAAAAGAGAAAATTCGCATATACCACGCGTGGCAGGCTGTACATAACATGTGTTGTAAAATTTTGTACGAAACGATCGCCTTTTATTGGTAGTGGGAGATGTGTAGGGAGTGGAAACATCTTTTTACACGCTTTATATTAGGTTGTATGTAAGTCACCGGATGACAATACAATAATTTTGGGTTTCAACGAGCTGGATCGCTCTGGCGCTAAGAGATGTATAGAGGAACTCTTCACCGGGTACTACTCGTAGTAAACCCGTTGTCTTTCGAATCTGTTTCGTTTTGACAAGTTCAACATATTGCATTCGGTAGCGAGGGCTTGATGATGGAGATAGTAGGTAGAAACTGGAACTTTTTAAGGGCTACTAGTAAACCCATAGAGTTTGGGCTCATTTTTGATTTGTTTTATCTTGAACTTATAGTGCATTACTCACAAAAACGCTTGATACTTAAAATTATTGTGAGATATTTGAAACTTTTTTTGGTACGTAACATCTGGTCGTAATTATTAGTCTTAAAAACGTAAAGCCGCGGGCAGAAGCTAGTTAGACAATAAAGTTAGAAAATTAGAAATTTACATTCGAATAAACAAAAATTAAACATTTTTGTACCGTGTCAAATTTACCCTTTATTGATCCTATGCAGTGTGTTGTGGGAAATGACAATTAAAGGTGAATATGACATGGTACAAAAAGGGGTACCTATTTCTGTACTCGAGTCTACAAAGTCCAGAATGCACGTCCATACATTACTGGACCGTCTCTTTACTCTATAGTAAATCTAACCAATCAGCTGTCGATCCCGCACGTAATTACTTTAATAATGACGTCATCGGATCGAGCGCAGACGCAGCGTGCCCAATGCGTTTCGGAGCCGGTTCGTTACGTGTCGTTTGACTAACAACCCGCAATAGGCGACAGTCATTAAATGTGTTAACCCTAATATCTAATACAGTGAGAATCTTGCAAGTCATCGAGATGCTCTGTTTCATTCGGCGAACATCGCTCTAAGCCCGCATGGTTATTGTCTCTTGCATCTAGCATGACTCTTCATGATCAGTAATCCGATGATCTATTGTTAATCATTGTCATCAGCACGATAAGTACACCGCTGTATATGAACCGTCCTCATAAATCCCTAAGTATACAGAAGACATTACTTCTTTAGGCTTATTTTAGGGGTATTTAAACGCTAAATGCGTATGTTACTTTCCTAACCTGTCACAATCATAGTCTAACGCATAGATAAAGTACGGGAGCGGTATGGGAGGATGTGTTCGCACCCTTCAGTCGAGCACCGTTAAGACGTTCCATAAACACAACCTCTCGTACCGCTCTCATACCTCAGGAACAGACTGAAAACTCAGTCATATGTTAGACCTTGTAGTAAGTACATTAACATCGATAATGTAATCAAAGTTAACTCAGACGGTCTCGGGCAAAAAAAATTTATTACCAAGATGAGTAAAGCTATATCTGATATTTTTCTGACAGCGCTAAGGGGACAAGATCAAAGGGTATTATTTTGTTGCAAAGTTTGACCAGACTATATGAAAATTCCCGGCTGATGATGATGATGATGATATGAAAATCTGAATCATGCATGCTGATAGACTCACGGATACGGTCATCGACGGGTTGAATTTTTGGGTTCGCGTTCTATTCAAATCATATTGTAAATAATTACCTATTGTGACAAATCTCACAGAATATCAGACGTCACATAACTAATTACATATGTATATTTTTCCTTTGAACATTTCAAGTATTTTTCGAAATATTTAAATACTAGAGGTACAACATTGATCTGTTCTTGTCGTTTCATTGCTAACTAGCGGTTTTTCTGTATAAAATATGTCTTGAAACAAAAAAAATGGGAATTGGAAAAAGGGAATGGTTACAGGCTTAAACCCTACTAATGCGAGCCAAGTCACATTATACATAAGGTATATAGCAACAAAACAAAGTTTTATTTTTCGTCGAAAATATCGTCGGAATTTTCGGTTTGCTCCACTTGCGGCACCAGTTGACAGGTCGTCAAGTCGCAGGAATGCAAATACGGGCAATTTAACTTTACCTCCACCGACGTGTAGGAGTTCGTTATCAATATTCGTCATTTTGACGTTGTTATTCATTCGAATACCCCTTACATGCGAACTGTGCGTTTCTAGAATCATTTTTGAAAAGGTCACAAGTGAATAGGTCATTCTGTATATCATCTACGTATACATCTGAAGGCGTTAAAGTTTTATCAAAAAGACATGTTCCGCGAATGTATGGAGCCAAGGCCTGGTCTTGAACACTTACAGTTTTAAAAGGTCATTACCAAATAAAAGTCATTTAATTACCATTTTTGTATATTTTGGTTTAGTTTACTTGTACAAAAGCATATAAAACGCAAGAAACAGGTAATACTTTATGCTAAAAACAAAGATGGCGTCAGTAAAATAACATTTGACGCTGTCACTTAGTACAAAAAGAATGATTTTGTACAATTAAAATAAATGCAAAAATATAACTTTAGTATTTTTCTATACATATTTATATTATTATTTGATTTTTAAGTGTACTTATATTTTGTGAATCTATCGAGTTAAAAGATAAAAAGTGTCATACACGGGCAATTCGATCGGCCAATTGATTGCCAATCTCAAATCAGAGCGTGTCGTGTCGAGTCATATTCCAATGAACGAATGAATTTTACTTTATTTATTAAATAAACATATAAAAATTTATTGTCATAAACGTTGATTGTTCACAATGGTGAAGTAAAGATCGATGTCAATCTATTAAAAAATAACACTGATAAAACTCACAATATAGTTTGTTCGCTGGCACATAGATGGCGCTAGCAGTTCGTAGCATTCTCGTAGCTCTCTTGTTCGGTAAATTGTGATTATAAAATCCGTATACAAATGATCAAAAAAAAATAATTATGAAAAACTGTTGAAATTACAAGCTTTTGTCTGTGACTATTCTGCGTGGATTTTATAAATTATCCGGATTTAAAAGTAGCCTATAGCATTGGCTACGCGGGTGAAGAATTTTGGCGAGATCCGTGATAAGCAGAAAAGCATGGAGAAAGACAGGCCAGAGAAATCAGAGTCCTTCATTGTTGCTGTATTAGCATGGTAAGATTTCAATATAAAAAATTCAATATAATTAGGTATATCGTGTATTTTGTAGCCAAAGCCAAAAAATGTTTGAGTAAAGAATAATTTACATATGATGGGTTTGCACTTGGCTTTGATCTCACCTGATGGTAAGTGTGGTAAGTCCAGCCTTGCCTGCCACCAGTCACACTTTATACTAGCCACTAGGCCATGATGTGAAATTTTAAACAGAAAGTACCGCTGGAAGGGCTCTCACTGGGGCGTCGCAGTCACGTCCCGGCCAAAGACGGTTTTGAGGTAAATAACAGCCTATTACATCCAATTACATTATTATATTCACTTTAGGTTGTCACGAGGTGCATTTATGGCACGACCTACGCCGAGATAAAGTGAATTTTCAACACTTCACTTTACCCCACACATTTGTACATGTATACTACAGAATAAGATACTTGCCTAGTATAATATCTTTATGTTGTACACATATACTTTATTTGAGTATAGTAATATATAAATTACAATACTTGGGGGTAATTCGACGTTTCTAAAGTACACAACTATGCCAGGAAACCACTTAACGAGATTCCGCTTAGAAAGCTTACATACTAAATTTCTGTTGCCATAATCTTACCTAAAAATAGGACATGGAATTATAGTGTCCCGAAACGGATGTCATTAACGTGCAATTTTATAGTTAGCTACAATATCCGCTACGCAGCTAATGGTCCCTAGATGGCGCTTTAAACAATAATCGAAAAATAGTGTATAAAAATGAAAATTGTGTTTCAAAAATGAAGTTGAAGTTGGATGTCCTTTTTTCCAGTTGTCTTAATTTTAAAGATTATGGTAAAATAAATTTTGTGTGAAACTTTTATCGAGCGAAATTACCTTGAAATGATAACTGTGACTGTAGGTTTTCCGAATGAAACAGTAAATGAATAATATATTTATACATTAATTCGTATATCGGCTATATCCATATATTATTGAAAATCGTCGGACTTTTTGTAAAGATTACGGTGTAACTTTAACGCTGCAACAAGATCAAAAGGGGTAGTTCTATTTTAAAGACGAAATTTTAGTGTAAGTGTATAGCTATTATTGAATTAAAGGACTACGAGTATGTATCACAATAAATTGTTTTAATCGGAAAGAACCTTACTACAGAACTGCGAGCTTAGCTTGAGAGGCGAGGAAAATGCCATATTTTAACTTTAAATCGCATAGAAACCTTTAAATATATAATATTGAGATATTACTCACACATTTCATACTACATCCGCTGGAAAGATTACAAATATCACTTTATTCAAAGACCACTCGTTCAAATTGATATTAGAGATATTTAAATTAGTTGCAAACATGGTTTAGAGTCGTGCATTATATCCCGTTGTCCTATTCAAGTGAACGAGGGTATCATCCGTAGTACTAAATACTTTTTGAGATTCATATTTTGACGCATTTTACTCTCAAAGATACGAGCTCTATATAATATTTCATTTCAAAGGGACTTGTAATAATAAGACGCTAAAACAAAAACTATTTATTACCTCTACAAATGACTGAGTATCTGCAGTTTCAGTTGCTGAAAAGTATTTTTGTGATCCATAATATACTTATGCGTCAGCTTGAAGAAACAAATATATAGAGCCGCTCGAAGACAAGCTATCGCGATATGTTCCTGCATTACTGCGAACACTTCAACTTCTTTAAGCAGCACAAACGAGCCGAGTACAGCCGGATAACTTTTATCGACTCATTGTTACCAACTGTCAGAATTCCCTTCAAGAGAACAGAGCTCAACAATGCATCGAGAAATGCCTTAAAATTTGTCTCACCTATCTCCTTAGTACTTCAACTAAGCCCTGAAGGGCATCAACATTGTCAGACCACCAAAGTAACGCATAAAGTAAAGGAGTGTATTGGTACATGTGACAGTAAGGCGGGTGTTTGCATTGATTAGTAACAGAACGCTGTTGAAAACGACTCTCAGAAACGTGAGACGAAATTCGCTGGCATTTTGTGCGGACTTTGTATAACAATGTTCATTTGTAGACGTCGTCTGCTTCTGGTGCTTAATTTTGTCCAGTCATCTCACTAATGATAGACACTAATTCTGTGCTGTTTTTTCTTTTGAATAATGCTAAAATTTGTAGCCTTAATGACAACTGGGACACACATTTGTGTGTTTGCACCTTCTTTTTATTAATTTAGTTCGTACTATTGTCTAGAAAACAAACGACTCTGTGGATTAGCTACAGGTTCTCGTGTTCTGAATACTTATATTCTATTCATAATGAGATCGGTTTTTATATCACTTGTTTCTATCTGAAACTGTAATAAAAGTAGAAAATGAAATAATATCCGAAAATGTCAATATCGAAGTTGTCATTAAAACTGTTCACTATTGACGATTTACGAGTGACTATACGAAAGACGATTTTAACAAATTACTTTCAGGCATTAAGAAAAAAAATCACGAACATCTTAAAATGAAAACGTAAATCTCAGACTAGTTAGTATTCATATTAACCAGATATTGTATGGGTAGAACCGAAGGTAGCTCAACGTCAATTTCAATAGAAAATATTGACAATTGATATGAGATCGACTCAATTTAAACTAGGTATATCATAGTCACATTACGTGTTACATTAACTTTGACAATTATTATCGCTCGAAATACGTTCACTGCTGAAAATAATATAGGGTTCCTAACAGTACGCTAGACCGGTCTTGCTGGAGCCACTTTCATCCACCGCAAGCTACTGTAATTATACTAACCAATAACAATTGGTTGTTCTATATCAGCCTTATTTTAACTTAGAATAATACTCGACTCCTTAGGGAAGGAGGCCATCCGCTGCGCATATCAGGGAGCTCTGGATCCTCCAAAGGAACGTCGCGAGTGCTCCCCTCGCGTTATGCATTTCACTCATCCCAGGCTGATGTGCCAGCCCTTGTAATCTAATATAGCGTACTCAGTCCTATACCAGCCTGCTTCCAAGAATCAAACGATAGCTTCGTCATTTTCCGTCACACACTGATAAAACAAGTGCAACCACTTCCTATAACAAAAAATTTGTTTCCAAATAAGGAAAACTCGATAAAATGTTGTTTGCTTCACAGATTGTTTTCTTAGTCTGGCCAGTCATTGTACTTACGCCCGTTTTCACAACTCGGCAGCCGCAACCTACACCCGCAATCTTTTAGTTTGCAAATACCCAGACTTCTTTACAGTCTAGATCAAAGAGCCAGGTGAATAGCCTAACTGTTCGGCAGCTGTTCTTGCTTTTATTGAACGCAAAAATTTCGTTCTAGCACAGAGAACGACAAAAACAGATTTGACGTGACCGCTTTTGCGTATTCAGGGTTCTGTACAAATAGTTTGGCAAAAATAGAATTCATTTAAATTTGTGTACTTTTATGCCGATTGCTTTTATAAAAGCAGCATGAGACGAGAGAAACTGAAATACGAGTAGGTATGTATTGAAATTAGGTAGAAAATTAATAAGCGTTGTTTGACTTATCGTTTATTGTCATGAAGTGTCTAACACGTTCTATGTACGAATTAATAAAAAGTAAGATTGACATTGCAGTGTAAAAAGTATAACTACAACACCCTCCCTCAATGGAAATAATCTAAACAGTAAACATACATAGAACTACAAAAACAACATAAAAGGGCATAGAAAAACTAAGTGTTGGTTAAGCCTATATCTAAAGTACATCTTAGATGCGCTGTGCGCCTAAGAGGCTTAGTCAAAACATCAGCAGCCATTTGACTAGTCTGTTGATATTTAACTTCTATGACACCATCACTTATTTTCTCCCTAATGAAATGAAATTTGGTATCTATATGTTTAGTCCTATTATGGTGGATCGGATTGAGTGCAATTTTCTGTGCACTCTGGCTATCGTTAAAAAGAATCACCTTATCAGCGTTACCAGTAACATCAAGCACTAACCTCCTAAGAAACGTAGCTTCTTTAGCAGCGCTAGCTAATGCCATGTACTCGGCCTCAGTAGAAGATAACGCTACCGTAGGTTGCTTCTTACACTCCCAGCTGATGACACCGCTTGCGAGCGTGAAGTAGTAGCCAGTATACGACCTTCTGTCGAACGTACAGTTCGCCCAATCTGCATCTGTATACCCACACAAATAGGCACCCGTTTTCCTGTAGGAAATACAGTAATCAATAGTACCATTTAGATACTGTAAAACTCTTTTAGCAGCCAGCCAATGTTTCTTCTCGTAACAATTGTTAAATTGGCTTAGATAGCTTGTAGCGTAAGCTATATCTGGTCTAGTATTTACCGCCAGGAACATAAGGCATCCAATTAAACTTTGGTAAGGATAAGACGTATCACACTGTTTACCTTTTTCCAGTTTATTGTTTTCCAGAGGAGTTGACATGTGCTTACAGTCCTGCATATTAAAACTTTTAAGCACTTTCTGTATATACGTCTTCTGATTAATGCAGATTTCATCCTTTTTATACGTTATATTTAAACCTAGAAAATAATCCAATTTTCCCAAATCTTTTATTGAGAAAAAATTCTGTAAATCTGTTTTGACAGTTTCAAGAGACGTTTCATTTTTAAAAAATATACAGATGTCATCGACATAGACAGCGAGAATGACGGTTTCGTCGCCGAATCTTTTTAAATAGACGCATGGCTCCGAAGAGGTTCGTATAAAACCTATAGAGGATAAAGATTGGTTTAATTTAATGTTCCAAGCTCTAGCCGCTTGCTTTAAACCGTAGAGGGATTTTTTCAATAAGCAAACTTTTCCTTCTTCTCCTCGTTTTGCAAAACCTTGAGGTTGATGCATGTAGACTTCTTCCTCTAAGTCACCATTTAAGAACGCAGTATCGACATCCAAGTGCTGCATTTTCAGACCCATCTCTGCCGCTAAAGCGATCAGTGTACGCAGGGACGAATTTCGCACTACTGGTGAAAAAGTTTCATAGTAGTCAACACCACATACTTGAGTGAAACCCTTTGCAACAAGTCTTGCTTTGTACTTCACCACTCTACCCTGGGCATCCTTCTTGATTTTATACACCCATTTACAAGGTATGACCTTTTTATTAGGTTTATCCACTAACGTCCATGTTCCCTTTTTTATTAATGAATTGAATTCATCTTGCATAGCAGACTGCCAGCTTGCGCTATCTTCTGAGTTGATAGCTTCAGCAAAACTTTGTGGCTCGTCAGGTTCACCTATCACAGCAGCATTGCAATCAAACTTGTTTTGATTTTTCTGAGCAAGTCTATTACGAAGAGGGTATCGTTCCTCAGGCGTTTCTATCACGGCCTGTCCAGGAACAACTTCTTCATTAGACTGATCATCAGCGCTATGAAAAATTGAAGTGTCGTGAACTTGACTTTCTGGTTGCAAATTAGCAATTTCTTCTACCGAGCTCGTTTGACTGCTCTCTTGCGAAGTAGAAGCAACTGGGCGCGTTAAATACTGCTCGATTCTATAAATCGATTCTAAAGTTGATTCAGAGTGGTTCGTCAAAGGATCTGATTGTGTAGTTCTTGCCAACAAATCAGTGAAACAATCCTCAAAAAACACCACATCTCGTCCTTTTACCAACCTTCTTGGACAGCTTGGCTCACGAAATAAGTAGTTCTGCCGGTCGTCTGAATATCCGACAAAGATATACTGCGCTGCTTTAGGATCCAATTTCCTTCTCAGCTGATCCGGAATCTTCACCATCGCGCGACAGCCAAAGACTTTCAAATTAGTCAGGTTCGGTTTCTTGTTATTCCACAATTCGTATGGCGTCCTCCCGTCGAGAGCTCGATGTGGAGACCTGTTCTTCAAAAACACAGCAGTTTCCACAGCATCCTGCCAGTAACCTTTTGAAAGAGAACTGCCTGAAAGCATACAACGCGCTTTCTCAACGATCGTTCTGAAAGTTCTTTCAGAAACGCCGTTCTGTTGTGGGTTGTATGGAACTGTAGTTTGATGTTTAATACCTTCTTTGCCTAAGTATTCTGAGAACTCACTGTTCACATACTCAGTACCGCAATCGGTTCGCAAAGCTTTAATTTTCAAACCTGTTTCCCTCTCGACCATAGACTTAAATATACAAAACCTACTAAAAACCTGATTCTTCGAAGAAATAAAATATACAAAAATCGTTCGGCTAAAATCATCTATAAAAGTTAAAATGTATTTATTTCCCTGAAACGAATTTTCAGACATCGGACCACAGACATCCGAATGTATAAGTTCCAATTTAGATGTTGTTCTTTTGTGTGATTTGAAAGGTTTTTTAGCCTGCTTACCTTCTATGCAAGCCACGCATGGATCTTTATCAACCACAGAGTATTCTACGCCAAGATTATCCGCTTTTAATTTCTCTAATCCTATGCGGCATAGATGACCAAGTCGTTTGTGCCATAAACGAAAACTTGCGACGTCATCGCTTTGTACCTCTAACGCTGATAAGGTGTTTGAGGGACTAACTGCGCAATTTAAGGAATACAAGCCACCATAACAGGACCCATGTAGAACTGCATCACCTGTACAAGCAAAAGTTTTAGAATTATAAAATGTACAACCTTTCGTATCAAAAACAACACTAAATCCATTTTCAGTAGCTTTCTTAACAGAAATCAAATTAGTATTTAGATTAGGGACATATACTACATTTGAAATATTTGACACTATAGTTCCCGTTTTAAAGTTATTTACAATAGGCACATTACCTATTCCAGCAGAGGACAAAATGTCTCCATTAGCGATCTTTATTTGAGCAGTAGTAAATTCTTTGTAATTCACTAACCAATCTGATCTACCAGTCATATGAGCACTGGCTCCTGAATCTACATACCATTTGGTAGACGAGATATCTTCAGAAAAGGCATTTAATGCGCCAAGTAAACTCGAGAGTTTGTCTTTGTCTTTGCTTGGGCCTTCATCTTTGGACTTTCTGTTGAGTGGACAGTCCGGTTTGATGTGTCCAGGCTTCTTACAATTAAAACAATGTACTCCTCGTTTCTTTTTGTCCTTTTTAGTCTTAACACGCAAAGCTATTTCTGATGTAGAACTAACATTCTCAATGCTTGTTCTCGAAAACTCTGTCAACAGCTTCGTCTTTACCAGCTCACTTGTAATAGGAAAACTAGAGCTTTCTAAACTCATGATCAAAGGATCATAACGCGTAGATAGACCGCCTAAAATAATAGCTGCGACTGAGGCATCGTCTATAATTTTGCCTATGTCAGCCAAATCTTGTACGGTGGACATCACCGCACTTATGTACAACTCCATACTGGCAAAATCTGTCAGAGTGTACCTATACAGCCTCCGCTCTAGTGCAAGTCGACGACCCATCGACTTATCCTCGTAGGCCGCCGCTAGTGCATCCCATGCTTCCTTCCCTGTCTTACTACTCCTTACGTGTGTGATGGCAGGTCCGTGTAAAGTGAGGCAAATCTTAGCCAGGGTCATCTGGTCGTCTCTCTCTCTTTTAGCGATCAAACATCCAGAGTCTCCAGCTGATTGTTCAGCCACAACTCCACTAATAGTGTACCACAGACCTTCATGGATAAGGTACATCCGCATTTTAAATTTCCACGTAGGATAGTCCTCCCTTCCTCTCAAGTGTAGTCCCGCAAGGGCTTGAAAATGAGAACCTTTTTCTGACATTTTGAAAGGCAAAAAAAATAATTTTCACGTTTGATTGGTGAAATTTTTTATATTGACTTCACACAAAACACAATAACAATATTCTACAATTTCTTATTAAGAGCTTTCGTGCTGATAACGTATTGAAATTAGGTAGAAAATTAATAAGCGTTGTTTGACTTATCGTTTATTGTCATGAAGTGTCTAACACGTTCTATGTACGAATTAATAAAAAGTAAGATTGACATTGCAGTGTAAAAAGTATAACTACAACAGTATGTCACATGTAAACGTAAATTTTCTAAGCGGTTTGATGTTTAGATAGATCGATATCGTTCATCTTATGTTATTAAAATATAGCGATATTAAATAATGATACCTAAATTAAAATAAATGGAGCATGTTAAGGTTTTATTTTAATAGAGAAAAAAATGAATGAAGACTTCTCTTGTGTAAAGCTTTTTGAGAACCTTCTCTACTTTTTATCCTATAATATTGACACACCCCAAATTTCATGTCGATTGAAAGTAAGACAAACAAACTCATTTTCACATGTGTACATATGTATTCCGGATCAGTCTGCATTCTCAACTATGTGGATGAGCAGCATCATGCATAATAACATTTATCATCTTACTGCGATCAACTACCCAGCTTAGTGATAATGGCAAATCCTGTATACTCGTACAAAGATATTTAACATCTGTTTAAGAAATGCAAAAATATGGTAGCGATTTTTCTTTTTCTTATAAAGATATATATCGCATATTGTATTAAGATGGAGACCTTCTTTTAGGTAAAAAATACAACAAATTAAATAGATGTATAAATACAAATAATAATATCAATAAAGTTTTACTATAATAATTATAGAGTACTTTTTGCAACGGATCTCTAAAAAGTTGCAATACTTTTAGTACCTATATGCAGCGGCTTCAGTTGTGCATACAGAGGGATTTGCTAATTGATATGCACCAGTTATTTAAATTCACGAAACTGCAACTTTTTATTCAGTGACTTAAGTAACTCTACGAGCGGCTACGTGAAGCGCAGAACTGATTGCTCTTTCAACCGGAACGGTCATTTGCAAAAAATACTCATAAATTCAAAGAAATCGAAGAAAATAAACATAGCATTCCCACGGCTTCGATAAAAAGAGAGAAATAGAGAATTTGTTTTATAAGATTTTTTACCTCTAACTTTAGTATTATTTTTTCGTTTTGGTATTTAGTTTCGAATAACGATTCGAGTGCTTCTGTCAGTTATTAACATGCGATATAACGAAATATTATTCCGGTTGAGGAACACATGTTTGTCCTGCTTGCACTTGGCTTTCATCTCCTCTTATGGTATTATTACAAAGCCGTTGTATGCAAACCCAGATGGCTCCAGCTAATGGCGCGCTGGCGCTGCTACCTTTCATACCAGAACATAACGCTGTTGTTTTGCAGTAGACTAAGGTAACATGGTGGTAGCTAGCTAGTTGGACATAGAAAATGCCCTACCACTATCCAAACCAAGTACTGATAGGTACCCTACACTGGGAATCGAATCCGGGACTGTCAGATTATAAGTCCAACGGTGTGGCGACGAGGCCATGGCGGTTTTTATTTCTAAATTGTGTTATAAACTCATTAAATAATATGATACCCTTTTTTTAGAAATATATTATGTAGTTTAGTATTAAAATATTATATGCTTAAAAAATTGACATAGAAAGATGATGTAATCTAGGAATTGCCCCCGGGGCCAAAGAAAGCACCTAATTTCATGGTTCCCTAAAATTATACACTCATATTTCTGATGTGATGGAAAACCAGATCGATCAAAGAGCACAGCTGCTGAAAATTATTTTAAAAGTACAAAAAATCACTCATCGTATACTTAAATGGGACTTTTCATTCAACATTTTAACAATAGCCCTTCCTTCATTGGCACACTGACGGTTGATTACTGCTTAGGTACCGTCAGCGAAACATTCAAACGAAATGATCAACTTTTACTATGCAATATTAATATCAAATCTATGCTTTTACCGACATATTCTTATGAAATATCTTCCGATTTATGGAATGAAATTCGGAAAATTGCCTTGATTTTTTAATTACAAATATTTGATCGTGATGTAGGATCACCCGATGCAATCTCGTGGGTGTAGAAAAATGCGTAGTCTATAGGTACCTGCCAAGAGTGGTAATAAAGGTTGGAAAGTCCGCGTGATGATGATCATGTACAAAAATGGACCTATGAAACAGACGATCGAAACGATTAGTGACAATGTGTCTAATGAATGTGTCAAGTTATATCATTCAAGTCAGTGATATCCTGAATTTAAATAATAATGTTTTGAAAATCACTTTTTAACCGACTTAAAAAAAGGAGGAGGTTCTCAATGCGACGGATATGTTTTGTTTTTAAAAGTTTTTTTACCTCAGAACTTCTGACTTGGTAAACCGATTTGGATGATTCTATTTTTATTTGAAAGGTAGTGCTTCTCGTGTGGGCTCATTTCAATTTGGTCCAGTTACGACAACGGCATCTCTTATATTTTAAATTCACAACAAATCTTAAATTTGCCTTAGTAAAAGTAGACTTTTAGGGCAATTGAAGTCGGATTACGGTTCTTTTTGAACGCATTTACTTGTGTTGCCTCCGATTTTGATATTTTTTATTTGATCAACAGTTACAAATATACAGGATCGCTTTCTAGAACAAATGAGTGACAAAACTTATTGTTAGCTATTCAGTTCTATGTGACACGGAGGATAGATTGTACGTTAGCACATAAACATTGAGTAATCACACGAATATTGTGATAATTCAAAAGTAGCTCCTCTATTTGCTTGTTGCCTTTTCATGACTAAGCTGCTGAACCGATCATGAGCAAATTTTTTGAGCATGCGGTATGGTGAGTGACAAATTTAATGACGTCAAAATAAATTTGTAACCTAATTGCTGTATGAAATAAATAATTTCATTTAATGTATTACGGTAAAAGGATCCTATGATGTAATGATTTTTGATGTCAACTTAATCGACGTTGCGGGCACACAAAAAATTTAATAATAAAATCTGTTTAGTATATTTAGTAGTGTTTGGTGCGTTTTAAAAACGCTATGGTGTGTTGAAATATGTGTTGGGCCTACAGTAGAGCGTAGCAATTTCTATCCACCAGGTCAATACTTTCCCAGTGCATGCAACAGTGCTGATTCAAAAATCTGGAAATTAATCAACTGTAGTAAAGTCCCGTTGAATGTTTTTATTGCAGAATGGTTTTATCTGCTGCCAGTACACTCACACAACGACTAAGCATGCACACATAGTACACGGGTAACATAACTAGTTAATTTCCTTTGTGACAAAGGCCGTCGCGGCGGGGATGGATGCGTGGAAATCGCGATGCGTCACGGTGAAGCCGCGCACCCGCTTGGGTGCAGCCGCCCTGCGCAGGAGTGGCTGACGCGCGAGTGTGGGACGAATGCACTGTGCTCGTTGCCTAGGAATTATATATTTTTAAGATTTTTGAATTCTTGATAACTGTGAAATTTAATACTGTAACTATTTAACTGAAGCGTGGTTTACTATCTCAAATACCTATATAAGCTCTATACCACTGTTGTCCATGAGCCGGTTTCAAAAATCGCCTCAAAGGTGGACCTGACATATTAGCCAGGCTTGGCAAGTGCGTCGTTCGATCGCAGTTAAATGTCAGTGATACATAGACTGTTGTTTCCTAAAGGTTACCTTAAATCACATTTTACAACACGCACTGGAAGTCCACGGTTATATTTTTAAACTCAAACTCACGACAATAAAAATGTATTTATTCATAAAAAAATTCGTATATCGCTTCTAAAGCTTCAGCACGCCGAAAACCTTCAACCACCCACCAAGTTCTTAACAACTTTCCTCAACGTGATTCTACTTCCAAAGCTGTTTATTAAACTCTATAAATAAACAAAAAAATTAAATTTCTTATAGAAATAAGCAGTTCCTTTTGTGTATATTTTCTCTGTTTTTTGTGTGTTTTGTATTTTTCTGTGTACAATAAATTGTTAAATAAATAAATAAATATTAAAGAAGCTATTTCTGTAACCGGAAAAACTTGCGGAGCTACGAGCGTGTGAGGGCGTAAATATTAGAGAATTAGTGCGCATTAAAGTTATAAAATATATACAGCAGCGGAAAATCATTTTAAACTGTTGCAGCTGTTGCTCTGCCTACGAGGTAAAGTTGTACTTTGTCACTCACAAGTGCTTTAGTAATCAATCAATGAACGAGTAATAAAAACCAAGTAAATTGATTTTATTTCTGAATTTGACTAAGAAAGTGCTATAAATAGCAATTAACAGTATTTATAAAATTTTAGACAGCTAAGATCCATATCTTCCAGGTCTTTTGTAAGTAATATCTTATTAGCTATGTTTGTATTTATAATCTACTACAGAATTAGTAATCTTAATAAGATGTCCAATCAGTGGGCAATTCAATCATCCCTCAGAACGCTGTTAGTGCTTGCTCTAGTTAGTGTCTAACTCAACGTGACAGCGACGCTGCTTTCTTGTTTAGAATAGTGCTAAAACTATCTTGTTCGCGCCTCCACAAACATAGTTGGTGCTCTACAAAACCGAGAAACCGTTTAGCTATATAACAAGTTTTGTCATCTATACTTCGTGAATGAATGAGATGAAATGAATGTACGAGAGATTTTTCGTCTGGGGTAGTTGAAGAGTCGAAAAAGGATATAGGGCATACTTTTATCCCTACCGAAAGTTCCGTTGGGAAAATTTCTAAGGTCCAGGCGGACGAAGCGGTGGTCAGTAGGCTAGTACGTGTATCATAAAGCCCAGATTTTCATTCATTGCACCTGGAAGACATATAAATACACTCTGTATGCTCACACACATTGCTAGATTATTTTTGATGTATGTTTTTTGGCTATATAGAATGTCCATGTTTGCCCATGGGTGTACTAGGACGGACAGCGTCTACTGGGATATCACCCTGGCATAGCCAACACCATTGACCCCTTTATCATAGAGATTCATTTTCAGCAGTAGATTATTCCAGTCAATACTTCACTAGATAAAACAAGATTAAGTTAAAACATGCAAAGATGTAAATTCGTTACAATCTACTATGTTTTTCAAACTGTATAATGTTTAGGTTTTTTCCATGACAAAGGTAAATCGTCGACGAAATTACATCTAGTCGCCAAGCAAGCTCGTAGTCAACCCATGATGTTTCTAATAAAAATTAATTATAAAATAAAGACGGCAATTTTATAAACGAATAAAGAAAACTAGAAAGCAAGGTCAGATCTAGATCTTCATTTGTAGACTAATTTTAAGAATCCAAAAATACTTTCAAGGATATTAAGACAAACCACAATCAAGTTTGGTAAATCACGATGCCTAATCACGATTCTACGATTGACAATAATATGCTTTTCCTCATGCTGAGTTAATCCAGATTTAGACAATTGCTAATTTTGTGTTTAGCTTTTTTTTCGTTTAGCAAAAATGTATGTCGGGGATAAAAATAAAGTTTTTAGAAATGTTTGTTAATTTTGCATTTATGTCACATTTTTAAACAGACTCGTATTTGATATATTAGTGAGATTGAGGGATTGATTCCTACAATATATAGCAGAAGAAAATTGTTTTTTTTATTTTTATTTTTTTACGGTAGGTTTGCTTTTGACCTGATAAGGGCCGAGAAATGATCTCCTTATTAAAATGCAATAAATATTTCAAGAATGTCTAATCATTTATTATAATATTGGTGTCTTTCACAAAGTCAGTAAGAAGACTAATATTAAGAAGTGTAAATCAAGCTTATGTTGCATATACATAGATTGAGACGATTTCCATTTGACTGTCAGTAAAATACGTCGTTATCCGATAAAACAGCGGTCGTAAATTGCTGGACTAGCTTTTATAATCCGAATTCCGCACTCCAAAAAAAATAATTAACAAAACTACAGAGTTCACATTCTCTTTTTCCTACGTCCAAACTAATTCAATATATGTGTAGTATAGTTCAACATAGGACGGCAAACAAGTCTACTGAAGATATTGGCGTCTCAGAAGTAATGAATCCAGGGCTGCCGTGAGTATCACTCACTAGTGAGTTATATGAAAAGACAATTAGTGATAGCTTTTTGGTCAGATAAAAATCACATGATATATACATGGCATCAAAATGCATTTTTAAAAAACGTTATTTATATTTATTAAAGTTTTTTTTAAGTTTTCTATTCAGAAAAAACAGGCAGATAACAGGGAAAGCTGAGAGTCTGCGCGGACGCAGGACCTCCGTGCGCATGCGTCGTTCCCGGAATACGAGAGCGATTAATAGCGACACAAACTATTTCCGGTAAACCGAGACAAATCATAATTACTCCTTCAGGCTTGCTCTTACGCACCCCCTTTGATGTTTTTATTTAAAATCCCGGTTACGGACAACTTAAAACAAATAGTACGGCTCACGACCGATTATACGTTTGCGTTAAAACGATTTGTGACGGTGATAGCTTTCTGAATTTCGCCCGTTTCTGGCCCTGTGTGGTCCTCCGTCGGTTGTTTGGTCTCGGAAATTGGGTATTTGTTTGTTTGTTTGGTAGCCAATAATGTGACAACTGGTTGATCGGACGGTAAACTTTGTCAAATAAAGTTCGTTTTAAATATATTGTCCGCAATTTTGTGTCCGGAGTTTATTTTTATTAAAATAGGCGTATCAATTAAATAAGGTGTTTGCTCTCCACAAAAACAAACTCTCTGGCAAGAACAGTTTGATCTTATGTAAAACTGCCATTGAAAGTTAGTTATAAAGTTCTTTCGTAAATATACTAGTTTCATAATTCATTTCATTAAACATCATGTTCACACTTTGTAACAACTTTACATGAAGCCCTCGCTTAGTAAATAAGCCTAGATTTTTATTCTATTTTTCTCCGGCAAACTCATTCTTCCAGAAAATTAAGTTTGCATGCGATCGCACAGGACGAGTACTACATAGGCACCTATCTGTCTCACATTCTGTTTACAGGTCGTTGCGTATTTTGGGCGTCGAGCGGCAGTACAGTCGTGCAGATGCGACATCCGTCGGTCCCACGTGGAAATCGATTTTCCACGGTACGCCAGCTGGCGCGAGCGACAACTATGAACCAATGCATCTCTACCAACAACTGTCCGACTAACTAACTTAACTAGACACCATTGAGTCTAAACTCGCGCGGAGTTCCCTATCTGAGTAGATTCATAAATTGTTTTTGCCGTATGTACAATGAACGTCAAAAGTTTCTTTGTTGATATTTTTAATGTTTCGCACATTGTTCATTTGTGACGCAGGAGTTGTGGACCCACCGCGTTTGATCCGATTTCAGTAGTTATTTATGATTGTTAGAATAGCGTGCCGATACCGAGTAATTAATTTTTACGTTCACTTCTTTTAGTGTATTGTCACGAAATTGATGATCACGAATTAGTCACGACGTTTGTGTATGATTAAGTCAGAATTAACGTCGTATGGTTGATTCGAGTCAGTCTGATTGCCAGTTAGTGGAGCTAAAGATATGCGGAAGCGTGTTTGTAAAGGTTTCTCTGTCTGTAATGTAAATATACTATAACTCTGGGAATTTTAGGTATGAGACGAAATTAAAACGGTTGTAATAAAAATTTGGGCTTGGTGGGGATTGAAGTTGGAGAATCTTCCATAGAATCACGTGTTCATATTACTTTTATACTATGAGTGTAGTATGAACTGACGTACAATTCACTATAGACAAACTTGCAGCTCACGGGTTTAATTTGCTGACGTCATTCGGTATTGATTCTTGCTGCCTAAGACATCCGTAAGCCTGTTAGGATATATGTGCTTAGTGCATTATACCCCTGTTTAAAATTTGATTTACAAAGCCTTGTCTCTTTCATGATGCTTAATACCCTCTCTCAATACCCTCTGATGATGCTTTAAATTTGTCCACACGCATTACGGAATGTGTGTTAGAATGAGACAAAAGCGGCGATACTAAATTTTTCAATAAAAATACTTGACTAAATCCAGAATCATTTCCTTTCCATTATACAATAATAACTCTAATATACTAGCTACCTCAGTGCTGTGTACTAGAATAGTCGGCAACTAAAGTAGCCCTGCGCGTATTTGTAACTATTTTACGTATAACCATAGAATACATGCGAGTAGATAAAGTGCATCTCGCCCACGATTCAAACATGGCAGCTCCGTAAATCGATGGCTTCTAGTTGAATGCCTCTTTAATAGCTTAATCTCATCAGGCAGATAGTAGGTAAAATAACGCAATTTACAAGACGTAATATATAATATGAAGTTGCGAATTAAGTTCAGGTCAGGTTATTTTAATAGCTCCAGTTGAATTAAAAATAACATAATATGAAGAATTGCATGTGTGCATGCATAGCGTGTTTTGTTTCAGTTTCATGATGAAGTTTAGTGACTTGTATAGAAGCTGTTAAAACTGCCTTCCTGAGTAGATGATATTATTATCCGGGAACTTCATACTCGATTCCTAGCTGTCTGGCAAATAGGGAATAATTTTCGACTTGCTTTGTATAGTGTACATAAGTAAACAGTAGTACCTCATAAATATGAGCACCTTTCTTTCTATTTTATATTCACTTACCATCAGGTATAATGATCAAACCCGTGATGCATAAAACTTTAATTAATGAAGTAAATATCGTAGGTATAGCTTTGTAATAAATTCATCAATAATGTATGTTTATACCCAGGTAAACTATACTGCACATCTTCTAAATCTGACGACGGCATTACTTAACAACAATTCTAGAATTACTACGACTTCGTCTTCCAACAAAATATTGAACAAGAAGCTAATTTTAATTAAATTTCAACATTCCTAAACGCAAAAAGACGAAGATTCTGTAGCTATCAGAGTCTCGCTTCACTTGATTGACGACCCCTCAATGCGATGAGCGTTCTAAAATGCAAAAAGACTGATTGCGGACTCTCGGAACATCTCAGAAACGTCAAAATTTGATTGGTTGCCCCCATGTGTAATACTGGTAGTCTTCTCTGTAACAAAAGACTCACTTCGTACGTAAAACCTCTTTAAAATTCGTTGTAATGACGCACTGTAATAGTACTTACGATCCATCATTGTCCGAGCTGTACAAGGTCGCCAAACAAAACAATAGCTCACAAAGGCTTTCGACGAAATGAGTAGGAAGCCGGTGAAATAGAGTCGTTTATATAGAGACAAATTTACGATATTTACGGCTGTTAGATCCGAGACCATCGATTGAGCACAGAGAATTAGTGGCGACATAATTAGATATATGAACATAAGCAGAGATGGGCTCTATTCGATGTTTTGTAATACTCGTAGCTGCTATATTTTGCAAAATTTATCGATATAAATTTTAATTTGAAGGTGTAGGTTAATATTAACATATTTTTGACCGAGACTTCGTGTGAATGGTATTTAAAATCAATCTACGGGAACAGTTCATCAGGATAAAAGTATGGCAAATATCACTAATCTCTAATACATAAACTATCTTTTTGCAGTTATTATTTCGTAGAGCTGTTGCTCCATTGCTGCGTGACAGAAGGACAAACTAACAAACACTTGCACATTTATAATAGTAGGGACAATAATGACTTATACTGTAACAAATGACTAAATTATCTATTAGTCTTGAGCTATTTCTTTTTATGTATTAGGTGCTATTAAAACTGCTATTGATACTGATGTTTGGCAGGAGACTTAGATGGTGGTAAGAAGCCAGGCGGACGTAGTAAATTCTCTGCCACCAACCAAAGTAAGTGCCGAAAATCGAACCCAGGAGTTGTTGTAGAGTTGTGAGTTCAAGCGTAGAACACTGTTCTATTAGGACACGGAGATGGCTATTTCTGCAGTTATTTTCAAGCCAAATAACTGATTACCACTGAATTAAGCCGATTAAGCATTTTCAGAGACATCTGTCAGTTGAGTACGAGGTAGAAATTAATCTGTTACAAAACATCATGGCAGACAACACATCCCAAAAAAGTATAACAGTTTTGAGAGATTTATTTACACATCAGTTATATTCTTTCGGTAGGTAGGACAATAGGCTATAATGGATTTGCATCATGGAATTTAGTGTATAAACTCCTTGCTTAGATTTCATACGAAAAAATATACATTCGACGGCAAATTTTTGATACGACGTTGTCATATATCCATGAAAATTTTCTTTCTTTTTTAAAGTGCCTCATTTCAAGCCACAAAAGCATCGAATCCTTGCAACAAGTTTTGTCGCCCAACACTAGGTGACACGAATTCAGTGAATATCACAATGGAACAAACGAACCATAGAATCGTGATATGACGGCATATCAGATGCGCCTCAACTGAGCTCTATGGGCGAGATGTGACCGCTCAATCGCACCATACCGAACCCACTAAATACCTGGATCTAATCAGCATTTCTACACTCATTTTTAACACTTAATTTTACACCTATCTTAGCATTATACATTTGATTTTACGGGTGGCCCGTATGGTACCTCTTGCGGTTCAAGATATGTTTAGTGGTTTATGCATGCTGAATGAATTGACGTGCTTAATTCCGTAAGGAGCTTTGACGTGTAGTTCGTTTTATGTTGTGTGTTTTACGTATATTATGGACTTTATTATGATTTCTATGCCATAGAATATTATTAACTGTTTTGTTTTGGCATTAGTTAATGTTGAGGAAGTTGGAATTTGATTTCATGAGAGGAAGACAATTTGATTCTATTTTTGCTGCAATCTAAAAGTAAAATGGAAAACTTGTCTTTGAGGCCTGATATAAAAAAGATATAAGATGTCATATCTATTCATAATATTTTCTTTTTTAATCCAAGAGTAGATATCATATATCTATTCATTTAATTCTTTTTTAATACAAGAGAT
Source organism: Carcina quercana (assembly GCA_910589575.2). Taxonomy (NCBI): domain Eukaryota; kingdom Metazoa; phylum Arthropoda; class Insecta; order Lepidoptera; family Depressariidae; genus Carcina; species Carcina quercana. Next base: position 6,369,521 of record OU342442.1, read on the forward strand.
ATGTGTGTTCGTTCTATAATAATTGAGCTGATTGAGCTGTCAATAAAATTAATATTTCAAAGGTGCAAATAAGTTATATAAGCTTATTACTATACGCATTTTTATTTTATTTTGTGTATTTTTATTGTTTACGTTGTTTTTTATACAGATGAGTTTGCACTTGGCCTTCATCTTACCTGGTGGTAAGTGATGATAAGGCCGTTGGGTGGTACGCGTGCGCACTCAGAAACATCTACTGAGGCGCTGGCTCTGCTACCTTTCATACCGGAACACAACAGTGCTATTAACACTGCTATTAGGTGGCAGACTAACATGGTGGTATCTAGGCAGGCGGACATAGAAAATGCCAAAATTTATAGCCGGAATACGTTTTCAGTTTTCTTTTCACATATTTGTTACTAGTTTAAAAACTTTCTACAACTGTAAATGCACTTCTTCAAATAGAATTTTTTCATTCCATATTTAACGGTAAGTCTTTAACAAATATATATGATTTCGTAAGAAAACAACCGCCATTTGTAGGTAAAAATCAAGAGAGCATGACGATTTATTGAATAACATACAGTTACGTACATCGTGTGTGCTGATGGCATTTTATTATGACTGTTGCCAAACTCTAATGGCGCTGTGTAGCAAAGTGTGGGAAAAAACTTCTGTTGCATTTAGGAACATGCGTTTTGTTATTTCATTTATTTGTTTCCCGCACGCCAGGAAATGTATGTTATGTAAAATCTTGTAAGACCTAGATAACTTGTTCTGTCTGGTTTTTTTAAAATGACTATAAATCATTACAATTCATATATTGTGCTCAATTATAATTTTCTACTGGAATATACAGGACCACCCCGTAACATACAATAGAGGTCGTAAAAGGCGACCAAGGGAAGAAATCACAAAGTAAGCAGCAATGTCTACTTGTATCTACAACATGTTACTGCGATCACCAATCCGTGACGTGTTGTGGTTGTGAGAAATCATTGAGGAAGACTTACGTCTAACAGTGGATTTACCCAGCCATCGGACAACCTTTCAGCGTTGCTGCAGTTTCGGTTTTTGAATAGAATCATCTCATAACTTCTATCAACGACATGATACTGAAATTACCAGTTCTTCTGACAAACGTGGTTATGGCAATTCCACTGGTGGTTCTACTGATGATTCTTTCTTCTCGCAATCACAGAAGACGCTCGCGTCCAGCGGTGAACTTTTTCAGATGTCTAAATAATTTGTAGGTTGATTATATGTGAAACTTTTTCCAACAAGCGCGCGTTTAAGTTATTTATTTTTCAATTTTTATTTCATTTTTATTTTACTAATTGCCAAAAAAGCATTATTACAAAATTATCCCACACCCAAAGAAATCTTAATTCTAAATGTTACAGCATTTATACTATAGGCAACTACGGCTTACAAAAAAGTAGCTTCTCAAAAATGGCTTAAACTATTATTAATAATTAAGAAATATTAAATGACGATGTGTTTAATAGTGTATTTTTTTATCTTAATTCTCCTGAATTGAAATTTCAGTGCAATTTGAATATTATTTTAATAATGGTTTTCGAGTTTCTTTGCACTTACGTAGTTTTATACCATACCAAAATTTTATAACATATACAAAATAAACATAATATTTCATACTTGACATTACCAATTTAAATTTTTCGAAGTCATCACTAAATTCCCCATAGTATCCACCGACCCCAAATATAACAACCCCGCAACAAGGCATAACGGAACGGTTACCATTACAAAACCCCTACAAATAAATTCGTCCACCCCAACCTACCCTTAGCTAAATATAAATCGCAAAATGTAAATAAACGGCTGCCATTACTACCCTGATTATTTCACACCCCTATATAGCTGTGTCGCCATCTTGGATTTTTATTATTTTTTATAACAAAATGCTCTCGATTAGTGTTATGGACGTCAGTTAGAAATTATGGGATGTTAAAGTTATTTGTTACTTTTAAAACTTATAACTTTTTCTAATTTTTTCGGATTGGTACTCATGTCATGTATATGAGGCCCTGTAAAAAACACATTCTATTCTCAGGATAAGGATACTATTCTCACATTTTTTATCAAATATGGCATCATGGATCATCATCATTAGCCAGGACTGCTCACTGCTGAACATAGTCGAACATACGTGAAAGTTGTAAAAAGACAATATAGAAAAATTTCAGAAGATAGACAACATCAAATTGTTACCTGCTAAAGTAAGTCTTGGAAAGACTGTCCGACACTACGTACAAATCTATAAGTGTGTCTCCAGATAAACACACACACCACACACAACACAAACAGATAATTATTAATATACTTTAAGATGTATCTAATGTTTCAATAACCCTATCATAAATTCTATGGTGAAAAGTAAGACTTTGTGTTCTTTTAAACTTTAAAATCCATCTCACAGCTATGTTTAATAAAACCATGATAAATTACAATAAGACAGCTTTATTACAAATTGGGATTCTTCCGAAACCCTCTTGCGACCTTCATTTGAGAGGGCATTCATAACCTGAAACAGTTTAATGGGTGGAAATTCCTCCCACAAGCTGTCTCACAATAGCCGCCCTGCGTTAACCGTCTTGACATTGACTTTGTCACTCCAGGGAATTGGGTGAAAAGGATCGATGCCCTTGGAAAGGGACAGCAGAGTGGCTTAAACTATACAGTTACGTGAATTGTTTGGGATATGAAAACATATGAATTTTTAACCGACTTTTAAAAAAGAGGAGGTTATCAATTCGCTGAAATTTCTTTTCTTCTTTTTTATGTTTGTTACCTCAGAAATTTTGACTGGGTGAACCAATTTTCATGATTCTTTTTTTATTTGAAAGATGGTGCTTCTCGTGTGGTTTTATTTCAATTTGGTCCAGTCCTGACAACGTCATCCATGAGAAAACGATATAAATTTTAAATTTGCCTTAGGAAAATTAGACTTTAGGGCAATTGAAGTCGATTTCCAGTTCTTTTTGAACGCATTTAGTTGTATTAGAGAACTTTATTACTAGTGAATCGATGTGTTTCAATTAATTCCTTATGTTCTTGAAATGTAACCACAATATTATTATTATTAGTTACATAGAAACCAACTTAACTTGAAACGAGAAATGTAACGTAACTTTAGCAAAATCAGAACCAAATTACTAAGCCCCATGATATACATAAACGTTTGTTAATTTTGCTGCTTCTTTTTTAGCGTTCCATACCTACGAGTACAAAGGAACTCTTATAGGATCCCTTTGCTGTCCGTCTGTCTGTCTGTCTGTCAAGACCCTTTAACTCAGGAACGCGTAAAGGCATCAAGTTGAAATTAATATCAAATACTGAATTCTGCAGTCCTTGGTATTTCCTTAGAGATTGCAAGGGAACCAAAACCTACAGGGTACATTTCCGTTGACCTATTCCTGAAATTTAGCAAGAAGCAAGCAGCACAACCATAGTCTGAAAACCAGGATTTTTAATTATAGCACAGTTAAAATGGCTTTTTTTATGTTTACAAACTTAACTTTGCAACTGAAAGGAGTACATAAATTGAGTTTGTAATTTAGCTACAAAGTTAAGTTGGTTCATCAATCGGACTTACATTTTCGGTAGAGCATTGTTGGGTGCATTTTACCGTACCTATTATTTATGATTTTGTATGATGATGAGTATGTTAATTATTCAAATTCTGTACGGAACCCCCAACGCGCGAGGCCAACTCGCACAGGACAGTTTTTATTTTTATTTTTTCAGTCCTTAATTTTAAGAAACAAAGAGGTATCTTAAATTATTATGTGAATGTAGGTGAAGAACTGCTTCGTATAACGAACGTGACGTGTGGATTTCAGGAGATAGCAGCAGCATTCGTAATGGTGCGTGCATGGATACTACGACCACAAATACACTTCATTGAATGATCGTATTGATACGAGTATACAAGGAGAGCTCATCATCACGTTCGGCATTTATTGTTCATGTTGAATGAGAAATATTATCTAATTAATAATGATGAAATACTTCAATCGTTTGAACAGCATCTTTATAACTTAAAAAACCTAGGCAATAATTATTAAAACTAAATTATAATAATTAAAATATATATAATAATAAAGGCGTAAACCCAAAATTGTTTCCGTGGATTGAAACGTGTCACTTTTACAGGGTCATTTTGAGGGCAAAAGGTCGCTGTGTGTTCGGTAATGAATAATGGGTACGAATTTAGAGAATAACTTCTATTACTGCAGACCTATTGTGTGTTTGAATTCTATTAATTAAGGGTTTGTAGCATTCAAATTTGTAAATAGCTTAGTATAGCAGTAAAATTTAAAATGATTACAGGCAAATTACAGGTACTTAAAGGCTAAGCAAAAGAGCTATATTATTTTATTGTCAATATAGATGAAAATATCTTTTAACAAATTTTGTGATGCTGATTTCACCGAATATTGGTAGGTAATGTAATAAGAAGTTTTGGGTATTATTTTTGTTATTATTTTCAATAGTCGACATGCTTTTGACTAGTACCTCACCGTCTAGTTGATAGGCAAAGTTACAGAAAATGTTGATTAATTATACAGAAGAGGGAAACACGGGGTGGAAGTGAGTTAGTTACTGATTGTAGGACAATTTGTACGCTCCCAAAAATGCAGCCGCTAGAAATTCTAAACGGCATTCTATTTACGGCAGTTGTGTTTTAAACTTTTCCGACGCGATTTCATCACTGTAATTAATCATTGGCAAAAAATACCACTTTCTGTTATATACCAGGAAGTTTTTAAATTTTACCAAGCAAACTAAAAATGTCCAAATCTGGTAATGTAACGAACGACAAAACAGTGATCTAAGGACTTACTACCTCAGTTTACTACCCTGTTCTGCCATCATAAACGTCACACATCTCCACAGAAACCCTATATCATTCCACCCAATACCTGACTTGGAGAATATTTAACAATACAACTAACACTTCACACCTATTACGTTACACCCCGCTTCCATTCATGATCAGACGCCACACACAATGCTGCCAACATAAACGTCAACGATGGCGGCATTTTTTCAAAAATCGAACGGTCTTCATTTCTTTTTCTGTACTTTGATGCATTAGCCACGAATTAGGCGGCCAGTTCTTTTCTTGGCGATTCTATAGATGGTATCTCTATGGTATTCATAAGGTGACAAAGTAGTAACGCCCCTGAGTTGTGTGTGGCAGTGCCTGGGTGGCTTGGAGCCACAGTAATATGGGAAGCAGTGATACAGAACCATGAATAATATTGTTTTCGTTTAAATAATATTATCGGTTTAAGTCAAATTTTTCGTAATTTGTGACATGAATGCTGACTGATGTCATTATCATCGATCGATCGAAAAGACATCGATGTCTTTTTCGTCGAAGTTCGATTCAATGATATTAATAAATTGATGATGTTTGTAAATTACGTTTTCTTTTTGGAATAAAAAAATAAAATATATTTTTACAGTTAGATAATTAGACATAGATAGATTTGTTGATTTGTTTGCACTTGGCTTGGAAGTGACGATAAGGCCGTTGAGCGGAAAGCGTGCTCAACCAGAACAACTAAATAAGCTTGGTATACAATCCCTTTACGCCGGTTTGCTACTGTGTCACATTTTTAGTTAGTAGTCAATTTCTTTAGAACTCTGAACATTTAGAAGAATGAAAACTTTTTTCATAATTTTCAAAGTAAGATTAATGAAGCGTCCGTCTTACGAGCCAGCTCTTTTACGAAAGTTCCATAAGTCATCGTCTCGCAATATCATCTTTTAACTTTTATTAAGTGTCACTATTATTTATATAATACATTCATTTTAGGATTAGTACTGTTCTTTTACAGATTTATGACTTGCGTCCACGTGCCTAAACTACTATAGTCGTCTAGCCATGGCCTTGTACCGGCCCATGTCATCCTACGGGTGTCGTGAAAAGCGACTAAAGGGTGTACCAACAATTTCTTACTCAACAACGAGAGTATACAGGGCCAAATACGAAGAATAAACAGGGACCTTCTAGCTGGACTAATGTGTAACATCGTTGACCTGACGGAGATTGATATCAAGCAGAAATCTGTCTACTTCTTTTTTAAAGTGTATAAAAATCTAGATATTAAAATCTTTAAAGTTAACAAAAAGTGAGATAAATTTTAATACACTTTATCCATATCCTTATTTGCACTCTGCGAAGAGGAATACTTTATTTAAGTTGATAACCATTGATAGAATCTTTAAAACCTATTTACAATTGACTTAAATTACGGGGAATATAGAATCTCAATTTTTTTTAAGTCGGTTCAATAATAGATTAAGGGCGCCTATAGACGAGTTTTCATTTTTTCCTTCTTTCTTTGAAACACTCGTATGTTCAACTTTCAATGTGACCTATTTAGCGGAGTTGATTTACTAATAAAACTGGGTACAATTCAATTAAGTTGACAGGTGACCGTAAATTTCAAGATGGCGTAAAGTTTAATGCGGTTGTCGTTAAAGAACCAGTAAAGTGCAGCTCTCAATCCAGCCAGTAGTCGAGAATCAGGTTTTTATGGCGTCTTCCGTCCACCAACGACGCGATTGATGTGAACTATTAACCTAGATTCCAGACCAACAGCCCAACGCCGATCTTATTTACAGCTGTAAGTTCACTGTTGGACGTGGGCCTCTCAATTTAATATTTTTTAATTCATAATGGGCATGCACTTGGCTCTTATTTTTCCTGGTGGAAATCGTGTACACCCAGAAGTCTTAAGCTAATAAGGGGCTGGCTCTGATTTACCTACCTTTTATACCGTGACACAACTCTGATATTAATACTGCTGTTTAGTGGCAGTATTAGGTTACATGGTGGTAGCTAGGGCAGGACAGGTGGTGGACATAGATATTGCCCTAACACCAACCAAACCGATTACCGACCGATAGCCCCGGATTGGGAATCGAACCCGGGACCTCTAGACTGTGAGTCCAAGCCACAAGGTCACAGAGGCGGATACAAAGTGGCAGTATGTATGTATGTATGTCAAACATACATGCGATTTTCCAGAAACACGGATTAAGAGAAAAAATTGGGAATCAAAAATATCTATGAGATATCTTCTTCTTCTTCTTCTTCTATCTTCTTCTTCTTCTTCTTCTTCTTCTTCTTCTATCTATCTATCTTCTATCTTCTTCTTCTTCTATACTATAATAAATCTGTAGAATCGATGTGTCTGTACATTGATTTTTTTTGCCTAAAACTGATTGAGGGTGATGTAAGAAGTGTAACAGAACACAATAAGACAATTTTTAAACATTTTGTCTGTCTGTCTGTCTGTCTGTCTGTCTGTTTGTCTGAACCGGCTAATCTCCGAAATTACAAAACCAAATTTGATGCGGTTTTCACAATTAAATTAGTAGTAGGTCAAGGCAACATCTAAGCTTTATTTCATCAAAATCGGTTCACGCAATAAAAAGATATCTTCAAAAAACCTGTAGAATCGACTTACCTGTATATGGAGAATCGACGCATCTATCTGTACATTGAAAATACTTGCCAAAAATGGTTTAAGGGTATACAGAATACAAAAAAACAGCCAAGTGCGAGTCGGACTCGAGCACCGTGGGTTCTGTACAGAATAACTACAATGCCTGATTAATTTCAAATAGCAAAGACAAAAGAAAGTGCTTTAGTGGTTAATGTTTAAAAGTGATTTTAAAACATTACCTCAGTGTTTGAAGTGACTGATTGATTTACACGTGTTTTTTTTACCATAATCTTACCTGATGTTAAGCGACGATGATGTCTAGGATAATTCACGGTTGCCTATAAATAGTCTATTCACTGTGGCCTTGAAGTTATCTTAATGGTATCGCTTAGGAAACACAAAAGCCGGCAGGGAATTCCACTGCTTAGCTGTAAGCACGTGGTAAGTGACAATAAGATAGAAATTATGTTTAGCCAGGAGACTCAAACTAATAGAGGTACTCAGGTGCTCTGCTACCTCACACCTGTATAATCAACGTGTCTATCTGTACATTGAGAAGGTTTGCCAAAAATTGTTTGAGGGTGATATAGGTAGTATAAGAGAATACAAAAACCAGTTTAGTGGGTTCTGTACAGAATGGCTACAATGCCTGACTAATTCCAAATAGCAAATACAAAAGAAAGAGCTTCAGTGGTTAATGTTTTAAAGTGTTTTTGAAACATTTCCTCAGCGTTAGAAGTGACTGACTGACAGACGAAACCATGTATTGTAATGAGATTTTGCAAATATTTTCTTTTTATGATAGTTCCGCAAAAAGAATATGTGATGCAAGTTTGTGTTAAAGTTTGCGATTGCCGTGTAACTACACATTAAACTATGATTGGATTTGCAACAAGCACCACTGTTGGTAGGCGGATTGGTGATCGCAGTAAGATTTTGTAGTTACATAGCACCTATACAACTAAGACCTAACGGAATGTGAGGTAAAATTAGCGATGTAAGTTTGTATAAAAAGTTCGTAAATAGTTGTTTTTGTATGGGTTTGTATTTGACCTTCATCTAACATGTTTTTTTTACATTCGATAGGCTTCCGTTTTATTACAATCTCACCTGATCTTAAGCGATGATGTGGTCTAGGATCGTTCACGGTTGCATAGAAATAGTCTATTCACTCTGGACTTAAAGTTATCTAGGTTGTATCGCATGGGAAACACAGCCGGCAGGGAATTCCACTGCTTAGTTGTACGCACGTGGTACGTGACAATAAGGCCGTTGGATAGAAATCATGCTTATCAGACTTAGGTAACATGGTAGTAGCGAGCCAGGCAGACAAAAAATGGCTTACCACCAACCAAACTGAGTTCCGATAGATACTGGGAATCGAACCCTAGACCTCCGGGTTGTGAATCGAACATTTAGCAATTAGGTCACTACTCTAATTTTAACGAATAACTGAACATTTTAATATACAAAACAAACTGTTATAGACAAAACAATACATTTTGAACAATTTATTTATTTTTATTTATTATTTATTCAGAACACAAACAGTCGTTTACAAAAAATTATATAAACATTTTATACACAAAAAGACCTGGAGGTTCATTTTTCGATACGTTTGATCTACTCGGTACAATATTCACATAACAGACTAACTATAATAAAATCCAGATGGGCATAGAAAATGCCTTCACCATCATCATCATTAGCCAGGAAACGTTCACTGCTAGACATAGGCCTCTTTAGTGGTACGACACACCGACAGGTCCCGAGAAAATGCCTTACCGCCATCCAAACCAAGTACCCATAGGTACTGGGACTTATGGTCAAAACTGTATGTACAAAAACAAAAAATCAATTAAAACATGGGACCTCAAGGTTGTTAGTACAAACATGTTGCCATTTTTAAGACACGGAGGCAGATAATTTTTTATTAAAAAAAGGTATTATTATTAGGTACACATTTTGATTTAAATCTTATATAAAATTCAAAGTCCTGACTAACTAACTTATCAGACAGCTTAATCCTATGGCCATGAAATTTGGAGTATGCGTTCTTTGTAAAGTGAAAGTATTCGCTAAAAAAGGATTTCTCGAAATTCCACCCCTAACAGGGTAAAATAAGGGATGTAAGTTTGTACGAAAGTCCGTCATTTTTGAAGATAAGTTTGTATAGGAACTCTGTTGTTTTTGAAGTCAATATATCATCAATATCATGAAAATTGATACTAAGTAAGTGGCTACATTTGAAACAAAGAAATACGTGTTCCACAGGTTATTAATTCATTGGTTAATAGTTCATTTTGTATGATAACTATGATGTTTTGTTAGAGAGTGGAAACAGATAAATACGTGTTTCCGCATATTTTTAATGGGGGTGAATATAAAAATGTATGGGTTTTTGTGGTCGCACTTCTGCGAAACGGCTTGACCAATTTTTGTATGTGAATCTTGCACCCTCTTACCCCCCACCTCTTACCCATATTTTATGTCGATTTTAAAATCTACTACTAGCTTCTGCCCTGCCAATGGGATAAATCCTAAAGTCCACGCGGGCAAAGCCGCGGGCAGAAGCTAGTTGTTTTAATAAAATTACAACGGAGGGGTATGAATATTAGAAATCATGCTCGTTTCTTCAAGATTTTTCGCAATCGCGATTATTTTAATTGACTGCTTCAAAAATTTTAATAAACTCTTTTACACGTGATTAAATTAGGCATATAAAATGGAAATTGCCATGTCCATCAATATTTTGTTTTTGTTCTGATTTTCGCTTCATCACTTTTACTTCCAAAAGAATTAATTATAACTTGGCGACGTCTCGTGAACTGAAAGCCCTGTTCGCCTGATTGTTTGCTTCCAGAAATAGCTCATTTTGTTCTCATACCTCAGGCATTCAACATCTTAATTTGTGAGCGTGAAAAATCTCACTGTTCATGTGCGGGTAACCACACAATTTTGGACCTCATGTCGACTTAAGAACAAAAGAAATGGCCACTACTGTTCGGTAGCCCGACCCCCGTGACGCGGCCATTGAATCAAAACCACAAACACGGCTATTGAGAGTTAAGGACAACGAAGTCTTGCATATTCCAATGGAAGTACGTTACACTCATACTTTCGACAGTAACGATTTAGTCATTTTATATCATTATATTTACTATCGGCTAATAAAAGTGTGCCGTGTAGAGTCACGGTCCAATCATACTGTATCGCACTGTAAACGGCACACTCTGGATATTGGACGATAAAATTACCACTTGTATAAAGCTTTTTTCATGAACCTACTTCATTCTGCCGAGAGCAGACTTTCCATCACTAATAATCGTCACGCTTGGCTGGGGTGTCGGTAAAATGTTCGTTATACATAGGTTGACGCTGTAATTTACCACGGGATGTCATGGGGTGATCCTTTTCTTAAGCTATGACCACGTTATTACGTTATAGCAAGTCGAGTAATATTAATTTATATTACTCTCAGTGTATCCAAGACTTTATCTCATTTTCAGTTAAAAGCTTCTAGCAAATTATGACATGAGCCTAATGTAAAGTAATATTAAATCAGATGAATCGAGGAAACTAGTTTTGTTACTAGCCATCAACCTAAAACTGGCACTTTTATTATTTCGTTCGATTTCTGTGGTTAAAACATTCTCCAAAAATGAAGCTTTGTTTTCAAGACAGTAGTTTCGAAGACTTTTAAGTAGACTGCATTGTTATTTACCATACTATGATGTAACCGGTGGGTGGTAAGGGTAAGGCTTCAACTAGTGCTACTGACGACAGATTTGCAGCCTCTTATTGATTGCTTCCTGAGTACAATGATGTATTGCTATGGCTGACATTCAGTGCAGTTGAATGGAGGTGCCACAGTGTAGCTGACGACGAAAGGATGGACTTTTGATTTATAGACCGTGATCAGATTCCACCAGAGTTTGTGGAGAATACTATCTTCATATTTCGCAAGAGTCCGATCCTAGGCAAGCTTATTAAAGCGTGAGAAATGAGGAGGTGTCCCAAGAGTAACGTAAGCATCTCTGTCAACTGGAGTATCGCGACAAAAAATGACTACGATGCCGAAGAAAAAAATTTCATACTAAATTCCCATTACAATATTTTTGTGAAAAGGGAAAGCTAGCTTTGTGCAGTAATCGTCTAAAAATAGGGAAAGGGGTATCCAACTTCATACTGAACCACAATTTGCATTTTTATAACATTGTTATTCAAAAAGCAATCTAGATCACCACGACAAACAACACAATTGCAAAATACAAAGCTGAATGCAACTACTTGTTTGAATCTTGACATTTTGATCTTTAAAATGCTTGACACACCATGTGGAAGAAACTAAAAAATTATATGTTACGACATCCAGTTGAATACGAGCGATTCTAAATAAATCATATGGCCTATATGTATAAATACACTGAAGCTCTAATTCATACCTAACAAGTATCATTACCACTGAAACTATTCTGGGCATGAGCTAAAACGGCAACCATTTGACGTCAAGCACAGGTGCACACTGCACATAGATGGCTATGCCTACCTGCCCACGCTTACTAAAACGGCACTACATGTATACTGTCGTTTATCTAACATACGTCCCGGACGACAGTATTGGAGGAGTTAATCTTTCTCGTTATTGTTGAAAGATTCGTACTACATCAGTTTTCTACTTTTTGTAGATCACAGAGTAGATCGGTAAACTCTGCGATTGACAACACTCTGACTAAGGCGCTGCCAAGATTAAGGTTATGATTTTAACAACTTTTCCATGTATGTTTGTTCAACTGTTTCCTCATATCTCCTAAACTACATGTCGTATTTTCACAAATAAGATATCATTTTAACCATTGTTTGTCCAGGTTATAAGCTATATGATGTCAAATTAAATCCAAAACGGCGGCTAGTAGGGGACCTAAAGAGATACAATTTGTATCAAGTCAAAGATCTTGATGAGTAAGTACATTCCGAAAATATAGATTAGATTACATACACATAAACTGCAGACAAATTAATATGTAGCATGTCTCATACATTGCATATAGTAGTAGGGTTTCAGTTTCTACTCTTTCCTTTAGCGAAGAAGGCACTTATTTCATTTCACTGCATATGTTGTTTATTACTATATCCAAGTATGATAATGATGAACCTGATGAGAAAACATGTGTCAATTATAAACCGTATGCAGAATATTGTGCCTTGACATTGTCACCTAAAAATGTTAATTGAAAACGACGGAGTATTATTAAAATAATAAAAGTACTGGCCTCAAAAGACAGATACGACATGCCACAGATACTGTGACATCTAGGCAAACAGTCTGTGGAAAATAACAACTTTATTATTCAAGATCAAAAATATTCGTCTGGGGTTTTGTTACATTGTATTTTGCATATATATCGTGTTGTTTACGGAAAAATTCATGTTAATTTGATGCTGTGACGAAATATTCAAAGTGATAAATATTATACATCAACAAATAGATTGTTTGCTCGGATGTTACGCAAAAGCACCCTTGTGTAAGACCTAGGTATTGCAGTTGCCAAGCTGGATGCAACTACTGCATGCAATTATTTGTCAAGCATCGGATAACAAGAAGTGAATTATGTCGAAATTTAACAAAAACTTTTCAGAGACGTCTAATCTTTTTACACAAATGGTTCAAGATAAGCAAAATCCATTTTTGAAGAAGGTTTTAATGCTAACAAAAACTAATGACCGTGTTGAAAATGTTTAAGCGACAATACTTTCAATTACTCTTGACGGTTTCGTGTTTTAACCAATTCCGAAAAACTGTGGAGACATGACACCTTTACAATCAAACCATTATTCTTTTGCAAATGTCGTCAGGTTACGCAGTGCATTTGTATGTCATAGTTCTATGTGTACTATACTCAAATAAAATCACTGTCGTTGTTAATCAAATCCATATAACGTTTCTTAGGCGCCACAGTACAACGTCAAACGAACAAACCACGTACATACATTTCCTACTTTCTATTCCGTGATTTCAAAAAGTGTTTGGTTTTAAATCCTCCGTTTGTAAATTTCCTTGCAAATTTCCGTCCTTTCTGCATGTCTTATTTTATATATTTTTGTTTTATCTGTTAAACTGCTTTGCATGCACAGCAGCTATCAGCTATAAAAAATACTTAGTTAAGTTTCAATTTACTCAGTTAAGCTAAGCTAGTAAATTTCTTTGAGTAAGTAAATTTCTTTAAACCCAAATATCCTAAACGCGAATTGAACAAACTTCTTTCAAAAACAGCTGAAAATAAAGGTCTAATATGACCACAGAAATGGAAGTTGCCAATTTTCCCTCACATTTCGACAATGGCATGCAATGTCTTTCAGCCCGGGTAATAGGGGTGTAATTAGACAGTCAAACGCAAGCCTTCCTACGCATGAGGGACAATACTACCCCTGACATACTGCTCGAATTAATGTCGCTCATCGTTAGAGGAGCCTTTCACGTACAGGTTGAATGGGGCTTTCGTATAGCCAAGACTTACTTTGACAGCACTCAAGTTACAGTTCAAGGAGTTTATGTAAGTTCTATTTTCAGTCTACTTTGATATTGATGTAGCAAAATGACATCATTAACGCGTTCAAAAAGAGCTAGAAGCTGATCCCCTATAATGTTCACTCTTAGAGGTAGAATTATCATATTTGGTTTTTGTTGATTTTCTCAAGAAGCACTGAATCAATTTCTATAAAACGTATACGGATAAAACGGACCACATCTGAAGTAAGGTCTACCAACAACAAAAAGAGTCATCAAAATCGATACATAATTGGCGGAGTTAAGACGTAACATACATACACAAAAAACATACAGCTGAATTGAAAAACTCCTTCTTTTTGCAGTCGGTTTAAAATATTTGTATTTTGCCGTGAAACAAATCCCATGGTGATTATTTAAGTTTGGCCAAAAAAATCGTAACACCGAAACGTTGGTAGAATTACAGTCTGTCGATTGAAGGTGGCTAACTCCACCACACTCCACTTCACAAATAACTACGTCAAGCAAAAATCGTGTGTACCTTGCCAGAAACAATTAATTGGCCATGGCAGATATTAAACACACGTAGGTATATTTGTAGAGAGATCAGTTTCGCGGCTTTGTGCTTTGAAATAACATTGTTCGAGATTTATTCAACTCTACGGCCAGTCGATGTCATGGACGTCGAATCAGTCATTAGATGAATCACAGATAAATATACAAAAAGTATTACGGACGATTACGTTTATTACAGAATCGTCGTTCGGATGCCGTCACACCATCCAATCACCATCGGAGGCGTACACAGAACTGCTTTTTGAATAGAAAACGTGATCGAAGTCGGGTTTTTTTCCTCAAAAACGGAGTTGTTGAACGCAAAAAGTATTCGGTAAGGCACACGCGTGGGAACCGGTGTCATCGCGCTCCGTCGCCCGCGCCGAGCATACTCTGACTCTCCATTCTCAGAGGTATTTTCACGGTGATCTAATTTGTCATCTTTTCATGAAATAATAATAAAACATAGATTCGATTTAATTTTCTTGTATTTTATTTAAATTACACTTAAATTCATGTTATATATATATATATATTAAGTTTAGTAAGAAGAACCGATAACCGGTGGGGAGTAAAGGTTCTCGAGTGGCGACCACGTACCGGGAAACGTCTACCAGGCCGTCCCCCCACTAGATGGACCGACGACCTGGTTAGAGTCGCGGGGAGTCGCTGGATGCAGGTGGCTCGGGACCGGTCGATGTGGCGTACCATGAGGGAGGCCTATGTCCAGCAGTGGACGTTTCCCGGCTGATGATGATGATGATGATATATTAAGTTTTAGTAATTATGATTAATAAAAATTAATTGATTTTCATCTACTTAATATCAAAGGGAAAAAGTTGAAAGTAAGTTTGTTTGTCCTTTCTTCATGTCGTAACGCAGAGTCGTTACTAGCCTTTTTGTATAAGAATAGTTGAAGGGTCCGGATAGAACATAGGCCACTTTCTA